>OZ043920.1:9118658-10318658 GCA_964056405.1 Acronicta alni
AATTTAGGTAATATTTTAATTGCATAAATATTTTGCATCATTATTTCCTAAAAACTTATGATAACCCATTTCATACTACTTTGTTACAATAATACATTTCGTAATAAATATTTAGCAACAGACATTCAAATTTCAACGAAATATTTTAAGTTAATGCAAACAAACCGAATAGCATGGCAACATTGAAATAAAATGGCAAAGTATACTCAATTATTTTTTGCATAATATTTTTTTACGCATGTTGAATTCCTATGTCGGCCTCCTCGAGACTAAAACGACATAATGACTATTCCTTCCCTTACTATTCCTTTCTATTGAGGCCATAAATGATCTTTATATTTTCATAATTTCATAGGAAGCTTTCATTGAGGCCTATTTTCAACAAAGGACTGCGGTGAGATTAATTGATTGGTTTATTTTTTAATACGTCTAGGATTGTTTATGATAATATCTAGGTAACATAAACCTACGAAAAAAGTATTCATTTAAAAATATATATTATAATCCCAGTGAAATAGTGCGTACAGAAATGACTATAAATATTTTATAATTTATTGTCTAGTATCGACTTAATTTTTTTAAAATTGTTTTTGTTTTTTAAGTCTTTGATTTGTAATGATTTACTATAATATTATCTGAAGTAACTCAGATGTCTTGCTAAATAGTAATACAATTAATAAAGGTATCTGAACGAAAACGAAAAGTTAGAGATTTTAATAAATTTCTGTAAAAAATATAAATATTCCTAGTTAAAATTGTTTCCACGTTCGTATCCGAGTTACTTATACTAGTTGAGAATGTTTAGTTTATAGTTTCGGATCGAAAGTAAATTCTAAGTAAAGGGAACTAATCTTTCGCCACTAGCAAGGGCCCATTGATATAAAGCTATGCTATTCTTTATTCGAGTAAGTTCCTTGCAACACTATTCGTTGGCGAGATGATCTTAATCGCTTTTTGGCAACGTGGTATGAATAAGTCTAGGATAGAAAGCCCTGGACTAAGGTATGGGAGGCCTTTGCCCTGCAGTGGAACACTGAAGAGGCAAGATAAGAGAATGTTGTTCAGTATATAAATGTCACCATATTATCACAATCTGACGGCAAGCCACCGTTTGATTATAACCATTTATAAACTATTGATTTCTGATATTTACGTGAATATTATACATTGAAATAAAACTACTTTTTACGGATTTTTATCACGTTATATAGATATTATTAACCCCGACGTTTCGGACCTTTTCACTAATATAACGCGATAAAATCCGTAAAAAGTAGTTTTATTTCAACATTTATAAACTATCAAAAATGTATATTGTATTATCATTGCCTGGTCACAGTTTACAATCTCATCGAATTAATTATAAACTAAAGATATTTACTCCGGTGACATAATATGTATATAATTAGTAGATACTACCTGTGTCCCGCGGTGCTAACCGCATTTATCTTGGCTTTTGCCAATCTCGCGGGAATTTTCACAATTTCTTTCGTAGAGGATGTAGCATGAGATACTAATAAATTATACTTACATACTCGCCAAATTGCAGGCTTTTTTTAATTTCGTGCATAATAGTGAGTGGGTTGTATTTCGCTCTTATATAATTAATTTATGTAGATTTACTGACGGAAATATTTTTTTTGTAAAGCATGTGATATTTGTGCTGTGTCTACGTCACAAAATAGGTAAATCATGTTAGCCACGGAAGCGTCCTTGAATTAAAAGTGAAAGTCGGTCACGTGCCACGCTAGGTCATTATCATTATTTTGTTTTTTTTATGACTTCTTAAAGCCACAATATAAGCTAATAGGCGAATATTTGCAATTACACTATAGCAATTACAAAAACAATTAAACTATGTATCTGCACTGCAACAATTAGTCCGTCAAGGATCCAACTAGTAGACACATTAGTTAAAAAAATGTTTTGCGCCGGCGGATCACATACGGTTATAGCATTACAGATAATCAGGGTAGTTGACTAAACATATACCTACGCGAGTAAGAAAAGTAGTTACCCCCAGTTTGATTATAATTATATAATATACATAATAGGTATTTTAATGCAACCTAATACTATTGATATTATCAATTAAGTCGTAAGTTTAAGAACAACTACTGAAGGCTACTGACGGACCCATAGATGAAAAACAACTGATACGAGTAGACGGACTACTATAGTCAAAATTGCAAAATCGATTTTCTAAGTACCTAAATACCTACTAAATATACTCGTTTTTATACAGTTATAGTGTGATGTAGACATAAAAATTTTGTCTGAATTAATTTGCGCACATAATACATATATTATCATAAAAAAATAAAAAAGAGTATTAAAATTATTTTAATGTCTATTAGTTCTGAACTGCTCACTTAGTCTGCTGGTCCTAAGCGCAACTGCTATGCTATTATTATTATTATGCTAGAGTCTTGGGTTTTAATCCCAGGTCGAGCAAAATGTTAGTATTTTTTTATGAAATTTTCAGTAGCAGCTCGGAGTTTGGAGTTTGGATTTGGCAATAGGTTTGCATTCATTACATGGGACATACCGGCGAACCGTAGGGACTGTACATACAGCAGTACCCCTGCCTAACTTCTGTTTTTAATTCTGGATATTACGTTACTAAATGTAATAGGAAATGCTGGATTTATTGTTTCTTGTATAATTAGGTAGACTGCTTTAATAGCTGTAATGCGGAAATGGATAATTATGTAACATAATTCAAGACATATTGATACCAAATTACACAAGGATAATATTCAACTTCAATCAAAATGCATTTTATTTATCTAGTAGTTTTTGTTTTTTTTTTGTTTTGGCAAACAAGCGTACGGGCAACCTGATGCTTAGCGGTTACCGTAGCCTACGCTTTGCTACATCAGGAGTATCACTTGCGCGTTGCCGACCCTGTAAAACGAAAGAGGAATAGTTGGGTTGGCAGTATAAGGGTCAAAGTGACAGCCAACACAACGTTTCCTCGTGGAGCACTGAAGTTATATAATTACAGATTGTTTTTTTTTCTTGCAGACCGACGCGATGAAGAGGCAATTCGTAGTGCTGCTGGCTTACATAGCCGCAGTTAGTGGTACGCTTGAAATAGTGAACCAATGGAGCTTGTTGCAGTTCGACTTCCCTCCTGACCCAGTGCTCTTAGAGAAATTCCAACCTGAAAACACTGTCCCCACGGGTCTTGAGATAGGTTGGGATAGATTGTACTTGGGCATTCCTCGGTTGAGGGCAGGAGTCCCCGCAACATTAGCGTGGATACCTCGAAGTTTGCCGTCTGGCGTCAGTCCTGTTCTTCAGGTAAAAATATACAACTTTCTTTATAACATACAAATAAACAGTAAGTACAGCAATACTAAAAATTGAATCTATATTATGTACTATAAAACAAAGTCGCTATGTAATCATAATATGGTTCACATAAGAAAATAAGTTTAAGAACTACTTATTACGAATTCTAAATAAGAATAGGAATTGTTTTATGAGGCCTTCTTAGCTGGGGAGCTAAGACGACGTCAGTTGATTTTGTATTGATGGTATGTTATTAGATTTTATATGTTAATAGATTTTTCAATTTTCGAAGTGGAGTAATAAAAATAAATTCAATTTGACCTCGGCTGTTTGTATGGCATTCGTGACATATCACGCGTCTATCGATCAGACGCCTCGCTTAGTCGAAAGGCCAGTTAACAGATATTTTACAATGAAGTAGAGCAAGATACTTTAAATACCGTATATAAAAGTATCTTGGTACTTCGTTGTAAAATTGCATACATAACTACACACACCTATTCCGATAGAAGAAGAGTAGAACAGTACGTGCAAATGTTTGCATACTTCTTGTTTCGTCGACGCACTATACACATTTTCTTATAGCATTTATCAACAAGGGATCTGACGTAACATTTACTTGCGAAATTAAGACGAGTATCATCAATCTTTTGCTTACGTCATGATGTATGATCTGGTTGTCTCTATTCAAGACAAATTTTGATACTTTTAAATCGATTATTATGTGTACGTATGTCGTGGCGATCTTAGATTAGATAATTTCATAATGTGGCCTACCATTTCATGGAATGATTGTATTTTAGCCAGCTAAAACTGACTATATTGTTTAAATTATGACACAAATTATGTAAATCAATCTGAATTTTCATCATTGATCTCATCAGACGACATTATGATGTGGGGAGCGGGTACTTTTCATATCATGAAATACAACCATTTCACGAAATGGTCGACCACATCATAAACTAAAAATTGTACTTGTGTAAAAAGCCCGGAAGACGTTAATGAAAACTTAGAGATTGTAACTTTTATACTGTATTTATCTACGATTGAGTATTATCACTGACAATTTATAATTGTAGAGTCCTAATGTAGGTACCAAGGAATAACATCTCTTATCTATATATATAAAAAAGAATCCCTGTTTCCCTTGGTTACGCCGTAGCTTAAGAACGACTTCAACGATTTCATTGATCTTTTTTTTTTAGTTTTCTAATACATAGTAGAAAGCTAATTTGAAAAAAAAAAAGAATATTGGGCAGGAAATTGGAAAATTTCAGAAAACTTAACGACTAGTTACTCTTATCTAGGTAAAGTGCTCGCAGACGATATCGCGGTCAGAAGCTAGTTTTATATAAAAAGTAATTCTACTATTTCAATGAGGACGATTAACGCAACGCAAGATAAAATAAAATAATTCATGTTGATGTTATAATAAAGTAAATACCTAATCATTTATGTATTTGGGTTGTCTGTCTTACTCAGTGTCTAGATTATTGTTACCAAGTTATTACAACATCAATTTACTTAGATATAATCAGTGTTTACCTACTTTAGACTAAGTCTTTTAACATTTATAAAACAAGTCGTGCTTTATGAGCTAAAGCTATTTACTTATGGTACCTACGTACAGTTAGTTAGTTTTATTTTAGTTTACGTTGAACATAGTTAATTTATTAGTGCCGTTGTACTTAAATATGCATAAGTATATGTTCGAATCACATTTTAATTAATAATTTCTAAGAAACTGTAAGAATATTTACGTGTACAAATAGCCATGTAATTATTTACCTATGTAAGTGTTTAATTACACCCCACAAAAAAAATATTGGTATAAATTTGTCTAATTTAGTATCTAGATAAATTAATAATATACTTACTTCAGTCTAGCTTGTATTTGTGCCTGAGAACTTGGCATTAATTTTTATGCGGAATGTCAAGCATTTATAATTTAATGCGACAGGTATCACAAAGTCGCGTGACTTTGTCCGGAACATATAGGTACTATGTACAACATAAAAACCTGATACGATATTATAAGTTTGCAATATATTCTGTAATAACGAGCTGCAGTATTTGGACTCCAACCTAAAATTTCGCAATTCCTTTTCTGCACATAGCTTGTGTCACCTTCGAAAGCTGCGTTTGTGTTAATGCATTCGATAGAATTCGTGTAGATGCTAGCTGACCTACTTATTTACTTGGAGCTGGATCTATTAACAAGCTACTTTAGGAATTATGCGGTAAGCCTATAGGTATCTGATATCTGTACTTAGTAGTACGTATGTGTCTTTGATATGTCGACATGTAATGATTTGTGTCTTTATGGAGCTTTCGGTTTTCCAAAAAGATTTTGTAAGCGGTGAAGAAGAAGCAGTACAAAAAATTAAAATAATTACGAAGTAATTACGAAGAAGGAGAAGGCAGAAACTAAAGAAAGCCGCATGCTAACCGTTGCCCACATCCCAAAGAGCTTTTTGAGACTAAAGGTAGCTTATGTCCTTCTCCAAGGTCTAATTTATCTCTGTACCAAATTTTATTAAAATCTGTTCAGCGGTTTAGGCCTGAAAGCGTAGCAAAGAGACAGACAGAAAGACAGTTACTTTCGCATTAGGGAATAGGGAAAAGATGAAATTTCTTTTTTTCCACTTTAATGTTAATACCTTTTCCTTACAACGCGACGGTTGAATATCATCTCCTATCTGAGCGTGTTTGTTTAAGCCGATTGTATTGATACAAATATTTCCACGCTGTTGGTAATTATTGTTGTTATTTTGCCTGTCTATCTGACTTCAAAATGTCAGATCAATTGTGCCAATGTTGCGCAAACTTGGATACCTAAATAAGCTGTAAGGTTGGAATAATTATGTTATCTATTTTTAGGCGGCATTGCTGTAATTTGCAGTCATTAAAATTGAAACTAAAAAAGATCAATTGGATATAATATTGGTTTCTTTGATTTACCGTTTACGTCCGTAAGTTTATTTAAATAGCGTTTGTTGTTCAAGTTTAACGAGTTTGTAGTTCAATTCAGCAGTAACAAACCTAAAGCTTTTTTGTTATTAAAGGTTACCTAAGCTTGATAATATGGACAATATAAAAAAAGCTTATCACTTTAAAATTATGTAATAAGAATGCTGTTTACACGTTATCTTTCGCGTGCAGATTACCTATAAACTTACCAATATTACTTATTCTTTTTTTTTCTCAATCTGTGCAACGATAAATTCAATAGGGCTTATGATAGGATTAATGTTCTTACAGGTTTGAATGATTAACTACTTACATCTTGTAAAACATTGTCTTAACAACAAAAATATTCTTCAAAGTTTGACTAAGTTCAACTGGTATATATCCTGGAATCAATAAACCTTTGGTTGGTATTCAAGGAAGAAAAACTGTGCTATTTTAATTTTTCCTGTATCATTACTTTCGTTGAACCGACAGGCTTACATAGAAGGTAGCGCATACCTATCCATTTGTGAGCTACCAACGCTTCTTTTACGGTACTCATATGCGGTTGGGTATCTAGTGGTATAAATCAATATTCCGGTTTTATCCGGTTATCAATATTGATTAGATAACAGAGGCTATGTTATACTTTTTGCACTTTACGCGCGTTATGCGTAAGGCGGGAAAGCGTGAAGGGCACGCAAACAGTTTGCGGCTCTGACCTTGACGAGCTACGGATTACGAACTTGTGATACTTACTAGATGTGCGACATTCACGTCAGGACCAATATGACACATCGTATTATGTACTGGGTTATTTACTACTATTGTACTTACTATTACATGATTATATGGTTAGGCCAAATTAATACTTCGAAGTTGGAAAGGTCTTTATATTTATTATTATGTAAACCGAAATAATTTATTACAATCTTCAATAATTATCACGGCTACATCAGTTCCAAAAGGTGTAGTATGTACTAAAAATTTACATATATAATAACATTACCTGTCAATGTGCCCATAGCTTTAAATGAGTGTGTCTTTTTCGTAGGGGTTATTGTAAGATACTGCATGATAATATTATGTCTGAGGTGTAAAAATTAATGTATCCGCGAGAATACTGCCGACAAGCTATTTTACAGTTTGGCAGGAGAAACTTTTGTAAATTAATACCTACTTTATGGAAAAAAAAATTATGAAATGGTTTAGTCTAAAATTACTGAGCTATCTTAGTTTTTATACAATTAATATGCAATCGCAAAGATTTATTCTAGTGTTGTTACAATGCAATGAAAGTTTAATTATAGTGCGTCCTTTGTCTCTAGAATTCAGATCTAGAAGAGAGTGTGCCTAGAATTGCTTATAAGCTTACATAAAAGATGTGGCTATCGCTATTCAATTTAAGCACAAAAGCAGCTTTCCAATGCTAAAACCAGTTACACAATTTAGTACCGTTATTGCTATTTACAGAATACCTATGCTTAGAATTAACATAGGATTTATATTAAAAACGTATAAACTTAGATCACGACTATTACTATAAGTACAATAACAAAAAAATAACGATATTATATCACAATATCCATTCCTCACACAAAACCAAGCCAAGTGGGTGTTCACAATATTATTTTTGGTACCAGGGGTTAGATAAATATTATAATAATATGGCATTTTTAAGGAATCGATTATTAATTATTACTATTCTTGTCAGTTGTAATTTATAGGAATGTAAATGCACATTGTGATGTCAAACAACATCATTCATCCTTTGTCCGCTTGCTTATTTGTATGCTATCATTGGAAAATGCAATGCCAATACTTAAAATTGACTATATGTTTTCGCATTTCATGATTCATTTATGGGAATCAAGTCAATGGACACACGGTGGACGAATACCAATGTCTGTTGACAGACACAGCCATTTATAAATAAGTTGCTGTATTTACATTTATACTGTTCAAGTTTTTAGGTTAAATTGTTGCCTTTTGCTTGCATTTGAAAAGTTTTTTTCAGTCATCGGTTGCAAACCTTACCTTTTTAAATTGGTTATAGTTCAACCACAATTATAATAGGTTTAACTTATCGATCGTTCGAGTCACAGTATTTAACCAATGTAAGAATAAAGTGTGACTTCCTGCAAATATAAGATTGATGGGATTGGATTAGCCGCTACAGGCTGCTTATTGTCATAAAAACAACAGGAAATGAAAATGCAAGAAAAATGTGATTGCTTAAGTGTTTAAAAATGTATCAGCACGACCTGTTGAAACTGGAAGCTGTTTTTTTGTAGCATTTATTCTCGAATGCATTTTTTAACGTGTTATTTCGAACGAATTCAGATTGTTGTTAGATGCATTCTGTTAATAGGTCTGTTTTATTCGTAGGCGTATCCCGACTGGTCCTGGCACACGGCGGGGCGCGGGGATATCAACTGCACAGGTCTCATCTCCGTATACCGCGTACGCGCTGACCGCTGCAATAGACTGTGGGTGCTGGACGCCGGTGTGGTCACCAGCATCGATGACTTCAGAAGAGTCTGCCCACCCAAGATCCTTATTTTTGACATGGCTACCGACCGACTGGTAAGTACTGTTTAAACTTCAATATAAGGCCGGAATAAGCATAAGTAGGCGGTATACATACATATATAGATACCTATGTTTATACTTCATCTTGTACTCTACCTACGCAATACAATCCAATGGTTTGGAGAATAGTTTTTATTTAACTTAACGTCTAGATCGTTGGTCGTAAGTTCATTGATTGGCAGCCAGCAAATCATCTCCATTATTTATTTCAACACACGTCTTCAAATTTTCCACACAATTTTTCGCAAAATTTTGGAAAAGTTTAAATTAACAGAACTCTTGCAAATCAGGTTTTTGCATATTCATAATGTAAAAATAGCTTAGACTAATTAGAAAAATAGTAATTTTAAAACATTTTTTATTATTAGTGACATTTTATAGGTGACTCTTGCGGTTTAACATGGTACATAACTTGTATTTGGTTCCGTGTCCTCGGAGCACGTAGGAGTAGCAGGCATGTATTGTTCCAAAGTATTCAAGATTTTACTGACGTTCGGTTTACAGTCCGGATTACAAGATGGCGGACTACATCCTGTTGTCAAGCCTTGTTATATTACAGCGACACCAAAAGTTTAATTAGACAACAGATTTTTTCTTCAAAAACCAGTGACCATTAACTCAATTAAGGGAAATTATGCACAATTTGCCTGCTACGAAATTTACCAATATAATAAAGTACTTCCGTGTCTGTCGGAAAATGTCATAAGTTTGAACAGTAACTTATACCGTTCGTCGACGATCGCATTACTTGTACCTAGTAATTGATGCCTCATTGACATACTATTTGTTGATACCGGAATTACATACCTATTACACCTACGTAACAAATGAACACGTGTTAATTTCACTGGGTCTTTGTATTTCGACGGTAAAACATTTTAAAAGTGTTTAATCAAGCATGTATTGTGAAACAGGAACTAATCAATGTCGTGCCGGAGCTTATCTTGGTTAGTCACCGACAGTGGCTAATACTTCGACTAGGTACCTACGTACAAGCAGAAAGCAATGTTCTATTTGCAACTAAATCATCGTCCTTTCACATCCATGTTAGAATCTAAATTCTAAACGACTTATTAGTAGCAAAACCTGTGGTTTTTGTGTTTTGGTAGGTTACTGGAGGTTGAGATACCTTCAGTAAGTAAGCCGGTATGTATATTGGTAAGATTTTAGAGTAAATACGTATTACTTATCACTATTATCGTTGCGCCGGGTGTTGTGGGTTCGATTCCCATCTGAGACAAATCTTTGTGTGATCCACAGATATTTGTTTTGAGTCTGTTAATTATGTTTGGTCTCAAGAAACAAGGTGGAATGCGGGAGTTTATTTAAAACGAAGAAAACAAAACTATAATTGTGATTTCTTAGAGATATAATACCTATCTCTTCATGTTGTGTTCTGGGATATCTTATACTTTGTGCGTATAATAACGTTATCATAATTATAGAGTGGTAATAATTGTAAAGTTTAATAAACTAAAAGTGATTCTAATTAATATTTGCATATAGATATTTTTTCCTCCAGGAGGACTAAATTCAACCCTTACTGTGACGTCATCAAAACTATTAAAAACGTATTAGTTAGGTATTGGCATAATTCCCGGCAATTGTAAAGTTTATGAATTGTTTGAGTGCTAAGAATGTAAAATAACGAGTTGTATTCACGTAAATAATAATAGACGGATTTTTTTATAATATTCTTCTTGATGTAATTATTTTATTCCTCATAATTATTGTATTATTTTGCCGTTTTATTTAACAGTTAGGTAATGATGTTATATACGTGTTTTTTTACAAATTACATTATGATATGCACATACAATCTAATGATTAATAATGTCTGAGTCAGTATACTAGCACTTACAAATAAATTAACAACGCGTGTCAATTCTTAAATTAAACATTCGGTAAAACTAGGGTAATTAATTTGAGATTTTCATAATTATTACGATTACTTCATTATATTACATTAGATACAATAGATACACTAGATTACATTATGTATTCTGAATTAATATTATCATTAGAATTCTTGAAAAAGTCTTGCATATTTTCTAACTACAAACGTTACCAGTTATAAATAAAATTAAGGCTTAACATTGGTTTTATTTAGGTAGTCATTAAAAAAATCCAAAGCATTTTTTTAAGATCGTTGAGAGATACGAGAAAGTTGTTTGTTGAAGTGCCTATTTGACAGATACGTGTTGTTATGAGTATTGCCACACTGCGTCTGTCGTGCGCTGGCTCTTTCAACTACGTTTCAAGATCAAATCTCGTTGTTATCACAATCACGGCTGCTGGACGTTGCAGACAATAAAATTGTTTCCGTAACAAAGTCTTCATTCACAAAACTTCCTTTATAATGTCTACCGCGTTACAGTTTCATAAGTGCAAAACAAGGACGGATAAAACAATAAGAACTTATCGATAATTACAAATATTTATCTGATGTTTAGTGCCTCTCTTGATCATTACATAAAAAGAATAAAATAAATACTGTCATTGACAAAGTCAATGTTCATAGATTATATATATTATTGTCTTATACAGACTATCCGCTACAAGGACACTGTAAAAGAAAGATTAATGTCAAGATTAAATCATTTTTAACATGAGCGTCACGAACCATATAATGGGGTTAAGCTACTTATTAAGTAACCGTCTTGGCATGGTCGAAGTATATAGGTATGACTTTAGCAAATGCTAAGTGATATATGTACACTTTAAGTACGTACTTAAATAAAATGTCAATACGTGTACAAATAGAATGTCATGTTGATGACTTCTAAAGTTCGCATGAATATTAGTCATTAAGACGTTGCAAGACAGATCGAGAGCTTTTTCAAGAGAGATAGATTTTTTTGCTTCAAGAGCTTTTAATAATTTCAATACATTTACGCGTAAGCTGGCTCGCGATTTTGAATCTCTTGCAAAAGGTTCGGAACGTTGAATCATAGGTACAAAAGTTCATTAGACTATTTAGACCGTTTAAATATCTGTTAAGTAAATATTATCAAGTTAAATAAAGTGAAAGGCAATTGTTGTCCCTCGTGCAGTGATAATTAAGATAGGTATAAATGCATAGTTACTGGATACGAATGCACAGTAGACAGCCTAATATTTATTATACAGGAACCGGAATCCCATCGAAGTTCTATTAGAAAGGGTGCGAGCTCGCGCGGCCATTGACTTATTTAATGCCGGGAAAATACATAATCTTAGTTACGTTTCACTATAACGGAAGGTAACATAATCTATACTAATATAATAAAGCTGAACAGTTGATTGTTTGTTTGTTTGAACGCGCCAATCTCTGAAACTACTAGTCGTATTTATAAAAATATATAGGAATATAACAATATCAAGATGTATGAAAGCTTAATTAAAATTAAAAAGCAATTATATAAGTAGGTGCAGAAGCTATATGGCAAAGGAGCTGGCAAACAGACCTACAGAGCGCCTACGCAGCCATATTTTTTTAGTAACTTGCGTAAGGGAAATTATGTCGGCCATTAGAATTTAATTTATTTAAATTAAATTCATTTTCACGCACATCATTATTGATGTGCGTGAAAATAATGAGGCATGTTATTTTAATAATTTGTTCATGTAAGGAAGAAAAAGATTTGGTTATGATCATTGTACGATTATGTATGTGGGTCACATATTGGTTGAAATCAAGTTTTGATAAATATCGGGCATCCTACTGTTTCTTTGTAAATATTCATGAAATAAAACTATAGTCAAGACTTCATACTTACATATAGTACTTTCAAAATTTATATCCGTGACTTTAAGGTCACCGAATTGTCTAGCTACGGTTTTATTAATAAATTCCTGACCAAAAGTTCAATCGGTATTTTTGATGAATTAAATAGATTGATTTAAATAGCTGACTTTAACGGTGCTTTTTATTTACGATATTATTAGTCGTTTTTACAGTGTTACACATACATACAAAAACATATACATAAACATCACGTCTGTATTCCCCGAAATCATAATCATGAGAGTGATTAGGCTAGATCCACTACGCTGCTGTTCAACCTTTTTAGCGTATCAATCGCGCTTAGGACTACTAGTGTAGTGATGGAGTTTACAGTGTTAGATGGAGGGAAAATACTGGTTGGCCATAGTGTCAGTAGTAGTAGCGAGGTCGTATTATTATTTTTAAGGGTGTGGCACGGCCAATTGTCCGTGATACAATTGTCTGGTCCGATTTAAATACGCACAAATTGTAGGCGACCAGTAACCATGCACGTTGTAATTCTAAACTAGTGAATGGAATTTAGCCTCGCGAATAGGCTGACTGACGATTTAATGCTTGGCATTTGTTCCTCACGAAATTTGCTAAGGCTAATTGGTCTACAGCGGGAAGTGATACATTTCTCTTTGGCCTTACAAGCTTTAACGACCAATTAAACGTTTATATAGAACGTGTAACGTTTAATGGATGGAAGTAGTCATTAATGTTGTTCAAATAAATAGGCATAATTGTCAAAATGTCGAAAAAAAAACATTCATACACTGATACCTGATAGTCACATCTAAAGCATATAATATAATGAATGATTGCATTTGCTATTTTTTTTATAAACATACAATAAAATACAAGGAATGTCCTCGATTCTCACCCGAATACAATTTTGTGTGTTCCACAGATATTTTATACAAGCCTGAGGTGTAGGTACTTTGAGATCTTTTTCCGGCGTTTCTTCTTAGAGGACGTCAGTTGTGTCAGGCGTTAAAGTATTGACTCGTGATAAGAACTTTATTCACAGAAATTAATATAATTGATCTTATTTTAATATTCCAGGTAAGAAGCGTGTATTTCCCTCGCGAGCTGCTGCGGCCAAGCTCTCTGCTCACCAACTTGGTGTTGGACGACACCCGCTCTTCCTCCTCAAGGCTCTCATCCTCCTGTGATCATCTATTCGCGTACATCAGTGACACTGTTGCACCAGGTATGTCAACACTCAATTTTTTTTTGCGCCAAAATATTCCTTTAACCCTGCAACGTTACTAGCTAAGTAGTTGTTGCCTTGTTGGTACCAGAATAATGTCGAACAAGAAAGGCCGATGCGACTGGATCTAATAAATTGATAATCTTATATAATGACATATATTTATTGGATTTTGTAACGGAAATTGTGTAAGTCTTGTATCTATTTAGATAAGGCTCGTAATTTTAGAGAGTGAAATTAAAAAAAACAGTTTATCTTATCTTGATCTGCCATAAAATATAGATAAAATTTTGGTGACTTCCTATTTAATATTCCTATGTAATAAAAAAAAAACTCAGCAGATACATATATTTACATAATTTGCTTATAAAATATTATGAAACATTTTTTTTATTTTATTACATTCTTAGTTAATTTAAGTCTTAAATACTGTGCGAGGATAGAATAGCAACATTTTCTTTATGATGTCATAAAATTTCGGTAACTACTTTACCAGTATATTCATAGCGATCATTATTTAATAATTTAGAACTGTTTTATACATTGTTTGTAAATTCTCACATTTTTATATGTACCATATATTACACAAAACTTAGTCTTTATCACGACTATGAATAGGTCATTTTAGTTTTTTTTATCCAATTTAGACTATATGGGTCCAGTTACATTATTGTTCTCTTAATTATGTTTACCCACGCATTAGGTAGGTACATAATTAGGTTCATTAGCACCATAGGTATGTAAGATTATTCTGTGTAACTACCACTTTTTATATTTTGCTCTCTCGTTAGCTAGGTACTAGCTTATCGCGTTAGAAGTATTTTAGAATAATAGAGCTACAATAGATTAAAATATAGATAGTAATAGTAACATTATGTATATCGTGCACTCGTTACCAATCAATTTGCTAACATTACTTAGTAATTAATTACTCATTTTTTTAATTTATGGAAGTTTCATTTCATAATTACGTGCTAATGAATTGTCGATATCTAAGCGGATGATATCACTTTATAATTAGTACTACTTTAAATGACCGATTGAACATTCATAGAGCACATTAATCATCGCATAATTATCGGCAGCCTACAAGTAAGTGGTGCATTGGGTAATTGCAAGACATATGTTTCGGTGTTTAGCGACCACCCGAGCGTGCCACGTCGACCAAAACTCTGCTTTCTCCGAAAATGTGATGTAATTGCTAACATACCAGCAACAAAAATACTAATTTAATTGACATACTGTCTTTCCAAGGAACTGTACCATTGCGTAACAGTAACGGTTTTGGGTGAAACGTACCTACAAGTCAGGAGCTAGCGGTTTGGTGCCGTACAAATATGTGTTTTCACTCAAACAGATTTTAAATAAACTTAATTTGGACCTATTCAATTATCCTATAACCCAATATCGGGGTATAATATAAATAAATAAATAATAAATATTCTTGGACAATTTACACATCACCATCTAGTCCCAAACTAAGCAGAGCTTGTATTATGGGTTAGTACCCATAATACAAGCTCTAATGGACAAAGGATATAATACTTATATACTTTTTTTTGTAAATACATACTTATAACACACAAGAATATTATCATAAAAATTAAGTTGTGTCCTCATATAATGTATTTTTAACGGTGTACAATAAAGTATATATAAATAAATAAATAAGAAACACCCAGCCGAACACAAACACTTAAATGTTTATCATCATATAAATATTTGTGGAATCGAACCCAGGACTTCCTGATCAGCAGTCCTACACATGAACCGCTAGACCACAGACGTCGTATTAATATTAAGTTTCTAAGGTTTGATTTTTAAATAGTCTGACTATTTAGAGACAGGCGCACATTTTAAACAAGATTTATTATCATTAGATATTATCTATTAGTTGACGCCTTAATTGTAAATATACCTATTACAGTATCCATATCCCCGAAAGCAGAGGTATACTAATGTAATAGGAGCCTATTCCCATTAACCGGATACAAATCCAAACTGCCACTGAAAATTTCATAGAAAAACCTATTTTTTTATTATTTTTTTATTATTATATAGCGGCTTAAGTATCACTGCGACCGCAGTCGGTCTATTGTGATCGCCACTTGTTGCATTAGAACTCACCGCTAAACCCTGCGGCTACTATAAACTGCAGGAAAAACCTAATAACACTGTTCGACCTGAGAATCGCAACTTGGACTTCAAGTATAGCAGTCGCGTTTACGACCCCTAGTCTAATGGTAATGACGCAGATCGCTAAAGTTAATATTATTACATATGTATTTTTAGAATAGAGTATTTCTGATGATGTTTGATGAAAGTTATTTGACAATTGAAAAATCGAACATTTACCTTACTGAATGCTTATTTATATTATAAAGTACATACATAAAAATTGCATACGTTTTTTTTAACTCCGTGGGTCGATCGAGTACGCAACCTATAACATATATACTTATAACAACCGGTTAATGACATACCACGATTGTGTAATACAATAATACCACTGGATCATGGTCCCGCAAAACGACGACCCTATTTATTTAAGTAGTAGAACGAGTACATAAGTTACCATATAGGTAGTTATAGTTGACTCGGACGATAGTTGGCTCGATCTGCTTCTGCGCTGTAGAGGTCACGGGTTTGATCCCCGCATGATAAATAAATATGTTTAAGGCAAGCCGATAGTTGTGTCAGGTATTTATGCATACATGGAATTTTATGAATTATTGAATTAAATGCTTTTGAAAGTATAATACGATATGCCTTTTAATTTTCTCATCGGTTGAAAATAAATAACTACAGAAAAATAAACTTCATTCATTCTTCTTCATTATCGTTTCGCTCTTGGCAGAGCTGTCGTGGTCGTCATGAGTTTTCAAGGTCAGATCTATCGCGATGCAACCTTTTTTTAGTGTTGGTGAAAATTTTAGTACCTGCATACACTCATGTAAAGGCCCGTTCACATAAGATGACATGTGGTAATAAGGACCCACGCCTATTTCCCACAATAATTAGTATTGAACGTTCGCATGGAATGACGATAGAATCACACACTACTTATGTACAATACCTACTTTATTACACCGACGTAGGAACGGTAGGTACAAGTGACATATTACACATTTTTAATTTTTATAATCAAAGCAAATACCTATTATATTTTATTATATTGATGACTCGACTGTGTTTGACGCTTGATTTTCCATATGGATAGTATAGAGGATTCCATATACAGATGTCCAAAAATGCCATTTTATATTATTTGTATTATTACTAATTATATAACAAAAATATTAATTCAAGAACACTGTTAGAGTTATACCCGCGATAGAGTTATAATAGTTTTGAGTATAATCACCATAATTTCGCATTAAAGCAGCAGGAACCTCTAAAGTAAAAGATTTTTGATAGGATATATTTTTTACTCTTTCCGGACCTCATATTGATTGCCAATGCTTAGAATCACATGGCTGTGCCCACTATCCGTTTTTAACGTAAAAAAATCACCAAGATGTATTCACGTTGTACTAAGTATGGTATAGGTACACTTGGTTATTTAAGCAGGTACCCCGTTTTCATGGAAACCTTGTAAATACCACGTAATTGAGGAAAATAAATTTAGGCCTTTCACATACACACGAAAGTTTGGCGCTGGTCTTACATGTCTTACAGAGCCTACTACTTAGCTGAGGTTTGTTGACTTTTACAACACGCGTACCTATATAATTATTTTTGAATTTTCAGGTATCATTGTGTACGACGGTCGCCGCGATAACGCATGGCGAGTGACGCACGCGTCCATGTACCCGGACCCGGACTTGGGCGAGTACGATATCGGAGGAGAGAGGTTCACCCTCATGGACGGTGTAGTGGGGCTTGCACACTCGCCTGCGCAGGGACTGCTCTACTACCAGCCACTAGCTACAGACAGGTAAGCTATCTTTATTTCTATATATTAATACGTAAATTCTTTGTACCCCTTTTTAAGCATATTGCGCACATGAAGGAGTGTGATATTTGGTACATTTAAAGTTTATATGGAGAAGGAGTGCAGAAAGCTAAATATACATAATTAAATAAAACATGACAATGATAAATAAATACCTACTATGTGAATATGTCAATTGGTATTTAATAGGTTTTGTAAAAAAGCTCTCTATCATTACTATTTAAAAAGGTTGAATTTCGAACACCGTGAGACCACTGAAACAATAGAGACGAAAAAAACAACGTGTTAATTTATTTTAAGCGTCTTTATTGTGTATATTTACAGGCTTTTCAGCGTGTCAACAGCTGTATTAGCATCAGGTCCCCCAGCAGAGGGCACGGACCTGCCTGTGAACCTAGTGGGGCGCAAGTCGTCGCAGGGCCTCGGCGTGGCGGTGGACCCGCGCGATGACACCATCATCTTCAGCCCCATGACAGAGACTGCCATCGCTGCCTGGAACCCCATCACTAACTCGCACAAGTAAGCATACTTCATCTTCTACAAATCGTTCGTTACCATTTCCAGTCGACTTCTGCTAGTAATGACCTATTATTATCGAGACTAGGAATGAAGAGGAAGACATGGGTATACATACCTTATTTTGGTAGTTATATAAATACATCGTAAATATATTGGGAATCAACCGTGGAGGCTTTCATGTTCTATCGCTCGATTGTTTTCCCAACTGGAGATCGAAATTTGACTTAAGCTCCTTATAAGTGATGCCAAATCTCGAACTTCAGTAGGGAAAGAAATCCAGTAAGGAAAAATATATGTATTAGGTTATTAATTCCGACCATTAGGCAAATCCTTTAATTGTATGTACATATTAAAAAATGCAACGAAGTAGGGGGGACCCTACTCCTTCCGAGCAGTACTGAATCTGCCCTGGACTATATAAACTCAACATATCGTAATACAGAATAGCTTAATGACCGCTATAGGTACTAAATTGGACACTGTTTCTGTTCCAATACTGCTTTCAAAAATGGAGTCGATTGGCGTACGTGGAATTGCACTACAAATATTTCGCTCTTATCTTTCGAACCGAACCCAGTGCCTTAGGATAGGTAACTACACTAGCTCAAAATCAACTCTCTGTTTTGGTGTACCGCAAGGAAGTGTGCTTGGACCCACCCTCTTCCTGTTGTACATCAACAGCTTATGCCTGAAGTCATAGCCTAACTGTAATATTATCACTTACGCCGATGATACAGCGTAGATTGTGCATGGAAGAGGTTGGAAAGAGGCTCACCGCTACACAGAACTCGCACTTAGGGATATAAACAGCTGGCTCATTGATAACCTTTTGACACTGAATGTTGATAAAACAAAATTGAGTTTGTTGCAGTACTGTGTTGTTCTTTGGGGTGGAATTGGTAGGACTATCCTACTTACCTTAGAGCGTGCACAAAGGGCAATATTAAAAGTCATTCTTAGACGGCCTCGACGATATAGCACTGATCTTTTGTATAATGAGCGTCCAGTACTAACTGTCCGACATCTTTTTGTGCTATCTGCTGTACTCCGTAAACACAAAGGCATAGACTTCAGCCCGATTTTAAAGCGTAATAAGAAACGAGTCTGCTCATTAACACCCCATAAAACGACACTGGCTGGTCAGTTGGTCACCAATATTATGTTATAAGTAACAAGCTCTACAATGTAGCTAATCGGATAAATAATATTTATGCACTCCCGACCAAAAATTGCAAACAAGTAATACAAAACTGGCTCTTACGCTTAAACTATACCAAAACTGAGGAAATCTTAAAAACTTAATACACACACACACACACACGCCCGTGCGCGCACACACACTTGTGGTAACGTTTTTCTTATAATATTTTAATATTATTTTGTTTATTTTTACTTTATATATATATACACATAACAATATTTGCCATACAAATAATTGTAAACCGTGCTTAAAACAATGAATGCTATATACACCACTCAGGGTGGAAGACACTGACGGCTGTGACACAGTTTATACTAGTACAGTCGTCAATGTTATCTCTTACAAATATGTACTCATTGATTTCTTTTTCATTAAGATCATTATAAGACTAAGAGAAATTTTTAAAATTAAGAGTACTAATAAACTATTATTATTATTAAATTCGTCGGTCATGGATCATTATATGAATAGGATAATGTTTGTGTAAATCCGCTTTTTGTGTGCAAATCATGAAAGCATAAAAAATATCTAAACAAAATAAAATTATACATTTTCCGACACGGGATTCCCCCCGATAAAGACTATATCCTCATGTTGTTCTTCGTAGCACCTTGACCTAGCTCACGAGAACCATAGAGTAAGTACCTACTATAATTCTCGTGATGTAGACACGATTGTTGTTAGATACTTATTTATTTACTTCACTAGGAAATAGGATGGGTAATGTCTAATGATTTCCTTGTTAATTATGAGAGACTTGTTGTTTAACAACTTGGGAAATTCTTATTTAATGTGGTACGTAATATGCAGGCTATGTTTAAATAGGACTAACATGCGTTTTTAGGAGTGTAAGTACGTTTGCAGTTTTGCTTGGAGATTTAAGAACGCATTTATACTTAATGAATCCCATAAGCAGGTCTAGTCTAGTGATATGACCATCCGACGTCCTCTTGGCATGCAGCTCTGACTTTTTAAATTGATATGCGATTAATTATCACTCGTTTAAACGGTGAAGGAAAACATCGCGAGGAATCCTGCATGCCTTTTTCTAGATGGTGTGTGAAGACAAGCAGTGATAGCCTATTAGTATGACCATTGGACTGCCAAGTCGAAGGTCTCGAGTCCGGACACAAGGCACGCACTTGTGACTTTTCAAATTCATGTGCGTATTAATAACTAATAATCACTCGGTATCGGTCGGTGAAGGAAAACATCGTAAGGAAACCTGCATACCTTAGAGATTTTTCTCGACGGTTAGTTTTAGTTTATAATCGTAGAAATTAAGATACCTCAAAATCGAAGTGGAATTAGTCTGTAAGGAGATTGTTGACAATAAATAAATAAATTATTATTTTGATGTTCTTAAAGGGTGCTGGCGCAGGACTCCGAAAAGTTACAGTTCTGCGCGGAGGTACGGTGGGCGGAGCGCGACAACGGCGCCGTGTGGGCGCTCTCCACGCGCTTCCACAAGTTCTTCCGACGTACGGCCTCTAAGCATGAGGTATGTGTTATCAAGCTACAGTTCACTGCGAGACTAATTTTTCGATAAGTCAACCGAGCTTTTTAAAATCATATAAGTACCGCACAAATTTACGGATTTTACTCCTAGCATTTGAAGACCACTGGTCCATCAACTAGCATAACAAGATTAGTAGGTAGCTTTATGTATTTATTAGCTATGTTATAGTATTATTTATTAGTAGCTTTATGCTAGTATTGACTCTTTAAGTGGATAGATTTCTTCCTTGAAATAAAGATGTTAAACATTATTTGCTAATTTTCAGACCAACATCCGCATCGTCCGCGTGGTGGACAGCGGGTTCGTGTCGCTGCAGCCGCACGTGCTGCGGCGCGCCGCCCGGCAAGCCAACGCCACCCTCCAGCTCCACTAACACCCCTGACGTACAGTACACAGATCCGTCTGCCACAGACGTTTGCTGCCAAAGTCATCACTGCTTACATGTAAAATGCTACAAATATATTATTTTGTGACGGTACTCTGAAGAGTTGTTGTGACTTGTGATCACAATAGTGATAAGAGCGATTTTTAATAAATAATATTTATTAAAAATGTATTAAAATAAATTTAGCCCCTTTGTAAAAGTGGACGCCCCATACGGACATTAAAGCGCCTGTTTTTGCTTTTGCATTAGATCCAGTGCCATCGCAAAATAATTTAGCTTTATCATAAAAATATTACACATTATTCAAATTCAGTCCAGTCACTGAGACAAGTAGAAGTATCAAACTATCAACATTATGATAACCTCTTTTCAAACGAATATTAAGAAAATAAGATCGCATAATAGGTGATTACCATTTAATGCAACACCCACTTAGTAAATTATTCGAGCGCGACACACAAAAAAAGCAAAAAGAATACTTAGCAAGCACTCAAAAGAGTTCATTCATTCATGTATACGGTCAGCTTGGTCAGGTAGATTTTTTGTCTCAGTTACTCACAAATAAAATCGTTTTATGAAACAAACGTGTGCAGAGGTCATTGATCTTAAAAAAATGTATGTTTGTATATTATTTAGATGATAGTCGGTCATATCATCAAAGACACTACTCATGAATATGTCAATAAAAAAGTAGTGTTACGCTACAAAGTCCTCGAAAGCGATGCAAAAGAGGAAAATAAACAAGTCAGCCGAGTTTGCGTTAAAAATATCGATACTTCGATAGTGTTGTGCTGTCCGTTCTTTTTGATTAAAAAAGAACAAGACGTGCGGTCCTCTAGTTATATACTTTTATGGACTGTTGTTAACGGTGTTACTACATTTGGAAACCGATTGATTTTTCAGATGTTTGTGTTTGAAAAAATCTGAAAAATCACGGTTGTATCACTAACATTGACAAACGCCTATAAGATCTTTAAACATCTTAAATACTCGGTACATTTTCTAGAACAGTGAAAAATCTATAATTTATATGAATTGCATACACATGACTACAGGATGTGTGAATATTGGGATTCTTGTTGTTGTTGTATTTGCAATTATTATTGTTGCATTGTTGTTGCAGTTGTTGCATTTGATTAATGTGCGAATGTGCGTTGTGTATAAAGACACATACTCAGTTTAAATTTTAATAATTCACGCACCATGTAAATGCAACAGTAAGCAAATCAAATGCAACAGCTATAGTGTCAGATGAATAATGAAATTGAGCCATTTAATTTTTTTGGATACTACTATGGTACTCGGTTCAAATTTATAAATATATCTTGAATACTTACTTAATTTCTTATTCTTGCAAGATTTATTTAATTTATTGATTTCTGACACACGTGAATAGTAGACATGAAGTAAAACCTCTTTTTACAAATTTTATCGCATATAATATCAATATAATCCGCAAAGTACGTTTATTTTATTTTTCAAGCACGTAAAATCATCATTATCTATTATACTAACAACTTTTATTATAATTATCATACTGATATTATAAATGTGTTTGAATGTTTGTTTCTTTATTACTAAATCCCGTAAAAACTATTTTAAGTTTTTTTTTTACATAAATGGTATTTGACCGGAAATAACATATTATACGCTATTTTTACCGGGTAAATACGGGATTTAACCTACTCGTGGAAAACTGATATATACTTACGGTATTTTAATGAAATTGGGTACACATATACTTAGTGATCACTTGAGTATCTACTTCCAATCCCGGAAAATTCGGGAATCTCCTGAAAATCCCGTGAAACTTAATTTAATCGACTATAGGTAATTTAAGTTTATTTAAGCAACAGATAAGTTAGGCGACTCAGTTAGGTGTTTTTTATCCCCTACTAATTTTATTTCCCTACTAATCGCAGGATTTCGATTGCGGTAAAACGGATAAACAGATTTGCATGACATTTGGTGTTCATATACTTTGTGACCAGGATTATCACATTGAGTACTTTCAATTCCGGAAAAATGTGAAGATTTCCTTATAAACCCGAGAATATGATTCGTAAATTTTATTGCGTAGCTCATTATTCCCGCAAAATCATCCAATTTTGTAACCTTATTAACTTGTGGAGTACTGATCCAAATGTCCTGTTAATGCCGTGAAACTAATCATGGCTAAAATTGTGTAATCATTAAGTCTATGCGTACGAAGTCGCGGGTTAAAGACAGTTCAGTATACAGTCATGATCTCTCTTCGTTTTCTTCTAGAATGTCTGTGTAATCTAGGTACTTAACTTTCTGAACACAAGTAGGACTTTTCAGGGTTGCTTTATAAATATGATATTCGTATATATTTTTAGAAGGCTTTCTCTTGTGCCATAGTATTATGGTCTTCCAAATTATTATATAATGTATAATCTGCATGGATATGTAGTTATAATAATATATTATTCTAAAAATAGAATAGAATGTCACTTTTGTAACCAACCTTTGCAAGTATTTAGTCTCATGTCCTGTACTAAATCAATTAATTTGTCGTATTTGTGTAGTTATTTATTATTTTGTCTTGCCATTAATTAAAGTTGTGAGTATCCTAAAAGTAATAAATTGTAACAGCCAAAATATATTTATATAATATTGATCATTCATGACAGCATTTAAAATTATCTTTACTTACTACCAACTTGTATATATACTCTGCCTGCTTTCTGATACTATGTATAATGTAATTTATCTATTAGGTATATGCTTTAAAATAGTTTTTTCTTTACTTCATATTAATTAATGCTGATGAGAATTATAAAAAAAATACTTTGCCTCTAAAAATTAACAACTTCAATAACATATTATTTTAGATTACTTTTCTTTTCGTGCTTACCTGTTAACTTTGTCTCACCTGTCTTTAAATAATTAGGTATATTAGATATTCCATTAACACGTTTAAATAATATACGTAGGTAATTGTTGTTCTTATCGTTTTAGGCCAAGGAGGTGTGTTGAAAGTGCTTGTCAGGTGACGCTAGTTCTATTTTTCTTTTCTGTATTTTCTTTGTCATGTTTTTCTTGGCGATTATGTAACCTTTAAATATTTTAGGTACTTTGTTTATTTTGCGCCTAAGCATTTCATTATTAATCAATTCTGTAAAAAAAAATATGACATTTTATATTTGTTTATCCCGGTAGTCATTTTCACATTCATCTTTATATTAATCTTCATGATATTTTAGTTAAGTACTATTCACATTAATATAAGGTCTAGTCTAGATGAGTGTTAACATGTCTGTCTAAGTACCTATAAGCACCGTGAATATTGTAAAGTTGGTCTATTGAGAGTGTATAAATTATTTTCCATATTAATTACGTACCTAACTGATTCATCATCATGGTAGGTACCTACCTACGTCTTTAAATGAAGAAAGACTGTCATTATGTTTTTTATAATTCCATTGATTAGTATAATATATAATTATGATAAAATTAGACAAATGTAAAAATTTGGTACGTTTTGATGGAAGACTTCCAAAAGCACCTAAGGATATTATTATGTACTGAATTAAGTTCTGTGTTATTTTAGTGCCTACTTTTCTGTGTACTTTAACCCAATGCTGGCTGAAGGGGTTGTAACGATTTCTGGGCGTATTTAAATACAGATTTTATGATTACCTAACTAGGTGGCTCCCGTTGTCCTGCAACCCGATTGCAATTGTGAATCTAAACCATCAGAGTACCCACTTAACCAGTTTTTGGCTTTTAGCGAGACCAATGAACAGCTATTGATTTATATATACATACTAACCCTAAAACAAAAAACTGGTGTCACTGTGTAAATGTGTAAATAAAAAGTACTGTGCAATATTTTAGGTGTAAAAATGACACTGCCTGTAATACGTAGGTAGTTCGCTCTAATTAAATATTACGTTATAGGATTGGGTAGTGTTATGGTCACAATTAACGAGTGCGAGTCATATGGCTTTTAAGGTCACTAGTACAAGGTTCAAATTCAAAATAATGATTCACATGTACTCGTAAAACGTACCCACTTTAGAAACATTGACGTTCAGTAAAAAATAGTTTTTTCACGATATCATTAATTTTATTTCATTAAATACTTATAACATATCATCGCAGCAAAAAAAAGAACATTTTGTATATTTTTCAGTTAGGTAGTAAGTGCATTATGTTACACTACAAACAAACATACATTACGAAAAGTTAGTACAGTCACAAGCATACACGTAGATATTAAAATTCCATGGGGATTTTTCATGACATGATGTATAGGTAATGTCGTGATAATATCGTTATAGTATTGGTTCGTAAATATTATACTTTAAAAGAAAATTGATTTTAATTTTTTCAATGTATAAGCATAGATGCCTGCAGGTCAAGCTATCCAAAACTTTCGAATTTTCCCAATTGAATATAAACCTTATAGTTAAACTATAAGGTTTATATTAAAATTGAAAATCAATCAAATAAATTTGACAGATTGTGGTAGCTTGATGTGCTGGCCTCTGTACATATTGCTCGTGACTGTACCTAAGACGGCAGAAGTGCTGAGACAACTAGAAAAAATATTATGTATATGACATAATAGTAGTGCTTAAATAAGAATTTTACCTAGTGCAATACCTATCTAACATCTTTAATTCATTTATTGCTTGCGTGTAAGTTTTGGTAAATTCATACATTCGCATGATTGTGCTTTTTTAAGTTTAACGGTGTATCGATACGTTTACGTTTATGCTATTTTTATACTTCTTATAATAAAATATTAAATACTTACCAGTGTTTTTGTTACCTAATGCTGTATTGAACAAGAATGGACGGTAAAGTTTGAAAGAAGCGCCAGTGAAAAATAAATAAAAATATCTGAGTACGACGCAATAAGCTCGTTATGCTGTAATATTGCTTAAAACAATTACAGGATGTTACACGATGAACACAATACCTCAAAGGATGTTGTAAAATATATAAATGATGCACCTAATGAATATCTTTTGTTCTAAGCCTTTGGAAAAACCAAAAAAATCCTTTCTTTCATTATATTCTCATAATTAACAAATGCTACATAATTATATAACTTGTAACTGTAAGTTAATCGTTACCATTGTATGGGAGGTGAAATTATTCCTGTAGGTAAGTATTACTATATAAAGTAGGTACCTACTTACGTAATTCAAAATTTATGCAAGCTTTGTAATGCAACATGTTTCCTTGCAAAATTACAGAATCGCGTCAGATTTCTCAATCCGAAAATACTTTAAAGGTATTAGTTAAATACTGTAGATGAATTTATTTTAATTTACTAATTAACTAGACTGCTTCATTAACCTACGCTTGACTTCCTCCTGGTTTCGTATCCTGGGTCGAGTACCTATTGTTATTGGGTATTTCTATGAAATTGTTAGTAGGTGCTCGGAGTCTGAATTTGTGTCCGGTTAATAGCAATATCCTAATATTACGTGAGACCTAAGCCTACCGGCAGTGATAGCCTCTTGATATGACCATATGACTGTCAAATCTCAGTTCGAATCCAAGGCACGCACAACTGACTTTTCGAAATAATGTGCATATTAGTAATTAATTTGAATGAAGAGAATGAAAAGAAATGCGCTAATCGTATCCAGATAATTATAAACACATAGATTTTGTTCGAACCATATTAAAATTTTTATCCTTTTAAGCCCCGTTTTTTTATTTTTTTTATTTGGTTCAGCTCAGCCTGTGTATTTTCAAATAAATAAACGAGGCGATGGTTGATTTTTAGTAATACATTAATATTTTTAACATACAAGTAATGTGGGATGGAGCACAATAGTAATAAGGAAATTAATCAAATGTAGAGCGAAAAACGGGGCTAATGTACAAAACGTAATGTGGGATTTATCAGGCCGTCAGTGATGATTCATACAAAACAATATTACCCGATGAGCATCAGACAACTGATACTCATATTAATTTTAATTTATTATGTTATGGTACAAATTATAAACGCTTTATGGCAGGCAATAATTTCTGTTGTAAAATTAATTGAGATCGTGAATCGTGACGTCCATTATAAGTAGTTTACAAAAGAATATTAGCACAAGACTGGCTATGCAGTGTTCACATATTAAGTTTTATGTTTGCTCTACACACAAAACGGTTTCTTAAGTAACGTCAAGACATCATTCCTAGAACTACATACTTACTAAAACTTAGGAGGAAAGTGTAAATCCCAAAATCAAAACGGTAATTCTATTAGAAAAGTTCATTATCAAGACAACTGCACATTGCTCAGGACAACCCCTTTCATTTGAAATATCCCAGGGTGCAGGTGCAGTTATAGGTGTAGCCCACAAAACTTTTCTATGATTTTATAATTTGTACCCAAAAGTGACCCCCACATTCAAAATTCATAAATTTCAAATTAATCGATCCTGAAGATTAGGAGCAAATTACATACGACTGACAGAAACACGAGTACACGAGTTATCCTTTAATGCTTCCTTTTTTTTATATATACCTACGTACCTATCCCTGCGGAACCTCATTTTCTAGCTTCGATTGCCAGTTGTGCAAAGCAAAGTGCTATTCGTGTATATGTTTGGATATATTGTACCCGATTAATGGCAATAGGCTCGTTCCCTATTACTTGAGGCCTAAAAACAACAGCCAACTGTAGGTATACCCACATCAGCACATTCTTCAGATGGTGTGAATAATCAAATTCTTGTAATAAACTTTAATTATTACATCCCACCACGTTCTTCGGATACATCTAGCGTTTACTATGTCTAATGTTTATACGCGAGCTATAAACTAGAAATAAAACTGATGTCCCCTTCTGCAAAGCTTTTACTTTCTTTTAACTTTACTATCGTATTTATTACAGTATCTTTATATATTATTTTTATGCTAATATTTTTTTTTCTGATTGACGCATAACGGTTTTTGGGCCAATAGAACTTTAAGCCTTTAAGACAGAATAGATAATACTGACTGACCTTTACCATGACGTGTCATAGTCACAGTGTGCTACATCGCACATAGCATTTAACACTCTAGCTGTCGAATATGGGATACAGGTTAACTTCCCCAAAACCTCATCAAAGAAAATCACTAACCTTGGAATTGGTGGAAACAGAAAGTATACATATAAATATAGCAGGTTTAGCCCCGACCATAAGGCAAGGGATGACAAATGTGGCCGACATACCATCACACTGCCTTTTTTTTTTTTTTTTTTTTATAGTACGGAAAATCCTCATGGATCCTCCGCCACCCGGAGAGGTGGCAGGGTATGTCGGACTCATACCGACTAAATACCACACTGCCTGCCATGATCCAAGGGTCATTTACACAAGGATGCTGTGACCCTATATAATTACACATATACTATGTTACTATAATATATATGACAGTTAATAAACAGGTTATGCGTGTTGTGGTGGGGGTTGTGCGGCGGAGGGAGTGCGGGGCAATCCATGCACCGCACTCGCACTTCTGAGCGAGCAGCCGTAGCGACAGCACGCATAACACAGTACACCAAAATAGTGTTTTATTATAAACCACGACACCACAATATAAATAATAATATTTTTGTTCTTCTTATACTATAAATAATAATATTTCTGAAGTACAGACGCCAGCAAGTCAAGCTATCCAATACTGTCAAATTTTCCCAAATTGAAAATGAACCATATCTTGTTGTATTCAAATTGAAAATCAATCAAAAATATTTGACAGATTGTGGTAGCTTGGATGTGCTGACCAACACCCTTATAAACATAAAAATAAATGAAAATCAATCTTATAGTCAAAGCTTATAGTGAATATGTCTTGTTTACGCTTTTTACTCATAAATCGCATTGCAGCATGTGCACTGTCTTGTCTACCATTCAAGAATTGTAAAAATCAAATTTATATTTAATGATTACAACACAAAGTATAACTATATACCTTAAAAAGGATACATTTTCAGATTTAATATTCCTTTACAAGCAGTTCCATGGAATATATGATATAGTCTGTTCAGTAAAAATAATGAGATTTGAAACTATCTGTAGCTGAGATAAGCAAGCAACTATGTATTAGTGCCATAAAAACATGTTCACGACGTGTTTTAGTCTAGTGTGTGAAGGCACCATTATATTATAAATTGTGATCACACGTCTGCCTAACTTGGGTCGTGAAGGCGTGCGGTAATCATGGGGTTTTTCCTGGGGAATCCCTTGATATCGGCGTACGTTTAATATCCCCGCGTGATATTAAACGTACACCGGGAAAGTTTTGGACTGGAAGGATTTGGACTGGAGGTACTTACATCACTATTTTGAGGTGTACTTAGATAGTTTTTACATACGATTTTACCTTTCATGTAAGAAATACGTTTTTTAGGTTGTTCTGTTTAGGCACATTGAGTTAGTATCTTTTTGGCATTTTCCATGCTAAGATTTTAAAGTTATATAGAAAAGGAAAAATTGGACCGCGGGCAGGATTCGAACCTGCGTCTTCTGGTTAGGTACACCAGACGCTATGACCACTAAGCCACTGGTTATTACCCCAGAGATTCGGTCAGAGTCTCGTCTCCAGTTTGCCCATATGTGTACCTGGAGAGAACACTAACTCCAAGAGCGCCCACAGGACTTTCAACTTGTCTTGCTTTAACTGGCCGGCCGGAGGAGGGAGCCAGGGTTATAGAGTCAGGAGTGCGCAACAAAGACTTTATTCTTCCTATGAAGTTAATAAGAAGTAGACATATCTATCTTCAATTATAGACAAATTGGTGCTTCAGCTGCGTCGCAGTCTGCTTAACAATAAGGCGGAACTTTTCTGTCAAATGCATCAGATCCTTCCGTCAATAATTAGACCGATGATTTATTTTAAAAAAATAGACGTATTGTCCTAGCATTTATGACTCATTTAATTAGGTTGATCGATTATCTATAATAATAAATTAATATAAATCCATATTAATCGCAGATTCTTTTTCAGAATGCAACAAATTACAAATTTCAGAATTATCTATCAGCTTTGAATGCTTGTTGAAATACCTTCAAGTAGATTCTTTTAGACAACATAATCATAAACATTTATTCACATAAAATACGGTACATGATCATGATTATGAACATCTTTTTTTATTTGAATATATATTAATGGACAACGATTTGTGTAATCTCATTATTGTTTTAGCTACATTATATGTAGACAGTTGAATTTAACAGTACAAACCATTGTGATCAAAATGTTTCCATTTACGTAGGTAAGTATTTTTCAATTCATCAGTAGGTACTTTTGTAATGATTCCAAATGAATGTATACATAAGTAGGTACATTGTACAAATATACACAGCAATGGTATAGCTATTGAAAAAATCCAGTCATGCGTTTACTATAGTATTTATTACATAAAACACGTGACAAGAAGTACGTTTATCTGTCACAATCCTTTGTACATTATAACTATTTTATCTATTCATCGGGCTTTTGTCAATTATCTCAATCGAATCTCACATTTGATCAATACTCGTCGCTCATTTTGGAGCCCTGTTAGCATTATTTGTAATAAATATTCTTTATCAGTATATAGGTACTTAAATATTATATTGGCAATAAATAGTACTACTAACTAGTTATTAACTAGTCGTCATAAAATTTTACGAGGATTAAATCAGTGGTAACTTTGCATTATTGGTGATCAATTTAATAATTTGTGTTTCGAGAAAAAAATATTGAGCACCCTGGCATATTGAGCACATTTAACATCAAAACAAATCATTACTTTAACTCATCGCAATTTTTAATAGGTACCAACGCGATCATTACTTAGAGATAGCTTGAAGTTTTTTGATTGTTCAAAAGGTTAGAAGTGAGTGTGTTGATACAATAGGTACCTAAAAAAGTTACATCTAAATGTCATATCAAGAAACGATATCTAATGGTTGAAAAAGCGCGTGAGGTCCGCTTGTGACGCTCTTATAGAGTTTCTGTGTAATAGTTCTATTACCGGCGTGCGAAAAGGAAGTAACTGAAGATGCGTAGCGGACCTTTCCGGTTAAATACGGTTTACGTCTTTTATTTATAGCATTTCAACGGCTTTCGCAACAGTCCACGTTCGTCAGTCGCGGGAGACACCCGCATAATTTTAAACATATTTTTTTCATGAGTATTTGCCTAAACAAGAGTAAAGGCGCGAGGTAATCTGCATTGTCAAAGGTATGTAAATAGCATAGTTTAGTCACAAAATACTGTAGAAGTTTGTTGTTTTTGCTGTAAGGAATTCATAAAATAATCATTGCTGCATTAGTAATGTGAATCATTATTATCATCAATGAAAATGGTTTTTTAAAATGGTATTTTTTTATCATGCTGTATGATTGCTCGTAGTTTTGTCTTTTTATTTTAAATGAAGGCACTCACGATACTTTTTGAATAGTATAATATACAATATGGAAAAATAATTCAGTACATACCCAGCATACCAGCACTATCCCCAAAGGGTTAGGCAGGGCTTGTACTAAACACACCCTCAGTTCGCCGGTATGTTTTAACCCCGGAGCACACGCTCAGCAGTCACTCTTGCAACTGCTAGATATAATGAGGCAGTAAATAAATCAATTATTCAAATTTATTGCACAGCATAATCTAATTAATTCATATTATATTCACTTTGCTTTAAACATCATAATTGATAAATTTTGGCGATTCAAATTGTATTGTTTCCTATCCTTTTCATTATTTTATGTAAATTATTATATGTATGTCAAACCTATGCTTAACGCTTATGTTATAAATATATCTTTCAATTTTAATCTCAAGCCATAGTTGTATTAATAGTTAAATGTACCTAACTCATAAATTCTACTTAATAAGGTTCATATTCAATTGGGAAAATTTGACAGTTTTGGATAGGTTGACCTGGGTCTGTACTTAGAATACATAAAACAGTATTAATAAGTACATAAGTCACCGACAATCTATTTACGTGTAACGGTTCTGTATACGTAGTTATCTACTATACATGTATGTAAACCTACCTTATATATATATTTATATAAGCATAGTTTATAAAAACTATGCCTATATAAATACATATACTTACAGGAATAGTTTGCCACGGTTATAAGTGTTTATGTACAGAGGTCAGCACAACAAGCTACCACAATCTGTCAAATTTTTTGATTGATTTTCAATTTTAATACAAAATAAATAAGGTGCATATTCAATTTGGAAAAATTGACAGATTTGGATAGCTTGATCTGCTGGCGCCTGTACATATTATTATAATATATCATAGAGGTGATAATTATCACCTCTATGATATTAATCGTTACGATTAAAATAATAAATACACATGACTTAAACTTTTTCTGGGACCAATAAAAATAGCTTAAATTATACATCATGTACATAATTATATAAGACTGGACCTGAGTTGGTATGGGTGGTCTAAGTTTTATTAAAAATGATGAACTATTTCTCAGTGGTTTAATCTACTACGTTGATTTACATAAGTTACCTATAACATTCTTTTATATGTGACGGGTCACGTTTTAATAGAGAATACGTAAACATGTTATTCAAATTATTATGTCCAGTATTTTACTTTTTTCGAATAATAATCATACGTATGTACCTACCCTATTAATTATTGTTTAATAATGTAATTCAAAATAATTTAATCCTTCCGATAACTAATTACGGAAACAATACACAATTATGTGTTATCTGAGTGCTTCGCAGTCCCACAATGCTTTAGTTATTAATACAGAATTTAAAAAGCATGCATGACAAATGATACCAATTATTATCATTCAACGACATGTCATAGTAGTGGAGTATGTATATTTTTGAAATAGATTCGAAAAAAATATTAAATATCATTATTTTTACGGAATCGTTAAAAATCAATTGTAGATACACATCGTTAAATATAAGATGGTTCTACTAACTTTTGCCTGCGACTTCGTCCGCGTGGAATTAGTAATTTGGGTAGCTTATTTGTTATCCAATCTGCTTTTTATTTCTGACGAAAAGTTAAATGATAAAATTCCTTTTTTATTGATTCCCTTTACATTTTTTTTACAAAACTATCCTATGTCCTCCGGGACTTAAACTATCTCTATACAAAATTTCATCTAAAATTGGATCAGCGGTTTAAGCGTGAAAAGTAGGCAGACAGACACGCACACTTTCGCATTTATAATATTCGTATGGATGATTTACTTCTTAAAATAACCTAATGTCATGCTTGTATCCTACCTTAAAGAAGGTAAGTCGAACTTAGATGTGATTTGATGTAGTTATTCGCATACTTCACTGATGGGTTTTAGGTCCCGTATAACAGGGAGAGCATGCTCTTAAGCTTATTGCGAATAGGGTACAAATCCAAGCTCCGAGGTTCTCTATGGAACTCAATATTACCTTGTTTTACCTATGTTCGAAGGCGCTTAGGCTCAGCAGTTGCGCCTGCGACCACTAGAAAGCGGACGACATTTTTCTTAAATTATTTAACTCCATTATATTTATGAGTTCATTCCTGTGTGTTACATATATTTAAATGATTAGATTTTTTAACTTAGAAAAAAGGAAAGCTTTCTTAACTTAGAAAGTAAACCTAATAAAGTTTAGGAAATTAAGTTAATAACAGATCCAAGTAGAATTTGTTATTTAGGACAAAATAGCAGTAGATATTCATAATCAATGGCGCATCAGCAAAAACGCTACAACATCAATATCCAATAACAGCCCGATTAAAGCGCATAATATTCGAAAAACAATAGGGACCACATTGTATTGTCCTACTGTGTTACTTTACAGTGGATTAGCATTAATAAATAAAGTGTTTTTATTTAGAAGAATGCAATCTACAGACACAAAGACTACTAATAAGATTAATTATTACTTCCTTCATTTTATAATTGATTTGCAAGTTAGTACCTAAAACTAAACGTGTTTTAGAACAAAACGTGTTTACAATTCAATTGATTGTTTTTAACATGGCTGCTACGAATTAGTGTTAGCTACGGTTATTTTTGATTAGTTATGCTAATGATAACTAAACGGCCTGCCTGGAATCACGGAGTGATAAAAACGCACTCATGTTGGATTGATGTAAACATCCACGCCACTGACGTCACGTGTCGGACCGGCTGTCTGCCGCAATTATTGTTCCATGATGACACCATAAAATTATCGTGTTTTGTTCTTTTTTCCATTTACTAAGATGAACACACTGAATGTAATTGAAAATCACCTCATTATATAAAAAACAAAATAATAATATGTAGTCATTCACATCAACATAATTCTTCTTATTTCTTAACATCCATGTCATAAAAAATGTTAGTTAATATAGGCTCTTAATAGAGCCTATTATAGAAGAAATACTTTTTTTCCGTGAATGAAACACTTTTCCTTCTTGGTTGTGTGTTAGGCAAATAATCTTATATATAAAATCCATACCGATTTTATTTATCTATGGAGTTCCTTGATGGTTCTTCTACGTAAGACCCGTTATTTGGAACCGTGCACCTAGTTTTTGATAGTCAAAAAGTACTTAAAAATTGTCTAATTAAAAAAAGACAATCTGGACTCTCTGCTCTAAACGGGAACTAGACACCATAATGAAGTGAAGCAGTTTTAGGCCCGACCACACATTGGCAGAAAATTTCGGACAGAAAAACTGTTTGCAGCGAAATATTTTTGACGAATGATTTGGACATTTCTGACGTTGTGCGGGGTTTACGGTGAAATGTATGCGTAGAGTGCCTTCCGGCCGGCGAGTGTCTGATATTTTCTGACATTTTTTTTAACCCACAGGAATACATTTATGATTAGGAGATAAACAATAAATTTGTTCCTCGAACAAAGCTATCTTGAGATAGGAATAAATGCTGTTAATGAAAACAATGGTTTTAAAAGCTAAATTTAAAAAGATTATAATATCTAATAGTAAGCGCAGGCCCTTCCTAACATTGTTTAATTAGTTGTAAAAACAATAATCTTCTTTATTAGGTACAAGCCAATAGGCGTAGAAGATTTTATTTCAATTTGGTAATTAATAACGCCTTCGTCCAATTAGCGTTTATGCGACGCATAATTGAGTAATAAATGTATTTTGGTGAATGAATACCGATACCTGTTTACACATGTAGGTAAACAGGTATCGGTGTACCAACCAATGTGTCATGCACAGATCTGTAGAGTGATTTTGGGTTTCGCGCTAGCCATAGTCAGTCTGTGGATGGGTGACCAATAGATTGTATAAGGAACAGGAACCTTTAACAAATTGTAACACCTGACTTTTGTACCAACATTCAATGCAAATAAATATATCAATTCTATTCTATAACAATATTCTCCTCATCGCATCGGAAAGCACGTAAAGCCGTCGGTCCCGGTTACTGTACGAACTCCTAATACGATCTTTAGAGGTAATCAGAAGCCCAAAAAGCCTGACTACCAGTCTATCGTACACACGCCAATACCTTATTAATTATTATGTACATAAGTCCTAGTATTAGAGCCAATTTACGTACCTACTTCTTTAAAAACGTAGTTTATCCAAACAATTATTCTTTGTTAATGTTTTTGTGCGATATATTTTTGTACATACAAAAACTCCAACATGTTTTAAGTAGTTTCATAAATTAAATATCAAGCAAGTTATAAAAAGCTGTTAGTATCACTGCCATCCTACTGAGGCAAACGCAGCTATCAACGACCCATTGAGAAAGGTTTACCGAACCACAACTAGTACGTATTTTTTACATAAAAATAAAAAAAATATATAAGTGCTATGTGATAAAAATACACAACCATGTTGAGAATTATTAATAATCATGATGAAAGTGACAAAATACTCGTTTCGTCGAGTACGTTGGTACTCAGTATGTGACAGCAAGTTCGAAAATCGTTTTAATATTGATTCATTTTTCGTTAGTAAGTGAAGCTATGATTGACAAGGTATGATTCTAGTTTAACATATTCATCTCAAGCGATCATCTAAAAAAAACATGTAACCAACAACTTCCATTAAAGTGTCATCGATTTCCTTACAGGGGTCGCTGATCTCTTTGCACCTTGTATTTATAAAAATAATGCAAAACAAAAGAATGAAACAATTCTAGACGGATAAATCTGGTATTTATAAAATGTTGTAAATATAATTTCGATAGGTACATACTTAAAGTTTCGTTATTAAAAACGTCACAATCATGTCACCAATGGTAAATTTACGATTTCAATTTCAAACTAAATTGGTCATGTTTGACGTTCACGTAGTTGTTAGAGATACCAAATTATTGTGTTGTTTATTTAGGATGACCTCTATGCGGCCACGCCTATTACTATTGAGGTGGCTTTATACCACTCGAAAATCGTTTAACCATTGACACGATAAAAATAAATACTTGTTTATTTCGACAAGATATTGTAATTTATTTTAACAGACCCGGTAAGTACGTACTGATAAGACGATCATTATTGTACTAAGTACTTAAGCCAGTGGCAGTGTTAACAAACTCATTGGTGTGGTGTCTTTCGCAGTAAGTATGGTTTTTTAATGTCGCGGAACTACGGTCGAGCAAGTTTGAAGCTTTTCTACCTTTCGGTTAATTGCCGACTCGGTGAGACCAATCATAGGAAAAATGTACCATTTTTTGAGCATTAGATAGGCTCTATTAGAAAGCAGGGAAAAGTAATTTATCCAATAAAAGCCGTTCGATCTACTAATAATAGTCAGTTCAGCAGATCAGTGATCTTAATACAAATCGATTGTTAGACAGATTTGTATTACAGACTTATTATTGATCTTATTTTTTTATAAACTTAGATTTAAATTTACATAACCGATCTTTGTTTAATTCATCTCCCACGAGCACACTCCAAGCGTATCTTTGCACGATCGATAAAATTTGAACAAACATTTTTTTAAGTCACTTACTTAATTGCTCCGCATAGAACAAACTGCTTGGTCTATTTCTGCGCCTGAAGCGATCGTTTTCTTTTATGCTTTCGAACGATCGTTCGTGCTTTTCAAAACTAGATGTAGTTATAATTATTCTTCATCAATCTCCAATCCTTTTTCCCAACTATGTTGGAGTCGGCTTCCAGACTGACCAATATTTTAGACGAAACGTACCATCAGACCTCCGTAGCCCAATTTCTAGGCAATAGCGATATCCTGAGTATAGACTGGTTTTCCGGGTTTCTGGGCTACCATTAACGATTGTCATAGGTGTTCGTATGACAACCTCGACCTTTACGTTTTCTCGTTCATGAGAATAAGTTTTATAAATTTTAGGATCCGGTCGTATTCCACATGAGCACATTAAGTATTAATTATTATTGTACACATCAAACAAAATTGTAAACCAAGATTAAAACACTGCTAACACGATTTTTTTTAAAAATAAAAAGAGTGTATAAAGAGATTTTTACCGGTTCTTTTTTTTTCCATAAGACCCACTTTTAGGAACCTTGCACCTTGTTTTGAATTTTCAAAATTGCTAAGTTTTATATAGAATAACATTTTAAATAATAAATTTCCCGATAGGTTTTGGTAAATAGTCAACAGAGACAACTTCAGTTGAATAAATTAATTTAATTGTTTCTGCTATTGCTTTAAATGACCTTTTTGCAGAGAGACAAAAGTTCTATTCCTAAAGTACTTTTACTTCAGGAATACAACTTTTTCTCTGTTATTGTAATCATATCAATATTTCTAATATTGTTTTATATTCACCCGTGGATCCGCATGCAGATGTCTCCTAGTCAGTCAAGGTTATATCAAATTAAATAAATAAATTCCTAAAGATTCAAAACAAACGTTGACCGTTCTCGCATATCAGGAAGAGCCTCCAAGATATCCAAAGGAACATTAGCTTACAGTCTCCCGTGAAATCTACCTTTAGGATGAATAAAATAGCGTCATATTCTGCAATCTTCCTCGGGTCTATCAAATGACCCTAATAGTATTCCTCGTCAGCGATACGGGGACAGGGGTGCGCCATTTTGCCCTAGCTGGGACTGGTCATCTAGACTAGCTTTCGCCTCTGGATCGATACCTTGTCTTGATGCTCTGGTACTTCAATCTGGAGCAAACTCTACAAACATATCCGACATAATAGCTTTCAAGAATAATCTTATCCACATTATTGCTAGCACGATTATGCTGTACGGGATTGTGCAGGTCACTGTTGTTTTGTAAAATGTCATAAAACAAAAGTTGTTGTTTTTGATGTTATAAATACAGTCCTGCGAGGTTATTAGTGATGGCAGTCTGTGGTGGCTTTAGGTGCGATCCTCTTCAGGTATTCACCGAAGCAATATCTAATTTAAGTGATATACGTCACAGAACGAGTCAGAAGTACCTATAGAGTAAACATTGAACATTTATTTGGGTTTAGTAGCGCGTTTTTTTTTAGTTTTTGCACTGGTAATTTGATTCTGAGTACTGGAACAATATACCAATATACACAACTGAATTTTTGTACATCGTTAGATTTGTTTTATCTAAGAAATCATCACTTGACAGTCAACTGCTAACCTTTTGAATATATTATTTTTAATAAAAAATATTAGAAACTTAGAATTGAGATGGACGTGCGAAATGCTAATATTCTACATACCAAGGTGTACAAGAACAGGTTATTTTAATTTAATGACTGATAACATAGGTGTAATACACTTATGACGCACTAAAACCATGAATATTGATTACCAAGACTATGAACCCTTGGTAATTTGTACCTATTATGGGAACGCATCAACCTTCGTTTTAAAGACCTGGGGCCTGTTTGCTATTTTATTGTCACTACCGTCATTCAACGACTTCAGAATTGTGATTTCAGACATCTATCAAATCTGTCAGTTCTTGTGTCACTTAGCGCCAATGGACGCCCATTCTAATACAATTGAAATAGCAGACTTGGGGTCCAACTACATAGGTAGTTGGGCCCCAATTATCTATTACTTAAGCATTACTTAAGTAATAGTAATGTACTACTTAAGTAGTAGTAAAAAGCAGTGATAGCCTAGTGGTATGACCATTGGACTGCCAAGTCGAAGGTCTCGAGTTCGAACCCAAGGCACGCACCTCTGACTTTTCGAATTCATGTGCGTATTAATAATTAATTATCACTCGCTTAAACGGTGAAGGAAAACATCGTGAGGAAACCTGCATACCTTAGAGATTTTTCTCGACGGTTTGTGAAGTCTGCCAACCCGCACTAGGCCAGCGTGGTGGACTATAGCCTAATCCCTCTCAATATGACAGGAGACCCGTGCCCAGCAGTGGGACAGTATATGGGTTGATGATGAAGTAATAGTACTTAAGTAATGCTTAAGTAATAGATAGTTGGGCCCCAAGTCTGCTATTGATCTGGTCCCTAGGACATCATCCTCCGAGCATTTTCCCAACTATGTTGGGGCCAGCTTTCAGTCTAACCAGATGCGGCTAAATATCAGTATTTAAAGAAAGCGACTGCCTTAGACCTCCGGTACCCAATTTCTGGGCAATACCAACATCCTGAGGGTAGACTGGTTGTCAGAATTTTTGAACTTCTGAATACCACGATGACCACTAACGATACTGTCACTGTCATATATACGCATGATCATATGCATAGATATACGCATGACACCCGGGACTGATGGCTTTAGGTGGTCTTCGAAGCACGAAGGGATCTCGTGGTATTAAGAATGGTCACCCATCCACAGATTGACCGCAGCTAGCGCAGCTTAACCTTTAAGTTTAGTTGCTCAGTGTAGTTAAAACCTCGCCACGAACCCCTCATTTATTCATCATATCATAGAGTCCAATGCGTGAAAGGAGATCACCGCTTGCTTCTGATGCGGGTCTAATTTGTGAAAACTTACATAGCAAATAAAAATAAAACCTTTTTATTACCATAGAAAGTTGCTAGTAGCAAAAAATCAATTATAGATGACAGTAAAAAGATAATAATAAAGAGTGAAAGTACCATGAACGCCATGGGACACCAGTCCCATGGTTTACATTTTACTACGGTGTGACAATTGATTAACGCTTACGAATCATAATAAATCTGATAATTTTTAGAGCAGCACTTAAATAAATACTTGGTGTAGCGGATAAGGTCGCCCGCCAATACCGTTGCGCCTCGCATCGTGGGTTCGATTCGCACCCGTATTTGTTTTGAGTGCTGGTGGACTTTGTGACCATCCCCCATCACACAGAGTTCGTTACCTAGTGCAGGAACTATCTATAAAAATATATATCCTACTAATATTATAAATGTGAAATTTTGTGAGGATCGATGGATGGATTTTTGTTACACGCTCTTTCACGCTAAAACTACAGAACGGATTATGATGAAACTTTACAATATTATTTATACATCAGAATACGATTAAATACGATAATTAAAAGTAACTTTATATTACTTCATATTTTAATGTTTACGTATCTATTTATTTCAGTACACACCAAAGATACAATAATATAGGAAACGATTAACTAAAGTACCAACAGGTACTTTGTTCTATTAACACTATCTTTAGATTAGTTAATTTCACTTCATTGTCGCAGGGTCAATAGGTGCCTGCTTTTTTACAATATTTTTTGCGTGTTTTATGTTTTTTGTGCTACAATCGTATACAATGTAAGTAAGTGTTAAACATTTAAATAGTAGCTAGGTTTACTTAAATGTAAGACACGGGTTAGTAGAGTTGTCACATTGTGTTCTCTTATAATATAAGTCACGCTTATCAAAAAAGCTGTTAGTCCGAATTTAATCTCTATTATCCGCGGAGTTCATTGTGTTTTAATTAAACTAAACAAACATTTTATGACAAAACTGTAGCTAGGTAATTGTTTTCTACTAGCAATGCTCTCCTAGCATCAACAAAGATATCGAAAAGTCGTACCTATTTGTAATAGAGAATACTTCACTATAAGGGAGCAACATTACTGGGCACCTAAATAGGCTGATCGGCAATTGTATCTCAATTATTTGTAAAGAATTGCAATGGATATTGTTAAGTGTCGCAACTATTAACAGTGTTCAAACGTTGGGCTGCAACCACGGCACCACAAGATTCAGTCAATAATTTGCGTGTAGTGTTTCGCGAAGCAAAGTAGTACTTACCGTTCGATTGGTTTTCCTCATTTATCATGTCTCTCAGTACAAAAACGTGTGAAAAGTGGGTTGATAATTATGCAATTCCCTATAGACAATATCTTCGGAACGGAACAAGAACATTTTCAGGTATAAGTTTATTTACAATATTATTTTATTAAGCTTTTTAGATAGCTATATAGATGTGCGCTACAATTTTTACGTTCAAACGTAGCTTTCAAGTGCTTCAATAATATTAAAGTGGTACTTCATCATTAACATCATCAAACCGTTTATGGCTACACGGGTTTACTCTCAGAATAAAAGGGCCCTAAAAATACCGCTGGTTCAGTGCGGGTCGGGAGACTTGACTTAGCACCTATTACAATAAGTACTTATTTGCGCGTAAATTTTTGTATTTGTTTTTAATACACACAGAGTTACATCGGTACTTACCTAGATCTAATATAATATTTTACGTCAAGTTTGAATAATTCGCGGATGAATTATATTAAAATCAAATTTCAATAATTAATTAACCGTAATTAATGACGTATCGTTCGATTGTTTTCCCTATTGGATATTGGACTTTGACATTATTTAAATTTCGATCTCAGCAGAAAAACAATTGAGAGAAACCGTGAGCTCGAATAAAATGCCCTTTTTTAGAAGGTGTCCACAAAGGGCAAAGTATAATTTATATTGTACGAGTACATAATATGGTATTTAAAATTGATTACCGTAGGTCGTAACATTATTTATATTCATCACTCACAGTGTAATTAATATCTAGGTCGTAAAGACATTATAAACAATACATGTATGATGAGCAAGGTTGGCTTTTAATTAATTTGTAGAGGATATATAAATATGCAACATACTAAGAGCGGGAGCAATACTAATGTAATACACAACGACGTCTGTGGTTTAGTGGTCTAGTACACAGGATTCCCTCAGGACAAAAATATTTATGTGATGAGCATAAGTGTTCGTGTTTGTCTGGGTGTTTCAATAAGTATATATTTACAAAAAAAAGTACAAACTATTATCCCCATTGCATTGTACCCATAGTACAGACGCCAGCAGGTCAACCTATCCAAAACTGTCAAATTTTCCTAATTGAATATGAACCTTAACGTTTTGTATTAAAGTTCAAAATCAATCATATTTGACAGATTGTTGTAGCTTGATGTGCTGACTGTACAAACTCTCCGTAGTTTGTACAAAGGAAATGGTGCTGAGTAAAATGGGCCAGATGTTTAATTTTATTATATTTATTTTTATGCTATTAATTCATAGTATACACATTTCATATTTTACGCAATTTTTTTTAATACAACTTGGTATTTCTCTCATTACGTGACCTAGGAGTATTTATACATTTCCTTATAGATTATTCTAGTAACATCTACTTACTTCGGTACTTCTGACCATAAAGGTTTTCCTTACATTGTATTTCATTTTCATTGTGTTCCAGTTGTAACTTGAGTTTCGTCGCTCTCAGTACATAATAGTGTGTTTTAGAACTATTCATCAGTGTAAACATAGTTTATTGCCCAGTGTTCGCAAATTAAATTTGAACGTGAATAGTAGGTTAAGTATAAAAATAAAAAAGAACAATTTTCCAACTTAAACCGAGTTGAAAAATTTCAATTTCTATTTCATAAATATTTTCTTTTAAAATGTATTTTATCTAGTAAACCTTTAACGTGAATACTACTGTTAATATTTTATGACAAAATTGAGGTTAACGTCCAACACATGAATCTATTCATGATTATGAATGGGGTATCATTTTGTGGCCAATGAACTGAACATTGTTATATATTTTCTTTTGTAAAACATTAAAGGTAATGAGGCATACCTATGCTACGTGTAACGTGCTTGATTTATAATCTGCTTAAGTCAACAGACAATTAGTCACAATCGAACGTTTATTGATTGAACGTTTATTCATACTATTTATGTTTAATATATTAAATTAATTATTTGTTCTAGATCTTCGACTTCAATAAATATAGGTTAATGAAATAATATAAAATAACCTGCGTAGTAAACTTTATACTAAATGTCAATAATAGTGACATAGGAACAGCTTCGAGTAGTATCTATACCGCTATCAGAATATATTAGACCTATATCTATAGTTCTATACTTATAGCTCTTAGTAGTGGTCAGTATCACTGGACATCTTGCCAGTTTTGAATAAAAAAACATCAGCGACACACGTTCCGTTAGAGCTGTTCATTTCGTCCATGTGGCTTTCATAAATAATTACTAACAACAAATATTGTTCATGCAATACATACACAATAGACTAACTGGATCAATTGAGAAATAACCAATAATTATGTTATAATTTTGTAAATATATTAACAGAATAACGGTGATTTAACGGCCATTTCCATGCTTACACCTTAAAAGATAGTACATATAGTAAATGAAAAAATATATTAAATTGTGTTGTGAATGGGGCTCCAAAAATGTGTTATTCTACAGTGAAAATATTGGTGATATTTTGTCTATTTCTTGAACAAATTGCGATGGCTCCATTCTTTGAACAACCGGAGTACTGCGGAGTATTGCTGAGTCAAATTGGTATATTTTCAATGTCATTTTAATCACAATTATCTATATACGTTGGTATTTTATCAAGTAGTTCAGCAGCACCTATATTATGTACTTAGTATAAGAATCTTACTTTCTTCAGCCAAGTGGCTTATCTTACGCCGTGTAAGTGTTTATTACGGTTTTTATTTGCTTTTAGGTATATTACGTACGTAAAAATGATAATATTTCTGTTGGTATGTGTCAAGTCAGTTTAAATAGTACATTATTAATAATAAATAGTTAGAGTTTTGCCCCAAATGATAGGCTACAGAACTGTTTTTATATAAACAGATGCATTTTTATATTGCCTCTATGACTTCTCTACATAACTATTAGTAAACCTGAAATAATGAATAAAAAATCATTGTTCTGTGTATATAATCACTGCTCGCGTAAAATTGCTGACCATTTTCGAAACGCTTTATTAATAAAATGACTGGATTGTTGTTTGTAAATCTCGTGCAACCGGTATAAACTTATATTCTTCATGGACACCTTAAATAAAGATATCATTCTGCATCCTTCAGATCCGCAATTACTGGATACATTCAAATTGGAGATGTCACAAGGAATCGAGAGGTTTTTTCTGTTATCTTACTGCTTGGCGTGCTGCTGGCCTGGGCTGGGTGCCAAGGGCGACCTGCGTGTAGTGAGACAATGGGCGGAACTCTCGTTCGTGTTCCCAAGCGAGGAAGCCAAAGCAGATGCCATTGCAAAGCACTATTACATTCCAGGAAATTCAGTACCCATAGATGTGGACGTACATCATAGAAAGGGTAAGTTACAAACAAACATAATAATTAAAATAAAATGAACTTGTGTAATTTAACCCGTTTACACGGTACGTACGTACGCAGGCCACTGGTATAAGCACCTGGCTTTATACTAATAATTGTTTTATGGAGAGTGAGTTACCTACATTGATATCCAAATAATATTTTTTAAAAGGTAACGAGTCTGTCATCTGTTTAATATGTGCCTACTCGTATGTGACATGGTATGAATATCAAAATAAGTATTTAGCTTATGATTACAAAGGCTTTTCTTTAAGACCGTTTGTTGAGATGGCAGACGGGAAAGTTCTAATAGTTATCTCCACACCCATTTAGTACGTTATTTACAAATTCAGTTAGTTACTATGTAAGTAGGTACATACACATGACTGTGTATGTATGCGTGCCAACTCGACTTAAAATACCGGTTTATGGACTACGAGTTAATAAAACTCACATTTCTTACTAAAAGTAGTTCAACAACGGAAAAGCGTGATTTTTTACTAAAAGTTATAAACAACAACGGAAAAGCGTACCGACTAAATTATTTCATATTGTGTTTTAATTAACGGGCAAAGTTTGATATCTCAAATAAAACAGGTACTATATGTGGCTTTTTAGCTGAAACGTGGTTTCACTTCGATTAAAAAGTTTATAATTATTTTAAACTATAGTTACTTACATTCGTTTATAATATGAGTCGTTGTCTTGAAGGAGTCCGTTAAATGGAAATAAAAAACATAATTCAATAGTCCTTTAGTACATAATATGTTACATACATAAATATAGCTCAATATTTTGTATGGAATAGTCATTTTCGAGCCAAACCGTAAATCACACCATGTACGTAAGCACAGAGTTTATATTATTTTTAAAGTATAATAATAATTTTAATAAATAAAAGATACCTAGATTTGACCGTGGCCCTCCCACAGTCTCGGTTAGGAATACAAAACTTTTTCTCCGCAGGCTGAACTGAAATGCGTGTCGTAAAAGTCAACAAAAGCAAGCCTGCTGGTCGGATTTAATGATTTGCCTGACCAGAGGCCGTACCTATTATTACGATCGTTTTCCGATTGAGAGAGGGATGCCGCTCTATAAATTGAATAGCGCCATCCCTTTCTCACAACCTAAAAATGATCGCATTAACACGTTGTAGTATGGCAGCTGTTCTCAGTTTCACTGTAACCCGGAGCCGGAGCCCTAAGTATAGTATTTTATTGAAATGGCGAGCTTCAACTTGAACCCCAATCGTATTCAAATAAACACATAAAAAAGAGTCAAAGGATCATCAAAAACAAGTTACATCATTTAAATTCGCATGGAGGATGTATCAGGCAATCAATTTGTACACAAACTTCCCAGGCTTTGTGCTAACAAATCACAAAATGATGTAAATGCCTTTTTTATAAAATGCCTGGTATTCTCTACGCTAGATGTTTACCGCATTTAAAACATTGACTATAACCCGTTGACCTTGTAATAACTGGCATCGGAAGGAGGATGATCCTCTAAGTGTGATGTATATGCAGGTTCTTTTTTAAGTTGTTATGCATTTTTATTTTTTAAATAATTTATTATCGCATAAATGATTAAAATCGTGAAGCACGACGCGACTTAACAGGATTCGATTATATTCGTACAGCTCCTTAATAGTTAGATACCTACATCTCTACCTATTGAGTAACCTATTGAAATGTGGATTACTGATGTTACCCATGGAAGATACTTGGAGGGACAGTGGCAGTTGTTGAAAACAGTTGTAAAATACATTGAAATCAATTTTGCATGGTCATGCAATTTTATTTGCGCTACGGTTCGCGGGTCCAATTTCGATTCTGGCTGCGTACATATAAATATTTATATACGAAAGGGTTTTTTGTACAAATTTCGTGTACATATTCTGCCTAAGGCTAATTGATTATTCATTGTTTGTGTTTTGAGCATATGCACCTTACAACAACAATGAATCGTCAATATTTATGGCAAATAAACTCAAGTTTTTTTTTTATAGGTCCGTTAGGGTCACGTATTTTCGTGACAGTACCGCGGTTCGACGAAGGGCGACCCATCACGCTTGGCACGGTGGACGAGGAGGGCAGGATCAAAGCCTACCCTGACTACTCATGGCATGAAAACCAAGGAACGAACTGCGCCGGCCTGACGTCCGTCTTCAGAGTTGCTGTAAGAACTGTTTTTAACTTTTTTTAACTGTGTCTACAATGAAACCTGTAAAGTAAATTATTATCGTATTTATCGTGTGATAATGTTCAAAGATACACAACGCAAAGGCCGAGGGATACCCATATCGAAACCTTTATATTAGAACCCACTGTATTCTTCGCTCAATAATCCTCAATCATTCGCTGGTCGAGCAGGCGGTGGAGTATGTCGTACTCGTAACGACTGAAGACCGCGCTTATCTTCTCGTGTTGGTCTGAACTATGGTATTCGTGAACTATGATATTCTTCTCGTACCTAGGATATTTCGACTATTTCCGCAAAACCTGTTTTAAGTAATTTGATAACGGCCTCAAATGGCGCCAATTTCAACAGATTTGGGAAAAGGGTAAAATGACATTTGGATATAGTAAAACACATTCATAGGAATTTTTATTAAATTCAAAGGCATTAGGAACTTGAAAAACCTTAGACCTAACAGGAAAAACAATCTTTAAGGTTGCTAATAAAAACTTTAATCAGGTATGTAGTTTTGTAATTAACACATAAAATGAAGACCAAGGAAAAACCTTGGTTTTCATAGCTAAGTTCAATATAATTAACAAAAGCCATTGTTGAGTTAATAACCACGTTTATGGGCTTCATTTCATTTCATTGATACGTACTTACATAATAAGGTATCTACAATAACATTGAAACCTGGAATAATAGCGTGATGTTTCTGTGCTATGACGCAGGACTTAGGTTAATTGTATTCTATGCGCAGGACGGTAAAGTAGAACATTTAAGATATTCGAAACTTCAAATAAGAGATTAGCATCGCATAAAAAGGCTAGAACAATGATATTTTTGATAAAGTGCCAGTATTGTCTCTGACTAACAGAAGTCAAACTAATCAAACCTTTTTTGGGAGGCATATAAAATCCTCATGGATCATCTACAACCTGGGGAGGTGGCAGGATATGTTGAACTCGTACCGACTAAAAAACGCACCCACTTGCCTTCACTTACTCTATTTAGTCATGGCCATGGGATCCGGGAAATTCGCCACGACCATGACACTGTGATACAGCCGTAAGATAAATACAATATTCCTAGAGCTAAAAGTAAGCAAGTGTCCATTTACCTCGTGGATGTATAATTCAACAGATCTGGACATCTGTCAATACTAATTATATGATTTATCTCACAGAATCCATTGATTCATTATCTAAAAGGATTTTCCATCCAAAAGCCACAAAAAACATAGGACGTGACTTATCGTGATTTACCTACGTAACTTTAGTCATTGTTGTTTGTTTGTGTATCCAAGTACTAAGGACGAATTAGAGATATCATGAACAGTCATTGATCGATGGGCGTTGTAAAAACAATCTACGACCGTCAATCGTGAGTAGGTAGGTATTATACTCGCCGCGGGCAGTGCCTCAATTTTTGGTAAAGCCCAATTGTACTGATTTCATTCAAATTAAGTTAGCAAATTCAAATATGCAATTTTGTTATATACCTAAGTATATCAGTTTTCCGGGATTCCCGGGAGACTCTTATATTTTTCCGGGATAAAACACAGCCTATATACTTTTAATATGTTATTTTCAATCACATACTATTAATGTAGGAATTTTAATTGCCATTTTGCGTGATTGAGTAACAAACATTGAAACTTTATAATATTAAATGAATAAGTAGTTTCCTTCAGTTTTCACATTACTTAAATCAAAACTATATCGTCTTACTTTAGGACCAAAGGCTCTCTCTTTTCCACACATCCCTGTTCTCTGCTAATAAGCGGCCAGACTTTTCAGTAGAAGTCAAGATCGTCCTTCCATCTACGCTTTCCAATCATTTTATGTAAAAAATAAATTATCTCCATTAATTTTCAGATTGACGAATGCAATCGTCTGTGGGTGATGGACACGGGCAAGATCGGCGACACGCAGACGTGCCCCCCTCAGCTGCTCGCCTTCGACCTCACCTCGGACCAGCTCATATATCGACACATCGTCAACTCATCCTCGTATATAGACCAGTCGCTATTTATTACCCCTGTTAGTATTTTGGCAGCCCGCGATATACTAACCTATAAGTCCCTTTGTTTAGTCCCAATCTCTCTGAGACTACAAACTTGAAATTTTGTTGACGCCTATAAGGTATAAGTATGCAACTGCATAAAAAAGTATTACGGAAAATTCCTAAGCACTCGGGAAAATCAAGTGACACCTCAAGACGGAGCTAGTATTATATGTACATACATATATGTACATATATATAATACTAGTTCCGTCGTACGCGTAGAAAGGATTATGCAAGAATCGTAGCAAGTGGCGTTCTTTAGTTTCTGCCTACTCTCATGGGAAAAAGGCGTGAGGCTGTTAAGCTGTTTTACCGCAATCGGAATTCCGAGATTAGTGGGAAAATCCCGGATATTTTCCGGGAGAAAAGTACTTAATTGAGTCATCTTTCTGTTAGATAAATTAACTTCGATTATAGCATATTCAGTTTCCTGGGATTTACAGAAAATTACTCTATCTGTTAGTGCAGCTCACAGACTATATGTTTACCAATTAAATTCAAATCCCATAAGGAGATTTCCAATATCAGTTTTCGGAGGTTTCCGGGAGAATCCCGTATTTTTATTAGCCTATATGTTATTCCCGGTCACATACTATTTCTGTAGTACGCTATATGGATGTAAAAATAAGTAATAATAAAGTTTATCTAATTAAAAAACCTTGCGTGTACTTCAGTACACATTTGCCTAACCCTTCAGAGAGTACCTACATATTATGTTTTTTAATATAAATAAACTAACGACCATAAAACCACGCTGAGCAGGAAAAGACAAGATTTGTGCAACATGATGAGATAATTTTTTGTGTCCGCTGTAGCTTCAAATATGTAAAAACGTTAAACAATAATAAATATTATAATGTCGCCATTTTGACAGCGGGTTTTTAAATTTATGTTTTTGTAATGACCTTGAGTGTCACCCAAGACATTTAGATATTATTACTATCGATAGATGGGGTATCACGAACAAAATCATAATCTATTTTTTTTTTCAAACAAATTGGAAACAAATTGCTGTCTTTGTCATTTATTATGTCGGTCTGACAAAAGAGATTTAAATCTCTTTGTCACATACAGACAACTATTTTAACTTTAGAGCCTATCATCACGCCTGTATTTCACGTAGCGTTAGGCAGAGGTGACAGTTTCTCTATTGACATTAACTGGGCCAAACTCCGAGCTGCTACTGAGAATTTCATAGGAAAACTTAATAACACTTCATTCGATATGAGAATCGAACCCAAGACCTCTAGCGTGGCAGTCGCGCTTAGGACCACTAGACTAACGAGGCAGTTACTGACTTAAGCGGATATTTTGAATTCAAATTCATTATAAAATTAAAATTCTGAACTGTATATATTAGATAAAAATTCAACCTGCGTAAGCTCGACTCGAAAAGTAGTCGGTTGACTAAACATTTTGTCAATTTTACATTCGAATACGCGTCTGTTTTTTAAAAGTTATATATACTTAAGCGAGCATGAACAGAACCACAGCAAATGGGATAAAATTCATGACAGAATAACATTTGGTAGATACTGAGTTACTTCTGAAATATGTATTAAGTTACATTATATACTTCTAATTAAGTTACATTATATACTTCTAACAATAATAAATACCTATACTTCTATAATACTATAACTTTAATTTTATTAGTTGTTCAGAGTATATTGTACAGTGCACATCCACTTCACTATAATAACTGATACTCACTATACTTCAAGTTGTAGAAATAAAGTTATTAATTAACATGGCTAGCCCTGTGTATAACCTGAAAAGTTTTGGCACAACTGAATTTATCTTTGCCATGCAAATAGTTGTTTCGGGCGGGAAAAGAGTAACGATGATGTTAATTGCTTAGTGCTAATTGCTTTAAACCTTAGCCTATCTGCCCTCTGATCTTTTTGAGGTTTTATTGTAATAAATGTAATGTTAACTTCAGGTGGTAGATATCCGACCACGTGGAGGTGGTGACTGTGCCAACACGTATGTCTACGTAGCGGATGTGTCCGGCCCCGGATTACTGGTGGTCGACGTATTGCGGGACAGGTCCTGGCGCTGCACGCACCGGCTCTTTTACCCCTACCCCTCGTGGGGCACCTTCAATATTGACGGTATGTTTGGTAAATTTTACTGGCTTATCATTTTTTCATATATATAAGTAAAGAAATCAGACTGCCGCGATGGTGAGCGGGCAACCGTAGCGGTCTTTTTAAATTTACGTATATGATCAGGTAACACATGGTACCGGTTCGTGACGATCGATCGCACGTCATCATTTATCTTATATACACTTATATATATACCTGAAAAAATTAGAAACCTCAGTCCATGAATTCCAATAAGTGAAGCATTGTGAGTCGTCGTCGTCGAGTATTACACTTCTTTTCATATAAATATGAAATTCCTTATTTCATGAGTTTAAATTAATTATTCTAAATGAATAATTTCATTTTTCAGGTGAAAGATTCGATCTTATGGATGGAGTGTTCGGCTTGGCTCTGTCGCCGTACCAGCAGGGTCATGACCGTTTTCTCTATTTCCATGCCCTCGCGTCCACCACTGAGAATGTGGTCAACACCAGAGTGATCAGGAATGACTCGCTCATAGCAGATCCTAGCATCAACCCAGATTCCATTAACGTAGGTTTCTCTGAACACCTACTTACATTTTGTTAATAGCATTAAGTTACCGTACACAAATAACATTTATATGTGAAATCATTAACAGGTATTCTCTGCAGAGCGCAAGTCTCAGTCAGCAGCTGAAGCTATGGATCGTAACGGCATCCTGTACTTTGGACTCATGGACCCACCTAGTATCTTTTGTTGGAACTCCGCCACTGAGTTCTCTAGTCAAAACTTCCATCCGGTGGCTATTGACAAGGAAACATTACAGTTCGCTAGTGGTGTAAAAATTGTTAATAACGCCAAAGGAGAACAAGAATTATGGGTGTTGACGTCAAGTTTCCAAAGAGTAATGACGGGGACTCTTTCTTCGGATAGAATTAATTTCAGAATCCATGCTGAAAAAGTATCAACAATTTTAGCAAACTCGCCATGCAAGCATTCCCCAAAGGGGCGAAAGCCTGGTTACCATGCCAACCTTATCGACAAAACAGGAGATGGTCGTATTCATCGGCTGCAGAAGTATGGCATTGCCTCGTATCTGTAGAGATTGGTGCCATGTCTGATCGTTTGCACAGTGCATTTACAAGACATTTCTGGCCATATGTGTAATGTATCTTGTTATTGTTTTAAATAGACTTAGACTTACGTGTATTTATTCGGTTATTGTAGTTTCCGTATAATCCTGTTCTTAATGTCAACTCTTTAATAAATTCATATAACTTATTTTAATGACTACGACAGGAATGAAAACCTAAGTGACTGAAATTAACTTACGATGTCTTATGTCTTTTGTTATGATCAGGAATAAAATGGCATAGGTGTAAGTAGTTATGTAATTAATTTCAATTTGGTATAGTAGTAGGTATAAGAAGTGACTGAAGCGGTGGTAGTGTTTAAAAAATCGTAATAATGTTATTTGCGCTTTTAAAGTAGATTCGATTTTGTATGAAATGTCTCTATAAATTATTACTTATTTGAGTACATACGGCTAAATTTAACTCATACTAAGAAACCAAATAGGTACCTACTCGTGATGATGCGATGAGGTTCTACTTAATTTAATGAATACATTTTTTCCTGACGCTATAAAAGTCATCAGGTGTAAACGCTATCATGAGTTCAATATATTATGTCCTATCAATTGTGTGACTTGCTTGCAAGTCAAAGTCACATTTACAATTATGGAGTCCCATTTATACAACATGATTGTACTGAAATAACTAGATTTTTTAATCATGTCTCATTAATTCATTATAATGATATCAAAAAACTTAATTGTTTTATTTTAACACAACGCATTAGAAGTTTTAACTAATTGAAGCTAAAGTATTTTAATGGATTCATATCATCAAAAAATAAATGAATTTATTGTTTCAGTAACGTACTATATAAGTGAACTTTCCTTGCGATGCTTAAATCGATGTGTTTATCTTCAAATCCAACGATCATGCCTCCAATGACATCTGGCTGCACTATTTCTGTGAGGTGAATACCTTTGCCGGGTTTCACGAGCTTTTTTAACACTTCCACGAGTGCGTCTCTGGTGGCCCCGTCCAGTGGTTCCGCGGTGATGACCTCGCACAGCTCGTTGTTGTGGTGCGCGACCATCACAATAAGAAACAGTTTTATTATACGATGTAATATATTCAATCGTCCGTTCTCAGCCACCAGCGCTAGGAAATTAGTTGCAGCTATTGGCATACCTGAAGACAATGTGGTTCCGTTAAAATACATGAACACACACATTTTTAAGTAAGAAGAGCACTTGGGCAAATGTTTACATTTTAGAATGTTACCCAACTTATATATTATTTATTTACATATTTTTAAATATTTAAAAAATAATATAAAAAGAGTCAAAATCATTTAAAATATAAAAAATAGAGGCCCACCGGTATCGGGAACAGGGTCCAAGCTACCGGCAGTCAGGGCTCCAAGGAGAGGAACCACCTAACAATACGAGCCGTGTCCTCAGTGTCGAAACTGACACAATGGCCTTGGGCCGATTAATAATTGTCATGCGTCGTGTTGGGTGAAAATAAATACTTTTTCTTTCTTTCTTTCTTTCTTCAGTACTGCTTTCTGGATCAAGCCCTTGACCCAGCCGCCTAACGACTGCCTCCTAAGGTGTTGGTCGAGGCTCGTGGCTATTAAGCCATTGGCTGACACGACTATCGGTACAATGATCGCTGTGTCCACATCCCACATGTCAACAAACTCGCGAGCCAAGTGAAGATACTTGATAAGTGAACTTTCCGAAATATCCAGAGGAATATCGAACCTAAGGATCGAGCGAGGTATACTTCAGGGCGATAGTTTGAGTCCACTTTGGTTTTGCCTAGCCCTAAATCCTCTAAGCATGCTGCTGGAGTATTCAGGGCTAGGCTATCGGTTGAAGAGAGGTGGTCAGGTTATATCTCACCTCCTTTACATGCATGACCTGAAGCTCTTTGTCCCCAGCAATCTTCAGCTGATGGAGCTACTGAAGGTAACTAAAACTTTTAGTAGCGCCATCAGGATGGAGTTTGGTGTGGACAAATGTGCGGTCATGCATGTAAAGCGAGGGAGATTGTGGAATCCGTAGGAGTTCAACTCGCGGTTTCCTTATACCTGAGATCCCTCTCTCCAAACGAAACCTATAAATATTTGGTTATATCGGAAGCGTTAGGTATCAGCACTACTGACATGAAGCAATCGTTGAAGGTACGTAGAAGGTATTCAATAGCCTTCTTTCGGGCGGAAACAAGGTGCGTGCATTCAACGGTTGGGTCATGCCGGTATTGATGTACTCTTTCGGCATACTCAAATGGACACAAACGAAACTTGACGCCCTGGATAGCGGGTCCGTACACTGCTGACTGCAGAGATGCTGAGACTGCACTCTACGGTCATGAGATTGTATGTCCCGCGGAAGTGTGGAGGCAGATGATTTTTAAATGCCAAAAGCCTCCACAACCGCGATATGCAATCTCAGGGAATATTTTCTACACGCCGACGTGGGACAAGGGACTCACCCTGCTCTCCTTGGCGAATGAGAACTGGCGCAAGCCTGTGGTGCTTGATCCTAACGACCGCAGGGTGGTATGGCAGAGGGGGCTACATGGGTGCGATGTAGAGCAATCAGCGTGCGTAGCCTGGCTGCGTTTCGGGGACTTCTTTGGGGAAACCTACGGTTTTGTCTGTGCAATTATGGATGAAGTTATCATGACGAATAACTACCGGAGATTTATTGTGGAGGATGGCGCGGTTGACGTCTGTCGGGCATGTCACCACCCGGGTGAATCGATCCGCCACATTATCTCTGGTTGTTCTCGTCTAGCTAACGAAGAGTACTTGCATAGTCACAACCTTGTAGCCAGAATTATCCATCAGCAACTTGCCCTGAAAAACACTCTTGTAGCATCGGAGGTACCGTACTACAGGTATGTGCCCGACCCAGTTCTCGAAAATGGCAATATCACATTGTACTGGGATCTTTCCATCATCGCTGACAAGACTATTGTAGCCAATAAGCCTGATATGGATGGTGGTGGTTGGCCGAATTGAGAGGCGTGCAATGATTGTTGACATTACCGTCCCACATGACGGGAACCTCGTGAAAGCCGAGAAAGATAAGCAAATGAAGTATCTTATTATTATTATACTTATGTAAAAGCTATAATACTTATGCTAAATATATCTAATATATTTATTCTTCCAAAATACAGTGTCATATGTGTTAACTAGAAAATAGAGGAAATGATCACCTGTATGTTAAAAATTTAACTTCATATTGAAAAAAATAATCGAATACAAGGTAGTATTTAGTATATTCTAGTGTACATACCCGCTTCTTTGCCAATTTTCTGCAGCAACTTAGCCTTATTCGCTCGGGACATCAGGCAGGTTGATATGAAGTCCAAAATTTTAGGCTTGTTAAGTTCCTTGAGGAGGATACGCAGACCTTTCTCTGTTTCATCCAGTTGTTTCATTTGTGAGGCTGCGCTGTAGAGTGCGGCCACATACCGACCTTCAATACCTTTGCGTGAAGAAACTTTTACTATCATACAAGTACAAACATCTTAGAAACTATCGTAAATCTTTTTGTATTTTTTTTTAATTTTCCATGCTAAGATTTTAATTATTTTAGCGAAGGAAAAATAAGACCGCGAGCAGTATTCGAACCTGCGTCTTCAACCAGAAGACGCAAGTTCGAATCCTACCCGCGGTCGAATTTTTCCTTCGCTAAAATAACTTTAAATGTACTACTCCCTAGCACCTGATTCTTTCAGCTTCATGAACAATACTTGTTGGACTTCCTACCTAACTATAAAATATTATCATTGGTTTCCTTGCTTTAATAAAACTGATGCATTCAAGTTAACATAGCACAGTGATACTGTATAATACATACCATATACTGAAATAGGTGTTTTTACACTCAGCCGGTTCATTGACATATTTCTAACAAATATGCGAAGCATCCTCAAAATATTAGATCTTACACTACGTATTTTGTACTGACAAATGTCACAATGAATGATTTAAAAACTATAATCTTGTCATTATAATACACAATGACATTCGTTTAAATAGAGCATAGAGGTCAGTGACAAGGAAAAAAAATTGCTTAGAAAACTGAGATGCAAACATCTTTATTCGTAAAATTACACTATAATTTATAAAACACAATGATTTTTTCAAGTGAGGACATCATATTGGAATGTTTCGTCTGTCTCCAGTGGAGCTCTGACGTAGATGACCAGAGAGCCGAAAGCCAGAGAGCCGCCATGGCGGATGTTAATGAGTTGCAAGCCCAATTCTGATGTCGCTGTTTTTTTCACCCTGTACTATTCCTGAAAACCAAACATATTATATTTCAATATCCCAACGACATTTCACCAGATATTTAAATTAGAATTTTAATTCCACCTTCTATTATTACAGTCCATTGTAGAATTTTTCTGTATCCTACTAATTGTTTCGGATATAATGCAGTATATTCAATACAACTCGGTAAAAAATACAATTCATTCTAGATTGTCGTTTGTATTGCGTATTTTTTTAACAACTGAACTTTTTACTTGATGCAGATAATTTCGATTGAACTAAGGTAATTTGATTCGGTTTAATGTAGTCATTTCCGATTCGAACCAATTTTTAGCCACAATCAAGCGAGCCGTTAATAAGTATTTACAGCCAGCCTATTATCGAACATTTACTTAATGATTTAATATTAAGTAAATGTTCACAATAATTCAATGGATAGGTACCTACACTATAACTTTATTCTATGTTTTGACATGGGAATATATTTTATAAAAAATGTTGCCACACTAGCATTTTTGCTTTTGTATCATAGTTGCGTTTACGAACACAAATGTTTAAATACACTTATTACAATTAGACCCGGAATAACTACCTGTAGGTCATACAAATATTTGTTCAGTGCGGGGTTCGAACTCGCGACACGTGGCGCAGAAGGCGAACGCCTAACGTGTCGTCAAATTATTTCACTATAAACTTATATAAATATATTGGTATATGTCATCTATGTATATTTGTTAGAAGCATTAAGTTACGTACACAAATAATATTTACATGACATGTGAAAACATCAACAGGCATTCTCTGCAGAGCGCAAGTCTCAGTCAGCAGCTGAAGCTATGGATCGTAACGGCATCCTGTACTTCGGACTCATGGACCCTCGGAAGCATTCCCCAAAGGGGCGAAAGCTTGGTTACCATGCCAACCTAATCGACAAAACAAGTATTCTTCGGCTGCAGAAGTATGGCATTGCCTCGTATCTGTAGAGATTGGTGCCATGTCTGATCGTTTGCACAGTGCATTTACAACACATAAGTACTGGCCATATGTGTAATGTATGTTGTTATTGCTTTAAATAGACTTAGACTTACGTATATTTATTCGGTCAGTATTCAGTCAGTAGTCATTCGGTAGTTTCTTGATATCAACTCTTTAATAAATTCATATAACTTATTTTAATGACTATACGATCGGAATGGAAATCTAAGTGACTGAAATTAATTTACGATGTCTTATGGCTTTTGTTATGACCAGGAATAAAAGAGCACAGGTGTAAGTAGTTATTTTTCAATTTGGTATAGTAGTAGGTATAGAAAGTGACAGAAGCGGCGGTAGTGTTTAAAAATTCGTAATAATATTAGTTGCGCTTTTAAAGTAGATTCGATTTTGTATGAAATGTCTCTATAAATTATTACTTATTTGAGTACATACGGCTAAATTTAACTCATACTAAGAAACCAAATAGGTACCTACTCGTGATGATGCGATGAGATTCTACTTAATTTAACGAATATTTTTTTCCCTGACACTAAAAAAGTCATCAGGTGTAAACGTTATCATGACATCAATATACATATTATGTAAAATCCTACCAATTGTGTGACTTGCTTGTAAGTCAAAGTCACATTTACAATTATGGAGTTTCATTTATACAGCATTGTAGGTACTGAAACAACTAGATTTTTTTAATAATTTCTCATTTATTAAAATGATATTAAAAAACTTAATTGTTTTATATTAACACAAATCATTACAAGTTTTAACTAAATGAAACTGAAGTATTTTTAGTGGCGAGGTCCATATTATCGAAATAATACCTAAATAAAATTATTCTTTTAGTAGTTTACTATATAAGTGAAATTTCCTTGCGATGCTTAAATCGATGTGTTTATCTTCAAATCCAACAATGATGCCTCCAATGATATCTGGCTGCACTATTTCTGTAAGTTGAATACCTTTGCCGGGTTTCACAAGCTTTTTTAACACTTCCACGAGTGCGTCTCTGGTGGCCCCGTCCAGTGGCTCCGCGATGATGACCTCGCAGAGTTCGTTGTTGTGGTGCACAACCATCACATTAAGAAACAGTTTTATTATACGATGTAACATCTTCAATCGACCGTTCTGAGCCACTAGTGCTAGGAAATTAGTTGCAGTTATTGGCATACCTGAAGACAATGTGGTTCTGTTAAAATACTTAAATAAACACATTTCTAAAAAAAAATTCAAATACAATACAAATACAAATTAGTTATTGGCAAAAACGTAACATTCAATGGATACGAGTAACGATGAGCCGCATACTAAGCATAGCTTGTGTCTTAGGGCTCGGGAGTGCGATTATATACTGAAATAAAGTAAAAATTGTTACGATTATGCATATTAGGAATTACTAGTGATACAATAAAATTTAGAAGGGCTTTGTGTGTATTGTGTACGTTATTATGTGTGTGAGCATGAGCTGCTGGGGTGTGTTTACGTGTTTGTTGGTAGGGTGGGTGTATGTGCGAGTGTTTGTGTGTAGAGTGGGTGTTTGTGCGAGTGTATGGGTGTAGGGTGGTCGTATGTGCGAGTGTTTGTGTGTAGGATGGGTCTTATTACAAGGCTTCAGTATCTTCGTATGATAGTTTTAGAAGAAAAGAAGCTAGTTTGTTTCTGCCTGTGATAACTGTGCAGATCATCATCAGATCTAGTTTTCCGAACGAGTATTCTAAAGACACGTTTTTTCATTATGTCAGGATAGTGAGGCTGTTTTTTGAGGGGGGCATGAATATTCAGTACTGATTTAAGTATAAAGAGCTGCCTTAAATCAGTACTTATTATATATTAGTATTCAATGTGACAGTATCAGTAAGAAGAGCACTTGGGCAAGTGTTTACATTTTAGAATGATGCCCAACCTATAACACTCAAGTCAAAGCTATATTAATTACTTATGCTAAATGTAATAATATTTTTATTCTTCCCAAATACAATGTGAAAGCTGTTAACTATAAAATAGAGGAAATTATCACGTGTGTGCATTTCAAAGCAGGTAAATATCAGCCTACCCATGCCTCCAGTATGTTTTAACGGTGTGGCTTTACTGCAGGTTGAGGGATTTAAGTACTTAGGTCACATAGTGACAAGTGATCTCAGGGACGACGAGGATATCGAGAGGGAGCGCAGGGCTCTGACAGTGAGGGCGAATATGCTCGCCCGCAGGTTCGCTCGATGTACCAAAGATGTTAAGGTTACGCTTTTTAAAGCATATTGCCAGTCCTTCTACTCGAGCGGTCTGTGGGTGGGATACACGCAACGAGCCTACAGATCCTTGCGCATCCAGTATAACAATGCGGTCAGGATGTTGTCGCGCTTGCCATGGCGGTGCAGCGCATCTGGCATGTTTGCAGAGGCACGTACCGATGGCTTTCACGCTATCATGCGCAAGAAAGCGTATTCTTTGCTACATCGGCTCAGAAGTAGCAGCAACAGCATTCTGAACGCCATTGCTGTAAGATTAGACTGTCCTTTCCAGAACCACTGGATAAGGACAGCGATAGGTATATAGCAATAGATAGAATAAATTACTAACAGTACTAACACAAATTATTATTATAATTACTAACACACTTACATAGAATATTATAAATATGATTATTGTTAATTGTGTGGATTTTAATCTGAAAATAAATTTATTATTATTAATATATACCCGTTTCTTTGCCAATTGCCTGCAGCAACTTAGCCTTATTCGGTCGGGACATCAGGCAGGTAGATATGAAGTCCAAAATTTTAGGCTTGTTGAGTTCCTTGAGGAGGTTACGCAGACCTTTCTCTGTTTCATCGAGTTGTTTCATTTGCGAGGCTGCGCTGTAGAGTGCGGCCACATACCGACCTTCGATACCTTTGCGTGAGGAAACTTTACTATCATACAAGTACTTACATCTTAGAAAATATCGTATTAAAAAATAAATGTAGGTACTACTCCTTACCACCTGAATTCATTAGAGCTTATTTTTATTTATTTATCAATACTTGTTGGACTTCCTAACTATAAAACATCATCATTGGTTTCCTTCCTTTAATAACATTGATGCATTATGATTACCAAGTTAACATAACACGTACAATACATACCATATACTGAAATAGGTGCTTTTACACTCAGCCGGCTCGTTGATATATTTCTTACACATAAGCGAAGCATTCTCAAAATATTACACTACGTTAAATTTTGTAAAACTGACAAATGTCACAATGAATTAAAAACTATGTTCTTTAGTCACTGAGCTATACAGAGTACTCAATGACACTCGTTTAAATAGAGCATAGAGAGTCAGTGACTAGGAAAAAAAACTGCTTAGAAAACTGAGATGCAAACATATTTATTCTATTCGTAAAATTACATTATAAGTAATTTATAAATTACAATGAATGTTTCAAGTGAGGACATCATATTGGAATGCTTGGTCTGTCTCCAGTAGAGCTCTGACGTAGACGACCAGAGAGCCGAGCGCCATGGCGGATGTCAACGAGTTGCAAGCCCCGCCTTCGGATGTAGCTGCTTTTTTCACCCTGTACTCTTCCTGAAAACCAAGCATAATATTTCAATACCCTAACAAAATTACACCAGATATTTACATTCGAATTTTAAGTCCACCTTCTATTCAGACGACGTCGGTGGTCTAGTGGTTCGCATGTCGGACTGCTGATCACGAGGTCGTGGGTTCGATTCCCACAAACCACAATTATTTATATGATAAACATAAGTGTTTGTGTTTGTCTGGGTGTTTCCTATGTATTACATTATATATTTACAAAAAAAAAGTATATAAGCATTATATCCATTGTCTAGTACCCATAGTACAAGCTCTGCTTAGTTTGGGACTAGATGGTGCTGTGTAAAATTGTCCAAGAATATTTATTTATTATTTATTATTACAGTCTATATATATATATATATAGACTATACAGTATATTACTAATTGTTTCGGATATAATGCAGATATTCGTTTATTCAATACAACTCGGTAAAAAATACAATTCATTCTAGATTGTCGTTTGTATTGCATATTTTTTTAACAACTGAACTTTTTACTTGATACAGATAATTTCTATTGAACTAAAGTAATTCGATTCGGTTTAATGTAGTCATTTCCGATTCGAACCTTAGCCACAATCAAGCGAGCCGTTAATAGATATTTACAGCCAGACTATTATCGAACATTTACTTAATGATTTTTCATTAAGCTCACAATCATTCAATGGATAGGTAACCTACACTATAATTTTATTCTTTGTTTTGACTTGGGAATGAAATGCGACACTGGCATTTTCTTCTGTATCGTAGGTGCGTTTACGAACACAAATGTTTAAATACAGTTAGTTACACTTAGACCCGGAATAACTGCCTGTAGGAGTGTAGGTCATACAAATATTCGTTTCGATCAAACCCGCGACACGTGGCGTAGAAGGCGAACGCTCAGTCAATACGCCCAGCGTGTTGTCAAATTATTTCAATATATACTTTTATAAATATATTGGTATATGATGACATATACCAATATATTTATCTTTCTAAAATAAGTTATAATCTAATCATCATCAACCCATATACTGTCCCACTGCAGGGCACGGGTCTCCTCTCATATTGAGAGGGATTAGGCTATAGTCCACCACGCTGGCCTAGTGCGGTTTGGCAGACTTCACAAACCGTTGAGAAAAATCTCTAAGGTATGCAGGTTTCCTCACGATGTTTTCCTTCACCGTTTAAGCGAGTGATAATTAATTATTAATACGCACATGAATTTGAAAAGTCAGAGGTGCGTGCCTTGGGTTCGAACTCGAGATCTTCGACTTGGCAGTCCAATGGTCATACCACTAGGCTATCCCTGCTTTTAAAATAATCTAATACATGCTTTTAAAAATTACATCACGAATTGTACTACTAAAGGGAAAGATTTGTATTTTTGTGTGTTTGTAATGAATAAACTCAAAAACAACTGTGCCGATTTCAAAAATTCTTTCACCATTGGAAAGCTACATTCATCTGAGTAACATACGCTATATTTATTGCTAGAAAAGATTATTTTGTATCCACCCGTGCGAAGCCGGGACGGGCCGCTAGTAGATAATAAGTTTAGTTTTCCAGGTTCTTACCGTATCTATAGCAAACGATTGAAGAGTAGAAAAGAATTTGAATCATTGACCCAGTATTCCTACTGAACAAGGCATTTTTTGTAACAGCCAGCAGGTAAATTAGGGGCTGCTAATATTCGATGCTACCAACCTCTCTATCTTTTTGGGGCGGAGCAGATGCGGGGCCCACAAATCCCGTGAGTTTCAAAAATGGCTGGCGATCATCTGAGTAACACCCTTTCGGCTCCTGCCATGCCAAGATTCTGTTCATCCATCGAGGCTTTATGAACTCCCCGTAGCCTTGTGACGCACAATATAATACTAAAAATATGAAACCAAATATTTACTAAAATATGAAATGAAGGTAAGTACGTTATAGTCAATGTTATCATTTAAAAAATATTTAAGCGTTGCGCATTCCAAAAATACTTTATGACGGTTGCAAAGTTGTTTGAAGGTTTAATGCGTTAATTCAAGGGAAATTAAGAGTCTCACTTTGTTGCATGAATAATGTTTTTGTTCCAGGGGGATGGTCCCACGCTTCCAATGATTTAGTTTCTTTATAAACTTGAATGCAAAGTTTGTATATGTGCGCAGCAAGGTCAACTCCTTCCAAGCAGTCGAAGAGGTAAGCTAATGCGGCTGCCCTGACGCGGCTTGTCTGCTGGAATGCTAAGCCAGAGCCCTTCATGATCTGCGGGGAACACTCAGGTGTCAGTTCGCAGGAGCCGTCCGTCTTCGTCGTCTGTGACTCCATCGCCGATATCAACAACTGCATTGTGCACGCATCTGTAATTCGGCATTTGAAATCAGAACTAGGTTGGCAAGCTTTCACCTCATTTTCATTGTCGCCAATGTTGATGAATCTTAAGTGGCGCCACTCTGTGATCATTGGCGGAATTAATAAAAGCGCCTCGGCCTTCGAAGAAGTCAACCGTGTCATGGTCTGTATTGAAACCTAACTTCATATTGAATGCTAAAGTATGTTACGCAGCAATACAATTAGAAAAAATGCCCAATTTCACCATAAATTCTAATTTCACGTAGTATTTCTTAGAGAAATCAGGTGAGTTAATTTGTAATTGTAAATAATTTATTAGTAATGGCTGCACATTAAGTTAAAGAGTTACATAATTTATCTGAATTCTATTTTTAATGTTATAATAACTGACCTGCTGCCTTCCTTGTCGGCATTTTAGTTCTCGCCTCTTGCACATATTGCTCGAACGAGAACCGATATGGTTTCTGGGTGCCCATCGTGCCAATTGATATTGGTTCCATTATACTAGAAAGCACATCCATATTTTCAAAAATTGCTTTAGCCACTGTAACAGGAATAAATGTAAAAATTTCAGACTACCTCATTAGTGTCAATAATGGTCGCAATTGCGGTTGCTGAATGTACGATCTCCTTGGTTCGATTTTCAAAACATACACTTTGCGTACCGTGTAAATGGCACGCTCTTGCCCTTATCACGAGACCTAAAACATAAATCAATGACGAGCAGTGAGTGCATAATGGTAAACCATAACCTAATGCTAAGATAAGGTACAATTGCTATGGTGTGTAATTGTATATGTTAGCAACTGATTCCGTAAATACTCGAATAACTGAAGTGTAGGTAATTTATGCTCCTTTGAGGTGAATTTTGATTTTTAAATTTTATTCTTATCGTTTACAATGTATTTCACATTTATAACCCGAGTTCAAATCAATCAAATGAAAGTGCGCAAAGCCCTAAATGATTATAACTATGATACAATAAAATACAATCTAACGTAATAAAGTTGTGGACCAACGTAAACTAATAGCATTACCTACCAGTACCAACATTGATTTAGAACGGTTTGAGTTAATGCTTTTCTACGTAACGTTAGGCAATATATGCTTAATGTGTATTATGCTATTCTGTGTACATTGTACGGTGTCTATGTGTTTCAATAATGTTCCACACAAGAGAAAATAGTTGTAGGAGACCTGGGTCATAGACGAGTTGCAATTTAACGTGCGAATCGGCACCGGTCTTTTCGCAGAGATTAAGAGGGATTATCGGCCGGTGTCTCGGGATTGTATTCCCTATAGAGATCGAAATTTGACAGAAGATCCATAGACGAAACGTCAAGTTTCGATCTTTAGTAGGGAAACCAATCGACAGTTAGTAAGGCCGGAGTCTACCATTCTGGCAAAGTGCGGATTTGCAAACGTCAAATCCTCTTAGATGTCTAAGCACTGACCTTTAAAATACAAGTACGCTATTATAGAGGTCAGCGTGTCCAGTAATAATTTACTTCAAGTACATTCTCAAAAAATATAGCGGGCTAGTCTCTGAAATGTAACATGAAGTGTATTATTCAATAATTATTTTTAGATTGTGATACTTATATTCAGTATCGCAATCTCTCTAGCTATGTGTAGCAAACAAGATGTATATCTAACTAGACTTTTGGTCCGTTTCACATTCTATAAGGAGAATCATTATGCAACTGCGTTTGCTTAACGCTTGATCCTCAAGAGACGGGTAGCCTTATTTGAAGTTGATTTAAAAAATTGTACCAGCAAAATGACTGAGAATAATCTATTTTTTAATTAACACATAATATAAGCTTAACATTTTCTAAAGTTAAGTATACATTTTGTGAAATAATTATTCGACCTCCACCAGTACTCGAAAATCGTCCGGCATACGAAACCGCAGGACATAAGTTCGAATCCTGCTTGAAGTCGATGTTTTCTTTCATAAAATTTATTACAATAACATACTATTTGAAATATCATCAACGTATCTCAATATTTTTAAGTAGATACCTATTTACATATCATATATTGTACGACGTGAAGCTTTTCTAATAATTCTATTGTATTACTTTTTGTGATTGGTTAAGAAATCATGACTCGGATCAATCATGAGGGTAAAAAATAAGCAGTCGGTATTTTCTATATCATTAGACTTGACTTATAATAGTCATAATAATCGTGACCGCACACTAATGGCTGAGTCTGATTAAGGCTATTGTTGTAAAGATACAAAGCTTGAATTATATGTTGAACCTTCATGTAATATGCTGTTATAGTGTTACATCACAGAAGATACAGATAGCACAAACCCATTTAACGCTACTTAATTCTAGTTATTATAAAAAAATATGGCTAGGTCAAACCATTTTCAAAGATATAAATTGCAGTGAAAGAAAAATTCGACCGCAGGAAAACTAAACCGGGAGATGGCTCTAATTCTACTTGTGGTCGAATTTTTGTGTTAATTTAAAATCAAGTAAAAAATTACTAGTTCATACCATATTCGTAATCTTTACTCCGATACACAAAGCTGGCGAAGTCTGTATTGTTCTTAATGCGGTCCATTCGCCGCGTGATGTTCATTAAATTCTCCTTCAATTTTCCTGGCACCGACTTATCCAACTCATTTATCGTATATTCTAATTGTCCTGAAAAAAAAACACATTTCAGTAATGCACTAGTTTGTTAAAAATCGTGAAAGCCGCGTTTTCTGATCATGACTGCATTTCATTTTTCAGTTCTGATTTACATAGATACATCTTCTGTATTTTGCAACTTTGCGTTAGACTTTATTAACGTATAATGTAAATGTAATGTCTTGAAATATTCTCAAAAGATGGTTATCATCTAGAAACCAGGATAAAGTGTATAAGAAACATTTACGTAATTAAAAGATCGGTCGATATGTAGTATAAGATACCTCTAGCCATTCCTAGGGCAATGTACCATTCAGGGTCTTTTGAAGGCTTCTTCTCATAATGTTCTAACAATTTGTCCAACGTAATAGATATTCTGTAAACTTTCGGTACATTATATATAAAGTCCTGAGTATCAAAGTATGGATAGATACTGTGAGCGAACTCAACAGTCGCAATAGTTAACAAGACGATATATTTTATGCACATTTTGTAGAAAACTAACCGTTGGAGAGTGGAAAGTAATGGCAATCGCAAAAACTATAAAGTGGCCACCCGGCAACCACTGATTGGACCATTTGTACGTATTTTATTGAAGTTTATCGTAAATTTGCTGTTTTCAGTCAACAGAAATTGTGATCTAATTTCCTTATGTTGTTTGTAGGAACCAAAGTCGTAAAACGCTTACGTGCCCGTGGTAATATAAAATAAAACTGTTCTTATATTAGTTATTACATCAGCACTCTCTACTACCACTACACATTAATTCTAGGTTGCTACAATGATTAGATCAATCTAATAATTTTAGCATAAAACTCAAAAATATTTTATAAAAGTTGTTAATAATAAGCCTCCACCTACAATTATGTTACGAACCTACCAACAATTTCTGTATTAGGCACAAATATTAAATGAAGTGTAACTGATTTGCGGCCTGCAAGAGTATTAAGGCAGACGTCGCCGAATAAAGCGATATCCATTTATTTAATAAAATCGTGATACAGTAATTCTAGCATACACACATAATATATTATATTAACCCACTTATGATATGTCTTAAGGTACAAATTCTCTAAAACATGTCACGACAAATACATAAATTGATTCAGCGAAGTTTGTGGGACGTCAGTACAGAAACGTTTCGTAACCATGCGGTTCAAAAGTCTCGTTAATTTCAAACGTTGCGCAATTAATCGTGATGTATCCTCGATTCCCATAATAAAATGCAGAAGTTACTCGTGTGTATGTCTAAATCGCTAACGTTAACCTAAGAGGGGCTGAATGCAGCCTTATGGAAAGGGCGCGAGCACACCGAGCCGACAGACAAATTCAAGTGGCGTACTTGTGCTCACGTATTTTTTGCGATGCAGAGAATTGTATCGGCACCGTTCTGCTCTCTTCGTCGAATCAGTGAAAAACACCTAAGTAGGAGTGAGAGGTTGCAATTATAGTGTTTTAATAGATATTTTGCATGGTACACAAACCATGGCTGTGTCGCATCAGTGGTTCGTGCAGTGGTCCGCCCCACCGATGCTCTTCGCGGATATTACTAGTCAGTACGATGGAGTAAATAGCAGATGGAAGAATGATGATCCCGGATGGAGCGATCCTCTAGATATCCCGGAAATAAGTGATGATAGTTATAAAGACGGTCCAAAACACGGGAGCTGGATAGACAATAATAATTATGAATTTAAGTCAGATAGATTAAAAAGTAATGGTGAGTTGAGTTATAAAGTCTTATTTTCTATTTACTCGTTTAAGTTGTTCAATGCATACCAAACATACGTGCATTTATTTATATAACCTGTCGCTTGTGGTGGAAAAAACCAATCGGAGTCGCCGGAGAAATGCGATCTGAACTTACAAATCCTATAGCTTCTGGGTAAAACGCCAAGTGTGTTTTTTAGTTGGTAACGCGGGCATGGCAGGTTGTACATGACATAAGGATTTATGACACGGAAGAAACAAAAGTACCGATACGATAGCAGCAAGTTTATAGGATTAAAAAACTGTATTGTAATGAATAGTACAATGTACTGTAGGTACTTCCTGCCAATCAATCTGCACATGTTATCGCCATCGACTACTGGTTTGTCAAATATTTTAAACAAACAAAATGTATTAATATTTTAAGTATTTATTACTAGCTGATCTGATAGACGTTATCCCCTGTAAACTACAATAAATTTCACCCGCCAAAGGATCGTAGCGTTACCCTATGAACTTCTTCAAGAATTGTGCAATTTAATGCATAAAGGTTTGTTCATATCCGACATCGTTCAAAGATTAGCGCGTAGGTACACGTAGGTACTACACGCGTAGGTACTAACAAACAAAAAAAAACTCTATATGAGTTTAAGTATATGTTTACAAATACCTACTAATTACCTAAAAGACTAATGAGTTTCAGTAATTGCACTGACTACTGGAAGTAGGTTGGCGTAGTTTAGATTTTAGTTAATATTTTTGCTGGATTAAACATTGCGTTACAATGTATTTACTTAAAAATACCTATATATTTTAAAGTGCAACTATTAATAATAATAATGAGTTTATTTATCTCCACAAATTAATTACAAATATAGTTGACAGGTAGCTTGACAAAACTTTACAATTTGTGAGAGATCTGGAGTCTAAACTAGGCCAAGGCCTGTATTTTAGAACTCCAGGCCCCCCATTACATCATGTAACAACGTACAGATTGTCAACATGGTGCGAAAGCGTAAGTGTGAGAGAGTAGGAGTGTGTGTGGATGTGTATGTGATGTATGCGTGTGTGTACATGGTGTGTGGATGTGCATTTTTGTGATAATACATACATATATAAATTATATATAATATTTACGTGTAGACATGCTATGCCATTATTGTTACACATATTATATCGTAGGTTGGTATAGATTTCTAAAATATATATAATATATATTCCACTAAACCATCACATCAAGGACCAACTCTGTTTCGTGGTAGCTTAGATTTAGTAACCATTTTTTGACTTTATTTTTGCATTTAGTCTTAAGGCAATTTGCCATTTCGATTTTTTATTTAATTTATTGAATAACATGCCTCCTCTAAAGAGGAAACATCTTTGAGCAAAAGATGATTAGATACCATCATTGTTCTTGTCAAAGAAGCTGGTAGCTGGTATTATGTTTGTTTATTGTTGACTTGAATGTGTTAGTTTTGTCTGAAGCACAAACAGGGTCTAAGTACCATGAAGTATTAATATTTAAGATTCTAAATAACGTAGGTGGATAACTAGATCCTACCAACGAGCAAGGTGTGTTGTGACTTCTAAAATTCAAGTTTTTCTCTGCATATGCGGAGAGTAAGTTCAGTATCTTATCCGTCATCACACTAAGAACTCTTTTTTTTTTTTTTTTATTCTCTTTTATTATTATATCTTATAATTAAGATGACAAACATGCAATCGGAAGCCGTAGCCGTCGCCAGTAACACTTGCAGACCTCGCTGTCATCTTGAGACCTCAGTTGTTAAATCACTGTTAAGTAATTTCACTGGCTAAATTGCTCTTCAAACCGGAAAACAATCATGTTGGCACATTATTAATTCGCGGCAGAATATTTGGCGATGTGGTGGTATCTACATCCCCAGACAAACTCAGCAGCATGAGTAGAGTCCACCACTTATTATCTTGGAGAAGATCTAAAGCAAAATTATTATTTTAATTTGATGATCACATTAAAATATTATTTTCAATACATAACGTACCATCACGCCTGTATTCCCCGAAGGGTTAGGCAGAAGTGTACATCCACATTTCGTACGTTTAGGTCCCATGTAATAGGGGGCGCGCCTATTGCCATTAACCGGGCACAAATCCAGACTCCGAGCTGCTACTGAGAATTTCATAGAAAAACCCAACAACACTTTGCTCGACCTGGGGATCGAACTCAGGACCTCTAGCGTAGCAGTCGCACTTAGGAACACTAGACTAATGAGGCAATCAATAATAAAAAAAAAATTCAAGAAATGCCTTGAGGGTTTTTGTTCCGAAACGAGAAAGAAACTTAACCACTCTTATGTCAGTCAGGGCCGACTATCTCAAAACCCACTCACAATTAAAACGAGCTTCGTGGGATTGTACCGAGTTTACAATATCATTTGCATTATCAAAATACTTCAAATACCGACAGCAACATAATATTAAAATATTATAATCGCTTTGTGATTTTAGTAGTGCGTTTCTGTGTCAGGTAAAACAAACGCCAAAAAATTAAAAAAAAGTAATTCACAGCGGAATATGGATCTAACTGTATATTTCTTAAATCCGGAAGCCTAAAATAATCACACAACAAATTTTTTATTGTATTACACATTGAACGATCTGCCAATCTTTTTCGTAATCTTTTACATTGTACACTCGTAATGAACTTCTAATTTTGAGTGTTAATTTTATCGCAACTGTGTAATTACTCACATATGAATGGCAACATTGCTTTTACTTGAGTACTAAAAAAATATTTTTAATAACTGCTGCATGTATTAATACAGTTAATCGTAGTATGTAACCCACAGCGTTTATATTAAGCAATATCGAGCTGGTGAAAGTAAAGTCGATTACACTTATCGGTCAACAAAGCCATAGCGCGGTTGGAATATGCCTCTAATTGTAATACAACGCACGCAAATTTCAAAGTAGTTACAGCCACAAAACGAATAAAAATGATATGCATCTACATTATTTACATATATACATACACTCACGCCTTTTCCTCATGGCGTTGGTAGGCAGGAACTAAAGAACGCTTATTTCGCTTCGTTCACATTTATAAATCTTGTGATACACACATCGTTTACATTTGTATTATGGTTGTTGAGCTCCCTCTAATATGGTCGAGCTATACAATGACTGATGCATGCGTGCCGTCGGCTGGAATTAGCCTACTCAAAGCCGCTGAGGCTCTTTCTTCAAAAGGCCATTTCAGACATTGCCCTATATTGTGAAACTCACATATTTGATATTATTATGTCTGGACTTTAAAAGAGACCATGATTCTCTGAGTTTGTTTTGGTGTTTCTTCTCAGAGGTCGTCAGTTAGGAAATGCCGGCGCCTTCTAGCATAAAAAAATCAAAACATTGAGTTAAAAAGTGTCTTTAAAAGATCTATTTACAGAAATAAATATCATTTCATATACTTCATTATTTTGCAGTCATGAGAATTAACAATTATATGACCATTGAACACATGCTCAAGAATATGAAACTTCTGTATTCGGTAAATGTGCTATTATTCTATAGGAATAGATTGATTCTGCATTCATTTTTCTGTATACCACCCATAGGTATATACCACCCATACCCATGTGGGTCCCGTATAAAAAATCTTTTATTAATTAATTTACTTCTAGAAAAGCTAACAGTCTTATAAAACATATGGATTACTCTACATTTAAAAACGTTGCTAACACAAATTATGCTAGAAGCACAATTTCAGTAGTTACTAAAGGAATGATGATTTATTGTTATTCCAACGAAACTAAAACATAGGAAAGTGTGAAGCAACAGATTTATAGTATAAAGGAACATCTTGAACACTTATTGGGCAACGCGCAGCTCATGGATACATGGGTCTCCATCCGTATCTACCTATAACCATGTATGCACAGGAGTTCTTTATAATATTACGTTGGTGAGCACTAAGACGGGGTTCTGGAAAATTACCACGTGATTGGAAAAAACTAGATCATCGTGGATAATAATATATAGAAATACATTTCTATGCTAGTAGTTATACAATGTAGGTAATACGTGAATCATGCGTGTCACGTTTAATCATTCAATATTATGCAAACATGTCACATAATATGGCTCGGTACAGCAGATGCTACCTCGTACTACACTGTCTGTCGGGGTTCGGCATAATAGGTTCACTTATGTTATATAATATCTACTTAAATTAAATTATTCATTAATGCAATCCTTAATTCTTGAATTTGAATTGTATCTTCCTCGTTTATTCGGCTAGATACTTTCTAAAACATCTTCCGGGTTTGTTAACCTATTCCAAGTTATTGTGTTAGCTGCATAAAGTCATTTAATGCATCTCAATTAGTTCAATGTTTAATTGGTTTAATTGTCATTGTATACGTATGAAATCGCGAAATAGAAGAAGAAAGCAAAAACTTTTCCAAAAAGCAATAGGTACTTTTCGGAAAATAGGAGTAGGTAATTTGAAAATAGAAGATTGCATTTACCTATACAAAAAAAATAGATAATATCACTTATTATGCTGTTTTCAAAAGCTTTTAATTCTATTGAACTTGACATTAATATGAAAATCACCGTTCCCAAGGGTCTTTATCGGATCCAGTTTACCCAGACGGGATCACCCCAAAAGACTGACATCACATGGAACCAAGCTTGGCCAGATAATTTAAATAATGTTTGTATCTAACTGTACAATCGAAATCGAAAGAAAGTTCGACAAGGCATAAAATCGATTGACTATGGTTAACGGATCGATCCACATTGTGTGCAGAATGCGTGGACAAGTTTCATCTTGGACGAAGCGGACCAACCTATGTTTGTTGCCCCTGCGCATTGGATCATTTGCCACGAGTCATTCTATGCTATGGATAAAACGAAAAATATGGATAAAAAAATAAAAATCGATGTTTATTTATGTAAGTTACCAGTAAGATGGTGTTTCAAATCCCAAAGGACTTTAAGACAAAATTTATACTGACTATGTCGTTCTGCAAGGTCCAATCTATATATATATACCAAAATTCATAAAAATTAGTTATGCAGTTTAGACGGGAAAACGTAACAAATAGACAGTCCGACAGAGTTGGAAGTGTTGGAACAACACGTTGGTGGAGCGATCGGCTTTGTACCACCGTGGCAGGTTCAACTTCTGTGATTTTTCCGAAAAATCACCGATCGCTTTTAAAGTTTTTGAGTGCAATTATATTCCATCAGGCGCATCTCTTATAATTATATAATGATCATCATCATTCATAGGAACCACAAATAGGCGAATAAAAAACCACAGGATGATCACTGTTATGATCGGTCGTCGATGAATGTGCGCCTAATAAACGCTTATGAAATGTAAAACACAAATGTTTGAACTTCAGTGCACCATTGTTCTACCGAATCGTCAATACTATCAAGTATATTGAATCAAATCCTTATTTAAAACAAAGACCTGTCATTCATTCCTGTTCTGTGTCAGTTCATGTTATTTCTCGACAGTGTAAAGTGCAGTGTGCCTTGTTTTTGGATTTTACCAATGAATGCTCGTGTGTATACAGAAATTTTGGGTACCATTTAGTAATATGTTTTAAAAATCCTATTTATTAATAGTTAAGTACTACTTACTTCGGTATCTAGCACGGTTAGAATAATTAATTACGTGTTTCCATACTTAGATTTTAAATAATCGTAAAAAAAACAAGCTTTAATTTAAATGCTAAAATTTACGGCGCCGTCTAGTATTATTAATTATTTAATTACTGATTTGTAAAAATGTCTTTAAAAGATCTATTTACAAAAATTATTTAAAAAATAATATTTTAATGCTAAACTTTAAAGCAAATCAAATCAAACTCAACCCATAATTTTATTACATTATACAACTGTATATAAAATATGATATAACAGAATGTCGCTAGAATATACCTACATGCGTATACCTATTATATCTTAACGAAAGTTATTATAAGCAGAAAATGTATATTTGTCTGTAGGTAATAGGAGATTGTTACACGAGGATCGAAAGGAATCAATTCCCATACGAGGTATTTAGACGTCCTCGCTGCGCTCGGGCGGCTGTAGTCCGAGTAGGATGTCCTCCTATCGTGTGTGTACCAAAACGCGTACACCGCGACACATGGCGCAGAAACCGATCGCCAAACGTCGTCAAACTGTGCAACAACTATCTATTGTTTTTTGGTGCTAGGTAATAAAAATAAGGTTAACGTAAATAATCATCTTATCATCATCATCTTCGTGCCCTAGGCCCAAATTATTGAGTGTCGGCGCAGTATGCTATTTTCTTCCATTCATCCCTCAGCATTCCCTCGCTTTTCTTTTTTCATATTTTTTTGGTCTCCTCCTTTTAGTCACATGCATTTCAGCCCTCCTCCTTTTAATGATTAGTGGACATAAATATAAAATGCCTGAAATAAATGACTAAATAAATAAAAATAGTAATCTATAGAAACGTCTTGTAAGTTACAAGAAAATAACTGTAATGTTCATAGATATATCTGTATCCACATTTTCACACTGCATCCGTTGAGTCATTTTTTGTTTTACGTCAACTCTAACAACGTATTGAGGAAAGTTTCCCGCACCTACCTACCACAGTGTTCGTGATCTATGAAAGTAAAACTTCAATCGAATACAAACAGGTTTTGTATTTGAAAACATAGATAAACGTTAGGTAGGTATATATCTCTTGATTTACTTTTTGTACGTAATCAGTTACAATGAGTAAAAAAAGAACAAACTTGAAAACTATTATTAGGTACGACCACAGCAGGCATATAATGTATTTATTATATTATATTTATGGCCTTTTTGCCTTTTTTGCTGTATAAAAACGACGTTTACATACTCAAACTAATTGTATCGTGTAAGAAGGTACTACACACTAAGTATAAGGATGTATGAAAGGTCAACGTGCATATTTAGAATGAATTCGTCGTACACAATCATGTCTTTGCAAGATGCAAAGTTTGTAAGAGCAGTGATAGCTTAGTAGTATGAACTTGGTCTACCAAGTCGAAGGTCTCGAGTTCGAACCCAAGGTACGCACCTCTGACTTCGAATTCATGTGTGTATTAATAATTAATTATCACTCGCTTAAACGGTGAAGGAAAACATCGTGAGGAAACCTGCATACCTTAGAGATTTTTCTCGACGGTTTGTGAAGCCAGCCAACCCGCACTGGGTCAGCGTGGTGGACTATAGCCTAATCCCTCTCAATATGAGAGGAGACCCGGGCCCAGCAGTTGGACAGTATAGTGGTTGATGATGAATCATGTCTTTGGATGATACTAATTAGCCTTTACGAATACCGGTATCTGCTGAGTTTAACTTCAGATTTACCATTTGATGTCACCATAAAGACGTAAATTCAAAATGTGAAGTCAAATTTTATTTCGACCTGGCGGGTGGGATTCGTGGTGGCTTAGTGGTAATAGAGTGGTGTACCTAACTAAAAAAAAAAATTCCTTCGTGGAAAATACTTCTGTGAAAATATGCAATTCTTCAATGATAATGTGTTTAATCATAGAATATTTTTTATAAGTGTTAACTAGCTGTAAGTTTTCTAAATGTGAGAAAATAAAATAAATGAATCAATGACTTAATAAGTTTGTATCTATCCGATGTGCCTTGCCTAAAACTAAAGTGACATGACTATTATTTTCAATCACTAACACTTAGGATACTTAAAATAATACAAAAGGCGCTTATGTTTATAAAATAACGAAGCATATTTAATAAGGATTGCTTTGAGTTTGGATTGTGTTTAGGTATAGGAGGCTAAATAAATAAATCTAGGCTTTGTTCAAAGGAGGTAAAATCGAACAATAAAATCCTTTCAAATAAAAATCCGATTAAAATATTTAAATCAATGTAAACTTTGTGATACCAGTCTCACTGCTGATATGTAATGTATAATGTAGCAACCTATCTCTCTCAGAAAAGAGCTTGCTAATTGGTCTGAATAGGAGTTTTCGACGGTTAAGAAGAGGTGGTTCAAGTAGCAGCTGATAGGTACTAGTATTTCGCATACGGACCACGAATGCTTTTCTTCAATGTGGGACATGATGCTTCTCGTGTAATGCAACTCTAATAATTAACCGTTTACTGATATAATATCATGATAGCCTGCGGCTGGGACAAGAACTCAATTATGTATCTGTTTGGTTGGGTGTTTTTTATGTATTTATAAAAAAGTATATAAGTATTATATCCATTGTCTAGATAGGTACCCATAGTAGAAGTTCTGTTTAGTTTGGAACTAGGTACTGTGTAAGGTTTTGGAGCTGTGTAAAATTGACCAAGAATATTTATCTATACACACATACTCGCAGGCACATTAATTATGTATTATTATCAAAACTTTGGTTGACAACCGTGGAGCAAAATGGCTTCAGATACCGGATATAATATCCACCCGGATCCGGGATCCAAAACGTTTACCCTACGTTATCTTGATTTTTTGCTTTGATTTTTCACAAATCACAGAAAAACAATTTATTATGGTTAGGTACGTCATCGTATGACCTCATTAGTGATAAACCTCGGTTTCATTGGTCAAATCAATGTTTTATATCTATCTTCTATCTAATACATGATGTTCCAGATCGTGCTAGTGCGGCGGGCATCACGCTGTGGCTGACGATGCTTGGGATCGTGCGCGCGCAGTCCGTGCCGGCTGACAATGACACGCCGCCTTTCAGCACACTGTACAAGTGGAAACATATAGACTACGAGTTCCCTTCGCCCAGACATCGGAGGCACGCGCTTTCTACTGGGTAATCTATCGTCACATATGACTTAAAAGTCAATTATCTGCCTTATTGATAACTAGCTTCTACCCGCGAAATCGTCCGCGTAGAAAGCTACTTTTAATTATCATTATAATTTGGCTAATTAACTCAAAATCGTTATAAATTATAGCCCATACGTTATTATGATGTATAAATGATAATACTGTAAAGTATCATCAAAATCCTTCAGTAGATTGAGCGTGAAAGAGTAGTATCCATTCATCTATCCTCACAAACTTTCACATTTATAATATTAGTAGGAAGTAGGATAGGGTAGGATATGAAGTATCGCAGGCAAGGTGAGTGTGAGGTACGGAGTTCTATTACCAGGTTGAATAAAGTATTATTGGGTTTTGTATGACATTTGCCGTACCGGTTGGAAGTTGGGATTTTTACTGTTGGATTGCATTGACCCACATGGGACCTAAAACAGTAGAATATCACTGCTATTATATTCTTTATAATAGTAATACTATATTATAGTTTATATCGTGTAATGCCAGATAGTAGTACTTTACCATTTTGCCTATGCATAAATTTAATTTAATTATTTCCTTATTGATTACAGAAAGTTTGTGCCAGAGAACGCGCTTCCCCTGGGGTTGGAGGTATGGGGGACCCGGATATGGGTAACGGTGCCGGCGTGGCGCCGAGGCGTGCCGGCCACGCTAGCCACGCTGCCTCGACAAGGGGGACTCGCCTCGCCCCAACTCAAACCATACCCTGACTGGAACTTCCATAGAGCATTTGGTGAGTTTTGAGTAACACTACATGTGGATAAAATTGTAAATAAAATACTTTAAATAATATCTATATGATTTTTATTGCTTAGGAATTACGTGTGACTTTTTTTTTACTAACAACAAAAGTATCAAATGCAAACACAATGCAAAATCTATATTGTTCTTGGGCCCCGGAGCCCATACGCGATTTGCTGAATTATTATCTTTAATTTATAATTACTTAGGTAGTACTGAAATGTTACATTTATTACCTTATTAAAACAGAAAATAAAATAAAAGTATAAAGACTAGTAGGCGTCAAAGTATTCCTCGGCATCGCCGTGGGGGTGGGGGCGGCGTGGCGAGTCAGATACTTACATGTTTTTCAAATCTGAGGTTGCTATCCATGAGCAGTCCAAGGTTACGGGCTTCAGCTACCCTCTCAATAGGTTTTCCTAACACGATGGAAGCCTTTTAAATGCTGTATGCATTTATGCATAGAATAAACTTTATTGTACACCACGATAAGAAGCACGCTAATAGCGCTATCTACCAGGACAACCTTTGGATGGACATTTGAAAAATGGTGGGTAGTCTAAGGTGTACTATAACCAACTTTAATAAACAATAAAATATATATTATATATAATATATTTTATTACTTATATAATAACAAAAATAAATATAAAATTAAAATATAATATAAAACAAATAAATATAAATATATAAAATAAAATATAACATAGATACTTGTTAATGCAATAATAAATATTAATACTTTATTATACTAAACTATGTACTCCTTGTGAACTCCTTATGTACTTATCTATGTACTCCTTATGTACTTATCTATGTACTCCTTATGTACTCCTTATGTACTCCTTATGTACTCCTTATGTACTCCTTATGTACTCCTTATGTACTCCTTATGTACTCCTTATGTACTCCTTATGTACTCCTTATGTACTCCTTATGTACTCCTTATGTACTCCTTATGTACTCCTTATGTACTCCTTATGTACTCCTTATGTACTCCTTATGTACTCCTTATGTACTCCTTATGTACTCCTTATGTACTCCTTATGTACTCCTTATGTACTCCTTATGTACTCCTTATGTACTCCTTATGTACTCCTTATGTACTCCTTATGTACTCCTTATGTACTCCTTATGTACTCCTTATGTACTCCTTATGTACTCCTTATGTACTCCTTATGTACTCCTTATGTACTCCTTATGTACTCCTTATGTACTCCTTATGTACTCCTTATGTACTCCTTATGTACTCCTTATGTACTCCTTATGTACTCCTTGTGAACTCCTTATGTACTTATCTATGTACTCCTTATGTACTTATCTATGTACTCCTTATGTACTCCTTATGTACTCCTTATGTACTCCTTATGTACTCCTTATGTACTCCTTATGTACTCCTTATGTACTCCTTATGTACTCCTTATGTACTCCTTATGTACTCCTTATGTACTCCTTATGTACTCCTTATGTACTCCTTATGTACTCCTTATGTACTCCTTATGTACTCCTTATGTACTCCTTATGTACTCCTTATTTACTCCTTATGTACTCCTTATGTACTCCTTATGTACTCCTTATGTACTCCTTATGTACTCCTTATAATTAAAATTAAAATTAAAATAATAGAAAAAAAAAACATTTATATCACTTTTTTCCTAGAATTCTGGGGCGGCGAAACTTATTGGCCCGGGGCACCAAATTCCAAAATACGCCCCTGCCCACACCAGAGGCCTACCCATCTTCCAGGGCAAAAGCGACATACCATCTGGTCTCTTCCCATCGTCTCGCACCAAGCCGTTAGGTTCTAAAACAGCTGTGCTGGTACGCCGGTGGTGGCAAGAGCACGACGAAGAATGTCGTTAATGCTGGCATGTCGCACTATGCGGGCTCATCTCCTTAATAACAATTATATAAATATAAACTAGTATTTATTTAAAATTTTCAGGTGACATGCAGAACTGTTCTGGACTAACTTCAGTTTTCCGGGTGCATGCTGATCCTTGTGGCAGACTGTGGGTCTTAGATTCTGGCCAAATAGATTCTCAAGATAATCCGAAACAGTTATGTCCGCCAAGTGTAGTGGTGTTTGATCTCCAAACAGATAAACTTATTGCACGATATACGATACCAAAACAATATGTTTTACAGGATTCGTTATTTGCAAACATAATTGTTGATACAAGGATACCGGATTGTTCAGATCTTCACGTGTACATAGCTGATACCTGGCGATTCGGGCTCCTCGTTTTTAGAGAAAGTGATCGGACATTTTGGAGATTTTCCAATCCATTATTCTTCCCGGACCCACTAGCTTCGAATTTCACTCTTCACGGCCTTAATTTCCAGTGGACAGATGGCATTTTTGGATTATCCCTCACACCATATGATCCAACAGAGGATCGCATATTATTTTTCCATGCCATGTCAAGTTATAGAGAATTTTACGTTCCAACATCAGTTTTGCGCCAACCATCGCGAATTAACAATAGTTCAATGGAATTCAATCTAGCCGGCGAAAGTAGAGGATTAAATGGCCAATCTTCTGCCTCTGCTATTGATAGACGTGGAGTAATGTTTTATGGCTTAGTAACTCGGGACAGTATTGGTTGTTGGGATACTAGGAAACTATACAAAAAGAAGAACCTTGGCGTAGTGGCATTGAATTCAGAGACTTTAATATTCCCGAACGATATCAAGGTTGACCATGATATTAGCCAAAGCTTGTGGGTTATATCGAACCGTTTGCCAATGTTCCAAGCCGGCCCGTTGGACTCTGATGACTATAATTATCGCATATTGTATGCAGACACCACGGAAGCAGTACGAGGAACAGTATGCGACCCTGACGCTGAGCTCCCGCCTCCCGCTAATGTTATACACAGAGGATGGCTGCCATAATATGTACCTCAAGATGCTATTTTTTTATTTAGTAATAAAGATATAAATACTAGGTATTTTACAATTTATATAGTATATACTCGTACGTTCTTACGCTCTAAGTAGAGCTAGACGGTTAATAACTATATTTGTTTCGTGGCACCTGAAACTGTATTACTACCTATTTATATGCCTAGCTGTTGCTATTATTTAAATAAAAGTGAATCAATTACGACTTCGTATGCCTATAATGGCATATAATAACTTTTTACATATCAAAACTAATATGTACTGCGTTTATCAATGAGTTTTCTAATATTTTACAACATTTTTTCAACCACACATTACAACAACACAACCACAGTCTAACCCTTCAAAGAATGGAGGCGATAAAGGTTTAGTTAAAGTCATTATAGAACGCCGCCATTTTTCAATGGTTATCTCGTCTTTCTGTAGACTTTTTATTTATTCGGGACCTCTGAATCACTTTCTCGGGTTCTAGCCAACGAGAATATATTATACTTAGGTATTGCGCCTAGAATTGCACTAATAAACAATTTGACGACCTCTGTGGTCGAGCGGTTCGAGTGCCGGACTGCTGATCATGTGGTCATGGGTTCGATTCCCACAGGACACAAATATTTGTGTGGATTAAACACGAGTATTTGTGTTTGTCTGGGTGTTTCTTAATTATAAGTATGTATTTACAAAAAAAAAAAGTATTTAAGTATTATATCCATTGTCTAGTACCCATAGTACAAGCTCTGCTTAGTTTGGGACTAGATGGTGTTGTGTAAAGATGTCCCAAAAATATTATATTATAATGGGTGCTTAAAATAAGCAATTTATTTATGTTCTCAAGTCATTTTATACTATCCGTTCTTTATTATAGGATAATTAATAACAACAACTATATCATAAGTATTTCATTGTGTGTTAGGTTTGCATGTAATCTTTATTTTATAAGATGAAATGAAAGAAATGAGAAACTTTGTGCAGATTTAAAGAAAAAAATTGGGCCAATGACCGACCCCTGTGGTCCTCCAGCCTCAGTGTAGTATATTCTGCGTTCTGTATGACATAACTGTACTAGATAAATCGAAAAAGGCACCAGCTTTATGCTTACATACCAAACAAAATTTGTTTTTTTATTCCTGATTAAGAATATTCTTTTTCAGCTCATGGCTTATATAGCCTTTTATGTATGTATAGTGAAGTCATGTGTCATGAAATATAATATTTCAATAAAACAGAATGTTATTAATGATGCAGAAAAAGTACCACTAAGTAAGTAGACTTCATGATTTAAAAGCTGTATATTCTACAAAATATTTCTTCTTCTTCTTCTGCTGATATCTAGAAATTCGTCAGGACTTTAGATATCGACAAATCGCGATATTTAGACGCTCTATATTCAATTGGCTTAAACGTCCCTAACAATCATATCACCACTGTTCCAACACTGTATAGTCTAACCAAACAGTTGACACTTTATTCAATATCTGTTCTAAAGCGTCCCAGCAGTCCAGTCGCCGAAAGGGAGATTAAAAAGATAATCATCTGTATCAAATCTAAGGGTGTCAACTGCGATAACATCAGCCGCCGAATGATTGTGATATTACTGGATCATCTTCTCCCAGCTATATCACAAATCATAAATCACTGCTTAGAGTCCGATTTTTTCCCTTCCTTGTGGCGTAAAGCTTATGTACGTCCCCTCCCCAAGATTTCCAACTCTTCTCTACCTTGTCACTTCCGACCTATTTCTGTTCTTCCCTTTCTATCCAAAGTGCTAGAAGCATGTGTCCATAAACAGTTCTCCCAGTTCATTCACCTGAACAATATCTTAAGTCCTTTTCAGTCTGAGTTTAGACTGTTTCTGTTCTTCTTAAAGTGACAGGCGATATGAAAACTGGCATGGCGGAATCCTATGTTTCCGTGTTGGCACTGGTTGATTTCTCTAACGCTTTTAATATCGTCAGTTGCGACATTCTCTTTTCTCTTCTGACCCATATTACGGTCTCCCAAGAAGCGCTGGAATGGTTTTCTTCGTATCTTCGGGGTCGTCAGCAGTCTATCCATGTTGAGGAATTATCTTCAAACTGCATAGAGACTTGCATCGCGGCGGCGTTCTTTCTCCTCTTCTATTTTCATAAATTTCATTACTCATAAACTTCAGTGTGCTTATCATCTTTATGCTGATAAGTTGCAGTTATATTGTCAAACTGGGGTGGAAAATATATCTGATGCAATCAGTACATTAAATTGTGATCTAAAGGTCTAGAAATGGTCTGACATGTTTGGGGTTGCGGTAAACCCTGACAAATGTCAAGCCATTATCATAGGGAGTCATCGCTATATTTGCAACTTGGGTAATGGCAACCCCATTCATGTTTGATGGCTTGATTATGATCAAGACATCAAACAAGCGGTATGCCGCTTATCTCTAGTGTCAAAAATCTCGGATTGCATATCGACACTATCCTTAGCTGGCGAAATCAAGTAGGAAGTGTCTATCTGAAAGTGAAGAGATCGCTTCGGTCTCAATATCGCCTGAAAAAAATAAGACCAACACAATGCTTGTCCAGTCCCTTATTTTCCCAAATATTGATGATTATTGTGAAGTGTGCTACTTTGAACTGAATGCTGATCTACTCAACAAACTTGATCGCCTTCTTAATAACTGCATTCGATTCGTCTTTAATCTTCGTAAATATAATCATGTGTCTGAGTATCGTTTGCTGCAACGTAGAGACATGCGGGCACTGACTACACTCTACGCTTTACTGAGTTCTTCCAATTCCCCCTCGTACCAATCATAATCTACTAATAATCGCCTCCTTCAATGTCCCTCTCATTGTTCTGACTTTGTCCACTCTACATTCTTTCTTCATTCAGTCCTATTATGGAATGCTCTCCCATCTGAAATCAGGATGGCAAACAGTCGCATTTCTTTTAAAGTAATTTAATATGTATGATATGTAGTTTTATTGGTTTTTATATAATTAATGAATATATTAGTATATTTAGTTTTATAAATCGTGGTCTGTTTATTTCAATGTTACTAGTGCATCTACTGTTTTATCGTCTCTGCGTCTCCCTAAGGTTGTCTGGCAGAAAATATCGTATGGCATTAATAGGGGTAACTTTATAGCGAAGCGACGTTGGGCTTAGCTTGTTTAACACCTACTCATTCTCTGATCCTTTTCCCAACTATGTCGGGGTCGGCTTCCAATCTAACCAGATGCGTCTGAATATCAATATTTTACACGAAGAACTGCCATCAGACTTTCGCAACCCAATATCTGGGCAATACCGGATATCCTGATTCCTGAAGATAGACTGGTTGTCAGACTTTGTGGGGGTCTGACTAACGGAGTCGATGGTTTTACGTGCTCTCCAAGCAATACGCAAACATCTAGTTGGAATACTGCCTTTATACCTACATGTACATGTTCCATGGTAGAATTGACAAGCGCCCTGTGGCGCACAACCCGATCGCTCAGCCACTGCGCCAATCATGCCGTCAAACAACTTAAACTATAACATTTGTAGCAACCCAAATTAGTTACTTAGTTATTCAGTTTGACAAAAACCTTCCCGTTCACCATTATACCAGTTCTTAGTGTAAACTATTACACCAGAGCACGACCACTCCTTGAAGACTTCTACTTGGTAATAAGACTAGTTGGTCACGCACAACTTTATGTAATAACTTCTTTAATAAGTATTAAGTCCTCGCCGCTCTACATAACACTTCTAATCTGCTGACTGAACGGACGTGCTTCATGCAGTGCAAGCATACATAAGTGATTTGGTGAAAACCATAATATGGAAAAGGTTAGTTCTTTATTTCCTCGTTACTGTATGTAGGAGGTTACGTTAAAGCAAATATGTGTTAGACTGGTTTATAATCGTTTTGGAATTTTAATGTAGGTATGTAATTATTTCGTAAAATACTATACTTACTCTCTACACTAGCCTCGTTAGTCTCGCCTCGATTAAATTACCTTCACGAAAAATATCTAATTAATTTATTATAATTTACATCAGCTATATTGTGACAGTAACATACCTATGTCTATTTTTAATGTACTTACTACAACATACAACACAGATTTTATTGCTGTCCATCAAACCAGGTACCAAAGTAGGTATTAACAGTTTGAAACTATTATTTCGAAAATAATAAGTTTTGGTTAAGAAATAATTAATACAAAATAGTTTATTAGCTGTCTGAATAGTGTCAGTTCATTGCCCAGACATATGTTTTTGTTTTTTACACTAATTCTTTTTAGTGGTAAGTCTGAAATGTAGTCAAATACGCAGATACCCGATATATCAATAACTGCTAATTTCGGACCCCTGGTTGATGGTTTAATTTATTTATTTTATTTTAAACAACACGTAAACCAAATCGTAAATCGTTAAAGACTTTTTCGAGAACCTGATTATAAACAAATATCGGTAACTATATAAAAATATTGCTCTTTTAATATTATAGGAGAAGAGAAGAATAAAAGAAGATAGTGTATTATTTCATCATACTAAAATCAACATTGCTTTGTTGTCATCGATACAGTTGATACCATATAAAATAATAAAATAAATTTAAATATAAATTTAAAACTTATGCGATAAACAAAAAGCATATTTTGACTTAAACTGGTTTTGTCAAGTCGGTGTCCTCGACGGTAACACTTAGTTAAGCAATCCTAAGGTAACAAAGTTACCTAATTAAGCTACTAAAATTAAAATGTACGGTACTGTAGGTACTTTGCGCTGCTTAAATGAGGGCTCTATATCAAATCAATATACTAATGTAGTCTGGGCCATTCCCAAAATGTAATGCTACGCAGAGGGTGATCCCGTGAATATGATTATCATTCACAATAATAATTTTCAATTTAAGGGTAAAGTCCTCTCTTGTGTATTTTATTTTAGTAGAATCCCCGAAGTAATACATACATGATTTTTATAGTTTTTAACCTTCAGGCCACCCTAAACTATCGTTTAGTTAAAAAAAAACTCGTTATCAATTTGAACTTTAAATCTTCACATGCAATTTCTTAAACGTGTCCGAAACTTTAAAACGCTCTCCTGTAAAAATATTTGTTAGGTAATTTTTCGTAGGGGCCGTCGATATGTCCGTATTATAAAAGAGGAAATTATCCTACTGAATATTGACGCATTACCTAAACAAACCAATTTCCGAGAGATTAATTTGCTTTACATAAAATCTAACTGTAACCTCATTTTACAGTTTTTATTATATAGATATGTTGCTTTTGCAATAATTATATTAGAGCTGATGAATTTATTTAAAACTGCAAGAAATTAATCATGTAGCCTCCGTTAATGTTAATGTCTCTACGAAAACAAACTTTTTACTTACATAATTATCGTAAGTTAGCTTAAGCTTCGATTTTTTGTTATAATTATTTAAACTTAAAAATAACTTCAGACTTTCCATAAAAACGATACCTAGCTTGAATGAGGTTTTATGTTTTTGTTTATGGTCAACGACTACAACTTTATGCAAAACTTGATGAAACAGCCTCATTTAGTCTGGTGGTCTCGTTAGCGCGACTGTTACATTAAAGGGCCTGGGTTCGAGTCTCAGGTCAAGCAAAGTGTTCGTGGATTTTTGTATTAAATTCTCAGCACCAACTCAGGTTTGCGTGCATGTGTGCTCGGTTAAAACTATAGGCTCGTCCCAAAGAAAGAAAGAAACATTAATTAATATTCATTTATTTGCGTTAGCCTTTGGGGAATACATGCGTGGATGGTATGTTTTAATAATAATATTGTTTATAAAATGATTTGTTTTACAACTTTCTAATAATAGTATCGTTTAACATACATAATATGCTTGCTTTTCAGATACTGCTTCTTGTTATATTAGCAAATATCATAGCAATACACTTCGGTTATGTACAAAATGCCAGCAAAAAACCGCTAGGCACTTTGTACAGATGGAAACAGATCGATTACGAATACCCCGCGCCCCGAGAGCACCAGGCAGCTATTAATAATGGGTAAATAAAACAAGTACAAGTTTTTTAAAAACATAATATTAATACATGTACCTAAAATTTAATATTTTTAATTAAAGGAACTTCATCCAAGCGAATGTAATACCTCTTGGAGTAGAGCGTTGGAAAGATCGCGTGTTCGTCAGTACACCTCGTTGGAAGAAAGGCGTTCCAGCTACGCTATCGACTGTGCCGATTGGTGTACAAACGGAATCACCACCCTTAGAACCATACCCTAACTGGGACTGGCACAATGCAGGTACCTACTTTTATTCTTTTTGTTTTTTATAATAGTTTCTACGCTAATATAGTAGGTACCATTGAAATATAGTAATAAACACACAAAATGCTTCCACGACACGTTAAGAGTCAAAATAATTTATTCAAGATCAAGTCTATAGAAAAAAATTAATAAATGGTGCGAAATAAAATAGGTTTTAATGAGGTTTTGAATTCACAAACTTTGTGCACACGATGTTCTAAATTCAAATTTACTTTATCCTCTAGCGGATAAAAACAACTTTTTCAGATATCAAAGAGCAAAAATACTCTTTCCGAGATGGGGGGATGAAAGCACATTTATTTATTTACATACACATTTACGTCTTAACTCTCTTTAAGTCTCGATTGTAATATTACCTTACAATGCAGTATATTTTTTTTTTTCAGAGAACTGTACCGGCTTTACCTCAGTATTCCGCATGACCATTGACCACTGCGGCGTCATGTGGGTTCTTGACTCTGGACAAGTGGAAGCATTTGAAACACCGCGTCAACTTTGTCCACCAACATTATTTGCTATAGATGTAAATACCGACACAGTATTGGGGCGTTACCCCATTCCAAGCGAGTTCGTTCTACAGAATTCTCTAATCACTAACCTCGTGGTGGATTCAAGAGACGTGCAGTGCCGGGACCTACACGTGTACATCGCTGACGCGTGGCGCTTCGGATTAATTGTCTTTAGAAATGAAGACGCCATGTTTTGGCGATTCAGTCACTATAGCTTCTACCCTGAGCCATTGCTATCAAACTATACTTTACATGGACTTAATTATCAATGGTCCGACGGTCTATTCGGAATGTCATTAGGAAAGTATGTTCAAGGCGACCGATCGCTGTTTTATCACTCCATGTCGAGTTCCCTTGAATTTGTAGTAAAAACTTCGGTAATCCGCGATCCTTCACGTGTTAGCAATGCAGTAGACGAGTTCAAGCTGCTCGGCGAGAGTCGCGGCGCGGACGGACAAGTCTCGGCCGCAGCCGTCGACCGCAACGGTGTAATGTTCTTTAACCTTATTTCGCGAGACAGTATCGGGTGTTGGGACACACGCAAACCGTACACAAACCGGAATCTGGTAGTGGTAGCTCAAAACAATAATACTATGATCTTTCCTAACGACCTAAGAATAGATCATGAAGTACCTCAAATGGCATGGATTATAACAAATAGATTGCCAATGTATCAATTTAATTTGATAGATCCTAATGAATATAACTATCGTATAATGTACTTAGATCCAACTGTAGCTGTACAGAACAGCGTATGCCAACCAGAAGTTAATAACTAAAGTAACAATCATGACATACTTATAAACTTTTATTCATAAATACATTTATATATTAATAAATACACAAAATTTATCATCGTTGTTTTATTATATCGAAATTATAATTTTGACTCTATAAAATGGTAACTGTTTTAGTTTGCTTGATTAAGTATCTGGTGTCTTTGTGTCATTATTTTCATTTGAATTGCAACATGAACAAGTATCTGATGAATCGGTAATATCTTTTGTGGGTATTTTATTATCAGCGTATTCTTGATTTTCAGCGTAATACAATAGTTTACTATTTGTGAATTCTTTATTTTTGTTTTCAATCCTTAAATTACTATATGTAGATTCTTTATTATTGTCTACCTTTGAAATCTTACTATTTGTAGATGATTGATTTGAAATATTTACATGCAGTTTATTTAGCGGGAATTCTTTACTATTGCCTTCATTTGATAGTTCACTATATTTAGATTCTTTTATTTTTCCTTCGCACGATATGTTACTGTTAGTGAATTCTTTATTTTCGTATTCATTTGATATTTTACTATCTGTTGAATTTGGCATTTTAGTTTCGATCGTTAATTTAGTATGCATTAATTCGTAACTATTGTCTTGCTTTAATAATCTACTATCCATGGATTCTTTATTATTTCCTTTATTAAATGTTTCAGTATCCTTAGAGACTTGTGGTATGGCGTTAGTAGTATGATTACTTAGCGTAAAATCTTTATTATTATCTTGTTTTAAAATCTCATTATCTATATATTTTTCATTCTTGACTTCGTTCAATGTTTTACTACTCGTTGTATGTTGAGGTGTTGCATTAGTCAATGTTTTACTTTCGCTTTTATTGTCTTGCGTTATTGTTGTACTACTATCGGTAGAGGTCTGAGTTTTGGCACTAGCCGATACTTCGCTTTGTATATGATCGTTATTGTGATCTTGTTTCAATACTGCAGTATCCGTGGATTCTTCATAATTGTCGTCGTTCAGTGTTTTACTATTTATAAACTGTTGAGCATTATTAGATATTTCACTTTGTATAAATTCGTTATTGTTGTCGTGTTTTGTTGTTTTACTATCCCTAGAGTTTTTAATTTTGGAAGTAGTCGATATTTTACTTTGGGATAATTCGTTATTGATGTCTTGCTTTAATAATTTAATATTTATAGACTCATTATTCTTGCCTTCTTGCAATATTTTGCTCTCTTTAGATACTTGACTTATGGCATTAGTCGATATTTTACTTTGATTAAATTCGTTACCGTTGTCTTGTTTCAATGTTTTACCATCCATAGATTTTTCATTCTTATCTTCGTTCAATGTTTTATAACTTGTTGTATGTTGAGGTTTCGCATTTACCAATGTTTCACTTTCAGTATTATTGTCTTGTGTTATTATTGTACTCTCGGTAGAGTTCTGAGTTTTAGCACTAGCCGATACTTGACTTTGTGTATAATTGATATTGTGATCTTGTTTCAATATTTTACTATCTGTGGATTCTTCATGATTTTCTTCGTTCAATGTTTTACTATATAATAACTGTTGAGAATTATTCGGTATTTTACTTTGTATACATTCGTTACCATTGTCTTGTTTCAATATTTTACTATCCTTAGATTCTTTATTCTTATCTTTCTGCAATGTTTTGCTTTCTGTACGGTTTCGAGCAATGATATTAGTCGATATTTCGTTTCGTACATAACCCTTATTACTGTCTTGTTTTATTATTTTAGAATCCGTAGATTTTTGAGTTTCAATATTAGTCAGTTGTTTATTTTGTATAAATTCGAGTTCATTGTGTAATTTTTTGTCTTGTTTTTTTGTTTTACTATCCGTGGCGTTTGTAGTTGTAGCATTAGATAATATTTTGCTTTGTGGTAATTCATTATTAATGTTTTCATTTAATATTCTGCTAATTGAAGATATTTTCTTATCATCTTCATGTAATGTTTCACTCTTATCCAGAGAATTTTTCATTTTATTCAAAGTTTCACTTACATTCTCCTTAGACTGCGATTCTAAATCAATGTGTTTATTTCGTTTATTTTTATTTTTTTTCCCTTCAGTGATAGCTAATTGTTTTGATTTGAATGGCCTAGGGATTATGAATTTATCAGTGGTATCTTCATGTTTAACTTCGTTGTCTGCAATTGTTAGCTTCTTCTTGCTTGGAACTTTTTCAATCTCAATAGCAATTGTTTCAATTGACGTATCAGACGTGGGATGTTTCACTTTATTTTTGCTAGTGTTACCTTCTTCGCTTTCAACATGACTGTGAACCGTTTTTAAAGACGCAATAGTGCGTTCAGTTTGAGGAATATCAGTGCCTTGCTTCTTCATAAATATTTGTGGGTATTCACGAAGGTACGAAGCCGTATTTCCTTTGCTGCTACCTACAAGTGGCGGCGTTTCAGTGTCGTCTGCGTTTATTGTTGCGCAGTCAATATTATCACGCTGATGCCATATTAGAGGTACAGCTGAGCTTAATATCTGAGAATCTATAATAGATTCTATCCCTTCTTTCTTCAAATAAGCACCTATTCGTAACAGCATTAGAACAATTTGCTCTAAAATCCGATCTGTATCACGAGGTATCATAACTTCGCTACCAAACCAGTCCTCGTATGCTCCAATATCAGACCATCCCGTAGTTGACATGGTTAATGGTTTTGTAACATCTGTTTCTGGTACCGCTTCTTCATTACTTGAATCAGTAGAATGTCTTAGCGATGTTTCGATAACCGGACGCAAATATGTTTCATTTGTAATGCTTGAAGTTCTTTCTCCGTAACTGTAAAGACGAAACATTTTACGTTTATACCTACCCTATTTTTTTTAAAATATCCCTTAATTTAATATACGGTGGTAAACATTTCGTAGCTCGTATTAATATATAAATAAAATATTTACAAGTTTGCGACCAGTTTTTTTCGAAGCTGTTCTTCACCCAGCAGAGACTTGGTACGTCGCCTCCGCACCGCCAGCTCCAGCCCGTAGTCGTTGTCGTTGGGGGGTAGGACGGCGGGAAACGTTTTGAAAGCCGATGCCACTTTCAGAGCGTGATAGTAACTGTGACACAAGTTATTAGTAATGAATTCAATAAACTAATTACATAAAGATAACCATGCCTAATATTATTACTACTATTGGGTTCCGAAATGAAATCTTACATGTATATTATACACTCAAGGGCACATTTAACCGCTCACTTACATTTTGTCGATTTCTTTAAAATTCTATCGTAATTTAATTAATTGTGTTATAATACAACATTGGGTGAACCTTTACAAAAACAAATGAAACATGTATAAGTTGTGAAGCGGTTTATTTATGACAAAAAAATAAAAAAATGAGAATATGCTGTTTTCGTAACAAAAAAAATATTTGCAAAATTTTAATTAAAAAAAAGTATGCTCTAAATTATCACACTAATAATGAGTATTTCCTCCTCTGGCCCTAATGACCTCTTCTAAGCGATTTGAAAGCCGGCCAGTATGTCTTGGATGTCGCTTTGTGGAATGTTTTCCCATTCCTCAACAGCTGCAGTTTTTAGCTCACTGATGGTCGTAGGAGCTGGTGTACGACTCCGAATCCGTCTTTTTAGGTTGTCCTATACATGCTCTATAGGGTTGTGTGCGCACGAGCGTTGTCGTGTATTAAAACAAAATTATCGCTTATGAATGGCGCTAACGGTATCACATGTGATTCTAGGACTTCTGTCACGTACCTGTGAGCATTAACGCTACCTCTGTCGAAGACGACCTACTCTGTACGGGCGTCGTAAAAAATGCCACCCCACACCATTATCGAGCCTCCCTCGTAGCCCACTGTTTCAACCACAGCACATTCAGCAAACCTTTCACCGTGGCGTCTATACACACGCTGACGTCCATCAGGCCCTTGTAAACCGAGTCTTGATTCATCAGAGAAGAGAACTGCCTTCCATTGTTCCGAAGTCCAATTTAAATGTTCTCGAGCAAATGCAAGTCTCGCTCTTCTTCGTGAGCTACGGTCAGTTCTGGGACTCGATCTGGTCGAAATAATCGCAGATCCCTCTCCACTAACCTTTTTCTTATTGTTCTTAGGCTCACACTTACATTTCGTACCTCAAACAAGCGGTTACGAGCCTCAGAAGCCGTCGTGAACCGATTTCGAAGAACGTTCGAGACGATGTAACGGTCATCTCTTTCTGATGTATACCTTCTACGACTTTACCCAGGCCTCCTTGTGAAGGAACCAGTCTCTCTGTAACGCCGGATAGCATCTTGAATAGTGGTTCGTGGATATCCACATACACACAATAAGCATTCGTCCAATCCGACGCTGACTGAACCCAGCGTCTGCAAGTGCTACAGCTCTGGCTACTCCAGCTGCGTCCAGTGGCATTTTTTTTGCTGTAAATGGGATAACATCCCTCCAACACCTCGGTTTTATTCGAAAAAAAGGTTACAAAACGTTTTAAAACAAATGTATCTTTCACACAGAACAAGAGGCGAGACTGTCAAATTTCGACTAAACTGATTATTGTTGAATTCAAACCACAAAAGTAAACAAAACGCGAGTATGATTGTTTTGTCTATTTGAAATATACCCACTTAAGAAGCTACGCTTAGTAGTTAAAGTGTAAGTTAACGTAAACAAGCGATATTGAATTCGAGATGAGTGGGCGATTAAATGTGCCCCTGTGTGTAATTTATTAAGTTAGTACCGAAATTAAACAACCTGAAAACCAGCATCCACATGTAAAATGCTGGCATAATGGAGGTGAACTTGACAACGACAAACTTGATGCAGGGTGGTCTGGCAGGGCCCAACAGCACACAGGTGCCGAGGCCCAGGGCCAAACTGGTTAATTCGCAGAGCAGCTTCCTGATAGCAGCCAGCAGAAGCCACGGTAACACCAACGTAGGACGCTCTTCCTATACCACACACGTTATTAGACTTTACTACTTTATAAGATGAAAAGACTTGTTCAGAACATTTTAGTAATAATAAGTTTTTGAGGGGTGAACGCATGCATAGGTGGGTGAAATTAAGATCCCAACAAAAATTTCGTAGGTTCGTGTAATATTACTACACACGGGTCCTGCTCTATTTTCTTGGCTTGAAACGCTAAATCCCTCACGTGTCTAGATTCCTCATTCGTAGGTGAAATGCACCTACTAGACATGCACAAACACGTAGATTTTAAACATTTATAATAGCCTAATTTTTATTCCATGAATCGAACCCGAATCTTGTATTTTTCAATACTCAATACATTTATTGCACTCCAAAAGTTAAATAGATGTTACAATGATATTATAGAAACATGTGTGGGCCTTGTCTGGCACGACAAATGTAGGAGAGAGGAGGAACTTTATGACTATTTTTTAACTTTGTTATTATTATATTTATTTTTAACATGCTCATTACATAAATTGTAAGTATTGTAGGGTATCGAAATGTAGGAGGTACATACGAGGAACACAGGATAGAGCAGCACTATGTAAGCCGCGAGGTACACGTAGACGGTAAAGCACTGCACTAGCATAATGCCCGACACCATAGTCCGCAGCACGCGCTGCACTGGCATCGACAGCTCCGCTGGCATCGTCATCTGCCATACCTGTCAATTTGATTGATTTATTTATTTATTTGGAACGAAATAACTTTTACGGTAACATGATAAATAGATCAGGGCAATATAGCGTGGATTCCAATCATACCTACGTATACGATATAATATGTATGATACGCTAGCGTCTCTGACATTTCGATAAAAAACTATTACATATAATATCGAATCATACAACTATAAAACTGAAATGGAACCACCAAACATAACTAGGTGGTATAGCTTTCTGTAAGATGTTCCTGTGGACTTAAGCAAAATAAAATGAACGTTTAAAAAATATTGACATACGACTATATTACGTGGCACTTCGCTTAGGTACTTACATAATACGTCATGTAATATATGTAGCTACAGTTCCAATAGTTAAAGCACTTAAGGAAAACTTTATATTAGGTACAACTTGTAATACTCTAGGGTAAGCGATGAGCTTAACTCTGAATATACATATATTACAACAATAAGTATTCAGTAAGAAAGAAGATAACATTTATTTAAAACAAACACCTTCTGAATAGTCAGTACTTACACCTGTGCTTGACTCATCCTTTCACAGACTATTTCATAACTTGGGGAAAATGGGAATGTCCAATATGCGGTCCGATTTCACAATCTACTACTTGCATTAATTTTGTATAACTATGATTACTTATATAAAATAAAACTACTTTTTACTAAAATTACAGCGTCGTCGTACACGGGCAGACTCTGGGTGAATGTACCCGTGACCATGGATGCTGAAAAGGGTCCGAAACGTGAGGATTCAAAATATCAATACAACGCGATAAAGTCCATAAAAAGTAGATAGTTTTATTAATTCAACGTCTAATATTCGCGTGGGTGCCAGACATCAATAAACTATGATTATAATATCACCTAATTTCATAAGAAACAAGTAGCATTAAATTAAATACTCTCATAGAATCACTCCTATTTTACAAAAATCATGCACACACAGATGTACTGAAGAATATCCATAATGCGACGCTATGCTTTAGGCCCCATGAGATAGGGGATTTTTAGCTACTACTGAGAATTAATTAGCCAAATAACCCTATGATGCTTTGCGCGAAGAGGCAGTCTAAACATGAAATCCACATGAATAGTAAAAGATAGGTAATTGTCTCATAATATTGTAAATTAAAAACTACTTTCTGGGTATTATATAGATCACCTTGTTTTGTGACTGTAGTAATTACCTACCTACACAAGTTACTCATCTAAGTACAATTTACAACTGCACTTGTGCGTACAGTAATCGGCTACACAAGTACTACTTATTATATGCTGGTGTTAATATTTAATAAATCTGTCGTCGAGTGATCAGCACCTGCTTTAGATTTGCGTTCACTTTGAAGAGCGTGGCGTCAAAGATAGTTCGCACAAGCCCCAACAGACACCACAAACAAACCTCGGACTGCATGTTCATGCCCACATACGAAAGTATGTTAATCATGTTTTATGATTTTGTTGCCTACTTATTTTAAAAACAAAAACATTTTTTTTACGTTTTAACTTATTGATTAAGTACTGTTTTTACTAATTTTTATTTGTACATTTATACGGGTTAATGTCAGAGTGTAATAAGATGTTGACATGTTTTTTATTTTTTTTGCGACGTTTTTAGCCATGGTATCCTCCAGTCAATAACAAACCTTATTATGTTAACTATAATCTAATTCGTTACATTCTTCGTAAACAGTCATATTCTTCATTGATTGATTTTCCTTTTTATCAAGGTTATCTAATTTATTTTAATATTTAATTACATACTATTTTTGAGAAAATTAAAATGCTGAAACAAAATATTTATGTACATATTTGATCCAATATTTTTACTTTAAAAGTAAAAAACACACAATGCATTGTTTCCCTACTTCACTAAAAGAAGAACATTTTAACTCAATCCATTCATTCAAGAAAACGGATGGTGCACTGTGATTAGTGCTGTCATCATCAGCGTGCGCTGTGCGTCAGCTACCGGGCCCGGCGGCCGGCGGCGGCGGTACAGTAGCCGCGAGTTCTTCAGACGATCTCTGGCGAGCGAACAGTCACATCGCGTACTACCGCGTACAAACTCACGATACACGTCAAGTACCCGGTGATCAACATTGACAGTGATTAGCAAGTGGTAAACAGTGATAAGCAGTGATTTACTTTATTCGTTTGAACCTCCGATGCAAGGTAAATAGCTGTCATCATATTTATTTTTAGTATTCGTTTTTTCTTTCGATATTAATACCTAACTATATCTTATTTAATATGTACGATGTGTGTGGTAAAGGCCTTGATTTGGTTTTAGAACATATATTTGGGTTACGCTACGTCCTTACCTTGAACAGCGTGAGTCGTAAGTTATTTTTAAAAATTCTGTCTTTAGGCACCACCCGTCATGTTTATGTAGAGATTCGCGAATAAGCGTCAGAATCTTTACGATAATAATCATAAAAACTGCAAACAAGGCCACAGTGTGAATGCTCAACGTCAAAATGAATGCATAAAAAATAGAATAGGTATACGTTTATTCAATAATTCTCTTAGCACACCACCAACACAGAAAATACAACACACATCTGCCTACGACTTTCGCATATTTTCCAATCACGATAACATGAAAACCACCGCATTAAATGTTTCGACAATATTAATTTTTTATACTGGTTTAAGTCATTAAGAAAATCAGGTTAGGATACCTTTTTATTGTATCAATTAGTCCGTCACGTTATGAATTACAAACACAAAGCAAAATATTTTTTCATGGGCCCCAGGGGCATTTAGCGAATAGCTGAATTAATTATATTGTTTTATCAAGATCGAAATACAAAAAGAGAAGCAATATCTGTGTAGTACTTATGTACTTAAATCTAGACTGACTATGATACCATTACTATCATACCATCAGGCTATGTGTGAAAGTTTAGGCACAGACGTAGGTGATCACCCACAGTTCGCCATAATCTTTGTGATTAACAGCCACAAAAAATCACAGCTAAAAAAAACTTTAACTATCCCGGGGGCAGTAAATAAGAAGATTTAACAAAGTGAGTCTGCAGGCGTAGACGGTTTTACATAAAAAACTAATGACGATAGATATAAGACTAGTTTTTCGGAAAACTCACGTGAGACTTAGACTGGTACACCGTTCCAGCTTTAGTAACAGAAGCATAACATGTCGAACTAGGTATTACGAATACGAGTGTGGGACGAGGATTACAATGATGATGTCATATAAACATTATTTACATGTGTTAGGTACTATAGAGAGAGCCCGCCAATAGTCGAATTGATCTTGGAAAAGATACGTTTATGTATACGAAGTAAATTAAATTAAATAGAAAGTTGTCTATTCTCAGAGTGACTCATTTATAATCTTGAAATTTTCTTTTTTAATCAAATCAACTATTATCTCAGACAGTAAATCGCATTAGATGAAACTGTCAGTCTCTATTTTAATGTTACTACTTGGGAAATCTAAGATATAATATACATATAATCATTCTGAATATTATTGAATTAAGCAATACCTATAATTATACTATCTCATTATTCTTGCCGTCGTAAGCGCGATTGCTACGCTTTAGGTCCTGGGTTCGATTCCCGGGTCGAGCAAAGCGTTATTTGGTTTTTCTATGAAATTCACAGTAGCGCTTGAAGTTTTGGATTTGTACTCGATAACTAATCGAGTACAAATCCAAAACTTCAATACTTCAACTCCAAATTGCAATAGGCTCGCCCTCTATTACATGAGAACTAAACATACCGGAAAACTGTGAGTATAAACCTCTGCCTAACCCTTAGGGGAATACAGGCGTGATGCTATGTAAGCAAAATAAGCCATATGTCTCGTTAACCATCAACGAAAATATTTAAGTGGATCCGCCAAATTCCTGTGACCAATAGAATTGAATGAATTTTAAGAGCAGAATTTCAGTATGATGTCATTCATATCCACGATGTAATTTAGTATAGCTTCGTCACATGGAGTACAATTTATTCAAGGGTGTAATTAAATTTTTGCGTGCTTAATAATTATATACCATTTGTCTTGCGCAAATAAATAGCTTTTAGGTAAGGATGTATATTGCCTAGTCACTACATAGTATAAAACAAAGTCGCTTTCTCTGACCCTATATCCCTATGTATGCTTAAATCTTTAAAACTACTCAACGGATTTTGATGCGGTTTTTGTTTAATAGATAGAGTGATTTAAGAGGAAGGTTTATATGTACATATAATACATGTATATTGCACCCGTGCGAAGCGGGGGCGGGTTGCTAGTTATGTACATTGCAAAATTAAATTGTCTTAAGAACCGATGCGAAATATAGCCATTTGAATTATTAAAAGCTGTTTTTTTACCAATGAGATAAAATGTTATGTCTTACGGTGAATAACCTCCCAACAACCAGGTTGAGTTTGAATTTAAAATTTAGAGATAGTATTAAGAACTGTCTACAGTCTTAAGTACCTAGCTTTATTTACCAGGTTATCAAGGTGTCTTTTAGGTTGGGCAAACAACACAAGAGGCACGCACTAGTCACGCTTAACATTTATATGTATAAGATAAAATTGTGACTGTTCAGCGTGAGGCCCTGAATTTGATTCCCAGGTGTTTTTCCAATAGGTAGGTAGGCAGGTGTTTCTCAGTAGCAGCTCGGAGTTTGGATTTCTGTCCGGTGAATGGCAATAGGCTCGCCACCTATTCCATGGAAACCAAAACATAAAACGTGAACTGTGGGTGCATAACAGTCCTATGCCTAATCCTTCGGAGAATACAGGCTTAATGAAAAATTTTAAAATTATTCGTTAAAAATTATATAAAATTCAATTCAATTCAAACAGCAACACTAATCTTGTATCGATCGAATCTCAAGTTCCGTTACACAAAAATAAAACGAAACAAAAAGTGGTATCGTTAGAACAGTTAGGGACAACTGAAACTAAATATAATGTAACTGTCTCGTTAAATAATGGTTCAAGTTTCGCCGTCAAACTTACAGTTTTGTATCCATCTAGCACGTTACTTACTGTTTTCTTTTACCAAATCTATTATAACAAAGACATAATTATGTTCCCCAATTCCCCAGTGATAGTCCGAACCAACACGCGTAATATTGCCTCAAGCCGTTGCCACAGAATTAATATACCGGCGAAAGTATTTATAAAACTGCTCCAGAATTATACCTACTCTTAACACGTAGTACACCAAATATTTTTTATACGATACAAATTAATATTATTAATTCTTATTTAACCTCGGGGGGAAAAGTAAATAACGGTATAGGTACCTTCTTTATTTTATTAAACATAGGTATGTATTATATTGCCTGCTGTACCTCACTGTACTCACACGTGTGTATTACCTACGTGTCTATTATAGAAAAAATCGTCTATTGTTTATGTTTAATATTTGTATACATAGTCAGTACATAATTAAATAACCTAAACATTTTGTCCATTTCATTAAACTGCATTGGATTCTCCAAGCATAGTTTTGTCTGCCGCTTTACATACATCATCTAAACTACTTGTCACTGAAAAATATCCGGAAAACAGTTGTATCAATAATACTTACTTATATTACATGTAGCGGTAAGCGGTACCAGCGGTTGTGTCATTCTTGATGTACGTGAGAACATGTCTATGTTCCCGACTCCACCCATATATGGAGTCACTGCATATGGTAGTACTAACATGGCTTGAGAGCACGCCTGGTAATTTATCCTCGTTTTCCTTGCTTTCTATTTAACAACTACTCGAGAACCAGGCGGTAACCCACGTACCTTTTCCAGTACACCAATATAATTCTTATAATTAACACCGCATACCAACACGAGATTTTGAAGCATTGAACCTATTTCTTTGGCCGCTATTCCTTAACCGACGATGACGAATCGTTTTGAATAATTATCATGATCTGGAACAACAGAGCGTATCAACATTTCAAATGAAAGATACCTACATAACCTGATTTGGTCAGCAAATTAGATTCAGTAAAAGTCAATGAACGCTATGTTGAATTATTACTACATTGATATTTTCGCTTCTGCAATCAAACAAAATGAACAATTGCGTTCTTAAGTACTTAATCAACTAATTGAAGAACGGGATATTGTTAAAGTAAACTACTATTCTTCTGAAACTCTTGTTTAATAAGTACCAATATTTTCAAAGATTCGAACCGTTTTATTTATCCCCACGAATATAATTCAATTCTCATTCAGCCATGGGAGTTTGTAGAATCTACAGTTCATATCGTAACATAGTGACTCATTTCTGTTGCATTTTGTATTACACATCACATCGCTATAAACATTTGCGTTTCGGGTGATGTCATCCCCATCAAATAGTGTTTCTGTCGATTTTAGATTCTATGGCGACAGGGATTAACAGCAGCTTCTCTTATTCCTTTTTAAAGTTAGGTTCATGTCTTGACATAATGACGCCACTACGACTGGCTTGTCCCAATACGAGGTAAACATGATTACTAAATATGACGTCACTTTAAACTGAACCTTGACCAAGTAATGAATAGTGGGTAAAACTGAGTCGCCCTGTAATAATAGGTACCTTAGTAAAGAAGTCACGTTGACATTTATGTAGAACAAGACATAATACAACGCCCAATTAACGCCAACAACCAGAAGTAAAATATAGAATATTTATAGATTTTTTTATTAAATCAGTAGTCAATAGTGGTTAACCTTGGTCTCCGGCAGTATCTCTGAGGTTCGTGACCATATATAGTTTTTGCGTGAGTTCACTACTTCGACGAATCGTAATCTACTAACCAAGCTTGACACTGACATTGTGGCTGCAACTATCGGAACCATATTAGTCACGAGTTCACGACGTAGTCTGTAGTATTTATAGTTGTTTACACGTTAAGTCGAGGTCCCTGTGTCCTGAAAGCTACCGCGATTAATGATGATCAATTATAAGAGCTTAAGTTTTATAAAAACAAAATCCGTAAAAAGAAGTTTTATTTCAATATGAAGATATATTTCTTATGAATATCTTTTTTATTTTTTATTTACAGACTTGAAATATTATACAAAGACTTAATTCACCGCGCTATGTCAGATGCATTTATCTATTGGTACTGTTTGTATTTGTTCTATAGCTAATCACATTTTATAAAGAAAGTAACGCGCTTGATAAAAGATTCCGATGTCTTTGTTAGTAAAAGACATTGTTTACAATATACATTCTTGTACAAATGAGTGAGCATCGCCGTCACACGACATGAACCTGGTGACGTCACGCTACCTTCTGCGACGACGTGCCGGAGCGCCAGCGCCGTCGACCTTCGCGTTCGCAGCGAGGCAAACCGCGCTTCTAGTGGGTGACATCGGCCACTGTTATTGTTTTTTCACACAAGAATTTTATTAGTTTACTAACTTTTACCCGCGACTTCGTACGCCTAGACTTAATAACACAATTGTTGTCGGATTTTATTCATGGGATAAGAAGTACTCAATGTTAGGGAAATTCCCGCTTTGTTCCGAAAAAAGAAATATTCAATATGCCAGCGCCAATCACACACTATCAGTACCAACATTTCATTTAAATCCCGTAAGTAGGTCTCCTACATAAGTTTTCTGTGAATTCTCACATCATTTTGGGGTAAAATATATTCTATTTGTTATTCCCGGTCACTTACTATGTGTGTATGAAATTTCATTCAAATCCCGTAAGCTAAGAGTTTTTCGGGATTTCCGGGATATTCCTACATTTTTCTGGGGTAAAATATATCCTATTTGTTATTCCCGGTCACAAGTATGTGACCGGGAATAACAAATAGGATAATAATAATAATGTGTGTATGAAATTACATTCGAATCCCGTAAGGTATTCGTTTTTCGAGATTTCCGGGATATTCCCACATTTTTCTGGGGTAAAATATATACTATTTGTTATTCCCAGTCACATACTATATGTGTATGAAATTTCATTCAAATCCCCTAACAAATTCGTTTTTCGGGATTTCCGGGATATTCCCACATTTTTCTGGGGTAAAATATATCCTATTTGTTATTCTCGGTTACATACTATGTGTATCTGAAATTTCATTCGAATCCCGTAAGCTATTCGTTTTTCGGGATTTCCGGGATATTCCCACATTTTTCTGGGGTAAAATATATCCTATTTGTTATTCCCGGTCGCTTACTATGTGTGTATGAAATTTCATTCAAATCCCGTAAGCTAAGAGTTTTACGGGATTTCCGGGATATTCCCACATTTTTCTGGGGTAAAATATATCCTATTTGTTATTCCCGGTCACATACTATGTGTGTATGAAATTCATGCAAATCCCGTAAGTAGTTCTCCTATATCCGTTTTTCATGCAAATCGGTTCAGCCGTTTTTGCGTGATTGAGTAACAAATAAACAAACAAACAAACAAACATCCAAACATTCACATTTATAATATTAGTATGATTATTCAGTAGAATTTTATTCTACTTTTTATGTAAATATCTCTATATTTGTCGTTTCAAATGCTTCATTGTTGGGCTCCAAATAGAGACAACAAACATTAAGATTGGGTAATGTTCAAGTTATGATAACAAAAAAGTAGGTCGGAGTATTCATAGAAGTTACGTTGTTCATATCGTCTACATAACATGACGGGTGTAATAAAAAGTCGTTAAAGAAGTTTTGGTGCACTGAACACAAACTCATGTGTATTTGTGTTAGTACGGAGTTGGCTTAGTGTGCACACAGCGGCGCAGAAGCAAGGCCCTATGTTAATTAGTTAATGACACTGACTTTGCTCTGCAACTACCTTAGTCGTATGTACTGAGCTGACCTTCTTAAACCGTATTTATTTATTATGCATAAAAGTACACTCTTAGGTAGGTATCTCTGTATCTCTATATACATATATGTAGTACGATAGAGCCGTTATTAAATGATATTTATTCACTAGCAATGTAGGTGAGAATGACTATCTTATAAAAGCTTAGCTCATGTAATGCAATAGAAATAAAATCTTTATATTTTATTCAACGTTTGATGCATATAAGTATTCATTGAATTGCTAGATCATCATAGAATGTAATAGCTGATAACAAAACAGTTATAATCAAGCTTGATAATATTTCTGTTCACACGAGATGCCTTATCACGAGCATCAAAGTAACAGTAAAGTAGTGTCGGTGGGATTACGTTGTATGGGCGTATAATCAATCGGGAGCACGCATCTGGGACTAGTGTGGGCACGGAGTGGAATGCCCGGATCAATTGCATACAGATGCTTGCAACGGGCCCTTGATTGGGTTACTTAACATCGATTAACTGAATTGAGAGCGTGATAGCAATAGATGATACGGTCATTTGAACAGTTGTAAATGATTCCCGTGTAAATTACTGGGTTACATGAATATTGCATTCATCACAGAGTATAAAAAGTGGGTTCACTTTCCCCGATAGATATTATTTGAATGCTCATAATTTTTGTAGAGCAATGTTATATTATTAGCATGATTTTACTTTCTATCATTTTATACAGTTAAATGACCATTTAGCAATGTAAATCTTATCTGGGTTATTAATTCTACCGGAAGAAACACTAATAACAAGAGCCGTTTCAACTGTGAAGTTGTTTCCTGTTGAATCAGAACGTTGCAGTAGATAATCAATCCATTCACCTGTACAGTCTCAGAATAGCGATAATCCTCAGATTAAACTACAATACATTTACATCAAGAAGTGTATTGGTGAACTGGGTTGTTACTGCATCAATCATCACTCTATGGTAGCTCTAGTTAGAACACAAGTTATAAAGTAGGTAACTTTCGGTTTTGTCCAGCCCAGTCTCTAGAGCTTTTTCAATCTGCGTTTAAAGGGACTTGGTGAAATGGGCAATTTTGAGAATTAAGACAGTCTTGTTAGTTGCCTTACCGTTAAAAGCTTTATTGCCTTGTGGTATCACGGATCTTAGTCTTAGCACGCATTGACAACGTTGAAACAGGGCTTGGCCAACGCCAACAAATCGTTCCCTTAAACTGAAATGAATGATATTGTCTCCCAAACTTTCGTCAAAAATCAAGGTAGCGGTGACAATGACACAGAAAGCCCAATTTTACAGCGACCTTCGTTTGTTTAATGACCGATAGTCAAGAACGCACTACGCTTGTCAAACACTACTTTCAATCGCAACATGCTTAAATCATATCTATTTTAAATGATTTGACCCAATCTTTAAAACTGGCTAACACTGAAAAAAATATAAGCGGGCTCGTATCTATACCTACTTCTTAACCATTCCATATTTTGAACAACAAAATAAATGACGTGCCTCTTGAAACGATTTAACTGATTCATGACAGGAAAGAAGCCATTATCCGCAATATCATTCTATTGAAACATTGACAAACAAAGTTACTAGTACAAGGTACCTACTTGTGCTTCACTCTTCGCAACGTAACAAAGAAATTACTCTTATGGCGGCTCACTGACCATAACGGCTCCATAAAAGTAGAACAACACTAATGCTATGCACTAATTTATCTTACCATGGAATGAAAACATAACTAAATAAAAACATGTAAGAGAGCTCTTACAGACTTACAAACGTTGTTATGATGACGGTCATCCCAAAGTTTGAGTCTGTCAAATCATTAGAAAGAGATGTATCCAGCTTCCCCAAAGTTTTAAGAAACATTCTGATCACTACGTAAATATTTATATTGGAGTAAGAAGAGAGACGGAGTTTCTGCCAGTTTTAATTTAGAAAAAGTTTGTTAGTTTCAATTATAGGGATTATACCCATTAGTCACCATAATAGGTATTACCCAGATCATAAATCGGGGTATCAGTTTAGGGGAGCAAATCGTTTGTACTTTTTTTCATGGTGGCGACATCAAGTGAGTTGGAGCATAAAGCTTGACTTTATATGGAACAAGAGCAAGGTACATGTCACACCGAGTAACATGGAATGAGATCCGCATTGCGCAATGCCTCTGCGTGTCCCTGACAAAGAATTATGTACTTGCTTCAGACTACTGAGGTACTCACACACACAATACTCTACCGCCTAGAGCCACACCCGATACGGAAACTGCGCACCTTAATAAGCTACCAAATTATTTACATCCTCATGAATAACTTCAATATTTTAAATAGCATTATCTATATATACATCTAGGTATTCCTAGCATATATTTGTTCGAGTATATATCCTTTAAACATATATAATCCTCCTCTTCTATACATACATCCTATAGTGTATTAAAACATATTGTAATTTTACTATTACTACATAGATTCTCTGTTAGCAAGTTGGTTAGCTTCGCTAACAGTGGAGCATTATTGTTAAAGTACTTTTTAATTTTTGTGAAATCATTGTAATAATATTCACACACTATCAGTTATAGAGGCTCGCTTAAACGGTGAAGGAAAACATCGTGAGGAACATCATGCCTTAGACATTTTCTCGACGGCGTGTGAAGTCCGCAAACCCGCACTAGGCCAGCGTGGACTATCGCCTTATTCCTCTCGATCTGAAAGGAGACCCGTGCCCAGCAGTATACTGGTGTATAGTACATATACTGTCCCAAGTATATGGGTTGATGATGACTAGCAGATAACTATATATTTTCATAATAAGTATATCACTAGTTTTAGTTTGGAAAACCGGCACTAGCTACTACTCGATGCATTGATAGTAGTCATAGTCATTGATGTCACCTACATTGATTTAAAATTCTGACGCTACATGAACCTAGATAAAGTTCACAGTAAAAGCTTTCAAATGTTAATGGGGTGTAAAATATCTAGGTGTGCCCCATAGAATACCCGTAGACTCAAGGCGAGGCATTTGTTCTAATGGGGCCGATCTGAGAACTGGGTCAGGCCAATGCCAGTGATAATAGAGCGAGGGTTATCCCTTGTTTGTAAATCAGTTTCAATCCAGTCAAAACACTGACAAGTAGGTACTACATAATTATGTGTCTTTGTGCAAGTGTACTAGATAAAAGTCTTGAAAACTATGTCTGTTTAAAACGTAATACGTAAGGTATTACGTTTTCCTGGAAAAAATATCTAAGTTATGATAAAATAAATTAGGATTTAATATTATACCTACAAGTAGTTTCATGGTACAATCACATATTATAATAATAACTTGAGAACGACTTCACCTACTGATATCATTCCTTTTTTTTATTTCATAATACTTTGTAGAAATTTTTTAAGGAAAGATAAATTAAGAAAATTGCGCAGTAAATTGGAAAATTTCAGAAAACTTCACGATTAGATACTTTTTATGCTGATTAGAACTTCGTCTACGTGAACTTTCCACGTAGACGAAGTTGCGTTTAGAAGCTAGTATTATATAAAAATAACGTCAGGCATACGAAGAATTAGCGCGGAGGAATATCAGGTTATTTAAAAAATAAAAGGGACCATTTTATCAAAATGCTCATTCGCCGAGCCAACAGACAACCTACCTACTTGAAACGAATCCAATTTAATGGGCGAGCGTTATTATTGATTAATTGCCCAAATCAAAAGGGAACAACACTACGCAATATCCCGTCGTCATTCGTCACAGTTTCAATCCAGGGTTTATGAGTAGGTACATAAACGATCTACTATACGTGATCCACAATTGATTTGGTATGTACCGGTGAGCCAATGCGTCTAATTCTGGAACACTGTTACTGCAATCAATCAAATTGGATCGATATTGCGAAATTTTTAATGCACACCACGTTTCGGTGTTTTCTTGTTCCCTTTGTACCGTTTATCTAATGACATTTCAAGTAGACTAACATTAAAACCGGTTAAATAGAAACCTGATATGGTTTCTTATACGTAGGTATAGAATTATGAACTTTATTACATCAATGGGTCTTTATTGTTTTTAAATAAAAAAAAGGAAAAAATAATTACACAATCACATATATGACATTATTAAGATATTGTTATTATAAAACTTTCTAAATTAGCCTAGTAATTCTAAGCGCGACTGCTACGCTAGAGGTACTGGGTTCGATACCCAGGTCGAGCAGTGTTATTGTTTTTTTTTTCTATGAAATCTCAGTAACAGCTCGGAGTTTGGAACTTATTGCCATTAACGGGCATAATTACATGGGACCTAAACATACCAACGAACTGTGTGTGTACAATAAGTATTACTGCCTAACCCTTTGGGGAATACAAGCGTAATAGTACCTATATTATGGTTATGTTTATTATTATAAACAAAACAGTGCGTACAAATTTATTACAAGTCCAAACTATTTTTAATGTTATTAGTAAGGCATTGAAATGTACAAAATATAAAAAATAATAATCTTCTATTATAAATAAAAATTAAAAGCCGTTCGTTACATAGTAAGCGCATCATTTGTCTTGCGAATGGCTGGACCATTTAGCAACATTTTTTTTATTATATGTTTGTATTGGCTCGAATACCGATTATGTTGACTAAAACTTTCGGATAGGGCAACAAACAACAACAAAATTGTTTGACACACAGATCCCAAAATAAAGTGACGAAGATGTGATTGTTCAAAAATATGTTACTGCTATCATACAAAATCTTTGACTTCTTTGAAGAGAAATAAGTTGGAGCCAACAAAGATATTTAAAGTGAAAATGCAAATTGTTGCTTATAGAATAGGTATGTAGGTACCTAGGTATTCATATACCTCGCCCTTTTATGAGATAAATCGCAGCCGGTCGGTACGGCACGGTGTTGACCGTCTTAATGAGCATCCACGTGTCACCCGATCAGAAATAGCCTCCTGCCGAACACTGAGGAACCGATAGCATCGGTGTCGCACTTTGGACGGCTTGCGAACGGAAGTCGCCTGGTGATGCAATATTTTTACGACTTTCTACTAGTTTTATGGCGCCAACATCGATTTTTGTCTCTAAAACATTGAGCTATTATTATATTGTTATTTTTTGTACGAGAGAGAGAGCGCAACTTATGAATTCCGATCAGCTTTTCTTTTATTACATTGAATCTTTTAAAATAGGTAGCTATTGTAAACATAACGTTTCGTACTTACATTCTTAAGTGTACATACTTAAATTTACGGCGGTGTTGCTTTACCTCGAATATCAATGAGATAGAGTTGGGTTAGGTAACATCATTAGTGATATTCCAAACTTGTAGAACCGCAAGAAATCACTAAAGTCAATGGCGACGCGGAAATAACGGGTCAAGCCAATGACGAACGCCCACACCTCATGGGTTATGTTGTGTGTGAGTTACATTTACAAAACACAATCTGTGCGATAAAGATAAATCTACTCCGGTATTTAACTATTTCTACGTCGACTTAGGTAGGTGGATTCCTACGTACCTATGTGCTAAACGTAAAATGTTTTACGGTCTTTCATTATGTAACATAGCGTAAGTAAATAGAGAAAACTAACACTAGATCTTTTAAAGAAAATATATCATCGTCAAGCCATATACCACATTCCACTGCTGGGAAGAAATAATAATAATAAATTATTCATTTCATACACAAAATGTAATTTAGCTTCTAAAACAAGCTTTATAATAAATTCAGTGAACATCTGTGTCTGAACTAGATAAATTAAATATTTGTACTTCAGACAGCAGCGCCCTTCCCATGACATACACAGGTCTAATAAAGCTTAGATATTTTCTTATTTTTATGTGACTGTATACAATGTATAAAATAAAAAAAGCAGTGGTATCGTAGCCATTGGACTGCCAAGTCGAAGGTCTCAAGTTCGAATCCAAGGCACGCCACCGTCACCTCTGACTTATCGAATTCATGTGGGTACTAATAATTAATTATCACTCAATTCTGGGTCCTACACTATTCCAAATTTACATAAACGACCTCTGTAATCTCTCAATTCCAAACTGCAGCATTTTCACGTACGCTGACGACACTGCCTTAATAATTAATGGAGCTACCTGGGCGGAGACTAGGGTAAATGCAGAGTCAGCCATAAAAGTTGTCTTATCTTGGCTCTCTGCGAACAAACTCACCCTCAACACTAGTAAAACCACTTATCTTCCGTTTTCGATGAAAAAGCAATGTCTACCGTCACCCGACACCTTTGAGGTCCGCGCTCACTCATGTGCACAGTTGACGCCAAACTGTTCCTGTCCTCCGCTAAAAAAAGTGCCATACGTCAGATATCTTGGTGTCTTAATCGATGAAATGCTCTCTTGGTCCCCGCAAGTCACCGGTCTTACTTCTCGCGCTAGGAAATTAATTTTTATCTTTAAAAAACTCCGACACTGTGCTAACTTGGATACGATTAAATTGGTTTACTACTCGCTCTGCCAATCTCTCCTTACATATTGTATATGTGTCTAGGGAGGGTGCGCAAAAACCCTAATGATTAACATTGAGAGAGCCCAAAGGGCTATTCTGAAAGTCATGACTTGCAAACCAATTAGATACCCTACTTCAAACCTCTTTTTTGACACCAAACTTCTCTCAGTTAGGAAGCTCTTTCTCCTCCATACAATCCTACGTAAGCATGAATCAGGTTGGGATCTTAATCTTACGGCCAATAAACGAAAAAAAACATACATCTTTCGGACACCTAAACAAAGATCCAATCTGGCCAAAAGACATTATAATGTCATTGGGGCCCATGTGTACAACGCTTGTCATAAAAAATTAAACATCTACAACTTACTTTACCGTGGGAGAGCCATGCTTCGGCACGAATGGGCCGGCTCGACCGGACTTGATACCACGGCCTCACAGAAAACCGGCGTGAAATAACGTTTTCGTTGTGTTTCGTCGAGTGAGTGAGGATACCGGACGCCCAAACCCCTTAAAAGGGCGGCAATGCACCTGAAACTCCTCTGGTGTTGCGGGTGTCCATGGGCGGCGGTAATCGCTTACCATCAGGTGATCCGTCTGCTCGTTTGCCCACCCTATCACATAAAAAAAAAAAAAAAAAAAACTTGACAAAACGTAAATGCAAAACTATCATAACACAATGGCTCCTTGAGATAAGTTATGAGGAGTGTGAATCCCTTATAAAATCAATCAAGTAACTTTTCTCAAAAACAAAGCATACTATACACCTATACTTATCTCATCTTACTTACCTATGAAATTGCACTTACACACACCAAATACGTCACTCTCCCTCATACAAACCGATCCACTTCACACACTCACTAATCTTACACCTACCCAATACTCATAATCTCTTCTCTCTCACAATACACATTTACTCTTCACTCTCACAACACACATCAACTCTTCACTCACGCAAGTCCCAACCTCAAGTATAACAATATTTTTTATTATCTTTTTTTGTAAAAAGTTTATTTACACCGTGTTCACATAGTTTATTTGTAAGTGTCAATGCCTGCACTCCTTGGCTTCCATATTACAAGTGTTTACTTAGTTTGGAAGTCAAGAGTTCCTTTAATGTGTACTATGTATATTTTGTCAATAAATAATTTATTATTATTTATTATTATTACTCGCTTAAACGGTGAAGGAAAACATCGTGAGGAAACCTGCATACCTTAGAGATTTTTCTCGACGGTTTGTGAAGTCTGCCAACCCGCACTAGGCCAGCGTGATGGACTATAGCCTAATCCCTCTCAATATGAGAGGAGACCCGTGCCCAGCAGTGGAACAGTATATATGGGTACAATACAGTACAAAAGGACGCATTTAAATTTAAATAACAAATAAGATGTCTATTGTAGTTCAGTGTAGAAAACATAATTATGGCAAGTATATATTGTGATAGAAGTAGGTACCTATTAGGTAAAAAGTACGCACTTATCACAAAAAGCAGTGACAGCCTAGTGATATGTTCCCATTTGACTGCCAATTCAAAGGTCTCACGTTGAAATCAAAGGTTGTGTGCATTGGATTCGAACCTGAGACCTTTGAATTCTTTTCGGAATCATGTGCGTATCACTCACTTAAACGCTGAAGGAAAATATCATGAAGAACCTGACTAGCATGAGAGCTTTTATTGACGTGTGAGTCTGCCAACCCACAATGGGCCAGCATGGTGGACCATTTTTTTTATTGACGGGGTTGGAAATTGGCATTATCCACCATTCCGGGGAAAGCGGTGGGGTGTTTCGGACTCCTCTCTGAAAAGAGTGAGCTACCGACTAAAACCAACCTCGGCGTTACGCATCACTATTTTATTGCCGAGGCTATGGGAGCGCTGTAGCATTCGTCCGGAGATGCGTGGTGGACCATAACCTAACCAGCAGTGGAGATCCCTACACAGCAGTGGGACAGTATGTGGATTGATAATAACTTATCACATACGATCGCATTAGTTACACGCCTGTTAAGAGTTTCAGATGAATGCATCCTAGTCTTGTTTATAACAATGAACGAGTACTTGCTCAACTAAGTCATTGTTATAATAAGATTATACGTGCTTGCAAAACATGTTCTTATCGAAGAGTGTAATAATGCAGTAAGTTTATTAATATAAATTTCTTTTGTTGCAGAAATGAGGCGGTGAGACTTAGTCGAACGGTTATTGGATTCAAAATAAGAATATACATACACCATGAAGCGATTACAGAAATTCTGTTGTTGTGCGTCAACGCGCACGGGCACGTTGATCACAGCCATCCTCGGGATCATCCTGTCCATCGCCACTATCATCATAGTATGGGTCGTCAAGAGGCACAGAATCACGTTCAGCACATTCATCTTTGATGAAGACTTTGATAGGAAACTTTCAGATTTAGACAGTAAGTAGCTATTGCAAGACTGATTTGTATCACTTACGCGAGTATTAGTCATAATTCCTGATCGTTAGCGATCGCGGCCTGCGATCACGATATTTTTGGTTGAATTTTCATGACAGAAGTTCATATTTGGTACCAACATTGATCAGGTAATTTAGTTTTTGTTACCATACCTACTATCGCGTAACTGAACTCGTAGTCCCTGAATTCAAAAATGAGGAACAAACGCAAACTTAAAAGCTAAACTACTTAATATTTTCTTTTTCAGTTCCCAGGATAATATTAACAATAAACCTGTGCTTCACCATTCTGATATGTACATTGCTGATGATAGCAGTACACAAAGTAAGTAAAACAAAATATAAATTTTTTTTTTTTAATATAATTAATTTTCAAACATGATTCAACCATTTGTTAATTTTATATGCCAGGGATGGCAAAGAGGGATCTTTTGCTTCCTTGAATGGAAATACGAGTATGTGCAGTACCTAACATATACTTTAACGTTGCATGCTTTCCTTAGACGTCGTATTCGGTAAGTAAATATAAATAATGGGTATATAATTCAGTATAATATATTTACAAAACTAATAAATCTGGTGCACGTTATTGAATTTGTTGTTATAGGTAAATAGATACAAGACCATGATACGTTACGTTGCAGGGTTGCATAGACCTTAGTTTTGTTTTCGCAACATCATGATTGTTGTTATTCCTATCTACATAGTAGGTAGTTCTGTAATTTATTATTGTGTGTGATCATGCAATAGATATAAATGTCTGTGATAATGATGGCACGGCACTGTAGTTTAGTGTTGCAGTGTCACACAATTCTACTTCTCCATACTGACGTCCTGGCTTCCTACTATAGATAAACATCTTAGGAACCTATATTATTTATTGTTTATATATTTATTATTATTTTTTTTTTGGTATGCAAATATGTATTGAATCTCTCATATTGTTAGGGATTTTAATAAAAATAAACAAGTACGTCTCATTGCAATATTACGTATAGGTATGCGCATCGCCTCGTCACGCTGTCCCTCTCTAGTACCTGAATATACCTGAGAAGTAAAGATGGTCTGAGAGCCAGCACTCATTGAATCCCAACTTTCCGAATAATGAAAATAAAGGCTATCCACCTCTCTCTACTTTGGCGCCAAACCTTTTTGGCCTGTCTTGTATCATGTTAAATTATTTGTGCATAGAAATACTTAATTAATTATTTTTTTGTTTTCAATTTTGTAGCGACGGTCGTGGTTGATGCTGCCGTGGGTGGTGCTGGGTATCGTATTAGCTATCGGCTTGCTGATCAGTGTGCTGCATACCTCCATAACCTACTATCTCGATAAGGAAGACCACGTCATCATTGCCACAATCATCCTCATTGGTGGACTCCTCTATTTATGTAAGTTTGCAACAAGTTTAGAATTAAATTGATATCTTCTTAATTTAGCTGAAAGAATATTATTTTGATATGGAGATGATGATAGATTCTGATGTCATCATGACGAAAAAGAAAACCAATAAACAAGATGGCCACAGACCTAGGTTTAAGAATAAGAAAAAACATAAAAAATTAAGAAGTATTAAGTATCTCCCTCTTATCATACTGATCTCTTTCATAGGTAGACTAAAACGATTTTTAATGTGATTGCAGGTCTGTACCTCTACCTATGGGCAGTGGTGTTCAGTCATTACCTTGACGTTCGCGATGAAGAGGAAAGAGGCCGATACCGGAAGGCACCCTATAGACGATAACCCCACACAACACTATAAAACTGGACTGCATAATATTCGAAAATCTCGTCATCATCTAATCTCAATGCTTTTATTCTTAATAAGATATAATAATTATTGTCTATGTGAAAATAAGAACGAGCCTAGAAAATTTAAGTATGTAGGTACAGTCAGCAACGAAAGTCGCTGAACATGTCGCAATCTTCAATACGATTTTTAACATGAAGTTACTGACCTATAAAGGTTGTGCGAAATCATTGCATAGATGACATTAAATATTTACCTTACCTTCATAATAAAAAAATCTCTTGAGAAGTTTTGAAGCTGTCATGTTGTCAAAATTTTGCTGTGTTCATCTACTTTCGTTGCTGACCGTACATAATGTCGTATCTACATAACTGGATTTGAAAACGTACCGTGTCATAACAGTGCCTTAGATGAAAATGGGTATAAAATAAGGTAGGTTTACATACGGATTATATAAATAAGGTATGATATATTCCGTGCGTTTACGATATAATTGTTAGAAATACCTGCTTAGGTAGATCTCAACAGCTAAAAATTTACAATTATATTACCCAAGTGGAAAAAGTACAATATTCAAATTAAAAAATAATTTTGGGTTAAATGCCTCGGTTTGACTTTGGCTTGAGAGGTGGGTGTAAAATAACCCGCATAATATATACTATAAATAGGTATATTAACACCATCAGCGGATCAGCCTATTAACTCCCCGACGGCTGGGCTTGAGTCGGTTTAGTTTATCATTACTCAAAATTGACTAGACATAATCTACAAACCAAATATTAAGAAAAGTAAAATTACTTACATATTTTAAGCCATACGGTTTTTATTAGGCAATTTTGATAAAAACGCACTCGTTATTAATAGGTCCTCTGGAAACTTGCGTAGGCTATTTTGAGAATACAATTTTACCAATATTATTGTTATTAACTTATTTTTATAATTATTTATTTAACAACCCAATAAAGATGAAAATAATATCTAATTTAAGTGTAAGAACATAAGAATAATAAATGTTTTAGTATAATATCGTGTTTCCATATTATTGAATAATATCAGCCCATTAGTTAACCACTGATAGGCATAGGCATCCTCGCAGATTGAGAGGGATGAAGGCAAATGTAATATGTCTCGCGGGAAGTGAAATACTAAAGGGCTTCTTAGGGCCACAAGCCGGAGGAACTGTATGCAACAGAGGTGGCGGATGAGGTGGAGAAGCGACTACCACTCTCATATTTATATGAGAACACAACAAAGCGGAGTGCACTAGACTCACTCAATGGTACGATATTATATATACGTACGATAGTACCCACCGTACTTTAATACTTTAATGGGAATTGTTTTAAGTACAAAATTAAAAGGGCGTATACCGTTTCAATTTTGTATGAATTTTAGCTTTAACTACTGCAATGAGCAGTGATTTTAAATTGCAATTACAGATCACATAGTAAAACCTAATATTTTTTTAGCCCAATCGACACACTCATATTTTCGAAACTCACCAAATATCTTTAAAAAGATCCTGTTAAGTTGATATCAATATCCTGTGTAGATATCATCCATCCTTATGAAGGATGGAAGGTACCTTTTAATTTAGGTAGGGTAGTAGCATTAAAATCTAAGTTTTTGTTGTTATCGTCAAAATGAGATGTGGGTGTATATAAGCTTGATTCTGATTGCGGTCTCTCTTAGACATATAGGTCAAACTAAAAGAAGCATATGAACACGCGTAAACGGACATAATATATGGCTGATGTCAAACACCGCCGTTCCAAGAAGTCAGCAGTTTGTGAACATACACTTGACAAGGCCCAGCATTACATCAGATTTGACAAACCACAAATCCTTACGAAAGAAAGTCGATACCTAACCAGGATGATTCGTGAGGCTATTGAAATTAAAGAACATCGAAATTTCAATGGAGAAGATGGCTGGGTCTTATCACCTGCTTGGAATCCTGTTATAGATTCTATTAACTGTCTGGTGGCTTTGGGATTCTTTTTATTAGGCTTACGCAAATGTTCCGCCGATCTGGTATCGTCGTGCGACGGGTTGTTGAGCTCCCTCTAATATGGTCGAGCTACACAATGACTAATGCATGCATGTCGTCAGCTGGAATTAGCCTACTCAAAGCCCCTGTGGCTCTTTCTTCAAAAGGTCATTTCACACATTACCCTACATTGTGAAACTCACATATTTGATATTATTATGTCTGGATTTTATAAGAAACCATGATTCTCTGAGTTTGTTTCAGTGTTTCTTCTCAGAGGTCGCCAGTTAGGAAATGCCTTCTAGCATAAAAAGAAATCAAAGCATTGACTTGTAAAAGTGTCTTTAAAAGATCTATTTACAGAAAATAAATATCATTATCATTTCATTTCATATCATTTCTTCATTAAATCAAAACCCAGGCCTAAAACTGCAAGATCAAAGGATACGATGAGCTCGTTCTGCGTGAATCGAATTGCCAATAATTAACAGTAGCAGTCAGTAATTTTAACATCAAGACGCACCACCTAAGTCTACCCGTGACCATGGACGCTGTAAAGGGTCCGAAACGTCGGGATTAATCATACTAATATTATAAATGTGGAAGTTTGGATGTTTGTTTGTTTATTTGTTACCTAATCACGCAAAAACAGCTGAACCGATTTGCATGAAATTTGGTACACTAATAGCATGCGACCGGAAATAAAGTATAGGCTACTTTTTATCCCAGAAAAATGTGGGAATATCCCGGGAATCCCGAAGAACGGATATAGGAGAACAACTTACGGGATTTGAATGAAATTTCATACACACGTAGGTAGTATATGACCGGGATTAACAAATAGGATACATTTTACCCCAAAACTATGTGGGAATTTTTCAGAAAAATTATATAGGAGACCTACTTACAGGATTTGAATGAAATTTCATACACACATAATATTATGTGACCGGGATTATCAAATAGGATACATTTTACCCCAAAATTATGTGGGAATTTCCATAACATTCAGTACTTCTTATCCCATGAATACAATCCGACAACAATTGCGTTACTAAGTCTAAGCGTACGATATCGCAGGTAAAAGCTAGTAATATCAATAAAACGCGGATAAAGCCGTAAAAAGAAGTTTTATTTCAATGTCTAATATTCACGTAAGTGTTAACAATCATAATATACGAGTATCTATTATAATATTCATTATCTAGTACACATTTAGTACAATCTCTGCTTAGTTCGGGACTAAATGGTGCTGTGTAACAATGTCCGAAATATTAAAAAAAAACTTACCTACTATCAAAGATTTAAATCGTCTCTATTTGGACACGTTTTCGAGCGCTATAAGTACGGTGAGGACAAATCTAACGATTTAAATCTTTGCCAAGTATAGTCATCATGTACGGGACACCTGGCAAGAAGACTCGATGACAGGTGAATTAAGATTATCACAGAGTGGTTTCCTAGATTGGGCAAGCAAAGCGCCACCAGGTGAGTTGATAACATAAAAAATATCGTAGGAGCAAACTAGATGAGTGAGGCAAGGGACAGATATTGTTGGCATAAAAAGAAGAAGGCTCATACCCAGCAGTAGGATCAAGAATACAAAAGCTAAGAATAATGATGATAATAGGATTAATTTGTAGGTAATTCGTGAGCGAGTCGTTTAGAAGAACTTTTTAGGTACCTACCTACTTCTAGCAGGTTAAAGGCCACTACATACGTGACGGGTTTTTATACGGACGGGACGGGAAATTTTGGAAATATCGTTTCATACAAAATGTAGGTATATGAAAGAGAATAAATAATATGTCACGGAGATAATAACGGCACAGGGAACGTGGCACTTACAGGGCGGGAAAAATATTGTCGCCAACTAATCCGTGTTTCCGCTGTTCCGCTACGTTTGCACAGTCACTGACAGTCAGCTCCGTTCGTTCCGTAGAGAGAAGTACCTATAATAGTGATGCCTTGATGATCTACATTGTGTCAAAAATGGACGACGAGCACGTTAGATCCGAGTCACTGTCACGGTTCCTTATGCATTTACACCGCGTTCCCGTTTTAAACGACGCAACCACGTCTCCGTCCCGTTCACATCTCGTCCGAGGTATTTATCTTATCTCGTTATGCAGCGACCTTAGAACTGGCTCATAATCTCATTTCACATCTGTGGATTATTTTAGTTCAGCAGTTCACCCAAAATTCCCTCGCGCCAGCCGGCACCCAGCGAGTGAGTTCATGACAATGACATCAGTTGCTGGATCGGATGAACTATTATTATAGCTGCTCGCTTAAAAAAATAATAAAAAAAAGAATCCATTTCGACGACGTCTCTGGTCTAGTGGTTCGAGTACCGGACTGCTGATCATGGGGTCGTGGGTTCGATTCCCAAAGGACACAAATATTTGTGTGGTTCAAACATAAGTAAGTGTTTGTGTTTGTCTGGGTGTTTCTATGTATTTTATGTATGTATTTACAAAAAAAAAAGTATATAAGTATTATATCCATTATCTAGTACCCATAGTACAAACTCTGCTTAGTTTGGGACTAGATGGTGCTGTGTAAAATTGTCCAAGAATATTTATTTTATTTTTATACGCCTTTTAAATTGAAATTTATATTTTTCACTAAGTATGTCATTACCATTAGAAGTGTAAAGAGCAATCGATTTTTATGATAATGCTAAGTCAGAATTCCGATTCAGTTTTCTCCGAGTACTAACAATTACACGACACGACGAATCTTATCTATCATATTCGTTCTTGTTGTGCGAAAAACGAGTTCCTTCATTTTTACCGATTTTTAAAGAACGATTCAGTGAACAAGTCTTAATATTTCACTCACAGAAATTTGAATGAAATTGAGTTTGAAACAGGGACTTGAAAACGAAATTTATCTCGTTCCGTTCCACGAAATGTTATCTCATAACGTTCCAAAATTTATAACGTTACTGGAACTTTATGCAATGTATAACGTTATAGAATAACATTTTAGCAGAACAATATTTTCCATAACGTTACTGGCTTAGTAACGATACTAGATATATCGTTCTGTTACGTAACAGTTCCAATTGCGTTATAGTATAACGTTATTCTTTCACCCCTGCACACCGTGCTGCAGGGTTGCCAGATTTACGATTTTAATAAGTATAGAGTCGAAAATTAATCAACGGCCAACGATCTTCCAAACAAATTACGGGTTCGATCAAAAGTAAACTAGAAAAGATCGGAAAGATGTAAATTAAATACGCAGAAATTATGCTAGGTTGCCATTGTGCACGCGGGAGTCGGGAGTCGTGGCGAGGTGTGACCTGCTGGCCTAGCGATTAAGCTGGCAACGTTGTATAACAAAATAAGTAATGTTACGTTTTGAGTTATAGTTATAACGTTATTATATAACGTTCCGTTACTAAATAACGTTCCGTTATGTCATAAAGTTATAACAAAATAAAGAAGTTCGTTACGTTCCTAGTGGAACGTTACAAATTAACGTTACGAGAACAGTTAACGTTACTTAACATAACGTTATTTTCTATAACGTTTCAAGTCCCTGGACTTTAAAACGATTTGTTGAAATGTGGTGAAGACTTGTTCACTATTGTCAATATTGTCAAGTTATGTCAACATGTCAAGGTAACCGCAGGCAGTTCATTAGAATCAGATTATTCAGATCAATCAAACTTCAATTCGCATGGAATATCTATGCAGAGCGTGCGTCTGAATAATTTGTATACCTCGAGTGGCATATTATTAAAAGTTAAACGGAATATTGATTAATATAAACATGGAAATCTCATTCAAAGGCAAGAGAATACTCGTCACCGGCGCTGGACAAGGTTAGTCTGCATTATTATAGTCGTTTGTTTAATTTCTTAGTCATATTGTAACTATTTCACTAATGAAAATGTTACCAAGGTAAGCCGAATATCGCTTATCATTCGTTACAAAAATATGTGTAATACAAAAATACTTGTATAAGTAATAATTAATCTGTCAAACTATCCAGGAATCGGTCGGGGTATTGCAGTCGAATTGTGGCGTGCTGGTGCCAACATAGTTGCCTTGTCTCGAACAAGATCTCATTTAGAGACGCTTCAAAGTGAATATCCTTCTATAGACATAGTCGACGTTGATGTAGCTGATTGGGAGAAAACTCGAAGGGTGGTTGAATCTCTGGGCCACTTCGACGCACTTGTGAACAACGCCGCAGTTGCCATTTGCGAGCCCTTCCTCGATTGCTCACCATCCGATTTTGATAAGTAAGCCTTTATTTAAATATACAAGAACCTACTAATTTTTATATGATTTAGGACAATGTGCAGATAAACTTACACACACTGATAAGAAGCAATTGGTATACATAAAACAGAAAAGTTAAACAATTGTTTTATGAGGCAACAGGCCACACACCTAACTATATAAGTACCTACTATAATGTTACATAATGATTTCTAACATTTGTTTTCAGAATGATGAATGTAAATGTAAAGGCAACTCTAAATATTAGTCAAATTGTAGCAAGAAAAATGATAGAAAACAAAACTCATGGTGCCATAGTCAATATATCTTCACAAGCTTCAAAGGTAATTCATGTATTTTATCAATTCGAAATCATGTTATTATCAACAATTAGCTGGGCTTACATGTGTAATCCTTATCTCAACATAATGTCATAGTAAGTATTTGTAAAACCATTCATAAATGTCAATGTAACTTTCATAACAATTAACACAATTGATCTACGCCACCTACAGGGCTAAGGTAATAATATAAATATTGTATTTATCATTAACAGGAAGGAATTTTCATAACATTGAATATTAACAATAAACTTTAACATAAAAAATAATGCTATCATAATATGCCATCATGCCTGTATGTACCTCTATTACATCCACCCTCTACCTCTATTACCATCACACCTATTACATGGGCATAGCCCCATGTAAGTGGAGAGCCTATAGCCATTAATTGGATGCAAATCCAGCAACCACCAGTGTACCAGCTGTTTTTGGTACACTGGTGGACTTCTAATCTTCTAATCTGGCTTGGTATAAGACATTGGGAAGAGACTAGATGGTATGTGACTTTTGCCTTGGAAAATGGTTTGGGATACAATTTGTATTGACAGCCTTGCTCCATCTCAATGTCCAAACTCGTCTAGCTGCAATGGACCTGCTGCTGCAGAGACTAACTAACTTTCTGGTAACTGTATAGTTGAGCCATTTGGGGTAAAAATGCTTGTCATAGTATTTATTTGTAGGTCTAAGTACCTGTGTGACCAGAGAGCTGGCCTTTTTGTAGAGGAATGGAATTGCTTATATGTTATATCATCCCAATACTGCTTAATATAGTAGTTGTTAGAAATCGAAAAGATGTCCATGATAACTCTTAATTTTTAGTCTATGATGATTAGAAAAATATTGTAAAGGAAAACAGGAAAATATAAATAAAATATGAACATTCTAAGTATTAGTACTGATGGTCACAATAAATAAAAGAACCTATTATTATTTTGACAAAAAAAATATTCTTTAATCAATTTATTTATATACAGTTGTTTGAATTAGTTAATTATGTGCCACTGTATTTTACTGTTGAATACATAAATACGTCATTTATTGTTTTTATTTTGCAAATCATATATTATAGAATATTGTTTTCTCTTATTTGTATATGAGAAAACAATATTCTTTATTAAATATTGGTACCTTAAATCAAGATGTTTCATGTTTTCAGGCAGCATTGAAAGATCATACCATCTACTGTGCTACAAAAGCAGCTTTGGATGCTCTGACTCGTTCCATGGCTTTAGAGCTTGGTCCTTATGGCATCAGAGTTAATTCAGTCAACCCTACTGTTATTATGACTGAAATGGCTAAAGTTGGATGGTCAGATCCGGCTAAAGCAAATGAGATGCTTGCCAAAATACCACTTGGAAGGTAAAATGTATATTTATATTCTCCTTCCTTTTGTGTTATTGTCATATACCCAATTATTAATGTTTGACAGCTAAACAATTCTATGATTCCATGTTTCCTTTGCTCACTCATTATTTATATGTAATAGATAATTGTAATGTACCTATTCTTTTGTAATGAAAAGGTTTTTAAGAATGTGGTTCTTCTACAGGTTTGGAGAAGTTTCTGAAGTGGTGAATGCTGTAGTCTTCCTCTTGAGCGAGAGATCTAGTATGATCAGTGGTGTGGAGCTGCCAATAGATGGAGGCTTCCTTGCCACATAATAGTTTTTGCTAAATACTTACCTATTTGATTTAGCAGAGTTTACATGATATTACATGGCTTTTAATATGAATATTTTTTTAACAATTACACATTTTATTTTTAAGTATAATGGATCTATATTAATTAGTAAATCAACCAAAGATGGTACTTTATATTACATATTGCCATGGTCATAATTCCTTTAAAAAAATATGTAGTATGCTACAACAACCAAACATGTTATGTTGTTACGACGCAGTAATAAAGATATATTTATAGGTATTTACTTAATGTATTATATATGATTGCTTAATTGAAACAAAATGTAGGTATACTTCTTCAGTGTTATCTCATTTTAATAAGATCTGTTTCATTCACATGGCCCTATAGGCCAAAATTATATTTGCTGAAATTCAGTGTGCTGATTGTGATTAGTCAAAGCTTAAATAAATTATATGAATGTCAAAATCAAGGTACCTACGACTAATTATCGTATGACTTGTAATATACCTGTATCTATAGTTAAATTGAATGTACAAATAGTTGAACATAATTTGAATTCTTAATATTTATAAATACATAAATATAATAGCAATAAAGCAACCTAATGGACTGGTAAACTTTGTTAGTAGTTAACTTACTGTGTAGCTTAAATGTTGGACAAAATAAATATAACACCAATTTAACTTTAATTATTTAACGCTTGTTGATATATTTTTATAGTAAATCACAACCGTTTCATCAAAGTTATTTTATTTAATAAATGCAAATTGTTAAAGTTTGTCATTTAATTTTCATCTTCCCTCTTTCGAATAGGTACAGACGCCAGCAGGTCAAGCTATCCAAAACTGTCAAACTTTCCCAATCGAATATGAGCCTTATTGTTTTGAATTAAAGTTGATAATCTATCAAAGAAATTTGACAGATTGGGGTAGCCTGATGTTTCGAATAGTTACTTGAAAAAAAAGGAAAATCCTTTCAATCAGTTCGTTCGGTGTTTAACAAGTCCCGCGTAAGTCCGCTCATTATAAGAGCAACGGCATCTAAAAAGGAAATGAGGTAAAATTTAAAACAGTAAGTAGATACTACAGTAAAAATGGACCGATGTTTGCTCAGTTTGCTAGAGCAGTCTAATAACTGCATGGAATATTCAACTATATCTGAGAAATTTAGGTAAGTATTGTTTCGTCGTCGTCGTCGTCTTAAGTCGTCATTGAGAACATTCTCAAACTGATCTCCGCATAATTGCACTGACCCGTTAAGGCCAGGGGCGTACCTAGTGGTAGAGCGATTACGACGCAACGGCGATACAAGCCTACTATAATTATTTACATGTATTTGTTAAATATCTACGTGTTTTACAGTGCCGATTGCGTAACAAGTCGCCCATAACCGCAGTGCCCATACATAATATATCGGCAAAATAATTGAACAACAACATGTTCTCCGCAAAAGGCAAATAAAAGTTTGATAATTACCTACTGATAATATCATCGATGCTATTATTATAGGAACAGTAGTGACTGTTCCTGGATACCTACCTGCTTTATAGCAAATACTTGGCTACGTAGATACTTGGATATGTATTAGGTAATACTTGTTGGAAATCAGCTCGATTGTAGGTAATCAACACCATGCATATATAAACAAATCTTATCTAAAAATTAAACTGGTACGTTGGTAAAATATATAATTGTGATACCAGGCTTATCAAATGCGATAAGTACCCGAAATTATTGTTTTACTTCGCTATATGTAAATAAGCTTCTTCGAAGTACCTACCTACAATTTACGCAGTCACCATCGTCAAACATGGATAAATATTATAAAGGAAAAAGAATACTCGTTACCGGTGGCTGTCAAGGTAAGAATTACAGCATGTTATTATTTTTGCTCTACTATGTAGCCCCCAAAAAAGAAAGTTTTATATGTATAAACCACTAAGGTGACAAAACAGCACACTGCCCACCTGATGGTAGGCGGTCGTAGCCTATAGTCGCTTCCATCAACAAGGGTATCACATTTGCACGTTGCTGACCCTTAAAACGAAAGAGGGTTGGCAGTATAAGAGTCAGTCCCCCACTGCACACACGTTTCCTCGCGGAGCTTTTTTCACTTTATTTCGCTTTTTTTGGGGGGTGCGGGACATCCTTAGGGATCTTCATCTGGGAAGGCGTCAGGGTATGTGGAACTCGTACCGACTAAAAACCGCAGTTGCATTCCCTTGCCCTATACCTAGTTAGGAATCCCATGTCCCAGAGTCGAGAGATTGCTGAACCCCTTCAAGGTGCCAATTACCTTCCGTCCGTGATCCAATATGCACATAACTAACATAAACAATATCAATCAACATTTTTCTATGTTTTATAGGCATCGGACGTGGAATAGCTCTTGAGTTGTGGAGACAAGGCGCTAATGTGGTGGTACTCTCTAATGAACCTGAAAATTTAGAGAGCCTTAAAAAGGAATATCCGTCAATTGAAACTGCATGTGTCGATTTACGGGATTGGCACAAAACAAGAGACGTTGTCAACTCCTTAGGCCTTTTTGACGGTCTAGTCAATAATGCAGGAATTGCTATTATCGAACCATTTCTAGAGTGCTCACCAGCTAGCTTTGACGAGTAAGTACAAACCTACCTATAACGACTTCATAAAGGTCTTTAAAACTACTGTATCGTAAGCACTTTAGTTCTCGAATATAGTTTTGGTTTACTGCATTTTCAACAGGACTATTGCAGTTAATGTTAAAGCCGTGCTGAATGTAAGTCAAATAGTGGCTAAGAAAATGTTGGAAAACAACAATATAGGATCAATAGTTAATATTTCATCACAGGCATCAAAAGTAAGTTTAACATTTGATATCTATACAAAAATGCATTTCCTATTTAATAAATTGTTAATAATGTAAAAAAGTGATAATGGCTATTGGACTGGCAAGTATCGACTTCGAATTTGGATTCGAACTCGTTATTTTTCGATTCGAAGGAAAGAAAATCGTGACTTTAAAATCAAATCATTTATTATTAGTGTGATTGACCAACACTTGAACGGTGAAGGAAAGGGTCCCAAAACGAAATGTCTGAGAGATTATGCAGACGCCCGCCGTTGAATTTCAACGGCGTCTGCTTAAAATTATTGTTGGCACAATGGTCGACCCAACATGCATTATGTGCCGCTTTGTAACATGCACAGTATTTAGGTATGCCAGCGAGGTGGACTATGATCCTATCCCTCTCATTCTGGAAAGAGACCCGTTCCCGGCAGTCAATAGGTCGATTATGAATACGAACGTTAATACCTACTATTTAAAATTATGTACTTATTACAGGCTGCTCTAAAGGATCACATTGCCTACTGTGCGTCGAAAAGTGCACTAGATTCGATGACTAGGGTTATGGCGTTAGAACTCGGGCCACATAATATTCGTGTTAACTCTCTTAATCCGACTGTTATAATGACAGAAATGGGCCGCAAGGTGTGGTCGGAACCTGCAAAGTCACAGGGTATGCTGTCAAAGATACCTCTGGGAAGGTAAATATTTACACTGCACTGCACTACTTTTACGGATTTTATCGCGTTAAATTGATATTATTAATTCCGATGTTTCGGACCCTTTACAGCGTCCATGGTCACGGGTAGACTTTCACCATATAGGACGGGACAGTCTACCCGTCAAGTAGTTTTGTTTCAATTTATGTGTCAGAAATCAATATATTATTATTCCCTAATCCCTCAATAATCCTAATAATAATACTATTTTGAATATGTAACTTATACGATAAAAAAAAAACAGTTTTCCGCTAAGAAGCTTTGCCGAAGCTTGCTAGCCCACTATCTACTCTCGTATTGATTAATTAACTTATTGTTATTATTTTTTAAGGTTTGGCGAAGTACAGGAAGTTGTCAATGCAGTTTTATTCTTATTAAGTGATAATGCTAGCATGATATCCGGTGTTCAGCTCCCTGTTGATGGAGGATTCCTTGCTACATAAAGACGTCTTCTAACCAAATTCAAATTAGGACTTGTTAATTCGCTGGAATTATGCTTTTTATGTGTATAATAAAGCTAAGAAAACAAAAGTACTCTTAATTTTACTCAGTTTATTGTGCCAAAGGAATTTATACATACTGGACAAAACAATGCAAGCATAACAATTTATATATAATGCTTATGTAGGTATGCTAAGATAGGCTAGCACATTATGTATTAATAGTGAAAATATACCTACCACTTGAAAAGGTAAATTAAATTGTAGCATGGTTAGACTAAATTAGTCTTATGTTGTTAGTTCACTCACTGTCTTCATCGGAGGGAACAAACATACCTATGGTCACTTAACCCTTATTTGTATCAACTCAATGAAAGCCACGATATCTTCCAAAGTCCCTTAGTCATTCTATAACTAGTACTTTAGAATTGTTCCCTCCTATCTCTATATCTGAAAATTAATAATATTTAATAGGCGACTTTTCGATCCCGAAAACATATTATCGTATTGTGACACATCTACAAAAAATACAATAACAGCAAAATAATTTCAATGACATTAACACTACAACAGTTATGTATGTATTTATTCCATTACCTAGGATATTGTAAAAAACAGTGTGTCTGCTTACCTAATTACCTTAAAATTATTATTTACAAAATTAAGTCCATAAAGTCTTTCGTCGTTTATAGCGTACACTTAACTTTAGGAGCAAGCCACGAGCATTCCTCGCCAAAGCATTTGAAATACACGTTGCGCACTCCACACACTGACGACAAGCACAGCACAGGACATACAGCTAGTCAGCTACTCGAGCTCCGCGGGCTGTCACAATGGCTCGCTCGCCGCGTCCGGCGCCGACACGTCATTTAATTCATGACATCATTGTCACCTCCATGTATTTGAACACGAATACATCTTCTAATATACAATAATTAATATAAATTCATAAGAATTAGTAACACAATATCATTAAATATTTGGGTACTAAAAATATGCACTCCTAAATGAAGGAATTAACTAAAACACACCCCTAAACGCTAAAAAATATACTGATATCAATATTGGCACAGCATTGAAAATTAAGACGTCTGTCAGTTGTGGATAAATCTTTGAACTGTCTATAAAATTAAGTCAAACAGAAAATTTATTGATATTCTCAAAATGCTACAAATACCCTGTTAATGAATTGTAATTAAATATTGGATTGAAACTTAGAATAATTAATATACAATATAAACTGATGAGGATGGCTACAATATCAACAATATGTTTATAATGTCCTAGTCTGAAGTGCCTGATGCAACATAATATTTAAACGATTTATGCTAAATTATTTTCCTATCTATACAATATCAGGACCATGGGATGATTATGAAATCTCAAAGCTTTCTGATACAAGCCCTTCAAATAAAATTGGATATATATCCCCATGTATGTATTTACAAAAATTGAACCTAATTCTCAGTCATATAAAGAGGTGATGCTGGGTACAAAATGATACAGTTAAAAAACCATCATTTTGTAAAAAAATCGCATACCTTTTTAAGTCGTATATTTACATATATAATTTATTCACAAATAGTTAGATATTGACAGAGAGTACGTTCATAGTTCTGCATCTCAACACAAGTGAAAAAACATGTCAGATTATGAAAATGGTAACAGATTTAATTGAACTAGGTACATTATGTATGAGAAAATTTGGTAATTTATATGAGATCATAAATTCCTTGAAATTTTAGATCATTTAGGAGAAAGTATATGATTCAGAGAAAATTAAATTTAAATTACACGGGAGTGTAGACGCACGAATTCTACATGCACGTAATTGTATAATTCAAGCAATTTTTTTTTATGTTAAAGGCAATATTTTACATGGACCAAAACAAAACTAAAAATCAATTCCGACAACGTAGTGAAACTATGGCAGTGGCTAAACATCATTTTGTAACACCGACATAACACCCAACACTTTAGGGTGCCTATCTAAGGAACAATCAGTTTAATAAAATGTATAGATATAACAATAAATTTTAATTGAGAAATTAATACAAATCGTTTTCGTCGTGAACTTACTGTACACAATACTGCGACAGACGCTCTAAATGTCAAATTCTTAAAAAAACGATTTGGAAGACAAAATGCTAAGAAACAAATATTTTATATTGCACAAAATAACATTTCAATAATTTTACAATTTTATGCAAAAACTAGCAGAGGTAAGAAAGAAATGTAGTGTATTTAAAGCCTGCTGGATAGGTTTTTTTTTAGAATCTATATTGTGAAAAAAAAAACTGATTCTGAAGAAATATCGGCCCCTAGAATTCTCGGTTGTACAGTATACCATTATAGACAATTTCTTTCATCATTATTATTCTAAACTAATATTTGAACATAAATTATCATCAAAAAATGGTTGTTATTAATAATAATTATATCTTTCTTGGCACCTAAAACAACAAATAGAATAACTAATGTAACAAGTTTTGCTATTAAGCCCTCAGTTACACGATTCTGCTGTCATCAAAAATCACTTCGATAGCAGTATTTTATCAGGTTTAATACCAATTAGTTGCTGCAGGTTTCATTTAGTTGAATGAAAAGGAAACAAGTACAAAATACAGTTGGAATGCTATAGCGATCATGTGGGGTGAAAACTGGTTTATCATAATATTATTCAAATGGCATCATATTTTTTATTATGGCTGCTTTGCGATGTGCCGGTTTTAATAAATTCATCATAAAACATAATTTCGCCAAGTTGATAACAAATCAGAGTATTATGTAAATTAAATCAGAATCAGTATTGCGTTTACATAAGACTAATTTACAGAGACTAAGCTCTTGACCGATTTTCTGGAACCAAATTAACAATTTAATGTTGAACCTTACCAATATGATAAAATATGTATCTTACTTCTAAATATAACTGAGCATAAAGTACAATGATGCATGGGTAGGCCTATTAGATTATTCTATGCTTTATTGTGTCACATTCAAATTAAAATACCTCTTTATTCACGGCCTACTCATCATCACACTTAGTCTAAAATTAAATAATTTACAATAATATGAATGTTAACACGAATGCATACAAAATTGTTTCCTTATTTAATAAAGAATCTATGTCTCGAAACGTGATACCGTCCAACGACGTCCACGCTCGCGCTTCAATTCCTACCGAGCGATTCGATGACGTGATAAGTCGTCGTTAAAACACACCGTCATGATACGTTAATGTATCGAGTCTGTGTTATGTTTGTTCGGGCGAACAAAACATGCAGGTCACAATACGAACGTGGTTCCAAAGTGGTGGTGTTAACACTGCGACGACAGAGAGATCCCTCACCGCCACTCTGAGATGGCCGCCACCGTGGTGCTGGGCTGGCCCGCCGCGCCCGCCGCTGCGAACACGTACGATACACAGAGTTAACAACTGTACTCTGTACATCATCATACATAACATCTAAATTATAATTTTATATCATGCAAAAAAATATAATCTTTGAGGATGCTTGTTCGAAGCTCAAAATGAATACAAAATTAAATCAAGCTAAACTTGCCAAAATAATGTAATTTTTTTAGAAATTTAGATGAAACACTAGAAATTATATAAGATGCAGCAAATATAATTACACAAAATCTGTCGTGCAGATGCTAAAACGCAGTAAGATAATAATAAGAGTAATATTTTGACTGCGGTGCGTTTGCACGGCAGAAATGCAATCACTACTAACTGTTTTCTTGTTCCTGATTTTGTTCATGACGTCTTAATGTACGGTCATTGCCACCTGATTGATAATTGCCACGCTGGCCACCTAAAAAGAATTTTAATAATATATTTTGAGACATATTATACAGCAACCAAAGGAGCCTCCTTATTATTTATTGAGAAACCAATGCAAAAACTAGTCTTACCAAATTTGAGCATATTCCAGTCAAACACATAATCATATGTGAATCCTTGCCGATGAAAGAGTGTACGGAATAACTGACGAAGATGACTATAGTCTGGTCTCTCTTCAAAACGTAGCCGTCGGCAGTACTTGAGGTACAGCTGAAACTCGATTGGGTGATTCTGGAAAAACAATGTTTAACCTGGCTTACTAGAGATTGGGTTTCCCATGCATTTTTGTTGAAGGTCAGGTGTATTGGCTAATATATGTAGATGACATCACATTATTACAAACAGAAGTAAATACTCGAAAATAAGAAGTGATGTTAATATAAGTCCTGCTCAAAAAGACTTATTAGTAACTTAAACCTATATGGGTTCTTCAGTAACTTACTTTGCAAAGTTCGTCAAATGGTGTGGATAATTTCTTTTCAGATATCCTCTCATATTTCTGGCGTTTCGTGGCAGCTTTAAGTCCTTGCCAGGGTAGACTACCGCGATTGAAATACATGAGTACATAGCCCAATGACTCCAGATCATCACGGCGCGATTGTTCGATACCTAAATGTGTGTTTATTGATGCGTATCTCGCTGTTCCTGTAATTTATAATTAGTTCTAAAATAATTGTAACCCATTGTATAAATCTACTTCATAAATTTCTCAATATAGTTTATTAAAAATTAGAAAAATTAGATTGTTTCTGAATGGTGAACAAAGATGTTGGTAACATAGTAGTTTCATAAAATCTGTTATTGTTACTTGTTGTTGGCTGAATTTTCATACTTTGTGGTTTAACTAACCATTTCATGTAAACTGCAACATGGATGATTTTTTAACATCATCACAGATGTTTGCCTATAACCATTTTAATATAAGAGTATTTATTTAAGTGAAGTATGTAAGTAATTAAAATTATATTTTAAATCCTAATTACCTGTTAAGTTTTTGTTTTCTCTGTATGGGATATGTTGCAATGTGCGTGCATCTTTGTACTTTTTTGCTAAACCAAAATCTATTATGTACACTAAATTTCCTTTTTTACCTAGGCCCATAAGAAAATTATCTGGTTTTATATCTCTGCAACAAAAGAAGAATATATAGTAATTCCAGATAGTGAAATATAAAAGCTCATCATAGTCTTCTGAAATCATTAACACCCTATTTTGATATCAAATCAAGATTATGTCAGTTAGTTAAAATAAAGTTTATTTTCTGCTAAATGTCAATATTTTAAATAATACATAATTATGATTGTGAAGCATAATATTACTTGAAATCTAAAATACTGTGTATGAAACGACAGCAAGTATCAGTCAAATAGCCTATTTGATTAGATTTATGACCATGCAATAGTATCAGACGTCAATGATAAATGCAAAATAATAACTTATATAAACAGGTAATTATCTTTCACCCTCATGTCTGACCTGCAACATGATCTATCTGTTCTTATTACCAAAGATTACATGTAGTGATCCACTAAGTAATCACAGCAGATTAGAAATACAAGATATAACATAACATAAAAAATTAAAGGTAATATTTAAATTTCAAATTACATACTTACACACTGCCAAAAACCTCTTTCTGGTAGGTATACTGTCATTTATAAAATGCTAATAGGTAACAAACATTTTATAATAAATACATTAAGATATATGAAATCTAAGCTTACCTTTTTTTATTTGATAACTCAAGAACACAATGTCAAGTTGATACTAAGGAAAGTGTTTTGAGTAAAAATGTTACTTTTATAATCCATATTTAAACTAGAATAAAATATAGGGTACATAAAAATTTTGTAAGTATTGCAAAAATACCGTAGACTGCCTAACAATGAGTTGAATAACTACTACCATTATTACAACTAGGGACAGTTCGAAATAATACTTAATTATGATGAGACCAAGGATATGCATGATGAAACAATATGCAATAAAAATATATATACAATTACATACCTATGTATGAAGTTCCTGTAATGTATATCTTCAATGCGAGTGATAAGCTGATCAGCAAGAAGTAGAACAGTTTTGAGGGAAAAGCGACGGGAGCAGAAATTAAAAAGGTCTTCCAATGAGGGTCCAAGCAGTTCCATTACCATAACATTATAGTCTCCTTCTGAGCCGCACCATTTTATTGCAGGGATGCCAACTGTAGATCATTGCAAATGATGTGAATTAAAAATATCCTAATTCCTACTTGAAGAATCTTTAGGAATTAAGACTTATGCAAAAGAGTTTGAAGTATATCTTGGATTGATAAACACTTTAGCCTTACCAATAAGTGTTAATTTATGTTCCAAATTCTAAATGAATGGCAGAGATTTATTTCATATTAGCTCACAAAATCTCATAATTATGATTAATAAATATAGAGCGCTAAACATATACCCTCTATCTTATGCAGTTTATTGCTTGATTTTTCCTAACTAGTATATAATAAAAATAAGTATAGAATTTCAGTATAATAAATACTATAGTGCTATTCTTTAAGTTTACTTAATTTTTTAGCAAATAATAAGTTTCCATTACAACTTGTTGCTTTAAGCACATTATAAATACTTACCACCTCCTTGCATAAGCTTGTAAAACTTGCTCTCTATGTGTAATTGGGGGTGCCTTGTCTTTATACATTCTAATTTGATAGCTACCTCCTCTTTGGTGACAATATTTGTTCCTGAAAATATTAAGCAATTATTATGATTACTTACTACCTACTGCAAATTAAGCCCAGAAAAATTAAAGTTTCCAGTAGATGCTTTATTACACCCAACAGTTTCTGTGCTAGGCATTGACATGTCGGTGAAGTACAAGTTTTAATACGAAAGGTGGTAACTACACAAAAGAGGCACCCAGGAGCAGTAATATGGATTCAATATTCAATCACATGTTATCACAAAGCTTGACCACACATAATCATAATTTACTTCGCCAGCTACTAACGGAGAGCATTTGAGATCAAAGACTAACAATAGGCTGATAATATGTTAACAATGTCGAAACGAAAAAAACTGCAGTTGGCCTACCAATTGACCACTTTTCTTTGTTTACTATAATCTCCAAACCCACTCACCAAGATAAATGTCTCCAAAGGATCCTGAACCGATCTTACGGCCCAGTCGGTATTTATTACCGACTCGAAGCTCCATTTTGGTATTTAGCATACAATGAAATCACAATAATATTTCTGGCCACCACCAAATCATTACAGGACGGCCATATTGCGATAGACGCAGAATGTATGAGTGAAGTATGTAACTTAATTTGGCATGAATTAGTTACAAACTGTGTTTCTCGGCAAGATCAAATCGTTAATTACTGGTACACTCAACCCTAAATCGCGTAAAAAGTTTCTTCTTACGCAAAATTGCTTTATAATTGATCTAATCTAACTACACACGCACATGAGGATTTTTTCGTAGACAATCAGTTGATGGAGGGGTGGGGGGGGAGTGCTCTCTTGTGTTGCTCGTCTAGAAATCGAGTGAGAAAACTAAATCCACCTGGAATCGATTCTACTGTAAGATTTAGGACTAAAGCTTAAGATAGCAACACGGATACAGATTTTAGCTTAAAAAACCGTACAAACTAACCGTAAAAAATAAATAACTAAAAAGCTATATTTACGAATAAAAGAAAAGCATAGTTGAAATTAATTTTAATTTTATATAAAAAAGTCATATGATTAGCAAGGCGGAGGCTGAAACAGAACTGAAAACTTGAGCTAATATAATAATTAAGAAAAGTTTGCACTTTTTTATCATTATTTAGAAATAAATAAAAAATTAAGTGAGAACACGTGAGTCGTGGCAGAAAGTTTGAAAAAGAAAATGAATTTTAATTGTTTACAGTTAAAATTTGATATATTGCATTATCTTTACTTTAAAATAACATATCAATATGTTATTTTCACAGAACAGAAAAAACACGGTTTTTTTCTATTCCCTGGTTATTATATGCGTATAGTGCGCCAAACTTATCTGACCCGTCATCACCACTTTGATCTATGTCAGTGCCGTACATTTTTTTTTCCATACCTTTCGGGTGGCACGACCCCGGATTCCGGCGAGTATATTTTTAGGATCGCTAGATAGGTAACATACAGAGATGTAAAAATGGTTTATGAAAACTATTTAAATACAAAATGCAAATAGGTACTTTTTATTAATTTATTAAAATCACCTTTTGTTGTTTTTTTTATCTGTTCTATATTTTAATAAATAAAATAATAAATAAATATTTGGGACATTTTCACACATCATGATCTAGTCCCAAACTAAGCAGAGCTTGTACTATGGGTACTAGACAATGGATATAATACTTAGATACTTTTTTTTGTAAATATATACTTATAATACATAAGAAACACCCAGACAAACACAAATACTTATGTTTTACCCACATAAATATTTGTGTCTTGTGGGAATCGAACCCACGACCCCTTGATCAGCAGTCCAGTACTCGAACCACTAGACCACAGACGTCGTCAAAGTAATTTAACAAGTTGTTCAAAAACACTGTCACTTATCTTTCTGTTTGGTCGCATATTCATACCACCATAGGAAATGAAATAAGTACTCAGTTTAGTTCGCAACTCCTTAGTGAACTAGGTCATTCTTTTAGGTCTTCAGGTCCCGTCTCAAACTTTTAGTCGTTTTGCTACTCGTAGGAGTAGCGTTTTGTATAATTGCGTATTCTGCTGTTTTTTTTTACTTTACTCGTACTCGTAGTATTTTTTTAATGAGCTTTTTTTATAAGCATCTCAGGGTAGGTGTTCCAGTATAGCCTTAAATTCGTGGGCCGAAAATAAATAATAAACTTTACTCGAATATCGCTACGTATCTGTCTCGTGGATGCAAATCGATCGGGTAGAATTTATCTGTCGGACAAAATAATGTCGTTGACGCTAACCGGAAGCACCCGGAGGTACTTATTCTGAATATACCACAGAACAAGTACCTACCCTTACTTTCTAAACTAAGCAATAAATCGGTGATCATTTTGTGATACTCGGTTGCTCTGCTGACAATATGAGAACCTCCACCTCCTTTTTTTAAGTGGTTTAAGGCTTAGCTTTACCAAAAACAGGTCAGGCCGTGGGCAGCGCAGGACAGACACAAACACAGGCGTTGATGACTATGACTACCCTACAGAGAGTCTGCGCCACCCGGACCATGATCACCGTTGCCCCCCAGTGTTATTTGTTATACTTATTACTTATTGAACTATATAACAGTAGGTATCTATAAATAATTTGGGCCAGTTACCATACTTACAGAAATTCGATTATTACGGAGGTATATTCAGATAATTTTATATTGTACGGGCCGCCTACATTTGAAGGGTCTAGCTTATATTGCAACGTACATCAATGGATCTACTTCAGTTCGCCGGTATGTTTAGGTCCCATGTAATAGGGCGCGAGCCTATAATTTCCGGGCACAAATCCAAACTCCGAGCTACTGAGAATTTCATAGAAAAACCCAATAACACTGCTCGACCTGGGAATCGAAACTATTAAATATTACTTATGTATTTTTTGTTTTAGGAAAAATACCTATTAAAATAAATATGCTTGTATATAATGTTCTCTCAGATATAATTGTCACATAATTTAATCACAAATTGTTTGCATAAAATACAAAAAAAAAACATTTACACATTTAATTATTATGATACTTCTAAATACATTATATAATTTTTATGTCACAATGACTGTAAAAATGCTTAGGTGGAAATCCACGAAAGCGAAGATGCACAGAGGGAAGAGGCAAAGAGCAGTGTAGCACGCGGGATAGTTATTTTCACCAAAGTGAAGCGGAGATGTGTGCTGCACACGGATCTCTGACCTCTTTTACAATATTTGCACAAACCAGTAATTAATCATCTACTCTCCTCTCCACTTGGAACTGTGGACACAAGAGCGAATAAGAGATGTAATAATGGGATAATGGGCCCCGGGCCTCCATTCCTTTCAGCTTATCTACGCTTCAGTGATTAACTAAGAAGGCTTCGTAGCCATCAAAACACATTTTGCTAACATCCTTATTGTATGTGTACTTAAATAATTATGTACCTATTTATAGTATTAACTAAACTTAAATAAACACAAACTAGTGTAGGTAACTATAACTTGAGATTTCGTTGATTGTAATATATTATGTCAATAACGTAAAAGATCGCACATTATTATATTGACGATGTCTTAATATAAAATATATAGGACAAATTAAGTAAGTAGATAAATCTAAGCGAATATTGTTACATGTATGACTTTCGACAACCTTTCTACTACATACATAAATCATCAAACTTCTTGTAAAGTGAATTGACTGTTCACCTGTAAACATCACATTTACTAATTAACAGTAGTGGTTATATAATAGATATATGTAGCTAATCAAACGAAAGCAATTATTTTTGCTTGGCAAAGCGGTCATTTTGGCACCACGAGAAAATAAAATTATATATGTACAACAGACATAAATTACCACTTTCCTATTTGTAACCGTGTCGATAGATGAAAGTAATCGTTCTGAGATCAGAATAACTTAAAATTTGTATCCCGTATTTCATTTAATTCCCTTGATCAAAGCTCTATAAAAATGTTGCATTACCTACAGATAAAGGTTAGGTACTTACTAAAGGTCATCTGGATTTCATTTGCTTCTTTACAATTAATTTCTTTAATATAAATAATTTATCAGGTGATACTAATTTGTATATGTATTGTTTAAAATTTTAAATTGTATTAGATAATATTTATTAGATGTTAATAGTTAAATAATAAAATGTCTAGGCGTTTATTTATGTACGTACGTACAAGAGGAAGTTAGGTATAGGGACCTGCCTAAGCAAAGATTAGGTGAACATCCTTCTTTCAATAATTCAGCTACCAAACAAGTTTCATTTTTTTGCTTTTTTATGTCATTTTAATAACATGCTTAAATAACGATTACATTAATATTTTAAAATCTAGCAATTAATTCGTACCATTGGTCTTTGGGTATGCTCTTACAGGTATCAAAGTTTAAAAAAATAAGTATTGTTGTTTGTTTCATAAGTATTCGAAACTAAATAAGTAGATAAGTATACTTGCATAATACCTTTTTAAAATGTTTATGAACTAAAATTAGTCACCATCATTTTCTGTGGTCTTAATAATTTAGAATAATAAACGCATTACTCGCTCCTACTTTTTATTTCTCAATGTGTCAGTTGCGTCCTCTACAAAGAAGATAATGTAATCATCACGTACAGTATTTAATCATTTTTTGTTTAATATTCAGCGATTACACTATTTTTGGAATGAACAAAATAATTAAAGTAGGTTTTCATATCAAAAATATTAATAAAAAATGGTAGGTAGGTAATATGCACACATACTAAGACAATTGCTGCACTGAATGTGCATTGGGCTTATATATTAGTTTATAATTGTGTTTGTTCACTTGGAGAGCTAGCGGTGGACACGAGGAGAGCGAGGCGAGGACTAGTGCGTCTGTGTCAAAGGCAACTTGGAGGGCCGGGGTTAGAGTCTTCTCGGTCTTGATCACTTGGCACATTGTTATTTTGTTCCTGATCTCGATTTAACACAAATGCAGGCTCTACGTTTTCATCGTCACTGTTAAATCTGTGAAACAGAAATGCAATTATTACTTCACTTCTAGTTTGAATTAAGTATAGTTAGATAAATTAAACAGAAACTATTCTGAGCTAATATTAGGATAATTATTTATTATACATACTGGTATCGAGGGACTTCTCCCCTCATGGTACATATTGCGTTAGTTAGGGCCTTCACGTAGTTTTTGGCTAAAGTAAGAGTTTCTATTTTTGATAAGCTCCTGTTGTCTTTTTTGACGTGTGGTATCACCCGCCGGAGATCCTAGGACAGGAAAAAATCTAAGTCAAGCCAAAATGCTTATTGTAAATGTGTACAGATTCAAGTTATTATGATTGAATTCTGATTAATGCTTACCTCAAAGGCTCTGTTTAATGAATGCATCCTCATTCTTTCTCGCTCATTGCTCTCAAGTCGACGCAAGTTGCGCTCGCGCGCGGAGATGCCGCAGCGGCGTCGTCGACCGGGGCCGGTGGGGCCACTGCTGCTGGCCGCCGACGACGAGGAGCCTGCAGCCACTCGCCGTGGCCGGCACACGCGACGTGGCACTTGCTCATCGCTACCACTGCCACTGTCGTAAAAATCTGAAATTACAGATAGATTGATTTTATTTAGAGATTACAAGGACTTAACAATACTATGCCGAAATATATTAGATAGATACCAATTGATTAGGTAATTAATATTTAGGTACAGATTTTGTTTTTGTTTATTGAAATGTAGAATCTGACTTGTTTGCTATAAAGTAATGAATAGGTAGAGATAAGCTACGTCATATAGAAAGTAAAAACGTTAAATTAAGTGTAATATGAAGTAGTTCTATGCATACTGCGTCATCTCACCAGCTGAACGTTAATACATTCTCCGTCACGAACCGTTGGCAACCACAAAGTTGGCAGCGACACGATATTGAAGTGAGAACACTTAAACATTTGTGCAACAAGTCAGCTAGCTGCTCTGTACGAAACTTGGGCATTACGTGACGCCGCTGCACGCTTGATAAACTATTTGCGTAAGAGCGCGAGTGCAGACTAATCGATTTGTACGCACGGCTACGGGTGATTTTCGTAATGCCCTTATCTGCTTCGTGCTTTCCAACGGTTGTACGTATTATAATAATAAATTAAAATTCAATATCCATGTATACATTACATACATCTAAGAATCCATGAAGATACACTTTAAGTACGTTTCAAAAATATTTTCTTTTACAATTATTAATCGTAACATACGTTACGTAAGACTTGTGAATCGCAATTCGTAAGTTACGTTAGATAAAGGAAGGTGTAGGTAGGTTTATTATCTTACCCACTGCCACGATATGCGAATGACACGGCTATTCGCACATTATGCAAAAAAACTATAATATGAACCCATTTTTATCAAGCTATCCTTTTAAAAATATAATTTTCTTCAATCTAGGACATATAACTTTAGGATTTTAATTAATTAAGATGCCTATTAAGATAGGTACCCACACCCAGTAAGCCTGTGATAGAGCCTGTAATAAGCCTGTGATAGATTTGCTGCTGGGGCATAACCTACTAAGCTTGGTATTCCTAAGGCTAAACTTGGTATTTCTATATAATTGCAATCAAATCAATAATGAGGAGAGCAGACACTGTGCATGACATCAGTAAACTCTGTCTTGGTTGCCAGCGTCTTCTAAAAAGTTCAAAATACGCCAAGCTGTATATAAATTCCTAAAGAGTTGTATTTGCTTTTTACATTCTAGTGAGGTGCAATTATGATTATGATATTTAAAAAAAGCTGAATTTAGTATTTACATAATGAGGAGATCCGTAGAAGAACGAAAGTTGCCGACATAGTTGAAAGAAGCTATGTCGGTAGCAAGTAACAGCAAGCTTCAGTGGCAATGGGCGGGGCGCATAGCTTGTAGAACTGATGGCCGCAGGGCAAAAAGTTCTCGAGTAGAGACCATGCACTGGAAAACGCAGCGTAGTATGGCCTTCAACGAGATGGACGGACGACCTGGTAATGGTTGCTGGAAGTCGTTGGATGCAGGCGGAATATAACCGGTCCTTGTCGAAGTCTTTGGGAGAGGTCTTTGTTCAGCAGTATGGCTGATATGATGATGCTTATACAGTGTTTTATTTTGTTCTTTCTCTTTCAAAATATCTTACCTCCAGCTTGTTCAATTTTATCAGCAATGTCAGGTTTATTGTCATAATACTCGGAGGTCTCGTCTTCATAATACAGCATCGTTTGGTCGGGCGACTCGGCTTCAGAGCCCCCACCCTCCGCACTCGCCCACTGGGGCATATTTGTATCTGTAACAAACGGACGTATTATGACGCTGGTGCAAATTTATTAGTATCCTTTACAAGTGACATCAATTATTATCTTATTGTGTAAACCGATAGGTAGGTAGTCGTTACGTAAAATAAAACCTAAGTAGCTATTAAATGCGCATGGATACAATAGTTTCGGTTAAACATATTTTTTATATTATAATAATTATAGGTAATTATCACAGCAATACCTACAAGATTAGTTTTAAATTCATGAGTCTGCCGCTGTTGACATAAATGTCTTAACTGTATTGTTCCAGGTACCAGGTAATGGTAATCGTCCTAGTGTGAAGTTCATAAGCAAAAAAACTTATAAAACTGTAAAGTTATTTAGAAAAGGAAAAATACGACCGCGGGCAGGATTCGAACCTGCGTCTTCTGGTTTCTTCTGGGTTCTGAACCAGAAGACGCAGGTTCGAATCCTGCCCGCGGTCGTATTTTTCCTTTTCTAAATAACTTTAAAATCTTAGCATGAAAAATGCCAAAAATATACAAAAAGATAGTTATAAAACTGTAACTTAAATTTATATAATTTAAAATATAACATTCACTATTGTTTATGACGTATATAAACTAGTAGATATTAACAATTAGAACTTAGGAAATGTAAAACACACGACATATAAATGATTATTATTATGATTATAAAACTCTAGTTATAATTTGTAAAATTTATTTACCGTATAATAACATAAAAAGGACCACTAAATGTTAATACAAAGTAACTACCTAACAGCTTGATAACAGACTGTGACGTAGCTGATGACGTCGCTCGGCTGGTGAATTTGAATAGCCGTTAATACCCAGTGTCGGGTGGGTGTCAGTAGCGGTGGACAGCTAGTAGAATGTAATGACAGTGATGTGACACGTCGTACATGGTAAGCTGGGGCGCCGATGACTACATAATAAAGGGCAGAAGGACTATAACATCTGAGTGACAATAAAGGTTCACATTCCCATTAACTTAGTAATAGTGGCTATGTAGGAATATTAACCAATCGACAGACAGAACCTCACGGTCTGATGGGAAGAACATCTACTCATACAATTGAACTAGACTTAATATTGCGCGTGTCGACAGAAAATATGTCCGTCCATGAACGAAATACGTTTTAGTATAGTGCGTTATGAATCCGGTTCGAACGTGGCTCATGCACGCACTTAGCTTAGATGAAGCAGTTAAGCAGGTATACTACTAATGTGTAGCTGTCGTTGTTACTAGTCTTTATTGAACAAAATTAAGTTGTATCCATGGGCGTCTCCATCCGAGATGGAGCTTCTGTCTTTTTATACGGGCGAGGGTGGCGGGCCCGGCGCCGCCGGTGGTCGGCGACAGGCGCGGCGCCCACGCGGCGCCCGGCCGCGCAACAAATGACGCTTATATATTTATTTAAGTAAATAGTATACATAGCTCGGTACACATCAGTCGCGTAAATGGAAAGCACTATCTATTTTTTTAAGTTTATGATTCTCAATAAGCTATAGAAGCGTAAAAGCTGGTTAGTCAGAATTGATATTATGTCGTGGAATTTTCGTAAAAATCACCAAAATGTTAGCTATTATACGACTTTTATATCAGCTATCGTTTTATCTAGTATAGTTAACGGTGCAAAGCCAATGAATGTGAGTTGTCACAAAAAAAAACGCATTACTCGAATATAATAATTTTTACAAATTAGCACTCTCGGACATTCTACATATTGTTTTTTTTTTATAATTTTGATAAGACGACAAACACGTCTAAGGACCTCCAATGACACAAGTGGTAGTACTCGCGCGTTATCATCTTGGTCTCATACGACCAGTAATTTCACTGGCTACATTGCCCTTCAAACTGGAACACAATAATGTTAGCATTATTGCTTGGTTTGGTAATGCGGTGGTATCACCACATACGAACTCTGCAGCATGAGCAGAGACTACCACCTTTTTTTTGCATTAACTTATTTACCAAAGTATTACCTATTATATATAAGCATTATACAAAATTGATAGCGTCTTTGCAACCTGAATTAGTCACAGTCGACAATAACCATATTAAAGATCAGCATAATCGTTGATATTGTTACGACGACAAGAGGTTTTTTAGATACTACCGACAACTAGAAAAAACAAGTATGTTGCTAAAACACACTTATTATCAACCATTTAAATTATTCATAATAATTCTATTATTGATCTCTTGGTGAAAGTTAAATAGTTTTTTTTTTCTGAATGGAAAACTAAATCAAGGAATGCATAAACAATGCAATTGGTCCCAATTCGTGTACTTCTATAAAAAAAGTTACAAAGAAATTCTATAGTTATTCGATATCTTTGAAAGTCTTCTGTGCCACGTCATCTTTGCTACGTAGGATGCTACGCTGCTACGACGTAGAGCTACGGATTTCATACGGATTTACGCTTGGTTTTTTGCTTTTGTATTTTAAAACCTATTCGTAGTATTTCTGATAATACTTGGTATATTATATTGGTGCATATTATAATTATTAGTTTGTTGTTTTTTGTGTAGGCCAATAGTGAGTAATATTTAAGTAAAAAGTACTTGAACAACTACTCTCACTTAATTTATGCTGCGAGTAAAGCAGTGCAAGCACGTGTTTAATTATTCATTTAAAGAACCCCGCCCATAGCCCTGGTTTCGAGATTGACCAGTTTCGCTCGCCAATAATTACGAATATCGTTCCAATTAAAAAATACCGGTTTATAAGAGTTAATTGAAGTTTTTAAACTAATTATATTTATCATTACTGTATTGTATAAGTGGCATACATTAGAACGAGTGCTTTATTTTTAAATTATATTGAGATTATCAAGAAAAAATAAAGTGCAGTCAAAATAAAATGTATGAATCAATCAGGATTACCTAAACTAAACGCAGGTAGGTATAAACAAGAGAAGAGTGGTTTTGAATGTCTATCTGTAGAAGTCATAACTATTTGTAGCATATCGAACGATAAAAGCATATGATAAATACTAGAAAATGCAGTGGTGCCTATATCCGGATGTTTTGCATGTGCTCTCTCTCTCTATCGGACGGCGGCCGCCGCTCTCTGCCTGCATCGCGTGCGGTTCGCACGTGCACGCAGAATCAACCACGCCGATTATGCACTTACAACATTGCATTATACAATGATAGTAATGCATGTTTTTCAATACAAGTTAATTACCCCCTTCGTGTAGTTTGTACGAAAAACCATGAAGGTTAGTTTGACCGAATACATAAAACCGATGTTTTTGGTTTTTTTTTCTATATGCTTTAATTTAATGATTCTATACTATACTCGAATAATACATATTAGCGCACTCATTTGATTTAAGATAGTAAAGAAAAACTAACTCATTCATTTCTCAATGTCAATAGGGTTAATACATAATAGCGATAAAAAGAATCTTATTGTATTAACTCAGTCATAATACACCAACGTTATTACAATCAACTGTTTGCGTCACTCGTATCAATCTCGCACCTGTTCTAATAAACGGGATTTTACTTATATTTTATTACGAAGAACATAAACACTGTAAATTCTATTGAAAGGTTTTCCTTCGAGTACACGGTACACCTAGCAACTTCCGCATTCAGGTTTTAAATTATATTTACTGCTAGTGGACACATTGTTATGCTCAGCAAGTTTACGATCACGAGTAGATGTTGACATTTGCGTGACATTTGAAATGGTAATGCCAGTGACGGCGATGCGTGTGCGCAGGCCGCGGGCCGCCTCGACGCCTGGCCGCCAGCTCTGCCTGGTGTACGTCACCGGCCGCGGCCGGAGGTAGCGCGCTGACCTTCGCAGACCCCGCTCGGACACTTTCACCATACTTACCACTACTGGTAGCCCACATACGCTTATCGTTTCCATTGTTATTGTACTAGAGCAGTTGCATAATTATATGAGAAGGCAACTGAGGCGCAAATACCATTCTGTGTATGTATGTCAAAATTCCAAATTTCGCGCCTTACATTGTTATTTGATGTCGAATGCTACTAAACTATGCAGTTGCGAAAATGAAGTGGAACTGAAAGTAGGTATAGGTGCAGTAGAATTCGGAAAAGTGAGTTGAGTTAACTAAGAAACGTCTGAGCATCACATTCGTAAAGATATTTTTTGAACAAAAATGCTATTACGAGTATGATATGATTCAATGTTAAATGTTTTTAAAACAATTTTCTTTACAAATTTAATTACGTAGCGTTATGCTTCGAATTATAAATTGTTATTACGGAATTAGAAACGGATTAATTACTATATTTCTGAACGCATTCCTGGACGAAAAAATTTTATCAACTCTCATAGTCATTATTTGATAAAGGAACCAGAAGGAAGACGGAGAATTAATTTGATTGAGGATTATGTTTTTCTAGTTTTATATTGTTTGTAAAATGACGGAAATATAGACTATTTTAAGAAACCAATTAAAATATTATGCTGTATTTCATTTATGTTAATAAATCCCATGGTGCTGAAATAATTGACAACTCGATTGGCATAGCAGTCGAGCAATCAGCTGCAGAGCTAGGCACCGCAGGTTTCGTCCCCGCATGGAACAACTTTAGTAGGTAGGTATACAGGTAAGTTTTTGGAGATTTGTGTTTGTAAACACACCCATAATACAATGAAAATATCGCAGTGTGAATAAACTTAAAAAAAGAAAACCGATTTAAATAAAAGTAATCCCGACATTTCGGATCCTTTACAGCGTCCATAGTCGCGGGTAGACTCGTTGACGAAACTATCGCATTAATCCCGACGTTTATTATAAAATCCGTAAAAAACTAAATTTCGCGTAAATGTCAGAAATCAATAAGAAAGAAGATATTAAATGATAACGAATAATATAGGGTTTTGTTTTGTTACAGTGCTAGTCTGTTCGACACTCGCATACTGGCCCGTTGCGCCGGACGTCCGATTTTAATGCAAATGCATTAATCTAATCTAGGTATGAATCGATAAAAGTAATCAATAACTCTACTCAAAACGTGTTTCAATGTAATTACGAAACTGCCGTAAGTTTAAAAATCATTCTTCAATCCCAGTTGTAGTAAATAATGATTATAGTTTCGTAAATCTATTTTTTAAAAGAGGTAAGGCATAGTAGGAGTAATTCCTCTCAAATCGGAGCTACCCGACTGGGGAAGTATATAGTAAGTGCTTTACAGAAAATCGAAGTGAAATAACACTAAGTACTTTGATTTGTATTGTGTTCCTATTGGTGAGCAAGATTGCCAGTACTTACCTACTCCGCGAGGAAACGTTGTGTTGGCAGTCTGGGGACTTTGACCCGTATACTGCCAACACAACTATTCCTCTTTCGTTTTACAGGGACGGCAATGCGCAAGTGATACCCCTGGTGTTACAAGCGTCTATAGGCTACGGTAACCGCTTACCATTAGCTGAGCTGTATACTTTTTTGCTACCATAATGGTAAAAAAAAATTAACATTGATATAATTTACTAACGTAATCAAATAAATGATATGTGCATTCCGTCTTGTATACGCCGATATATGTCTACAATGTAAAATACGTGTATTATCGTGTTATTAATTCGAGTGTACGTAAGCTGTTTTGAATGTCGTTATAATACGTCTGATCAGCTGGTTAAACATTAAACAATAGAAGTAATTTTATTGTGGTCGTGCAATTACTTTCTGGCCTTTTAGTAACAAGGTTTATTTTAGTAAAAAGATTGTTCAATTCATTGATTTTCTATAGTTTTATGTGCTACATTGAATATGTACACAGCCACACAACTTGTACCTTCAACTTAACATTAGACGCTGTTTTTTGTTTTTAGTCACTTAAAAGGGAACATTATTCCATTGCTGTGTCACATCGTCAAAATGTTGATAGCATTTCACAATAATTGATAGAACTACAGAAACGAGTTTATTACTTTATTTACTTCTTTAACAGTGTCCGGTGTTTTCCATATTGATACAATTAAAATGACTTCCGTTGTAGATGATTAAAAAGATTATATTACATATATTTATACCTACTTGTAACGATAACGTGGTAATATTTTGCGTAAACAAATAAGTACTAGTAACCTTCAGTGGCTTGAAATTGCTAAGTACTGGAATTGTAAAAAAATTTCTAATTGTGTTGAGTTCATTATCATCATGCCAGTACTCCCTGAAGGGTTAGGCAGAGGTGTTCCAAGGTACACACACAGTTCGCCGGTATGTTTTGGTCCCATGTAACGAAGGGTTTTTAAACAGACACAAATCAAAACCCCGAGCTGTTCTGACACAGCTGAACGGAGAATTTAATAGGAAAACCCACTATCACTTTGCTGGACCTGCGAATCAAACCCAAGACCTCTAGCGTAGCAGTCCCTTTTATGACCACTAGATACTTGTTAGATAGAAGATACATATTACTCGTTCCTACTAATATTATGTATAAATGCGAAAATAACTCTGCCTGTCTTAATTACGCTTTCAAGCCTTCATGAAACTTGATGCAGAGATATATTAAATCTTGGAAAAAGATATAGGCTACCTTTTGTGTCAAAAACTTATTTGGGTATCAGGTAAAACTAAGGGAAAGGGCTACTTACTAATAAAACAACTCCCGCACTGGGGAACAAATCCTGTGTCAAAAATATAAAATTAACGGACACAAAGCACAAACAGATAGATTCAAAACAAATAGCTGTGGATCACACCAAGTTGATCGTGACTCTTTTTTATTAACTGTTATTTCAGTAAAATCGTGATTGTTAATAACATAACTAACACAATATAAATGAAAAGATATCTAAAATCCTTTTATTTTAATGTTCTTTACTAAAATGCAGTGATGTACTGTTACCTTGTACCTATTTTTCATAAATTTTAATATTTACATAACAATTTCAAGGTACCTAATATGTATATTCGGTGTGGGCAAATAACATGGATCCTTAGAGTTTGCTTAGATTTCATATTAGGTATTAGTTTTTTTATATATTAGATCTTATTGTCTCTTATAAATTTAATAAATAAAAATATAATGCTGTTCTTATTTTTAAAATTTGTTCTTAATTGTCCGAATACGGTTTTAAAAATGGCAAATTCTGGAAAACTGTTGTTTGTTTCTTTATGTATAAATTAGGAAAAATTAACGTCTGTTGGTTGGCCCAGCCAGTATAACAGTATAATAATATTTCAGCTCAGCTAGTATTAGTAGTTAATAGTATTAATAGTTAATAATAGTTGCTCTGCCTGCCTAAATGGGAAAAATATATGGGCATTTGGTTAGTTCTTTTACACTGTATATAATTCTATTTCCCAATAAGACCATTAAAAAATCTGAAATACTAGACGTGGCTTTTGAAAGAATAATTGATTGATGTTTCAATCCATACAAAACATTTTACAATATGGCATTATCTTGAACATCATGGCAAATAAACGATTATTTGTATAATACATAAGTAAGCACTAGCCGAGCGCTCAAATTGAGTTAGACCAATATGCCTGGGCGTAAATAATAATTAGCTACGTCCATCTAGGGCGCTATCTTATCAGGCGTACGCGTATATAAGATTAAATTTCTAATCCCAGGGAATAACATGAATCTTGCTATTTAAAATAGTTGTCCTTTATAATAAAAGGATTAACTACATTCCAACTGTGATCACCAACTTCATTTTCACTATAATCACATATATTTACAATATTAATACCTAGTGTAAGGTATGCCTTTCAATTAGATGCGGAAGACTATCAGAAAAAAGTCGCAAAGCTTTTTTACCTACGACTTTTGCACAACATGACGATTCTATGGACCAATTCCTACGTTCACTCTACATGACGATCACCTTAAACATGTATATTATATTAACTCTTATCTGGATTCGTGAATCAAACAAGAAAAAAATGTGTTGAGTCTTGAATTAGCTAACTGTGCCAAGTAAATCGATAGAGCTTTGTTCTAAGAAGATCCGCTCAGACAAAATCTATATTGCAGTTTAAAGTCAGTCCTATCGCAAAATGGCGATAGGACTAGGGCGGAACGTTACAAATAGAGACCACTTCATGAATTCATGATTTCAGTCGCGCCTGTAATCTGTGAAAGGCAGAGATTACCAAGTTACACCCACTCACTGTCGTGGTTGTTGAGCTGCACTGTGACTGATTCATACTTTCTGTCCGTCTAGTTAAAGCTGGTAAGGCTCTTTTCTCAAAAGTTTATTCCAGACATTATCCTACATAGTGTCACTTACATTGTATATTGGACACTAAAATAGTACATAGGGATTTAAAAAAATGATTCTCTGAGTTCTTGGAGGTCGTCAGTTAGGAAATGCCACCGCCATCTAGAATTAAAAATCTGAAACATAGACTTGTAAAAGAGTCTTAAATTCAACAATATCAGTAAGTATCCGAGTCCCATGAACAATTATTATTAGATATTGCATTGTTTCTGTAATGTGTGACCTGAATAAAAGAAATATCGTTTATCGTTACATAACAGATCCGCGAATTTCCTTATTGGAGCAATTTCAACTTAGAAACAATATAAGTGGTGGCTTAGTGGTCATAGCGTCTGGTGTACCTAACCAGAAGACGCAGGTTCGAATCCTGCCCGCGGTCGAATTTTTCCTTTTCTAAATAACTTTAAAATCTTAGCATGGAAAATGCCAAAAATATACAAAAAGATAACAATTTAAGTGCCAATTTTCGTCGAATTTTGCTTCTCACTACGATTCCTCATGGACCGTGACTATATCTGCGAATCTCCGTAATTCTGTGTGACCGGCACAGAATGACAGAAACCAATCGCACAGCAAGTTTATATGTAACAGTTGCCACAAAATCAGTTCTTACCCTGAAATGCGAAGTGATATTGAATCCAGCTGAGTTGGGCCCAGCTTTTCTAAGAGATTATAACAGGTGGTTCAAACCAGAAGTACTCGTAAATAATGTTAGCTACATACAAATAAGTAAGCTGAAAGTGAAGGTACCACTTTCGCTAGCATTTCCGACCTCCCCACAGAGCCTCAGCTGCGGGTTTAGAGTTTTTGTTCGTTCGATTAAGACCATCACTTTCTATAAAGTGTAGCGTCATCATTGTTACACTATTAAGAACCTAATTTTTGGTCACTATTTTAAACCCATACAGTAAAGGCTTATAACGCAGAGTGGATATCGATGAAATTGTAACCATTTTTGGTATCTACTTATTATTCTGAATGTTATCTAATTTTAATACAATGCTAATATTTGAACTTAATAAGAAGATTAGTCTGGTTTAGTGGGTCTAAGTGTCAGTTTGATAATCTTAATTATGATCGCCTTATGCTTACACATAGGCTGTTACGTGGCATTCATACATTTCATACCGAAATAGCGCATAAACTCAGAATAAGAGCGAACATTTCGTCGCCAGCAAAATATTGGACAACCGGTAGGACCTATTTCTCTACTCTTCTTTTAAAATACACTCATTAGTTCAGTGCAGCTGCTGAGTGACAAGTCCTATTTCGATTACCTTATTTATTATTAGGGTTATTAGTTTTTTCTGTATAAAATCCCACTATTACCTAATTGGGATAGGCAATTTGTAGATAGTAGTTGCAAAATAGAGAGGTATGTATGTTATACTAAATAGCTTTTGAAAATAAAATGTGTAGTAGTGCATCCGCTTTTTGCAGTCAGAAATACACATACCTTGATGGAAGTATAAAACGTATAAATTATCCACGCCTCGAAATATAAAACCATCTATAAGAATAAGCAAAGAATGCTAGAACCACTAGTCTACAAAATTAAGTTAATGATATATTATCTGGTCCTACTGAACCGGATTATATAATTACTTCGCATTTATCACCATTAACTTTGAAAGCACACAAGCAATAACGATTGTTTGTATATGCATTAAATATTTCTCACGATGACACTTTGAAATCGTGTTTTAGTTGTGCGGCCCCCAATCCTTTGTTACCCAGAGAGGTTTGATAGATAATGCTAGAATATGGTGGTTGACTACCGAATCTCTTAAAAAGTAAGCCTAAATCAGAATAGGCTGATAAAATGATTTAATATTCAGGCGCAATGAAATATTTAATATCTACATGTTACTTGTACCAAATCGTCAGTTTTTTATCAGTACGGTACTAACCTCTCCTTAAGAGTTAGTAAAGAAACTGTTGCTAAAGCTTGAACTACATCGATAGCGGTTGCAATAACAACATTATGGAACCTGTTGAGCTAAAAATTCAAAGGTACATATTGACTGGTTTTTAATGTTGTTCGATACGAATTACTAAATAGATTACTCCATTTTATTACGTAAGACGTGACTGCGGGATTGTGCTAGTCGGATGGCAATCATCTCACTTCTGATTACTGAGTTTAGCATCATGAGGAATTTAAATATCTTTGTGTGGATCTAGCCTGCGAAGGATATGTCTACTATCTACCGTCACTTTACATACAGTACATCTACACTACATCAGTTTTTGAATAATATTTCTTCGGGAGAGGGCACTGGCTCTTGTAACACAAGTTTATCACTTAGCACAAGAGCCAGGGACTTCATACAAAATGTAACAATATTTATGTCAATAAAGATTATTATATTATTATATTAAATTACTTTCAGACTCAACGTTCATTAAAATATACTTGGTAAATTAATTCATTTGTATACATTTAGAGCACTGAAAATTCTTCTAGTGTAGGTACTTTATACAACCACTTCGTGAAACAAAAGAATATTTTTCATTTATCATCAACTTAAGAATTAAGTTAGGTTAGCCTATTTTTGAACAGATTATAAATAACTAAATATAAATAAAATAGCACTAAATAAACGGGCATAAACCAAACCAAAAAAAAACAACTACAAAGTTGATATTCAGTCTCATCGTCAATCCATTTACTCTCCCATTGTTGAGTACGGCTCTCCTCTCAGAATAAGAAGGATTAGGCTATAGTCCACCACGCTGGCCTATTGCAGGGTGCATACTTCACACATACAGAACACACACACGCCGAGATGTCTAAGGCGCATGCCTTAGAGATTTTCTCGATGTTTCCTTTCAATATTTCCGTTTAAGCGAATGATCCTAATTAATAATTAATACGCATATAATTTCGAGGTGCCTGGCATGCGGTGCGTGCCTTGGATTCAAACTCGAAATACGACTTGGCAGTCCAATGGTCATGTCACTAGGCTATCACTGCATCTTCTATCAGTCTATCTAGAATTATTTATTAAGTGTGAAAGTAGTTTTGAATACATGCAACGAAATTGGAAACTTTGACTGATTTCATGATGAAACATTTCATCCATAAGGATTTTCCTTATTTTATAAAGGGACTTTGGAAACATGTGAAATCAAACAACATTTCAAAATTTTATGCAATGGGCAGGATTTCCATTCACTGGTTCCGTTTAATTTCATTGAAAGCTCTATAATCAACAATTCATTTTTTTTATTAGCAACCAAATAAATTACAATACAAAGGAGCTCTGCCTCCCGAACTAGGTAGAACCTGTGTCTCGGGAGACAGTGCCTTCCCTAATGAATAGGTTCTTCATTATATTTGGTAAGTACATACTTGCTCTTATTAACAAAAAAATATAATAAAAATAGTAACACTAAATTAAATCAAAATAATAAAAATTCAAAAATGCAAAGAGTAAAAAAAAAAAAAAAATTAAAGTGTCTATATATTATTTAAGTAAATTAAAGCCAGGCATTTGCAGTATTTATTACAATTATTAGGTTTGAGTGTGTGTAAGGGTATGTAAAGGTGTGTGTCGGTGTGTGAGTGTACCTATAAGAAAACGCAACAAGCCTTTATCGAAGTGCCGAGACTGATGAAATTGCTTATTACTTTCCATTCACTTCCTCTTTGTGCCGTTAGAAGTGTTTAAGGGATTATGTTATAGAGAGGGCAGTGGCATCTACCTGTTCTCGTATGGTTCGTAATAACATATTACCGAGAACTGACACTACGGTCACCGAGCTGCTAGGTAATATAAGTTATTATTGGCAAAACACGCGTTTTGGAAGAGACCTATAACCCGCTGAAAGTGAAGTGCGATAATATGTCGCCTGTGCTGATACAGACGTCCGATTTGCATATCTATTTCAAACGTGGCATGCAATGTATTAGTCCGTCAGTTTGTTATCTACACGACTGAAACCTACCTACCAGACTTGGCGGTCTATAGGCTAAACTTGCTCAAATTGTGACTAAAAGGACTCTTATAATATTAGGTGCTAAATAACTTCCAGAAACGTCCTAACGTTACCTCTTTCTAGAAAGCATAGCTATAGAAGAAGTAGGTTAAGTCCATCGTTACTTTTGCTACTTACTATAGGCACGACCGAGTAAGAATCTATCTATCTATCTATCAGCCACGGACGTCCACTGCTGAATATAGGCCTCCCCTAATGATCGCCACAAAAATCGATCTTGCGCAGACCGCATCCACCGAGTCCCTGCGACCCTCACAAGGTCGTCCGTCCACCTAGTTGGGGGCCGTCCTACGCTGCGCTTTCCTATGCGTGGTCGCCACTCCAGGACTATATTTCCCCAGCGGCCATCCGTTCTTCTGGCCACATGGCCCGCCCACTTCAACCGTGCAATCCTACGAGCTATGTCGGTTACTTTGGTTCTTCTGCGGATATCACGCAGAAGAATTCCGAGCTCCCTGCAATGGAGCTCCCTCTCCATTGCACGTTGCGTGACTCTGAGCCTCCTAATAAGTCCCGAGTCCGAGTAAGAATGTAACAAGAAATTATATTTATAATTGTGCTACCATAAATTTATGTAGGACTAGGACGCCTGGCCTAAAAGTCTTTTTAGTCCTATTACCTAGTCCTAACTACCTTTCCACTTTGTCAGACTCATTGACGTTGTAATCCGAAGGACATGTTCAACTAGCACGTGTTGCTCTCACTTTTATCGTGGTTATGTACGAACATAGAATAGGGTACGTAGGTAGTACGGATCCACGTAGCGGCAAAACGTGACGCAAACCATATAATCAAGTAGACACAACAGTAACGTGTTAGATATGCAGATTGTATTAGTGCACGAGTGAAGACTATCGACCACAATTTATTATAAAGTGGGCTTGGGCTTTCCCACCTACGTACACGATAAAAATGAATAGAAAGAAAGTAAATTGTTTAAGGGTTGCTTTCGTAAGCAACTCCTTAAACAATTTACTTTTAAGAGATTAGTATTTATTTTTGTACGTCTATGCATTTTATAGCAAACGTTTCCGTAGAAATTGCAGTGGGCGGGGCACAAAGCTCGTACAACTGATGGCCTCTGGGGGCAAAAAAAAACTTCTAGAGTGGAGAAACTGACTGGAAAGCGCAGTGTAGGACGGCCTCCCAACAAGTTATACAGATGACCTGGTAAAGGTCGCTGGGAGTCATTGGATACAGACGGCATATATAATTATAACAGGTCCATGAGACTGTCTATGGGGTAGGCCTTTGTTCAGCAGTGGACCACATGTGGCTGACATGAAGACGATGATGATGACGGTGAAGGAATTAGATAAACAACTCGAATTTTTACACAAATATATAAATAACTTCTGGTTGTACTGAGGTAGGTGCATCACCTTGTGTGTAGGTACTAATCATATTTTTGAAGGACTTATTTAAAGGTTTACACTATTCCTTAACACTTAAATAAAAATAATTCATATCTATTAGACGATTGATATTATAACACCTTTATTACAGGCGATATCGATTAGGAAGCAGAAGATCATGATAAACATGCAAAAGTCCAATAAATATTGTATTGTTGAGCAATATTTGGAAACACAAATAACAAACTACAGTACCTATTTGTGATTACGATGACTCTGACAGTATTCATAATAGAATATTATTTAATAAATATTTTATGTAAATCGATTAATCGATGCAATATAAAATGTACTTTGGTAGCGTTGCTTAATAATTTTATTGTTAGATACATAGTTGTTAGGGAGGTGCACGTGTAGGTTCATCCTATCATCCACCATCATAGTAATTTAAATATTGTTTTTGTTACTTTATCTTATTAACAGACGAACAAATTGGATAATACTTTTACTAAGTAGGTACTTACGTAAATATTACGACTGTATGTTGATTTATAGCAATGCGCTTAAACTGTACAGATAAAGTATTTTATCGCAACTTACTGAATGTTTATTTTATAAATGACTGTAGTTTCAGGTGCATTCATATATATTATGGTAACTATTGCATATAATATTATTAACATAAATTATTGACAATGATAAGAAGTAAAAGAAAAGATATTAGAATATAAAGTAGGTGCAAGAAAAGGTAGCAAGAAAACCCGTATTATGTATGAAAAAAATACAAAAAATAATTGTGATTATAATTGTGATTACGGTTATAATACATTGCAATTTTATACACTCATGTTATTGTATAAATTTAAACGTGTATAATTGTATGCTTTAATATTTTTTTCTTGTTTAACTTGTAAATTTAAATTTTAGTACCTAAGCCTCTGTTATTATGGTAAAAATAATTAAAAATTCGAGTTACCAACCCGTATATAAGAAAAGAAAGGAAATATATTCATTATCATCAAGCCTGTTATAAATGATGTTGAAATAATGTTATATTTATCTTAGTGATCCTAATTAAATTATAAGCAATTGTACTAAAAATGCCGAATTGTGTAGATAATAACATAAAATGTAAGAGTAATTTATACAACAAAGATTATTAACACGCGCGTTACCTTTACTAACAATCAACGAATAATGATATAAAATTATTATCCTGTAACATTAATTAAAAGTGAGTGCTTTTCGAGATGCTCTATGGAACTCGTTGTCAACCTATCCACGTAATTTAACAAAGAGTTTGCCTTTCACTTAGCATTCGGAACTGACACGTAGACTCGATTTTGATTCTGACCATGGAAGTATAGATTAAATAAACTCACCTACCTTGCGATGTTGCCGTGGTGGTAGAGCCCGACGGTGCACACTAATAAATTCACAGTGTTATCATTGTTGAAACTTGATTGTCATCTGGAGCGAAAGTGATAGTTTCCGTGTAATCGAGCGCGGTAAGCGAATTCAGTTCGAGTGAGTGTTGGCGTGGTACTGTGGTTAGTAGGTTCGCGTGGCGCCTGCACTCGCGGCGGCTACTCGACGCGGAGTGGAGCGCGGGTGCCTAGCGCGGCAGCGGCGGCACCCGCAGGAGGTTGACGTGAACGTCGACGTCTGTCGCCTTGCCACAGACGCCACCTCGCCGCCCAGCACCCTGTCTCCCAACGGCACCCAGGGTTACAGCACATAATTAAATATAATTGAGTAGGTACTAAACCTGCCATATTTCATGAATAACACGTAGAATGTAACAACTATTCTTGTGGAGTTTGTGAAACTCAACGACAAGTGGCACTTAATTTTTAGACAAAACTTATAACATTATTTTCACTTGGTATAGGTACAAACAAGATATTCAACGATAGGTACCTTGTATTACTATTTAATAAAACCTAGAGCTTACTTGGTTATATTTATTTATAACATGCTGGAACATGAATGCTCTCTGATGTAGCCGTATTTATTTGAAGCGTTATTGATTTTTAATAACGCCCGGAATTTCCATGTATCTATAATTGTATACCCGATACAAAGATGCATTACGTCATGCCTGACCTATTTCTAAACCTAGGCATTATGTTTGTATATTTTCACTACGTCCTTATTTATTCATGGCTTATGGCTATGATTTGCCCGCAGTTTTGATATCGTTGACATCGATTATTATGATAGCCTCTACCTATTTGCCTTTCAGTGAAAGGTTTTAAAATAATTTGGAGTTTGCTTTAGAAATAAGCAATCTAATGAACATCTATTAAAAGCCTAATCGAAAGATTGTTTTGGTCAAGCATATCTTGACAACTTCATTCTTATAAATAGGGTGTCCATGAATCCTTATAGATTATCGACCATCTGGGAAGGTGCCAGGGTATGTCAGACTCTTACCGACAAAAAAATGCCTTCCCAGACAGGACACCTGCTTGAATGTGGTATATTATGGTACTTAGTATAACGTGAATACATCACATTGATGAATTGATTTTTGTTAGATCAGAAAAATATAGTATCCACAGCTCATGACCTAAATGTTTTTTAACATGCTATGAAAATGAGGTCGGGAAGGAATCAAAAAATACTTATATTCTATTAAAAATCTTTAACTTTACATATTCCAGCTGCTTTTATGCGAGATTATGGTGATTTTACTCAGTACTAAGAGCTGCGCGTTTATATTAGGTACCTATATTTTGTTTAGGTACTATGGTATCCTTTGGTAGTAGGATTTTAACAATTTTTGAAAAAAAGTGACAAGTGTTTAAATGAAGTACGAGACGTAGATTGTATAAATGAAGTGCCATAATCAATAATCAACCAAATCCAGCATTTCCTAACCGAGGCGATGTTCCTGAGAAGAAACAAACTCAGAAAATCATAGTCTCTTTTAAAATCCTGAGAGTATGAATCAGCTGATCGTTGTAAATAATAACATTAATTGTCGACTTATAAGTAGGTACAAGATGGGCCGATATATATAGATATACTTAGAAGTTCAGTTTTTATGTGTAGAGTACGAGTACATGTACTATTGCTGACTAAACGTACCTCGGCATTATATCAACATTATAACGAATGGTTTTTTTTTATGTCGAGTCCCTTTACGTCGAGCCGAGAACCTTGTCTCGCTTCTATTACCCCTACGTCGAGGTCAATATTTTTTAGACTGATACAGCTTAGGCCTTGCTCAGTGCCTAATTTGTGAATTCCTAACATTTTTTAATTATTATGTTTCATTAGTGACGCATGCAGAAAATACTGAGCACTACATAATTATAGCTTTAATTCCTAGTTTACTTACCTGTTTTTTTTTTTGGGTGCGGAAAGTCCTCATGGTCGTCTATCATATGGGGAGATGGCAAAGTACCTATAGATATGTATAGAATTCGTACCGACTAAAAACTGCACTTACCTTCCCTTACCCTATAACTACTTAGTTATACGTCTACTGTTTCTTTTCACACATTAAGATGATATTATTATCGTAAAGTAATGGGATATCTATCCACCAAATTACAAAATACAAGCACAATAGAACATAAATTGTTATGGGCCGATTAGAAGAGTAATGAACCACGTAAAGCGAAGGGAATATAAAAAGAAAACTTACCTAACCATGATAAATAATTTAAGTATTATATACTACTAGTCTACCCGTGGCCATGGACGCTGTAAAGGGTCCGAAACGTCATAATATCAATATAACACGATAAAATCCGTAAAAAGTAGTTTTATTTCAATGTGTAATAATCGCGTAAATGTCAGAAATCAACTATATATACCTACCTAATCGGATACAACTTAATTTTTTTAAAAACAATAACGTCAATAATTCACGATAACTTGATAACGTTACCAATCAGAACATCGATAAGAATGAATAACACGAAAACGTAAGAAGGGACACGCACATATTATAAAAATGGTTTTACTTACTTGGTTGAATTTATCCCTAGAAAATATCGTTCTAAGTACATACTTAACTACTTACCTATAAAATCTTACCTAACATGTAAATATAAATAATAAGTTTATCGCAAATCCTAAATGATGACCTGTTGTTGTTGAACGTTGTTCAACCTGTTGAATTGTTTGTATAGACGACAAAAGACAGGGTAGCAACAAGTGAGTCTACGGGGTTGCCAACCCGCGAGAACCATGGCATATAGTTATCCACAATGGCCGCCAGCAAGCCACGTTGCCGCGCGTCACGCGCCCGCCTACACGTTTACGATCCCTGGAAAAAATACTTCCATCGTCTCTAATATAAACTTCGCAATACCCCACTGTGCTTGACAACATTTCATTATTTTATCTCCAGCTAACACGCGGTAACTCTGGCGTCGTAAATAATGGAAAGATGGTGATAAAAAATATAAGCCAATTTGACTTTAGTAGTACCGAAGTTACTAGTTTAGCAATGATACGATTTACTACCAGGCAATAATATACAAAGTGTTATCCGAAGCGTTATAACAAACATTTTTCAATAATATAGGAATATAATACATACATACATAAATATAATACACCCCTAACACTAGTATAGGATATAATACACCCCTCACCCTCAGTTCGCAGTTATGTCATAAGGTCCAATGTAATAACTATACTGAACCTATTGACAAAAGTAAGATGTCGATCAATTTGAAACCAAGAGGGTCACTATATTATGAAATAATATTGTACTTTTAAATTATTCAAAAAATTATGCTCGTACATTATAGAATCCTATGTAATCATTGTAAAGAGAGTTTCATTGACTAATCAAGGTACTTGACACACACTTGTGACGTTCCATAACTACATAGAGTATATTATTAAGGAACACACTAATACTCAAACCGATAATATAATATATAATTACTGATAAAATGCCAATTTACAACAGATATAGTCCCAATATAGGGCGATAAACATCAATAAACATATTTTATATAATATCAAGCTATAGTCTCATATAAAAATACCAGTGATTTTGAGTGTTTATCAAGATCTAAAATTATTTAAATATAGGTACCAGCAGTATATCCCTCATTTGCCCAAACTGCTTCAGACAGTGTTGGACTAGTGCACCCTTGATTTATTTTTTTAACGTCGCTTCTGTGTTCGTGAGATCATAAATTATGGCTTTCGTAATAGTAGCTGTTATACTACTGGTAGTAAATGCCATATTTTTAGTTGGATCGTTACTCTACACCCTGAAGACAACTAATGGCAAGGTTCGTTAAGGTTATTATTTTATGTTCTGTTTATTAATTGTTAATGTGCACCTTTTCCGTGACTAATATTTTTAGACGTCATAGATTGATCGGATTGAAATCAACTTTAAAAAAATCTTTTTTTAAAAATGAAGACCACAAAATTGTGGTGTATTTCGATGGAACCAAATTTATGTGGTAGGTCTCAGAAATATACTACACATAAAAATTTGCTAAAATTAAAATGAACACATAATTTGAAGCGGCTTAGTACATAAGTAACAATAATATCAACTTCAAACGATATTGGATAGGCAATTGCACAATAAATTTAAATTAATAATCCTTTACTATACATTGTCTGGACTTTAAAAGAGACTATGATTCTCTGAGTTTGTTTCGGCGTTTCTTCTCAGAGGTCGTCAGCTAGGAAATGCCGGAGCCATCTAGCTTAAAAAAAATAATGTAATATATTGACTTGTAAAAGTGTCTTTAAAAGATCTATTTACAGAAATAAATATCATTATCATTATCATTTAATTTTATACTAAAGTAAGAAGAAATGTTTTATGCTTTGTGATGTGAAGGGATTGGCCTTCTTAGCAGTGAATGTAGCTAGGACTATGTGAAACAGTAGCTTCAGGTTAAATATTTAGAGCTTGCTTTGATACTGAAGTGTTGTAGCATTTCGTAGCCGTAACATCACCACTGAGTGATGAGTCATAATAATGATTCACGTACACACGGTAATATAACGGTCAATACTTTTTCAGTAAGTATATGTTGATCACGCATCTTATAGAGGTTTCATACACATAGTATGGCTCACCTAATCGGTAATTTTATCTCCACTGTTCTTCGTAACTATTGTGTATCTATATCTATATGTGTCTTACGTTGATGATTGAAATGTATAAGTTAGTTGAGTAGTTCGAGTTCAAGTGTAAAAAAACGGGTCCTTAATTGTAAAATTTGTTTGAAAATATTTTAGATTAGTTTCACAATAAAGATGTTTGTTGAAGTATTTAAGTTTTTTTGATAAGTTTTCATCGCTACAAGTTTCGGATCTCTATTCTTTATTTTCTTCTATAGTGTATAAGTTACATACTTAATACTAAACAGAGGTGTAATGTACACCCACAGTTCGCCACTAGGTTTAAGTGCCCCGCAATAGGGGGCGAACCTATTGCCATTAAGTGGAAACAAATTCAAACTCCTGAAAAACTGAGAATTTCATAGAAAAACCCAAACCAAACATCGTTCGACCTGGAATGGAATTGAACCCAGGACCTCAAGTGTAACCGCCGCGCTTATAACTACTAGGCTAAACAGGCATCGCGTTACTATAGGTACAATCTGGGCGTCTTTAAATCAGTTGCTTCTAGGCAAACGCGCTCCATCTTAGATCGCATTCGAACTAGCGGTCAAGCGTAGACCTATCATGAATAAAAAATAAAGAACTATATCGGTGGCGGGGGAAGCGGCAGAGTGGAAGGCACGCCTTGCGCAACCCTGAAGCATTCACCTCTCTCTTGATCCATAATAAGCTAGTGTACCCTGTAGTGTCTGAGTTCGCGATTCCATCGTCCGATCAGATAATGGCCCCAATAGGTGGCACGCGAGTTTGCATATCTCGTCATGGTCGTGGCGAATTTTACGGATCCCATGGTCATGACTTTAGGGCAAGTGAAGGCAAGTACGGTTTTCAGTCGGCATGAATGCGACATACCCTGCCGCCTCCTCAAGTAGCGGACTAGCGGACGACCTTTGAGGATTTCCCGTGCTATAAAAAAATGAAGCTAATGTGGCGGTCAAGACAATGTTTTATTTTTTATATCGTCATGCACGAGCTCTTTTAATACACCCCTAAAGATAATAATTATGATTATAGTACTTATCACATTTTCGTAATCAACATTTGCTTAGTGCCGGACAAACAATGTATAAACTTCAAGGTCTTCAAAAATTTGAAACTGTGACTTAGGAATAATATACAGAGGCCAGCACATCAAGCTACCACAATCTGTAAAATTTCTTTGATAGATTTTCAACTTTAATACAACAATGTAAGGTTTATTTTCAGTTGGGAAAATTTGACAGTTTTGGATAGCTTGACCTGCTGGCGTCTGTACAAAAAAGACTTCAACCTAATGTTTTTTTTATGAAATTATTAATAGCATATCGGAGCTTTAATTTGTGCCAGATGGCAAAGACTGGCCTCCTGTTACTTAGATGATGGGGACTAAAACATTAAACACAGCTACGAACTGAGTGTACATCTTAGTATGCAGCTGTGTTTCGGTACACCTCTGCCTAACCTTTCGGGATATAAAGTCGTATAACAATATGTACCTATGTATAGTATAAATATTTACCGGCACGCCTACGTCAAGTATACAATGCTATGACATATATATACATATATGTCATAGCTTTGTATACTTGTGGCTCACGAATACCCATACGTGCATACTAGTACCGACCACTGTAGGCACGTAGAAAAAAGTTAAAAAAAATTTTTTTTTGAAGAAATAAAACCTCTTTCCAAAGTTATACTTAGTTACACAAGAAGTCTCAAATCACACGTTACTAGAAGTTTAGTGTGACAGGAGAATCTTGGCCTTTTGCTTTAGAGCTATGTGATAGGTATGTATAATGCCGAGCCCCGACTTTTATTTTATTGTGTCTGAATCTTCATTCAATTACTTTGCAATCGTAATTTTTGACAGTTGTATCCACCAAATCTGTCAATCCTTGTGCCATTGGACAGCCGTTCTGATACAATTGAAATAGCATAGATACTTGTGACCAATACAAAATATATTTAGCTATTAAAACTAAACCAAGATGATAGCCATAAACCAGTTTTCATCCCTCTCATGTTCAGCCCTCGTCGTTGTTGTATATACCAAGCTAACCTTATGTTTAAAGTAAGTAGGCAGTTCTGTATTGGTAAGTCGATTTTTTTACTACTTATCATTAGGTGGCGTATCCCACTCATATGATATTTATATCGAATGATATCGATATATACAGATCCAGAATGTGATTTTATTTATAAATGCAACCCTCTAAAATAATGGACAAAGTTGATAGGTACTATTAAATAATAAATATATTGTTCTGTCTATATCATTAAAAGCCTATTGCCGAATCCAAACTGTGAGGCGCTATTGAGAATCTCTGCGTCGTACCTAGCAGTTATTTTAACTGCCAGGTACGACGCAGAGGTCCTGGGTATGATTCCAAGTCGAGCAAAGTGTTATCTATGAAATTCTCAATAGCGCCTCACAGTTTGGATTCGGCAATAGGCTCGCCCCTATTACATTTACATGGGACCTAAAAATAACGGCGAACTGTGGGTGTACCTAGTCTACAACTCTGTTTAACCCTTCCGGAAATAACCACTGCAGTTGCTACTTTTGATAAATAAACTTCTTTTATTTTGAATCATTGATGTCATTCTGATAATTTTACATAGATAGGTATATAGTTTAGTTAATGTTAACTAACCCATTTACAGCGCCTAGTCATAACGATCTGCAAAAATAAATAAGACTGAATGCCTGATCCAATATAATAGCAACGTGTTGTCCCAAAACAACACAGTCTGTTCCAAGTCTAATAATCAGTGCACCGTGTATCATAAAAGCTTTGAGATATATATATATATTTTTTAAATAAATACTTTTAAAAAATAAACAAAACAAAACTAAACTGTTTCTATAGGTTTGTCAACGAAGAAAATGTTTTATGCATTAAATTACTTATCTATTCTGCTTTTCAGGTTGATTCAAGACTTTCAACTCTGTCTGGTCGAATGGACCCCCGTATGAGTCTCCAGCCTCAGGTAGTTATATACGAGGCTATTGTACGCATGAGTGGCAACCCTGAACTCCACTCAAATTGCTCGCGCCATTCGCAAATATCACAGAAACAAGAGACTCTCACGAAACGAGCGTAATCAAGATCAAGAATGGAATACTTTCTATTTGTTACTTGCACAGGTAGGTACCCTACGAACATAATTATGATCACATTATAAACTTAATTATGCTATTACGTTAGTAGGTAACATAATAATATTGTTATAATTAATAAATATAATTTGCAAAATAATATTGTTGTTTCTAGTAACACCTTGGTTAAATCGTATACAATTTAAAATAGGTGGACACGAACCAAAGGCAATATTTGACAGGAACCTTATGAACAGCAGGAAACATACCCGTGACATAACAGTAACACAACCGCGGAAGATGTATGTCGTAGCCTCGTAGCACGCTTGCTACGCCGCTACGCCGCTACGAGTCTCCCGTTCTGTTGAGGTGTTTGTTCCTGGTTATTTATTTGATGAATGATTAATATAATTCTATTTAATAATTATATTTCTGTAAATAGGTGTTTTTAAGACAATTTTATAAGTCAATATTTTAGATTTTTAATACATTTCCTAACTGACGACCTCTGAGAAGAGATACAGTCGTAGCACATCATCATCCAAGCGTTTTCCCAACTATGTTAGGGTTGGCTTGCAGTCTAACCAGATGCGACTGAGTATCAATATTTTACACGAAGCGACTGCCATCAGAGCTCTGCAACGCAGTTTTTGGGTAGCACCGATATCCTGAAGATAGACGATGACAGGTTTTTTGGGCTTCTTCCACTAACAGTTAGCACGTGTGCGCCTGACAACTGGGACCAACGGCTTTAAGTCCTCTCCGAGAAATGGATCTCGATGTTTTAAGAATGGTCACCCATCCACAGACTGACCATAGTTAGCGCAGCTTAATCTTACAGATCGATCGATCAGCGTACAAACTCAGAGAATGAACGTCTCATTTAATTCAAGATTCAAAAAGCCGCACTCAGATCTCCTGAAAACAATAGATTCCTTTTGTGTTAGTTATCAGTTAATTTTAAAATGGAGTATTAATATTAAATATCTAATATATACCTAATGTAGGCGGATTCAGCATATCCGACCACCACTTTACCGATTTGTCAAAAATAAGTTTTTTTTATTCTACTAAGTTGGCAAACAAGCATACGGCCCACCTGATGGTAAGCGGTTACCGTAGCCTATAGACGCTTGCAATACCAGGAGTATCACTTGCGCGTTGCCGACCCTGGATTGAAAGAGGAACAGTTAGGTTGGCAGTATAATGGTCAAAGTCCCCCCACTGCCAACACAACGTTTCCTCGTGGAGCACTGGCAACCTTGCTCACCGTAAGAAACACAACACAGCTCAATGCAATGTTATTTTACTTCGATTTTCTGCAAGACGGAATTACTTCTACTATGCCGTACCTCTCTTAAATAAGTGAATAATTTCTTCACACTGTACTTAGTTGTTGCTCCAGAGAGCTCGTCGTAGCTAAGTAATAACTACGCTAATGATTCGATCTTCAAGGTTAAGCAGGGCTTTTGCTTAGATCAGTCTACAGAGACCCCTTCGTGCTTCGGAGATCACATAAAACCGTCAGTCCCGGTTATCATACGAACACCTATGATAATAATCGTTAGTAGTAAGTAGTCGTACATCGTACGTCATTTTCTCGTAGTCCTACATCGTACGTCATTTTCTCGACGGCGTGTGAAGTCTGTCAACCCGCACTAGGCCAGCGTGGTGGACTATAGCCTAATCCCTCTCAGTCTGTGAGAGGAGACCCGTGCCCAACAGTGGGACAGTATATGAGTTGATGATAAAGTAGTCATACATAAGCCCAAAAATACTGAATACTAGTCTGTACAGTTTAGATTACCGGTATTGCTAAGGAAAATGATGGCAGTCGCTTCGTGTACAGTATTGATATTTAACCGCGTCTGGTTAGACTGGAAACCGACCTCATCAAAGTTGGGAAACGGCTCTTAGAAAAACTCAGATTTGTTGCTCCAATACTAGCGGGGCATTTCTTTTGTTGGGTCTAATAAAATTTTTAATCTAGGTGAAGTCAAAATCTTACAAATACAATACAAATCTCAAAATAAACTATTGTAATGAGGCACGGTAAGCGAATAATCATTTTTTGCCACTTCAAACTGTCTGTTTGACCTTCAAGAATATCTGGCTGCGAATGTTGATTACATTGTTTGTAAGAATTACGAATACGTCGTACGTCGCGTCACGGCAGTACTCGCATAATCGCGGCCAATTTAATTTATTTCATACTGGCTTTTGCCCGCGGTTTCACCGGCATCCCCCAATGGACGTTTTGAGACCAAGGTATAACTTATATCTATAAACAAGGTCCAATCTAGCTCTATACCAAATTCTATACCAAATTTTATCCAGTGTTTCAGGAGTTTTAGCGTGATAACGTAACAAATAGATAGACCAAGTTATTTTCGCATTTTAGTATAGATTCAAGTGCAATTGTTTTGCGCACATTGGATTTATATTGATATTTTTGAGACTTATTAGTGGAGTTTCACTCGGAAGATAAGATAAGAAAAACTTTATTTGCAATAAATATGGGTACAGACAGTTCTTCAATATTAATTTAATAATAGATGCCACATATTATAGGTAAACATATAAGATAAGATAGAAATAGTACATTCTTATATCTTATTGAAATACGCATATCAATTGACTTATTTTAAATTAAATAACAAGTGACCCAGAAGATGATATAACAAAATAATATATTATTACAATTATAATTTCCTTTCCACAACGGTTTTAAACTTATGAATCAAACACATTCAAACCCTAGTTACCTAAATATATTACAGCTCTGGATTAAAACAACTACCTAAGTACACAATCTAAGTCCATCTACAATCATCTTAGCGTGCCTACAATCATAGTCCTGGCAAAAGAAAAGCGAAATCTTCAGGATAAATATCTACTAAAATAAATCGTCAAAATCGGTTTAGACTCTAAAGAAGAGACATCCAAAGAAATTTCAATATTTAGATATAAAGAATCATAATTAATATAAATATATTATATTCATAAATTATTGAAGAGCGAATTGAGTAAAAAGGGAGGCCTTGTTGAAGGTTAAAAATGAAATAGGTACCTACTTCAAATTTTAATAAATCAAAATTAAAACGGTTCATAATTGACTAACGAACTCGAGTCCCGAAGTGGGACATTACTGGCTTCTACAAAATTATATATAAAAATAATAATAAGGTAAAATAAATGAAGACAAAGTTACATATTTGTGATGGAATTTACTGTTTTTACTTCAGGCACGTAACTGCTTAACTCGGTGAATTAAGCGTGACTTGACGTTGTCTCACAAAATGCTTATTTCAATTTATTGCAGCTATGTACCTACTTAAATAATATCTTTGTCAAATAGGTGGGTGAGTATAATCTTATCAATAATAGAAATAAAATCTCAGATAAACAAGCCTAAGATATGAGAAGTTGAAATAAGTATTATAAATCAGTGATCAGACGAGTATCAACTTCAAAAATGATGACGAATGATAAAAATTTAGCGTACCTACAGCACAAAAACAGGTGTTATTATTTGCTGATACAAATATATATTATTCTGCCTCATTAGTATGCCTGCCTCACTATAACCCTGCAATAAAATCGAACCTGATTCTGATGGTTTTGTTGGGTATGAAGTAATATGAAATTATCTTTTTGTATTTTTTGGCATTTTCCATACTAAGATTTTAAATTTATTTAGCAAAGGAAAAATTCTACTGCGGGCAGGATTCGAACCTGCGTCGAAAGTGCGTAATATGATTATATGAAATTTCCAGTAGCAGCTCGGATTTAGGATGTGTGTGTCTAATAGCAATAGGCTTGGCCCATTATTTCATTGGATGTAAACATACTGGCGAACTGTCGGTTATATTTTATTAATACACCTCTGCCTACCCTTCGGAGGACACAGACGTGATAGTATGTTCTTTATATTACTGATGAACATCGATATGAAGAAAAAATCTGTTGGACGGATTAGGTGAAAACACAGGACCAATCTTTTTGAGCCCAACCGTAGGATTTAGCCATTTGCTAACATTAAAATATAATAGTTGCGTAAAAATTATGCATCAGATTAATATTTGGTTTGCGCAAATATGATTATGTCTCTGAATTTCGTACGAAGCTCAAATGGCTGCCTATCCGCCTTCGCCGGAATGCTCATATTCTTTTTCTAGTGTATAATGTTCCACCATGTTTTAATCCTTCCACCCCGCTGTACCTAAAAGGTCACTTTGAGTTCCTTTGTGACACACACAATAAATGTCTTAGGTTATCTGAAAACTTGAAATTGAAAATGCATTCCACCAGCTTTTTTGACAAATCGTTTACGATCCAAGTTCGCCTGTGGAATGCTTTGCCGATTAGTATAAGAGGTGCTCAATCGCTGCCTATCTTCAAAAAGCTGGTGAAAGATCTATCTCTATCTCTTATAATTAGGAATGCTCCCTGCTCCCTAATCTATATATATATATATAATATATATTATAACACTAACTACTTTTTCCTATCTTCCTGTCCATCAGAAGGTTGTTTATATACTTACATAATGAATGTTATTTTTTTGTAATTGCAAAGTCACTGCTAAGCCTAACTGGGCTTGATCAAAATGATGATTTAATTGACGATATTGTAAGTTTATCTAATTCTAAATGTGTATGTTTAAAAATAAAAGTGTATTTCTTTTAAAATTGTGTTATTGGTGTGCAATAAAGCGTATATAAATAAAATAAATTATTAGATTTTCTCGACGGCATTTTCGGAGATTTTCTCTATGAAATCTGACAACCCGCATTCGGGTAGCGTGGTGGACTATAATAATATATCAAATAAGTAATCCCCCTCATTATGATATGAGTCCCGTGCTCAGCAGTGGGACAGTATATGGGTTAAGGATGATGGAAGTTTTCCTTTTGATAGGCATTTTATTTTTCCATATTATGTAGGTCACTATAATTAATTATCTCAATTTCTGGTTGGTATGTAGGTATACTCTTTCGGAATAACCTTGCACAAGTTCTCATTATTTTATTCATTTCCAAGTTTATCGTAGTCGTTTCCGCAAACCTTCACGAACCGACAACCCGGACAGGAATATTAATGTCCGCTAAGAGGATATTCTTTGCTGTAACTTTACTGTCTTTTATACCTGCTATAAATCACATCTTTCACTGAATCTTAAAATATACCTTAAATTTGATCTAAGTCAGTATTTTAAATCGGTGGGATGAAAATCAAATGGATGGATATAGTATTCATATTATCATAACTGAAAAATAAACATAAACATCTTATTAATAAACAACTATATAGATGGTAATACGTCCCTACGTGGTGGCGCGGTTTTGCAAAAACAATCGCTAAATGATACAGCTGTTCAAGCGTAACTGTTAGCAGATGTGATACCTATATAAGTATACCTACCTACGTCGAAGGCGTTGATTTTTCAAGATACGGACAATGGACGAATGTCATTACAAGGCTGCAAAACGGTTTCAAACAATCGAATACATGGGAATCGAATACGTGGAGTATGATATACCGGTAATTTTATTAACCTTTTGACCGCCACGGACGTGTATAGACGTCAAATTAATTCCAACGACGTCATGGCACGTCAAAAATACCACTTTTTTTAGTTCAAAACAAAGATTTGTTGTTTTTTTTTTACCTATTACATATTAGATACTAGAATTTGATGCTTGGCGTAAAGAACTCGGATTTTCGTTATTGACGTGGCGGTCAAAAGGTTAAGAACGCGGTATTAGAATTATGCATGAAAAATAGATTAGTATTATCAAGTTATGAAAATTTAAGCACAAAAACAATTAACAGGAACGAGCATTGCCATTAACCGGGCACAAATCCAAACTCCGAGATGCTACTGAGAATTTCTTAGAAAAACCCAATAACACTGCTCGACCTGGGTTTCGAATCCAGGACCTCGAGCGTAGCAGTAGTAAATTTAAGTATTTTACCTTAGCAAATTTCGATTTTAGTATCGAATTTGCTATTATTCTTTATATTCTTGCATACTTCTTTTGCTTCGCCTACGTTATTAATGTTTCTGACATTGAAAAAATACTGATAACATGATTTACGTATATTAGTGTTGTTAATGAAAACGTTAACACGACACCGACGAGTCCAATCGTTTCACTTCTAATTACGGCTTAATGTGTAATTTTTAATTAATAGATAAAGTTTTTTATCGAATGACGATTTATTTAATTTAGCTGAATTCAAAGAAATTCAGTAGGTAGTAGTACTGACTACGAACAATGGCGTAAACATAGTCATGCCTCTAACTTTGATGACAATTAGGTACCTACATTTGAAAGACTATCTATAAATGACAGACCTGATTTGACTAAGCTGGTTAATGCTTGGATACGTTTGGACAACGCTGGAAACTATAGTTAAGCTTGTGAGTCATCGCACAGCAGCGTTGAGGTTGAATTCGATAAAAAAATCAACACAAACGCTCAGATGTCGTAAGTGGTTCTCGTTCTCGTGCAGTTTTGGTTGAACACCGTAAGGCGACTCACGACTGTGTGCACTATAAATTCAAACAAAACAACAAAACTCAATCATGAGCTACGCTTTTATAATAGTAGTGTCGGTAGCAATAACGGTGAAGTTATTATTTTTGAGTTTTTCTCTGTATTTCACTTTGAAGAATAAAGAAAATGTAATTACTCAGGTGAGTGGCCCTTGTCGAATTTAGAAATCACTGAGGACGTTGTTACCGTTGTTGTGTCTTTAAACTCTGTGTTTGGGTGTTATTGTCAGTTTAGTAGACCGTTTTGGTATTTTCATAAGTACGATAAAGGGAAAAGCAAATCTACAGCATCGCTGAAAGAAAAAAGTATTTAATTCGCATTCGAAAAAAGTATTTTAAAACTAGTAAGTGTAATCCAAATATATTGGTGGATATTTTAATACTTAAAAATTAATGTAAGTTAACCCAGCTTCTATTGAAGGTAACCCTTATATAGATACTTGACGTTGCATTCACCTATAAATAAATAGATAGTTATGTACATACCTATTTGTATCTAAATATACTCTTGTGTATATTTTTATTGCTACATTTAATACGAAATCGCTTATCGATTGTTTACCGCAAGGTCGGTCGTTTTGTTATTTTTTTTACTTTTTACGATTGATTTAAATATTATTATTTATTTATTTTTTGGCTCGCACGGTTTGTGCATTTGCCATTACAAATGTAAAAGGTAGGGAAACCATTATTTTGGGATAAATAGATTATGGAAACGGAATTTAGGGATTGAAATAGAATATAGGATCACGGTAGGTCAAGGAAAAAACGTTAGGTATATATATTAATAAAGTAAATAATATTAAATAAATAGTAAGAATGTTGTTTGATTTATGGGAGATTAAACATATATTATACATACAAATTTTAATGGTTGAATATTAGATACAATTACAATTTAATATTATTATCAATTATAAACTTGGAAATAAATTATATATATCTAATGTCATAGAACATAATAAGGTAGGAACCGATGTAGGGAGAGGAATGCGGAGATCTATAAGAGAGTTTATGAAAGAGGAGCAATCATTGAGGAGACAACCAAAGAAAATATGATTTAAATCCTCTTCTTCATCAGCACCACAAGCGCACAAGCTGCTATTAATGATGCCAAGCCTAGCGAAATGTGAGGCAGAGCAAACGTGGCCCAAACGCATTCTAATGATTTAAATATTATGCTAAGCTTACAAGAAGTATTTTTTTTTTCTGAAAATAATAACTAAGTAGGTACACACATCAAAAAAGTTTGCGATCACTTTGAAAAATCGAAATCTTTTTTGTTACGGTAGATTATATTATGATTTCTTCTTCTTTTTAGATTCTTTATTTAAAAATATAGATTTAGAATATAAAACAATAAAAAAGTTCAATTGTTTAAAGTTCAATTTAAAAAAATATATCAGCATAATAATTATTATTATGCTAGTGATCGCAAACTTTTTTTGATGTGTGTATGTAGGTACTACATAAATTACGAATTGCAATTGCAATAGCAGACGAATTAGTGATAGCAGCGATTGTTTACATAAAAGTTGATTTCTTACGCAATGACGTGATGTGTACCTACTATGCGATTGCATGTCATGAGCTCGCCATGAGGTGGACGCTGGACGTGCCACCGTGCACACTGCTGCAATTGTTTACATAATATTATCATGAATCTAAAATGGAAAGGTATTGACTTGCCGACATAGGTACCTACCTATTTCATAACACTGGTCGGTACCTACTCACTAACATTTTTTTATACTTATTACATTTTTATGTTTATCTTAATGGTGGTTTAATCATAAATTGATTATACCATCCTCATGAGGAAGGCTCCTGGCTATGTACGCTGATCAACCGATCGGTAAGGTTAAATTACGCTAGCCGTGGTGAATTTGTGGATAGGTGACAAAAACGAAAAAAGCCTAACAAGCAGATAGACTGCTTGTTAGGCTTTTTGGGCTCAGAATACGGTATTGCCTAGAATTTTGGTTGCGGAGGTCTGATGGCAGTCGCCTTATGTAAAATAGTGATATTCAGTCGCATGTGACTATAAGCCGACCCCAACTTAGTTAGGAAAAAGGCTCTGAAGATGATGATTACCTATACCATCCTCATCGGTACAAAAAGGTTTTAGGTCTTAGATCATAAACAAAAGCTTATGATCCAAGACCTAAAATCTTTCTTCGCTATTTTGTACAAGAGATTAATTAGCATCTTTTGACAAAGGAAACTTTAGTATTAGTACATTTTCCAACATCAAATGATTTGGATAAATAATTATAATATATTTCTTTCGACTTCGGTCCGAACGCACTCTTTCAATAGGTATATGATAAACATCCTCGGTACCTAGAATGCCGATGACTTTCAAATGAAAACAACCAGCATACGTAGGTACCTATTCTATATAAGGTATGCAAACAGAGAAACAGACACTTGTAGCGATGTGGATGGCAAGAGGCTGAAAGTATTATTAAAGTTTAAATTAAGCTATTACCTACTTGAAGCCAGTTCACTTGTATTTAGGTAACACCTAGACCTAGGTATTAAACATAAGTAATATCTATAAAACAAAAACAGGCAACGATAAAAAATCCGAGCGCTAGGACCTGCTTGATACTTTATGAAATTACTGCCAAAGAAGATACCTAATCGTGGTTATTTTAGGTAGTAGACATCTGTTATTTACTATCATATCATAAGCCGCAGTGGTATGTTTCCGAAACAGCGTAAACACTTATCGATAAACGTGAAATAGATAACTTCTTCGCATATTATCGTTCCTCTTAAATGTATCACGTTTGTCTATGAAATTCGTCGTCGAGTCGAATTTAGCAATATACCTAGTGGTATCCACAAACCTAACAATAACCTAGGGTTATGACAACTGGACTGCCAAGTCGAAGGTCTCGAGTTCGAATCCAAGGCCGAAAACAAGGGGAACTCATGAACGTATTAATAATAAATTATCACTCGCTTAAACGGTGAAGGAGAAACAGCGTGAGGAAACCTGCATGCTTTAAAGATTTTCGCGACGGCGTGTGAAGTCTGCCAACCCGCACTAGGCCAGCGTAGTCGACTACAGCCTAATCCCTCTCATTCTGTGAGCTGAGAGGATACCCGTGCCCAGCAGTGAGACAGTATATGGGTTGATAACGATGATCATCCACCAACCCACCCACAGAAGGGCTCGTGGCCTCGTGGTAACCTATCAAATAATTTTAATTTTAATCAACGTTCATACAATGTGACAAAGGTAATAAATGCCTACAGATTGGATTTTATTGAATCCACTCAAATGTCATGTCATATTGTCAGGCTGTCAACTTCGGTTAAATTCGGTAAATAGGTACAGTCAGCGTCAAATAGTTAGTGACACTCAGGGTATTCAAATAAATAGACGCAACCAAAAAGTCAATAATATCGGTACAAACAAAGTTTCCATATTATTGTCAACATTATAGTCGCTCAAAAGGTCGAGACGTTTAAAACGTCATATAAATAGGTTCAGTCAAACCGTCATAAATATGGTTACAGTCATCCCGCCAATGGTATCCAAGCATTTAAACTTTTGAACACTTAGTTCAAAAATTTGGAACACATTAGAAAAATAAACCAGCATGTTATAGGAATAAACGGTTTCCCAAAGACGAAAACCTCTTTAGGCAATCTAGGGTTGTAATTGCATGTCTATTTATCTGTCAGTAATATCAATGTCAAGTGCAATACTAAAGCAAGCTAGAAATATGGCTACTTATCGCATTAGTGACACCACAAAACATCGAATTTATATTTGAGGGAGGAAGGTGTCTCCGTAACCATATTCGCACTACATACCTATATTTATAGGTAAGTATATATTGTTTATACATACCTATAAATATAGGTATGTATAAACAAGCACACAGCCCGCCTGATGGTAAAACAATAGTTGGATTTCTTAATTTAAACGATTTTAGTTGTAAAAATTGATGCAAGCGATTATCGACCTTATTGACATTATTTTATTGTTTAATTTTAGTTATTCTTCCACTCTATTACCTTGTTTATGTTTTAAATAGCGGTTTTTGAATAATAGTCAATAAGGTTGAAAATCGCTTGCACCTTTTGCAAGCACTATCGAGTCTAGTAATTTTGTCGACGTTCATTGTTAAAATAAAATGATCATGATATTGAATCATTTAAATTTTAATTATGCACAAGAGTGTATAATTAAAATTTAAAGATAGATAGAGCAAGAGCTCTATGGGATATAATATTATAGTCATACTCACTATCAATGAGGTTTAGGTACATCTATTTTCAGTCAGCTGTTTATTGCTTACAAGTATCGTAAGGCTATGCACGAGCCTTTAAAAAACAAAAGACATGTCTATGACGTCATGCTTAAAATGAAAAGGACAACAGTAGTTACTACTATTCCTTTCATTTTTCTGTATAATTGTTTTCACATTAATTGATGTGAGAAATAATAGGTATTTAAAATGTATAGCAGTAAAGTTTATTTTTCTAAGGTTTTCCATATTTTTGAACACATAAAATGCTTGGATACCATTGGCGGGATGACTGTAACCATATTTATGACGGTTTGACTGAACCTATCTATATGACGTTTTAAACGTCTCGACCTTTTGCGCGACTATAATGTTGACAACATTATGGAAACTTTGTTTGTACCGATATTATTGACTTTTTGGTTGCGTCTATTTATTTGAATACTCTGAGTGTCACTAACTATTTGACGCTGACTGTACGTGCAAAAAAGACAAGTATACCTATAATCGGGACTAAACGAGAATTCTAATTTTTACTGTTCTTGCATAGTTCCTAAACGAAGCAAGAACATTAAAACTTGGGTGTCGATGTAATTTGATGACTGTTGAATTTTGTCGAAACATACACTACATAATGTACATATATACCTAGCACATAGCTACAAAAACAATGTACATATTTCTATTTGGAATTTCCCTGAATTCCGTCCTAGCGCATCCCTACGTCCGGTGACCGGAATATCAAACTCAAATGACATTATACTGTTAATTCTGCTATGGTCTCACACAAAACCGGTCATATCTACACAATATTTTATTATATTGAACATAGAGAAAATATCAGCGTAAAAGAAAATACGTAAAAATTCGCATGCTTGCGATTTTTACGACATACTTAACACTTTGACTGCGCTTTTGGAGTAAAGCGGTTAAGGTTGTCACCTTTCCGTTACCGTTGCGCCGAGTGTTGTGGGTTCGGTTTCTACCCGAGACAAATCTTTGTGTGATCCACAGAGGCCAGCACATCAAGCTACCACAATCTGTCAAATTTCTTTGATTGATTTTCAACTTTTACTCTCAACTATAAGGTTCATATTCAATTGGGTTTGACAGTTTTGGATAGCTTGACCTGCTGGCATCTGTACTTTGTGGCCATTAATTATATATGTTTATAAATTCCACCGCGACAGAGGATGCGTTTCCTAATGCGGGAGCTATATTTAAAAAAAACTGTAATGAAAGAGACCACTGCCTGTGATGTCGAATTTTTTTTCCTCATTCATACGTCCTATAGGGACGTCAACGACATCTATCGAAGCAAATATTACTGTGTTCTTCACCCGACATGAGTAACTTTACAGATAGTTCAATGCTGAACGATGTTGCCTTTTTACTAGTTTTTTTTTTTGTATATTTGGTATTGGCGAATTTTTCTATATATATTTTATTATAACTATAGAATGATGATGATTACGGAATATATTTTAATTCTTTGGTGACATGTGTAGGTATTGGGTATGAGCAATTTGTCGCCACTCGTTTAGAGCCTGTAGACCTTATGATAATATTTATAATTTCTATATTTTTTACAGACTAATACCCAGACGAAAGCAAGAAACAAGTCCATGCTCATATCGTGGAAGGAAATCCCGCGCATCATTCTACCACGGTCAATATACTGCCCAAATACAAACACAAAAGACTTCCCCAATAAATCATGACTGATCGGAATCCTAACAAGTATTTAGATCTTAAAGAAATTCAGATATCTGTGATGACATTTAAAACATTATTTTATTGTTATTTTCTATTTCCTGCCTCAATAAACATTTTGAAATAAAGGTGTATAAATATATAACTAAATGTGTAAGTAGTTACATTAATATGTAAATTTGTATCACAATTATTTAAAATTTTATTGTTATAATAATTATTATTATTCTTATCAATCAAAGTCACAATCTCCAACAACTAAAAAGTTCATGTCTCTTACATAAGTTGCCCACTGCACTTTCTTTTTTTGCAAATTAAGTTTTAAATTTTGTTTTTTGTATTCCAATGCTGTCTTAACAATAAATCTATTAAATTTATGGACATGGGGATGGTTGACATACTCTTCTACTTCCATCCACTTGCAATGGGTTACCTCTCTTTCAGATATTGTTATTTTGTCTGAGATAGCCTTCATCATGAGTATGACATAAATGTCTGAGTTCTCAAACATCATGTTGTGTGTATGTCTAAATGTAACAAGTGATTCAAATGTGGCAATTATTCCAGTTTCTTCTTTTACCTCTCTTACAGCAGCATCAATTATATCTTCCCCTGCAAATGTATTATAAAAACAGACTTTATTATTTATATAATATATCCTATTATGTTTACCTTAATAATTGTTTTATTTTATATCTAATTTCATTATTCATAACAATAATTATGATTCACATAAGGAAATTGAACCGAAAGAAAATATATTCTCATAATGAATAATTGGGTTATAGGAATTGCTCAATGTGGCCTTTCTAGCCTCTTACTAGATATTGATTGCTCATATTACTGTAAGTTGAACATAATTTAGGTACCTTTCTCCACATAACCTCCAGGAAGCTTCCAGTGAGGATACTCATAGTGTTTCTCTGATATAACAAGAAGGTGATTAATATTATTAAACACCATTGCACCAACTCCCAGGTTTGTGTGGCAGGACGGTGGCAGGTTTGGCTCAGAGTTCTTTGGCAGCCATTTGTACATCATCACAAAGTCATCCCTTGCATGATGAAAATTAAAGCCTTTCTAGGAACAGCAAGCCTTTATTAAAAACAATAATAAAATAGTAAACAACTTCATCAGTACATTCACTTTGATATTTAGACTAAAAATAAAAGTAACTTACTTGTGCTAAAATGGGAACACAAAAAGAGTCATTTATGTTCACCTTAAACCATATACATCTGCGACCTTGTGATTTCCAGTTACCCATTGATTCTAGAAAATGAAAATAGAGCTATTATACAGGCTGTTTTGAAAAAGCATGTTTTGAGGAGGAGTGTAGGTATTTTACAGGTAATTGTTAATCCATATGAAGATTTCTTACTATTAACTATCTACATGAGGGTGACTCCTTGTGAGCTTTACTTGATTTATTATCAAATTAAATCAGGTACTTATTATATATCTACAGAATGAAGTAAACTCAAGCAATTTTTAGAAATGAATTGTTTTAATTACCCATTTTTTTAATACACATATTTAAGTTGATAAAAGGTATATTATCTGTAATCCATATTTCGAGCATAAAATAAACATTGTTATTTAAATATTTATACTACTTTAATGTGTTTTATTAAAAAATATAAAAATCAAAACTACCTTTGACTAGGAAACTAAAGAATATTGGACCATAGTGCCCATACTAAGAAATTCTCATATGGACTGACTCTTCCCACTTGGAAAATATCTAGTCTACCACAAGACATCCTCCTGTATTAATTATTAAGGTTCTTTCAAAAATAGATTTAAGAAACATTTGAGTTGAGCAATGTTATTAGTTTCTTTTAAGAAACTGTCTAGGTCAGTTGAGTTGCATACAATAGGGATGTAAAATTATGACTTGAGGCGCCTTTGCTTATATTACTGTGATCTTATGTAAAATGTTAGTATTTGTAATTGCCTAATTACAATTCAACATATTCTAAAAATTAATTGTCATCAAGGAAGTTACCATCCAGTTTTTTTGTGAAATGTTGTTGTCCACATTTCTCTTTTTTCGTGTCGATGGTGATACCATTGTATCTGTCTTTTACACCTCTAAATACTTCACTAGTAGATTCACTAAAACTAGAATATGCAGACACTGGAGTTATCCTAAAATCAAAGTATTAATATATACACTTTTTTAAGAAACCAGAAGCCTCGAAATCAGTATGTATTGAATAATACAAATATTTAGAGCCGGATTTAAAGGACAACACAGAAAATCTTTGGGATGTAAAATGTGGAGGCCCCTGGGCCAGAGCCCCGGCTGCCCTGCCCTAGTCTGAAGGATGAACTGTACTGGGAATACAGACTTCTTTTCTTATCAATGTTATTAACTATCTCAACGACCTAACAGGTCATAACCTACCCTTGAAAAACATATTTCTGATTGATCCGAGTACAAAAATACAATAACTTAAACATGGTTACATAAATCCATAGCAGACTTAGAACAATTCGTAGATCGTGTCTGATACAACAAATAAAAATTCAATCAGCAAGATAACACAACATTAAAACCATGTTGTACACGTACTAAACAGGAACAAGAATTAATGAAAGAAACACACACAGCTGTTAAATAAGAACAAATATCTGACACAGACTGACACTAGTTAGTGACACAGGACAGTGACGTGTGACGTCTGATTGCGTTGAGAACGTAGATATTAGACATGTGTATGTGATGCGCGTAATATTACTCGGGCCGTGATATTACTTCAAAATGTGATGCCATATTACGCATTACGCGACGAAAACTAACATCACACTATCACCCGCGCATTTCCTATCTTTAGTAGAAGAGTGCAACACGATAAGACCTTCTCATATCTAAAAAAAATATTCATCATTCAAATACACCGTGTGCTAGGGATTTCATGTCAAAGTTTTCAAGTAATAAGATCTAAATAAACTTTTTCTAACTGTAATCTAAATGTATTACGGCAGTGCAACAAGCATAGCTCAATATACCCTTTGGCAACAAGTAATACGTATATTACGTATCACTTCAAGTAATAGTACAGTCGAAGCACAAACATTATCAGATCTTTCGAATACGTCGCGTAATGTTTCGAGTAATGCGTAATGTTATCGAGTAATATCACCTGACCGAAAAAGTAATGTTGCATCACATTACTTCATAAGGTGATGTTTTGCGCATGTCTAGTAGTTATATAGGAAAGACTGTGTTTGAGCCGTAGACAGAGGAAACTATAGACTGCTGGATACATCTATCTTCAGTAAAAAAAAGGATACACCAGATGCCCGAGAAGAAAAGAGATAACGATATGCTATTTTTTCCCTCATCGCGTGGCCGTTTTTTTCAAGGTCAGCACTTCATTTGCTAAACAAACTTTGACATTTTGATTGAGCATTCGTGATAGATTGTGACAAACATTGAATTTTTTATTAATTAGTTCATTCATTTTTATGTGTTCGTTGTTGAGCAGGATCTTTATCTAATACTGCAAAATGATACGGTGCAGTGTTCTTGGTTGTAAAAGTGATAGTGAGAAGAAAATTCCCGGTTTATCTTTTCATTAGACAATTGCTAGCGATTTACGGATCTACGAATATATAATTATATATAATTTAATTCTAACTGAATTGCTAAGTCTGTCCACACAAATTAAGTTTATCTTTAAATAAACCAGATGGCTTCAATGATGCTTAAGTACAAACTACTATCGAAACCATTTAAACCACCTCATTAGACTACCGTTTGTATGCGCGATTGCTATGCTGAAGGTCCTGGTTTCGATTCCAAGCTCTAGCAAACCTGGGAACCTAAACAGACGAGTGAACGGCAGGTCTACATTACTACCTACACCGCTGCTTATCCGTCGTGTGCAGTGTATATTGTACATATTTAACTAACTTCCCCAGTTAAAATTATAACTGTGGATACTACAATACGACCTACCCATTCTTCATCTTTAAGAGATCAGCTCTTTGACGGTGGAGCAATAAACATTGATCACTATTCTCTGCCTTCTGTTTGACCTTTTTGTGTGACTCAATTTCCACTTTTTCCTTCAGATAATCTACAAAACGTCGTGTAAAGGTTGCCTCATGCAGCAGCAATTACAATAAATTTTATGAATCTTAAAAATTTAGAATGATCAGTAGTCTCGTGCTTCTCAGCTTGTTTTTTTTTTAATTAAATATTCATGCTGATCCCGGCGTATGTTTATTAATATTATGGTTTATGGACTGCCTCATTAGTCTAGTGGTCCTAAGTGCGACTGCTACGCTAGCGGTCCTGGGTTCGATCCCCAGGTCGAGCAGTGTCTTTCTGTGAAATTCTCAGTAGCAGCTCGGAGTCTGGATTTGGGCCCGGTTAATGGCAATAGGCTCGCCCCCTATTACATGGGACCTAAACGTACCGGCGAAATGTGGGTACACCTCTGCCTAACCCCTCGGGGAATACAGGCGTGATGGTATGTATGTAAAGTCTATGGATTTTACCTAATCGGCTCAATCTGTGATATCGTCACAGATTAAGCCAATGCTACGAGACGTAATTGTCACTTTATGAAAGAAAGACTTAAGAAAGAAAAGGTAAATTTATAGATGGAAGAGCCATCTTATACGGAGAACAACTTGAAAAAGTATCCAGCTAGACCTAGGTTAAAGTAAAAGATAGTTCCAGAGCCTACCAGAATTGAAAAAACAATGGGAATGGCCTGGCGCACTGACCTCTTTATTACAAGAGAGGTCAGTGGGATAAAAAAAATCGTATAAAAAAAATACCCTGGCTACACTATCGGCACCCTAATTAGAATGCCTTATAATTATAGCGATCACTTTTTCATACATACAGTTCTCCTAGTTAGTCTGTGCAGCTTGTTCTAATAAATTAACTTCTGTTCTGGTGCTGAATACAATCAGCTGTTACTGTCTTGGTTGAATTTTGATCGACAATGTCAATGTCATTTGTTACCGTCACATGATTCACCAACGTTCACCAACATGAACAAATAGCCAACCAATTAATCGTAATCGTACCATCCCATGTTTTTTTCATTCATGCATTCATTGATAAAATAAATAGGGGGGGATATTCCGGATATTTCAGAAGCGAAACATTTTCATTCAATTAAGTTACGTGACTTTTATGTAGGGTCTACTGGTTCATTAGAAATAAAGTTTTATTTATGAATACATACATATTTAATAAATGCTTTAGACGAATAATCAATTGAATGAATGTTGGGGATAGGATAATAATTTGGGATACATTCGATTGTAAATGTACCATTAAATAGGTATAATACGTAATATAGAAGTCTTATAAATAAAAATGGAATCAAAAATCTTTCAAGGTTCTACAGACAAATATAATGGTATTACAGTGGACTCTCAAGAGGAACCTTGTGAAACGAATATTCTTTTAAACCAGTTATATAGTAAGTTTATTTCATTAGGTATATTTTTTATGATGTACCTATCTATTATGTTGTGATAAATGAAATAATACCTACCCTGGTCTTTTCAGATTCAATGAAAATTTGGTCGGAGCAGAATAAACGGTGTATATGGTTTAAAGTTAACATAAAAGATGCAGCTTGGGTGCCAATACTAGCAAATGTAAAGAGTAGTTTGTTTGTAGTAGATGAAGTTTAAATAATGAATTTGTGCTATCAAAGTTCTGCAAATGTAATTTATTTTTCCTGCTAATTAACATTGATTTCAAATTCAGGAAGGATTCAATTTTCACCATGCCCGTGGAGATTTTGTAATGATGTACAAATGGCTACCTAAAGACAGTTCATCTAATTTACCACCAGCCTGTCATACTAATCTTGGTGTAGGTGGAATGGTTATAAATGATAAAAACCAAATATTAGTTGTGTCTGAGAATCACATGGAATGGGAACATTGGAAACTCCCTGGGGGTTATGTGGAAAGAGGTAAGCTAAGTAATATCTAACTTAATTAAATGATTCAGTGCAGCAGTTTTTTTTACAAACAGTGGCGGCTAACTAATAGTTTGTGACATGCTGGTTGTGCCAAATGACACACCAGCAGTGGCTTTAAGTGTGTTGATTCACATTTCAAAGATAATTTATAATTTAATAAGGTTTCATAAAGCTAATTAAGACACTACTCTAGTGTCACATGCCATACATGAAAGAATCCTTGACTTGAATGTTGTGCCATCTGCACTGAATAAGTAAACAGTAAAACTGCTACCTAAATAATTATATCAATCTTGCTCATGAACTTACCCACATAAAATATATGGTAAATGGAATATGGCCATTATTAGTAACAAAGTTTTATTATTACAAACACTTTTCTAACATTTTGTAAAGCTAATCTGCTGAAAGGATAATCTTAACTTGGCAAGCATGCCTGAGGATTCTGCCAGCATCCTCCACCACAGATAATGTGTTTGAAAATTTCCCACTGATGGAACACTATTTTGTATGTGTTATCATGTTTTAATATGTATACAATTTTCTATATTGCACAACTAACACACAAAACAAGAATTGATTTTTGTATAATTGCAGGAGAGGATATTAAAGATGCAGCTATAAGAGAAGTTAAAGAAGAAACAGGAATTGATACCTCTTTTGAATCAATGGTTACATTAAGACACACACACAACTCTATGTTTGGTAACTCTGATATATATGTAATCATATTATTAAAAGCTACATCAGAAACCATCAAGAAATGTGATACAGAAATTAAAGCATGCAAGTGGATGGATATTGATGAGTACTTAAATCACCCAGATGTACTTGAATTCAACCAATTTATTGTAAGGCAAGCTTTAGACTTAAAGGCTAGAAATCTGAAATTGGGACTCCGTAAGGACAAACTGAAAATAAGGAATTTTTCTAGGGAAATCACATCTGTGGTATTAGAAGATTTGTGATTGTGAATGTCTCGGCAATGTTCAGGGTCAAGTGATAATAGTACAGTTGATACAGTGATAATATTTAATTTATATCTTTATCAGTATGTAAATTATATAAATGATAACAATAAGGTGCTGGATCATCTATCAGACATTCAGGCAAAATACACAGTTCATATACAAATTAAGGTAAATCATTAGTAAATTTTGTTGACTAATTAATTTACCTACCTTTAAAATTATAACCATGTATTTACGATTAATTATTTGTGTTATATAATTCAGTTTTACATTTATTAGTTGTTTAGGGAAGTTATTTATGTTGTACAACATTTCTTCCTGCAGTTGTTTATAGCAGGTCAACTGAATTACCATGGTAAAAATGTACCAAATGATTTTGATGACTATAAATTTGTTATAAATAAATTAGAAGCTAAACAATCTTTACAAAGTAATCTTTCCACCTATTATAACCTCTCAATTGTTTTAAAATGATAAAGCAGAAGCAAAGTATGATTATTTACATAGCAAGTTCAATAATTTGACCTCTTACATAATCTATTCCTGTGATTCGTTATATTGCGTAGCTATCTTGAATTTGTTCAGGTATTCTTAACAGTAATCATTTCATTAAGCATGAAAACAGTGATTGATGCAGTGAGCAATTATATGTCTGGCAAATTAGTCAGAACATCGAATTTGAATTATGTGTTCAAAAAAGCACCTAGGTGCTTGCCTCATCCATTTACTTTTACCAGATTGCTTTATCATGAGTTTTTCTCTATATTGTTTCAATATCTTGATAATAGCTCTATAAAATAACCTTATCAAATTTTAATATGATAAACTCAACACCAAAGCTTACTTACAAATTATTTATATACTTATAAAAATAGTTTCTTGTTAACAATTTTACTAAAATTTTGATTGCTAACCCAAAGAAAATAACGATCATGATATTGAACATTGCTAGTCATTACAAACAAAAAGGGTAAGTAAGTTGGTACCTATTGAAGCTTATCAGTAGAAAACAATATCAATAAACCTCATTACATAAAGGATTATGAATTTATAATAATAGGTGCCCAACTTAGTAGGTGTTAATAAAAACAGATGCAATGTTAACAATTCTTGTTTTCAATCTAAATCTGGGGCTGCAGCATTTCGTCCTACATAGTCTCCATCTTCATCAGAACTATCTGCATCACCTATTATAGATTTGAGGAGTCCTCCAAATACAGAGTTCGGATTTTTGTTGTCAGGTGGTATTTCTATACCAAACCAAATGCGACCAATGTTATCTAAATATACTGAGTAGTTTGGATCCCTTTTAATACTTAAAGCATACCAATTTCTTAAGATTTTAAATTGATTTGAGTGTCTCCTGAAAGAAAAAACATTTATATTAATACTATTGCTACATTCTCAAATGTATTGTCTGATAAATATGACACTCATCAAAATGATTACAGGCTGATATAATTAAAATACCAATAACATGCTAAAAAGAAGAAGAAGGCATAATACACAATAGTTATAATTATGATATGATGTTACTTACTGTTCAATTGCACGTAATAAAAACCACAAAAAGTTTAGTAATGGGAATAAGTAAGGTGGGCCTTTATTATTGTTTATGGTAGGGTGTAGGCCTGTGTATTTGTTGAAAGTGTCTGTGGCCATTTGTATATTACGCAAACAAAGGATCTGCAACACTGGCTGGGCGATGAACAAATCAATTTCAGATTTCAGTCCTTTAGTTGTATGAAGTTCAACAAGCATATTTGCATATGCTGAACCATCACATGAGTGCAGGAAATGCCTATGGGCAGCAGTGTACTTCTTTTCTTTCCAATATACTTCAGCAATTTTCTGAAATAAAGTATGTATTAAGTTAGTTATTTCATTTAATTGATTCAGCTTATTCCAGGAACACCTTTTAATAATAAACAACAGAAAATAATTAAGTAAAGACACTACTACTTCTATCTTTTGTTTACTACAGAGAACAATCTACAAAAATCTTTTAACACAATTCTATTGGTAGAATAATAAATTATCAAAAATAGCTACAATAGTAGGTAGGTAATAATTAGATTTGTAGCAAAAATATTGGTGTTAATAATACTCTGTTATCAATAGTTGAAATATTTTTTAAAGTAAAAAAAATTGTGCATACTATAAGCTAATCAAAACAGTTTACCTTGTGTAATAAAGGATGACCTTTTTTATTACTATCCATAGACCATTTAACAGAATTAGTAAGGAATGATTCCCTCTCAGGTATACTAGCACTCATCAAAGCGAATAACTTTGCTATTTTGTCAATCCAATCGTGACATGGTTCAGTTTCTGATTTATTTAGTACATCTATGAGCAATATAGCCAAGTCTGCTCCACTGCCTTGCTGATCGCGTTGTAGCAATAACGTAGAACCTTTGTACAATAAATTTAATAGATCCGCATATTTTTTTTGACTAAGATATCTGAAAAATCATAATATTCTAATAAAAATCTATTTATTACGCTCTCAAAATAGCATGTAGACCAAAATTGTATTAGGTACCTGAAATAAAGAGTTCTATACATTTGATGTGCCTCATAGTATTGTCCAGAGTTTACAGATGCTTCTAACTTATCGAGTACTCTTACAACTCCTCTTTCTCCTCGTGCAGCCATCATTTATTTTCCAGAACAATCTGTTTTTCTTCCAAATTTATTCACATACACCAATTTACGCCATAGCCATGAAATTAACTTTTTTTTTTATAATTTTATTACTTCGGATACTTATCTTTTGAGCGCAGACAAATTATGATCAAAGTTATTAACTTATGATCAAAACGACAATAGTCAGAAGTTTGCAATTACATAAAATCTTGGATCAATGAAGAGGATGGTTCAACACCACTTTTGTCTTGCCCATGTTATTTTAAGGTCCACCTGTAGAGAAACAACTGTTGAGGCGTGAGCATTGTGCTGAGTTCAAGTAGCGATTCTGTCATGACTACGATGTCGTCGGGAAGGTGAGCGATATACTCGCCATTGATGTTGATCTTTACTCCTTTCAACTTCAGAAGCTTGGAGCCATTTCCATATCCATTGTATTCCAGTGGTATTTTATAAAAATGTCACCAAATTGGTAAGAACTTCAAAGTTTCGATGTAACGATAGTCAATGTGGTCACCACTGCAGATTGCAGTATCATCTCTGTCCGTTTTACCGTCAGTAAGATTCAATCGGATCGAGGGCTTTCTCATAGTCTACAAACGCCAAGCAAAGATACAGATTTAGCAGAATATACGTTATAACTCAGCAAAAAAGACTGAAAATATTGAGGGCGCCTATGTAGCACAGGTGGCAGCCCGAAATACTAGAACTCAAAAGTCGACGTCAAAAAAGGTGGCGCGTCTCAATTGGATTATTTGTAATTTTTTTTGTTTCGATTTCGATGTTTCCTTTTTGCTTGCAGTCGGTTGTCTTATAATTTCTTAGAAAGTTAACCATGGTAACCCGGTGTGAACCAAGTGTCATTTTTTAAAATTAAAATGTATGTACCCGCTACAGCCGAACTTGCATCGCATAGAAATTCCTCAACATTTCTTGCCAAGAAATATAGTATACTGCTTCTAAGAGCAAAAATTAAAGGATCAAGCTTTTTTACAATATTGTAATGTAAAGAATGCTGAGAATTACAAAAAAATCATTCAATCTTAATTACTCTTGTTCAAATATTCTACTCATTATATTTACATCCTGGCAGCAGGCTCAGCATCTATAATATAATTCTATGATTTGTAATTACACAAATATAAATACTATAATAGTGACACAGACTATTATCTCTCTTGAAGTATTCTTATTCAATTTTCATTTTTATTTATACCAGCTAGAATTCCTGACAAAAACACAAATAGGTATGAACTAAGTTCCTAGCTTGTCACGGTTCATCATCATCACCAACCCATATACTGTCCCACTGCTGGGCACGGGTCTCCTCTCATATTGAGAGGGATTAGGCTATAGTCCACCACGCTGGCCTAGTGCGGGTTGGCAGACTTCACAAACCGTCGAGAAAAATCTCTAAGGTAGGTATGCAGGTTTCCTCACGATGTTTTTCTTCACCGTTTAAGCGAGTGATAATTAATTATTAATACTCACATTAATTCGAAAAGTTAGAGGTGCGTGCCTTGGGTTCGAACTCGAGACCTTTGACTTGGCAGTCCAATGGTCATACCACTAGGCTGTCACGGTTGGTTGTCGGTATAGTATAAAGTTCATAAAGGTAAGTGTAGTTTTTAGTCGGCACGAGTCCGACATACCCTGCTGCCTCCCTAAGTTGCAGACATTTCATGAGGATTCTCCGCACCCTAAAAAAAAGGTTATATTTTTCATCTGCATCCATCAAGTATCATGAATTATTAGTCATCGTACACGCGAATTCTCAAACTAAAAACAGCACACACTTCGTAAACAATACAAAATACTCATTGTTGTTCAAATGAATGTAGGTAACAGAAAAATAAATAATACGACATAATTTACTTGATCCACTACTACTAGTTGCCATAAGTAATATTTTAGTTTCTGCTGACACCCCATCACTCTTTTTTGCCAGACTCGTCGTATACGTCTTCTGTCTGACCTGTAGAAGCGTATTGATGTGGTCTATGGCACTACTTAAAACCTTTTCTGAAACCGGCTTGCTTGGCAGGCTGGAACTCATGAAACCTGCGTACGAGACGTTTCGTGATAACTCTTGAAAACCACTATAAATGGTTTAGAAGCGAGATGGGTCTATAATTCTTTAATAATACTATATTTTATTATAATAATTGCAATATTATCAAAATAAACTGGAGATAATTTATATATTTAAATGTGTATAACTTTATATATGATAAATTACTTATATTTATAATTAGATCTTGTACAGACATTTTAGACATTTTACAAGCTAATATTTAATACTAGACGGGGCCAGCATCTCCTAGCTGACGACCTCTGAGAAGAAACACCGAAACACAAACAACTCTGAGAACTATAGTCTCTTTTGAAGTCCAAACAGGAACAGTATTTATGAATAACAGAGATGTGTGTTACAATGTAGGGCACAATCTGAGCTGGGCTTTTGAAAAACGATCCATATCAGAGTTGAGTTTACCAGTCCTAACTGACGGCACGCATACATCAGTCATTGTGTAGCTCAACCAATGTTTAGGGAGCTCAAAGACTCGTCCCACGATGATTGGTATCATCGATAAGCAAGACAGTAACAGTAAGTAGTAAGATAAGCGTAGGTCACATACGTATACATTATTATACATAGGTCATACTTAAAACTGTCAAAATACGTAATTATTAATCTTACACGAGTAAATTATAGGTTAATTCTACAATTCAAGATTCCGGAACTGCCTGCTACAATTAGGTATCTGAAATTTATCAAAATGGCAACATCAAGCCGACTTTAATTCTAAATTCGACCAGACGGATTAGCTAGTCGCACTATATTCGTTTCTAGTCAACGTGCGCGCAGCTCAATCTTGGTTCTGTTCGAAAATGACTCAAACTCTAACTTTTATTTGCAAAAAGTGTACAAAATAATCTTATATTAAGATGGATAGTAAATGACTTAGTGCAAAGACTGAAGACAGCGTCGCCACACTCGCCACAAACGGATTTATTATTTATACCATTAAGGTGGCAAACAAGCATAAGGCCCTGATGGTAAGCGGTTACCGTAGCCTATAGACGCTTGCAACACCAAGGATATCACTTGCACGTTGCCAACCCTGTAAAACGAAAGAGGAATAGTTGGATTGGCTGTGTAAGGGTCAAAGTCCCCCTACAGCTGCCGATATAACGTTCCCTCGCGGAGCACTGGCAAACTTGCTGACCGTCAGGAACACAACACATCTCAACGCAGTGTTATTTCACTTAGATTTTCTGCAAGGTATTTCCCCAGTCGGGTAGCTCCAATTTGAGTGGAATTATTCCCACAGTGCCCTACCTCTCTTATATACATATAGTAGAAAAACATGACTTTTAACTCCTATTAACTGCCTCATTAGTATAGTGGTCGTAAGCGCGACTGCTACGCTAGTAGTCCTGGGTTCGATTCCCAGGTCGAGCAAAGTATTATTGGTTATTTTTCTATGAAATTCTCAGTAGCAGTTTGGATTTGTCCCTGCTAGGCTCGCCCCTATAATAACATACCGGCGAACTTTGGGAGTACATTAGTTTACCTCAGCCTAAACCTTCGCAGAAATATAGGCGTGATGGAATATTATGTTTAGAAAAATAACACAAAAATATATGTAAGTAAGTAGGTACATATCTCAGGAACACCGGAAGAAGTCCGTAAAACACACATTTTAATTGCAGGTTGTAGCTGAATTATTAATATTAGCGAGGCTGCAATTGCATGCCTGGCAACATCTATCTTCCCTTCTACCGCCTCCTACGCATGCATCATGTACGGTTTAAATTATTTATTTCTCTAAGATTTACAAATCACGTATCGAGAAACAAAGCAACTTATATCTAATAACAATTATATCATTAATCCTAGAATAGCACAGACATTGGTTTATATTTTTATATAAGGGTAATTGTACATCTTCCCAAATAAAACGAAAATTAAAATTGGTAGTAATAATATTTAATTTTAATTAATGTCTAACTGTGTGTTTCTTATTATCTCTTCTATTGTTATTATAATTATTTTAGAGTGTTGTAGGGTATTTTAACTCCGTATGTAAATTAATTAAAATGATATATGTATTTTTTAACACAATATAAATTGATAATGATTAAATGAATTGAATTGAAATTGAAACAACTGCCTATTCAGGCGGGAATAACCATGGACTGCACTATCTGTTAGGTTGCGGCACTGACTGACATGCTGGTGTTCTTCACCGTAACTTCAGAATAACATAAAAACCAAAATGGCATAGCATAGCAATAGGTATTTTTGGTATATGGCTATTTACTCTTACTTATATACTCATCAAGTATTGGCAAAAATCAGTCGGTAGGTACCTAAAATAAAAAAGACTCAATAATCTATCTACACTACTATTATAAAGAGGAAAGATTTGTATTTTTGTGTGTATGTTTGTAACGAATAAACTCAAAAACAACTGTGCCGATTTCAAAAATTTCTTCTTCACCATTGGAAAGCTACATTCACCCTGAGTAACATAGGCTATATTTATATCTTATGTCCACCCGTGCGAAGCCGGGACGGGCCGCTGATATTAGATATAAATACTAGTTGTTGCCCGTGTTTTCACTCGCATTCCAATGAATCTCCAAGATCTAATCTATTTATGTAGGTCCCAAATTTCATCGAAATCAGTTCAGGCGGTCAATTAACGGTTTAGGCGTGAAAGCGTATCTAACAGACAGAGTTACTTTAGCATAGTATTAGCACAGGTTAAATATTATTATATTGAAATACCCGGTCAAACGCCAAAAAATGACAACCAGTCGACTCAACTCATTATAAATTATTAAAAATTATTAATTTTCTTTGCCAACAAATTAAAAATCGCCAATTTAAAAAAATAAAATACCTAATATACTTATAAATTAAACTAGGGCCATAATCGCAGATTGCAATGCCACGATAGTGTTTGTTGGAAGCACGACACAATTTGTGGGGTAACAATCAGTGTAATTTTTGGACTTTGTTGCCAGTGGTAAATCTTTGTAAATAATACATTGGTCTAAGATTTACGTAGAGGAAAAGAAAAGACATGGTTCTGGCGTGACATCCCTGAGGTGTAGTGTATTTTATTCATGGATATGCCAACGTACGTGAGGAGCTGTCTAAAGCACTCTCAGTTAATAATTATTATTGAATTGAAATATGCTCGAATGACACCTAATCAAGCATTGTTTAGTAGTTTAAAAAAATCTCAACATACCATCACATCACGCATATACTGTACTTTACTTTAGGCAGAGGTTTACTTTAAATTCTATTTATTCATTGTATACAAGGTAATGCCTCGTTAACTGAAGGGGTCCAACGATTTCTAGTTCACGGCCTATCATCTAATCTAATCTTAGCAGTGGGGACTGGCATGGTCAGCAACACTTCGACCAAATGTGATCTGTTGTGTTGTCCCCAGTATGGTACATTCCTTACTCTTCAAAGACGTGGTTCATGAAGGCAGCTAGCCCACTAAGAGGAAGGAACCTGTAGTCCTCTGGCTTCGGGTATCCGTTGCCGAGATGACTCATCCGTTTCGTCGCTAGGACGTCACAATCACACAAGATGTGCTGCATGGTTTCCCTGAATTCACCACAAGCTCTACAATCATTGTTCAAGGTCAGCTTCATTTTATGGAGCATGTCATTTCCTATCATTCCGGCCTATCATAGTTGTACCGAATAATATCACGGATCCTATGGCCATGACTGTAGGTAAGACAAAAGAAGGCAGCAGTTTTTAGTCCGACATACCCTGCGGCCTTTCTAGGTGGCAAAGGATACATGAGGATTTTCCGTAAAAAACGATAAAAATCATGCATAGATTTTCAATGAATTCAATTTAAATAGGTCAGTACTCACAAGTTACTAACTTACACATACCTAGTTATATCGTGGAAAAACTGAAACTATGCGTACCTATACACGTCATAAACTGTACGTAATTTATACACCCTCTTACAATTACCTACCTATGTATCTTCACTCACCATTTCCCAAAAGTTAGTCTCGGAGGAACTGTTGTTATTTAATTATAAACTCTTAAAGGGCGCGCTTGTCGATAGTGTTATTAATAACTAAGTGTGATGGATAAATAACGAGACCGGGAAGTTTATTGCTAAGTAAAACACTAACAATGACACAGGATGTATTTCTTTCTAAAAGAAAAAAGGTGTTATATGATCAGTGTCAATCACTGAATTACAATTTTAATGGGTAATATTTATTTAATTTATGTATTTATGCAAAGATACTACAATACGTACTTACCAAAAAAGTACCTAGATAAGACTGACCCGCCAAGTTTTCATTTTCTAGAATACCTACTTTCTGATGATCTAACACCAAACACCTCTAAATTGTAAATTGTGTAAGAACCTTTTCTCGGTTTTAAAATTAATTATCAAAAGATTTCGCAGGTGCCAAAACGAAACAGTGATTTAACAACGTGATAAATAATACACACTCATTATTTGATGTTAATTAAATTGGCTTGCGCATGCATGAAATGAATCCCGGCGTTAAGTTACAATTATATATATTATTATAAATATCCACCAAAGTTTTCAAAAACAAATAGTACTTATTAGAAATTATTACGGTCTACTGCAGGACTAAAAAAGCTACTTCCGATGATTTACATTAAAACAATTCTAAGAAACGATTGCTATGAGTACGAGTTCTAAATACGAACTGTTTCCAGAGGTATTGCTCAATATAATATGGTCTTTTAGTCCCCCTGTTCTCTTTTAGAGACATTAAACTATGTGCCTTGTACCTATAAGTATAGTAGTGTTTGTAGTTACTTCTTGTTAGGGTTCCGTAGGTACCTGAAAAGGAAAAACAGAACCTTTGTAGGATCACTCTGTTGTCCGTCCGTCTGTCTGTCTGTCTGTCTGTCAAGAACCATTATCTCGGGAACGCGTGGAGGTATCGAGTTGATAGGAACTAAAACCACTCAGGTCTACAGTCCCTTGAACCTGTGAAAAAATCAAATTTCTAAGTTAACGCAAAAAAAGATACCGCCGCAAAATACGTAGATATATTTTGACACTCAAGAGAACCAAATTTTATAGGGTATTTTCCGTTGACCTAGAACTAAGAAATTTGGCAAGTAATAGGGACAGTCTTATACTACAAGAATAGGGAAAAATCTGAAAACTATACAATTGTAATTAAATCACATAAAAAACAGGGTGGGTCCTTATGCAAGGAACGGCGGTCATTCCTGAACTATATAAATATTATTAGTAATTACAAAACTGGACGAAACCATCAGTAGGGGAGTCCGACTCGCACATGTCTTGTTTTGATTGTGATGAGATGACAAACAAGCACACGGGCCACCTGATCGTAAGCGGCCACCGCAGACGAAAGACACCAGCAACACCAGTGTTATCACTCGCGTATTGTCATCTTGAGCCTTCAGCTGTTATGTATCTTATGCCCAGTAATTTCATTAGCTACATTGCTCTTCAAACCGGAACACAATAATATTAGCACGTTATTACTTAACACCAGAATATTTGGCAACACGGTGGTACAGTCGGCAACGAAAGTCGTTGAACACGAATCTATTTTTAAAACGCGTTAACATTTTTTTATTATTATATAAAAGTTACTAACCCGAGAAGGTAGCACGAGTTCTTTGTCTATAAGATAATAACAAGCTTTACCTAAACTAGAATTTAATCAAAAGTTTTGGTGTAAGTTATGTTTTCAACATTTGATCACGTTCAGCGACTTTCGTTGGTGACCGTACTACCCCAGACAAACTCTGCAGCATGAGCCTACCACCTTAACTTTTCTTACTTACTTTACGTACTTATTTTTCTTAATATTTCAATTGAGTTAATCTTTCACAAAGTAACCGCTGCATCGCTTTGGAATGGGGCCAGAGGATCTCCAGCCAGCAATTAGAGTCTTATAATGTTTGCGAAATTCAGTTGAAGAGATTTTGAGCCTCATAATTAGAGGCGTTTTTCCTTAATTTCATTAAGAGTTAGCTGATTTTGAAAAAATAATTATGATAGGTTACGGTCAACTGGTCTAAGTATTGCACCACGATATTGAAAACTTTTCAATCCTCTTCTGATTGGACGGATTGACAGCTACTATGAAGTCTCTATGGTAAATTCTGTATTATTTAATACAAATTTATATTATTATAATTTATAAATTCTATATTTTATAATTGTTGTTTTTTTTTCAACATATTGTAATAGTACATTAAGATATAAGTGCGGTAAGTTGAAAACTACAGCCGAGGCGACATTGCTAGCCCGTAAGCCCGAGCCGTAGGCGAGGGCTACAAGAAAGCAGAGGCTGTAATTATCAAAGCGCACGTATGTCAACGTTTTATAACATATTTGCGAGGAAATAAATAAATCTCGGACTTTCTTAAACGAATAAATCTTTAATCACTTGTTAAAGCAGTTATAAAAATTTAAACAATTTGTAAAATTGATTATTACTTGTTCACAAATTAGCGATGCGCGCGCATCAGCCCTTTTTTAAGGCAAAGGCATAAAAAACAGCCAGTATTACTAATAAAGTAAATTAATATTTTTGTGTTTTTGTTACAGATGGTTGTAGTTTATTGTCAAAATTAAAAAAAATAACAAATTAAATGTTTATTTATTATATTTTATCTCCCAAAGTTAATTTAATTCATAAAATGTTCACCACTTTTCTGACATAAAAACTCTTTGCTAAGATTCAAAAAAGTACCTACCGTTCGATTTAGACGGAGCATCTTGATAAACCGTGCGTTTTACATTACATTATCGCACAAGTACGTAATGAGATACAATACGATATTGAAATTGGTGAAATAAGAGACCCTTTACGAGCAAATGTGTTATAAAACACTTTTACAGACTGACTGTTAAGATTATACAAAGTATGCTGTATACCAAAAGAACTAAACTTAGAATATTGTTGAACTCGAGCACAGTTTGACTAATCTTGAATTCATAAGATACATAGGTACGTAGGTTTTTCGTAAATAAAACATCAACGATTTAATAAATAGATACAGGCGCCAGCAGGTCAAGCTATCCAAAACTGTAAATTTTTTCCAATTCAAAAATGAACCTTATTTTGTTGTATTAAAGTTTAAAATATCAAAAAAATTACAGATTGTGGTAGTTTGATGTGCTGGCCTCTGTACCTATACCTTATAAAATTTGTACCTAATGCTTAATAATTCTTATGTAAAGTTACTTGAATAACTATTTATAATATATAAGTTTTTTATATTCAGAATCCAGTTTCTGTACATGGGTACAGAAACTGGATTCGAATTCGAGTATAAACAAAAAAGATTACGCAATACAGTTTCTCCCACAATAATCATATACCTAATCGTTTTGTTTGTCAGGCTTATATCCTGAGAGCGAATCACATAAATTCTCGACCAAAAAAATACAGCTATGTAGAATCTATATCGTGCTTGCTCGCTTTTGAGCAGCGTGTATAAATTTTGTTTTGTTCAGTTTTTGTCTGGTCGGAAATACTAAGAAATACAAGAACAGAAATTCAAAATATTGAAAATAAAATATGAATATAAATAGACACGTTGGCACTGCTTTATCTGAATTACCAACATAACGCTGGCGTATAACGAATGACTACCCCCGCATTGATATTTAGATTATCTCTTGGTGCTCGAATACTGAACGTAAAAGGAAAGTAGTATATTGCATCACTGTAAACTCATTTATTCGTCTTTTTATGCAATTCGTTCTTATAAGCAAATACACAGTTGGGTATTTAATTAAGCCCATTCATATAAATACTGAGGTAGCTTTAAGGAATATCACAGAAGCCTGCGTAATTCTTTGTAGGTAGTAATAATATTTCATAGACGTTGTCTAGTGATTTGAGTGTCGCACTGCTGATCACTGGGTTTGATTCCCACATAACACAAATATTTATGTGATGAACATAAGTGTTTTTGTTTCTCTGGGTGTTTCTTATGTATTAAAAGCATGTATTTACATAAAAATAAATATATAAGTATATATATTGTCTAGTACAGAGGCCAGCACATCAAGCTACCACAATCTGTCAAATTTCTTTGATTGATTTTCAACTTTAATACAAAACCATAAGGTTCATATTCAACTGGGAAAATTTGACAGTTTTGGATAGCTTGACCTGTTGGCGTCTGTACGCATAGTCACGCTGTGTAAAAATGTCCTCAAAAAAACTACCTACTACACTTACCTATCAAGACAATGGAATTCTATACATAACATGGAAGATCCGATAGATTACCATTAAAATATAAAAACTTACAGAGGCATACATAAAATAACCGTTTTTAAGACAATAAATAAATTTAGAACAGAAGTAACTAGGTATCAAAAAGTCACACTTCTTATAGAAGGAGATGGGGCTCAATTCGTACCTATAGAATATTTTTTAACTAAACTACTATTACTTTGTTATTTATGAACCGATTTGGACCATTCGTTTTTATATTGCATTAGCTCAGTAAAGCGTCTTAAAAAAAGTAATCAAACAAGCCTCCGCTCGCTTATTGCTGTGAATCATTTAATAAAGTTTGTCCCCGAAAAAAATATCTGCAATGTTCTTACGGTCATTATGATCCTCCACATTATAGTTCACGTAGTATTAAAGTTTTCATACCGCACAAATTGACTTAAATACTCGTACTACGAACACGAAGTACATTTGTGGAACCAGGGAGAATTTTTCCATCGTTTAGCTGCCAAAAATGAAGTGCTAAGAGTGCACTTACATTCATTATTACGGTCAGTTTTAATTTTTCAATTAAGTACGTATAACGGCAAGTTTGCACGTTAAATATTAAAAAAAGGTAATATAGTTTTCTGTATGGAAGATACTCGTATCATGGGAAACCCATTTTTCCCATGGGTAGGCAGAAACTAAACTTCTACGATTCTTTCATACTTCTTACACTTCGTTCACATTCATACATCTAACACACATTAGTACCTAGGTACTTAAATAAAATATTACATTTATGCTTATTTCATAGGTACATATTTTTATTTGTGTTTAAGCGAGGTAGGTACTTTAATCTCATTGGGGGCATGAAAGGTTGTGCATTTCTTCGTAATATTTTGCTGTAAATGTTGCATAAATAAAGTGAATGTAATGTTAGTTTAAATGATCTCTACTCGATTCCATTCCCCGTCTTCCGTTAATTATTACACCAGTGATAGATACCTTTCAATGAATATCTATGTTTTACACCATCTATAAGTATATGCTATCTGTCTTCTTGTTGCTAATTAACATCGTGTTCCCATGACATTCGACGTCACGGTTAGAACGGATGTTCGCAAACTAGCAACTACTTCAAACGCGGAGTAACTCCTTGTGATTCGTGGCTTTAGAGCTAAAATATAAACGTGTAGTTATATCCACTACGATATCTATCTCAGTTAAAAACTAATAAACCTTCTTCGTGCGCATGGATAATTTACATTGTGTAGCCTTGCCGTGGCCTTGCCATTGTCCAAGTTGTTAAGAAATTTTCATAATCAATCTACAATATAAATATAGTATGTTAGTAGATAACTGATCAACGTTAAAATATACCCTTTCGTTCCAAATGTATCTAACTATTTTTGGTATAAGCTTCAATTCTACGCAGCTCTACCATTGTTACCCATCCGAGACTATACATCGGTCTATATTTCTTACTAACATTATAAAAACGTATTGATTTCTGACATTTACGCGAATATTATACATTGAAATAAAACTACTTTTTACGGATTTTATCGCGTATATTGATATTATTAATCCCGACGTTTCGGACCCTTTACAGCGTCCATGGTAATATCAATATACGCGATAAAATCCGTAAAAAGTAGTTTTATTTCAATTATAAAAACGTATTTTGCGTTTCAATTCAGAAAACATGTAGAATACGAGGGCACGGACATAACATCAAACCGGAAACAGGCCATCTCAACCTGTCCCTAATATCCGTTACAAAACAGGCCCCATAGTATATGGAGGAGATAACTCCCGGCAAATGTGCTTTGGTAACATTCATATAGATACGTTCAGACAGATTTCAACACAACCGCTTGATTTATTATTGTTTTTGGAAAAAAAAGATCGCTACTCGTTTATTTCGTGGGAAGCTTCACAAGTTTGATAAATTGTTTTTTTGGAAATAATTAAAATCTGCTACATCCAGTAAACAATCTCTTCCTTTTCCCAACTACGTTGGGGTCTCTAGTCTAACCAGATATAGCTGAACGTCAGTATTTTACACGAAGCGACTGCCATCAGACCTCCGCAACCCAATTTCTGGGTAATACCGAATAACAATAAACAGTAAACAATCTCGAAACGAATTCTAGCAATTTAGGTATTAGATACCTAGTCGAGTCACAGAATTCAGGGAAATGACTAATAACATTAAAATAGACATGATGTCGCTAAAAAAAACCAAAAACATTTCGTTTTCACACGTTATTATTATTTTGTAATTATCACAAACGTCATTACCCACGTCGCAGCGTAAACATCATTTGTTATTCAACTGTAAAATCTAGTAAGTGGGGTTGCTAATGAACACTTTGTGCACAGCTGATATAATTACCATGAACGAGTCGCGAGTTACCCAGCCGTTACATTAAGTACATTTGTGAAAGTTCCCGACAAAAACACATGTGTGTGCAAGTGAGTAAGTAATAAGACTTCTCCATCACATTTAAGAGAGCAATTAGGGAGGCTGCTCGTATATTTATACAATGACGTCTAGTTTAGGTTTCAAAACACAAGCTTAACTTCCAGAGAAGACAAAACAAACGCCAGTGCCTACACTGCTGCCTACATACAATGATATATACTATCATTATATACTGTTAGTATATAACGGTTACGTAATAGCCGGTCAGACCCCCCGCTATCGAGGCGCCAGAGTTACCTACTCGTTTTCTTTCAATTAATTCTAATAATGACGTGAAAGAAACGAACTCATTATGTTTCCGTCATCAGTTGATTAATGTACTCAATGATTCATGGCTATATAACTGTGAGAGCTAATTAAACTGAATGTTCAAACTGGAAGTTCATTTTATTTCTATAATTATATTTATACAAGATGTCGACATACATCGAGCTACAGCCTATACTAATCTAAAGAAGCACTTTAAAATTTAAAAAATAGTGATTGTAACAAACAAGAATCAACTTCCACAATTCAAGTTTGTCAGCTTTTTTTTTGGTTATTATTTTTATAGGTATAATATTATGAGTATTCATTTAAAGTGATTCTATAGAGATGTCGTATGACGTCTCCACCCCGTATATTATTATGATGTATTTCCTCATCGTTAAAATATTTTTTTGAATGTTCTACTGACGTATATCAACAAGCTTAAGGTTTTTTTTACTTTCGAAATTCTTATCCTCAGTTAAGGTTGGGGTAGTATTCAACTGTTACTTGTTTCGAAATTGAGTCAAATCAGTTACAGACAAGAACCCATTCTTACCATTCTTGGACGCTCTACTTAAACCTCAAAATTGTTGGTTTTGTTACTAAGCCATTCTCATTGGAAAAGGCATATAGCTATCTAAGTTATAATTAAAAAAAATAGTCATGTCAAATATTTTGTGATAAATCTTACAAACATGTACGTAGTTGTAAACTAGTATTCTATGTGTTGACTGCTGAGCTGAAATATATTCAGTGTCGCTGCATGGTTGCACCGCTATACATTGTGTAAGTGGGTTCTGTGTACGTAGCGCAGACTGCGGTGACACTGTGATAAATTGAACCACTCATTGGAGCACTTATCGCATCCTGAGACAGGCTTATCTATAGATACCACTACTTAAGCACTTCGAAATCGACACTTACCAAGTAAAATCAAACCCCAAGGTTGGTTTTGGTACGGTAATCTAAAGGAAAATTATATTGAAAAATGCTCATTTTCTCCGATCTCCTATCGATCTGCCATAGTCATTATATGGTAGCTACAGATAGATGTGTTTCCTGTAAGGTTATTCATTGTCGCCAAGATAACAGTCCTTCATAACAAGCCAATCTAGTCAAAATAATATAATGTTAGGAAATGCAATACCAAGATCTCGCGCTGATTTTACAAGATCAATACTCCATTCAAAATCACTCGTGATATCGCGAGATTTGAGAAGTTGGCTAGCACTGCATTCCATGTCCTTTTTGGTGCGCTTTCACGCGTTGCCTGAAGTAAATATATTCCAGACTGCAGCGCTCGGTGCTGGTGTGTGAAAGGGTTTGCAGATCGGGAAGTGCGTGGTGCGTGCGGCTTAGGCTAATTTTTTCGTCAATATGAAGAAATCATAATTTAATAAAGAAATATAATAACTCAGTCCCCTATAAAGGATAATAATAATAACACGTGAAAAGTTAAAATCTCAATCAAAATCACAATAATTACTTACTTATCGCAATTTAAACTTTGGTTTGGTTCCGGCGTGCTCAAGATGCAACCTGGTCCAATGTTGCATTATTGGGCAACCCAGATCTATCCGCCGGGCGAACAATTGTAGGTAGCCGTTGGAGCTGCCTCGTACTCGGCGCATCAGGAAAGCGACCCGTTTACGAACGATCGCCGCAAATCCGTCTATATTCGCATCTGCAAACATCCCTGATGCGCTACAGTAGCGCGGCAGCTTCATCAGCGCCCTGAAGGCGTTATTATATAGAATACCAATACCCAGATTGAATATTTTACTACGAGGTTGCATTCCTTATATAGGGTCGAGCAGAGTATGCCTATAATAATTGTACTAACGAAGGTCCTAATTAAGATTAGCCTATTTTTTTGTCATCTATATGTATTGTGACAATGGTTTAATTCAAGTGGGCAACCAAAACCTTTTATTTATATGAAAACATGGTTTCTCGGTAGCGAAAGTTAAGTACGTAATGATTGTTAGTTTAATAAACATTTATAAATTTGTAGTATTTTATTAGTTTTAGTACGGTCGACAAAAGAGTTAAGTATACAGGCAGCTAATTAAACATCAGTGTTTTGTTAAAGATTCTGTAATAATGATCACACAATATGTGTCAAAAAGCAGGTATTGTAAGCTGCTACACATCAAAGCCTTTGACGGGTAATTATTTCAATCAGAATTTGTGTAAAGAGGCAGATTTCGTTCGCTACCTGTATACCAATCTCTTTTGTTGACTGTACAAGGCGTAGAACAACCTAGCGAATTATGAACCTTAATATTTGACTCGAAAAGTTACAAAATCGATTCGAATACGAATGCAATTAGCAATCGTGTTATTATTTATAAATTTAATAATTTTATAAATATTACATCAATAAAAACTGTTTTTTAATTTTCTTAACTGATATTGGATATTTTTACGCCAAACTCCTATAGTCAATTCATAAATCATCAAATAACAAAAGCCGAAGTCACAAGAAAAACGTTAGACCCATAATCGAAGTCAAACGGAACGGATAAAGAAAAAAATCAAATCCTCTAAATTTATGAAATTTCTTTAAATGCTTATCTCCGTGAGTTATTGGCACGGTCCCAGCCAGTGAGCTAAGAGATCTTGTGAACGTCGCGAGCTCTACGACGCGCGACGTGGAAATAAATGTGTCTTGCATTCGTTTGTTTTTACAAGTGTGATTTTATAACTGTCCAAGCTAACACTACTAAGAAGACTTATTAATTTGATATGTCAAGTAAAATGAAACGAATGGCTCAGTAAGCATAAAAGAAAAATGCTACCCTTTTATAAATTTAATGTTATGTTATTTTTAAGTTAATAGTTATGTTGCGGTTGTCAAAATACGTTATGTCGTTTATATAACTTTTATTTAGCATTGACTTGTAAAGTGTGTCTCAAGATACACTTTACAAGTCAATGGTTTAGTTTTTTTTCTTTGAAAGATTCATTTACAAAAGTACCCTTAAATGCAATTTTGAAGTAGCTTCCTACAAATAAGATAAATAGTAACCAATACACGCAAATTTTCTTCTAGCATAATCTTCATTGAGCAGCTTATCGCACCCATGTACCCTTTGACTGATGAAAAAATAACTCCAAGCCGTGTCTTGTATATTTAATTAGCCACAGGAAAAATAAATGAAAGCGTGACAAAAAAGAACAACAAATGAAGAGTTTTGCACTCTGTAATGATGTAGGTAACGAACTGCGAAACTTTGTTTGCACATTTCTTTGTTTTAACAGAAAAACGGACCTTTCATATAGCTGCTAATTGCGTGAGGACAGCGGGCAAAAAGGCAGTTATGAGCTTAGGAATCGTTTTTAATTGTTAGTTATTCTGTTCTTTTAACATTGTTAGGCTTCAAATATCAAGAAAATCTGAGCTGTTAGCGTGGTAATTGGAATTGAAGGAGTCTTAAAATATACACACGGAGCTATTCTTGTTTATACAAAATAACACATTTTATTCAACTAAATTTTATGAAAATATTAGATTTTTTGGAAAAACAATTAAAATGAACATAGTACAAGAAAACGCATTCCATTTTACTAGAATGTCACTATAGAGTATTACAACGATTCTACGCACTATTGATGAATTTGAGCTACCTAATTATCAATATTGCACAAACGCACACGGCATTTGTGCAATATTGATAATTGATCATTTTTCAGGTTTGGGTAATTAAGTATTTTTTTTATTTTTATATAACACTAAGATGATGGTAAGCGGTTACCGTAGCCTATCGACGCTTGTAATACCAGGGGTATTACTTGCGCGTTACCGACCCTGTAAAACGAAAGAGGAATAGTTGGGTTGGTAGTATTCTCCCCCACTGACAACACAACGCTTCCTCGCGGAGCACTGGCAATCTTGGTCACCGTAAGAAACACAAAACAGCGCAAAGCAGTATTATTTCACTTCGATTTTCTGCAACGCGGAGGTACTTCCTCAGTCGGGGAGCTCCAATTAGAGTGAAATTACCTCTCTTAAAATTATTTATTTTTCAATTAACTGAACACTAAGAAGTTTATAATATTTTTTTATAGTATTCAAAAACACAGTGGTATGTATACATACTTAGTATCAGTTCCACTTTGTAATAATATTTTACTGAGATAAATTGAAATTACACTTTACCTAACACTTTTCTCTTTTTCAAACTGTTAAATTTTATATTACGTTTAAAATACCTTGGATACACACAGCTATACTAAATCTAAAATCTTACTTAAGTATAATAATTTCGATCGTGAACCCATTTCCATATCTTTCACGTTTGAAAAACCGGGGAATGATATAATAATTCCATAATGAATACTAATTGCACCCCTGTTATGTACTCCAAAAACCCTTTGCGTCCGCCAATTTACCCTGACATGTGATTATTCAGATGTCGATCGGTTCGGACTGAGTATCGTAGGATTGAATATGTGTGCTTGGAGCCAGGAATATAAATTCGGCACCGACCGGATTTACGATCCTTCCAAAATAGCATTCTACCACTAAGCTGACGACCATTCAGTGCAGTCGGTACCATAACTGCTCGCTGTGATAACGGTATACTGTTCCATTACACACTCACGAAACTCAAAGGACAGTTTTTATTTGACAACTTTTTGTTCATGGATGCATGGTATTTCGTCAAAAATTGCTGGGTGTTATTTTAAAATTTTTGAGATTCGATCATACAGTTTTAGCTAAGGTAACAGAAACACTGTAAAAGAGTACATTTTAATACAAATTTATGGACACGTGACTTTTATATTACACATCAAATTGTACATACAATATACCATAAGTTAGTACATGGGTAAATATTTTTTCCATAATACCTGCTTGTATAAATACCCCGTTAAAAACAAAATATCATTACACGAACCCCAAACGTTTCCAAAATTAATCTTTGGCGCACAATAGACCATTGTTATACCTAGTTATTTTGTTTATTTTCCTCAATAAGTGTACATTGGGGTCGTATTGTAAGACGGTTGGATTCAATGTCTATTATGAAAGATACTCAACTGAATGGCTACCGATCAAAGTCAAATTAAAACAAATTGTTGTCATAAAATGGTGATGATAATCTGGGAACTTATAAAACTACATGGCAAAGATCACCGATATCACTCATGATCAAAGTTCTGAAAGGGGTTACAGCATTATAGCATTAGGACCCATGGCGTTATGATAAACAAAATACAAAGGGTGCACACTGTCCCAAATTAACATTAATCTTCAGATATACGTCGGTTCTTCATATAGCTACAAGTAATAATATACACGAATAGGTGAATAGGAACATGGTTAATTAGATATTCACGCCGAAAGGCAAAAACGGAATTTCGTGGTGTGGCTCGGTCGTAAGTCCGCCCTTTCTCCGTTATATGTGGATATTACCAAAAGGATTCAAGTTGCTGTAAGCTGTACTATAGATATAAAATTCGGGTATTCACGTCTAGCCAGAATAAAAAAAAATATGTCGTAAGAGAATCAATGTTGACAACTATAGATACTGGGGATAAAGAAAAACAATAATAATAATGTTACGTATCAAATATGTGTGTCGCGCCTAACATCAAATTTGTTTAGTAATACCAATTTATTTGTCAGATTACTTTGGTAGAGCACGACTGACGTACACGTTATAATATCCCACTAACTATTAGTCCTATGCCACTCTATATCTATCTAGTACATACTATATCTACTATATACGATACATAGATATATATACTACTGTTCGAGGATTTGCATCGTACAATCGAGATATGACTTATATTAACAGGATTGTGCCCATTCTAAACTAATATAACCAAAATGAATGTATCATTATACCTAAGTAAAGAGATTAGTATAGAATAGTGTGTATATGTTCTTTAACAGAGCCTAGATAACCAAGTTCCTACACGTTGTGGTTTTCATTATTTAAATATATAACTACCTCAACAACGGAGTACCGGAATCTTGTCTGAAATAAAACACGAGCTTGTTGTTAACACTGAAAAATTTCCCATAGGACTTATATTCCTACTACATTCGACGTTGGCTCGTATCTACGGAAAATATAATTGTAAACGTTCGTCGATATTTGTTTAAGCAACGCCCATGCCCGCCGCATAATATTCATGTAAACCATAATAATATGATATTTGGTTGGCCACATGAAAGAGGAAAAAGTCCAATAATGTCATCATACAACGTTTCGATGTATCGTTTGAATATTGTGTTGTATAAATACAAAGTAATGTCGATCATGAAAGAAAATAATAATGAATATATACTTTAATGAAAATTATTATTACTGTACGAAACAAACAATAATATCCGCAAGTAAAAATATTTTTCCGAAAGTTTTTACAAAATGATTTCGCTACGTTTCCTTCTCAACTTAATGGCAGAAATAAGTTAATTAACTATGTGTTCGTAACTAAGATGTTTCTCGACTGGCGAGTTACAAATAAACCCGAAGAACAAAGCAAAGGCATTACATTTTATTTTCAAACTTGGAAGAGACTTATTTCATTTAGTTTGATAAAAATAACATGCCCAATGTTCTTACAATTTTTATTTTCCATCTACTGTAGCTGTTGTTGATCTATAATATTATTTTTATAAACACCCGCATAATGTCGACCTTCTATTGTATTCCTTTTTCCTATAGTTTTCGCGGAGCGCTGAAATAACTTATGCAAGATATTTGTTGAGACTAGTAACTGGATAATTTTAAACCCTCATAATAGATTGGTCAGTATTAAACACTAAATCTCATGGGGATATAAAATGTTTGCACATTATATATATATTATCTATATGTAAGATTTCAAATTTAGTTCAGTTATGGAGTCTTGTATAAGATAAAAATATGAAGGTTTATTTATTTATATACACTTTTATAAAATACAATACATCAGGACACAAATTAATTTAAAACATACAATGGGCGGCCTTATCGCGAACAGCGATTTCTTCCAGGCAAAGGTTTCAATGCTACTTCATAGCAAAAGTTATAAAATTTAACAGACATGAATGCCAAGTCTGATAAAATTCTTATAACAGCTTGTATAATTTACGTGGCATGTTTATCTAAATTATTCGTTACACAGGGATTCAGCACTTTCAGGCATGCAAAATTGGAAGTAGGTTGACGCCGTTGAGGACGAACACTCGAGCATTTCGTCAAGCATTAACGTCTCGATACATATTCAGCGAGCACATTAACCTTGCGGTTATCACTCACTTATTACTGCACAACCTCTCGCCACCGGATCGAACGCTGCGGTCACTAAACCGGAACATCGAAGTTGTATACATTTCAAATAATGATGTTTGATTTTCTCTTATGAGCGTACAAAAGAATGATACCTTTTCTTGTTTATACTTTCCTATTGTCAATAGTTCTAGTAGTCTCATAAAAGCAAAAATTTTGAAAAATTCGCCACCGAAAAGAACTTTATATCTCGTCATCAATATACATACATACATCAATAGACAGGCGTGAATAGCCGGACTTACGCTTCAGCTCGTGTATACGGTTCTTCATTTCCCCGCGAACGTTTCCTGTTTTCGTGTTAACAACTCAGTCCCTTTGCCAGGCCGCTTCCCCGCTTTCCCCGTACGTGTGTTAAGGGCCACGTGTTGCTTTTGTGGGGAGACGCGACCAAATTGACTTAGGCTCTGGAAGCAAAGGTGACAGGTAAATGACGTCACTTACACGTTGGCTGCACGGCAGGGTCAGTATATAAGTTAACATTTACGTAGTTACTGTAGAGAGCCCGCAGCGGTTTGTCTTGGATTATAATAATTAAATTAGTGTCTGAATGTAGGCTTGCTATCAAAAACATTTCTATTAACTTGTTTTCCTTGAATGTATAATAAATTCTCAGTCTTATAAGTAAATTTTATATGTATTATTGTTATAAATATATGTGTGTATAAATATTAATTAGGTTATTACAAATATGCAAGTATAAAAATCTCCTGATTTATACATAATTATAATGTCGTTTGTGATCAAAGACATTCACAGAGGTTGAATTGTCAACGACTTTTCAAGGTTATTTTCAACAAATTCAACTGCGTATATTTTTTGTCGAACATAAAATATTTTGTGATCAGTTTTTGTATTGTCCAATTCTGAATTGATAAATTACTTTGTTAAAATGTTTTGTACCGTTGTTTTCTTTTGTTGCACCCGCATTTACTTCGAATGTTGAAGAATAAAAGAGAATACAGGATCAAGAAGATTAGGTTTCCCACATTCTGTACATAGTTCCATACTATAGGAATGTTTGTGTCTAAATTAGAACACTGGACTCGCAGTGGCGGCAAGAAAATAATTGGCAACTTATAAAATAATTACACGCAGTTATTTATATCAACACTTATTTTGTTATATTATGAGTGAGAAAACTTACATTATTTGTACATATATGAATTTTAACAGTGTGTAAGCAGCAGTATTATATTGATCTTAATTTTGGCAAATAACTTATACAGGAACTTAAAAATATTCAAAATATTGAATAGTGTTTTTTTTTGTTAAAAAATATATTCTGGAAGACCAAATAGTAAACGTAAATCTTATAATCCATTATAAGATCTTACAAAGTCTTATAAAATAAGACTTTGTAAGATAAGTGTTATAACTAGCTGTCAGTTATCCGAACCGTTTACTATTCTGTGCTGTTTAGTTGTAAGTCTTTCAGGGAAATAAATATAAAATTTAGACAAAGGTTTTGTTAAAAACTAGGTAGGCATTACACAAAAACGTACCAGAATCCACCTACTATTATTCGCTGATAGATGAAAAAACTTTATCTTTGGTTTTCTCTCGCTTTCAGGTCAGCACAAAAACGAAATCTGGCAGTAAACTCTAAATATATCCAATGCATTACCATCCTCGAGCCGGAATCTGAGGTAATATATTATATTGACTGGCGATGATAAAATATCCCTGGCTTTGCACACCGAGTAGTATACTAAAATAAATATTATGATACATAAAGCCGAGGGATAAGCTGTTCCAGCGAGTCTGTTTGCTGACATATTAATTCGTTGTGATTACATTGCCGAATATCGGTCGAACCCGGGGTTATATAGTATCTCAACTAAATTTATATGCAGTTACAGGTATGTATGTAGTCGTGAAGGTATACCTATAAAATAATATTTTAGAATCAGTGCACTGCATCAAACATGTTGTTAGTTTATTTGAGACGGTCGGTGATAAGCATAAATATGTTTGTATAGTATCTGCATCAAATTATATATAAGCACTGAGATTACTGTATAAAATATGTATATAATCGTTGAATAAACAGGAATGTAATCTAATTTTCGAGCCATTTAACTATCCTAAGTGTAAGGTATAAAAATATTTAAATTCCGCAAAGCCGAACGCTTGCCAACACGGGCTGCCATATTTCGCGACGGAGAAGTAGCTGCGGTCGCTGGTGTGAAAGCGCCCTAATACTGACAGATGGCACAGGTAAATCAAGCTAGTAACATTTTTCGTGCGATTAATCTCCAGCGCAATTATGTCACATAATGGCGTTGGTTTCATGTAAAGATCAAAGGCTAATGAACCGACTAATGGAATCTACTTTATTTAACGATATTGGACGCAAATTGATTCATAATAACCTTGCTGTCACGGTGCAAAGAAATAATGGATTCTTAATTGATCTTTTTTAAAATTATTATTGCTATTTTCAACTCTAGCAAAAATATTACTACCATCTTTAATTGTTGCAATTGTAAAAGTTTCTAATTGGATTCCATTCCTTTAATTGCATTCCAGTGACGATATATATTCCGTGATCTGACTTCCGAGTTCTAGTTAAACAATAATGTGGGACTATAAAGCGGATATACACAGTCGCACCCCTACTCTTTTCCATTTATACTACAGAGGGAACAAGTATTATGTATATTTTAGCTTAAACACAATAATTTTCAAACTTTAGACAATCTTCTACTTATCATTTGATACACCCACTTCCTATAAAATATACCTTGCGATATGGACTGTAGATAAATGGTGGGCGTTTTTTGCTGCTCGCGGCACTAGCTGTCTTGGATTATATCAGTGTACTAAATCCACTAGTATAGTGATTATTTTTTAATGTTAAAACTTGGCTTTCCTTAAAATTCACTGGCGTTAAATGCAATAGTAATTGTTCCATCTGCGGCCAAATACTTTATACAACCAAAAACGTACGAACTTTTTTATTTCACAAGCCGGCCAACGTGCCAGGTTATATTTCATTTCAAATAATAACAATGTTCAAATAAATACACAATAATGTTGTATAAAATCGTGCATTAATATTAACATACTATACCTTTTTGCAAGAAAAACATGTCATTAATCTCTCGAAGATGCAACATAATACGTATAGCTTACAACACTATTTAATTCCCCTAGTTCCTCCAACCAACATAAATCAAGCTAGGCTCATTAATAGAAACAAATGATCCCTCTTTTATTGATAACAAGCTCGGGAACCGTAGGTAATTGCTACTTCATTGAGTGCACGTAGCGCAGCGCTACGCTCGTAGCACAGCGCTACGGTCGTAGCGTCGAGTTACGATCGTAGCAACATAAACGTAGCTTCCTAGCCACAGTTGATAAGGTAAACGATTTTCCTAATGAAATGGCAATAATTGTGTGTAGTTCACACATCATATTGTTTACTGTATTTACACTGTCAACTTTATTTTAGGATAACTATCCAAAAATAATACAAAACTGCTCGTGTGAATAAGAATATTGTATTCCAGATCGTTATTTATGATGAAGCTACATACAAATAAAATTAATAAAAGTATGTAAATGATTAGGCGTTTATCATTATTATTTATCAGTAATCATACTATAAGAAATTGTATTGTTTACAGCAAAGTATTATTTAACATCATAAATTACGGTGTTTTAAAACTGTTAGTATATGCGCATTTACTCGTAAAACTGATAGCATAAACGTGAAGATTAATATGATTCCCGAACCTCATAACCATGAGGATAACAGTGTTATAACTCTGTTATTGGATAGGGATGATTGAATCACCACAAGTCAGCGAGATTCACTAGCGTCTATAATAATTGGATAGGTGAACACTTATCACTAGGGATTAACTATTACACAACTCGGTCTTAGCGGCTATCCCACTTAGATAATAAAAAAAATAGTGCTTGCTCAGTAAATACCATTTGTTATGTGAATCGCCTTATTAACTTCCTTAAATGCACAGAGGTACCTTTAATATAATGCAGTAATCCCTAGTATAATAATATAAATATGAAAGTGACTCTGTCTGTTAGTTACGATTTCACGCATAAACCGTTGAACCCATTTTGATGAAATTTGATACAGACACAGATTAAACATTGAAGAAGGACATAGGCGTTGTCTTACTAAATCCTTTGGGATACAATTGAACCCGTGGGCAGCAGCTTTTTTAATATAAATATAATTTAAATTAATGTTTTTTTTTCTTATAATACAGACATACTAACTCGTTATACTGTTTGAATTATTGAGGTTTGACTATGCAGTTCACACTAAAATAGAATAGAAAATGGTTTTACGACCAACGTGAGCTCGCACCTAATCTCATTTGGTCCCATCAAATACTTTCATTTCAAACCTGTGTAAATTACGTCTAGGCTTATATTCCTAGAAATAAAATTGTGTGGTTTATGTCGTTTACTGTGTGTGCAAATATGAAAAAATAAGTACATTTGAAGTTCCAAGTAAACTGTTTACGAAAACTATTTTAGTAAAAAGATCTCTTTAAAAAGTTTCAGTACCTAAACATGAAAACTTCACAGTCATGCTCTTTGCACACACACAACTTTATAGTACCATCTATAAAGTTGTGTGTGTGCAAAGAGCATGACTTCATGTTTTTCAGCAAAGGAAATAACACTTCCTACTTCCCTGTTAAGTCGATTAACTTTGATATTTTTGCCATAAATACTTTAACATTGTTTGTTGTTAATACACAAAAAATATCCAACGTAGAACGGAGACATGGCGGGTAGGTATCGCGATGGCTTAGCGGTCATAGCGTCTGGTGTACCTAACCAGAAGACGCAGGTTCGAATCCTGCCCGCGGTCGAATTTTTCCTTTGCTTAAAAACTTTAAAAATCTTAGCATGGAAAATGTTAAAAAAATACAAAAAGATATCCAACGTAGATATAAACAGTGAGTTTAATATATGACTATTGCCAGTAGTTTCCTGTTGCTGTCCTCCCAAAGGAGTTTCCTTGGGAACGAATGTCCTCTTTAGATGATAAACTTATAGTACGGCACATATTTTTCGGTAATTCGTTCTAGGAATTCATGATTTTGTGAAAACGTCGCACATCTAACAATACACAGTAGACACAAGGTCTTTTGTTAACGTTATTACTGGCTGTTTTCTTCGACCGATATTAGTTAATAATGCTGAGGGAAACTTGAGTTATTTACCGGTAATCGGATTTACATTGAATAACACGCGAGCGTTGCCGCCCGCTATTCAATGCTCCTTTATTATTGTATACTTTTAATTAAGCGCTTCTTTTACCAACCTTTATCTACGAGCTGGCTGCCTTAAACAAGCTTAAAAGATTATAAATAGATTAAAACACATCAGCGTGGTTCATTTTTCTCAAAAAAAAGTTTTTCTCATTTTTATACTAACAAATTGCGACTTTCCGAAAAAAATACTTTGATTTAACGTTATGTCCACGGAAGCCTCGCCAGCAATTAGTTCGGTCTCATTCTCCTATTAATTAATGAAGTTTGTCTGTTTCTATTAAGTAGTAAGTTAGGTGTTTACTTTCTTTACAAAGTGCTCTACTTTCTGTCGAACAACACCATTTTGTAATTTAATACCGAGGAGTTTGTTGGAAGAAATTATATTATTCTTAATCTTGTGGTCTGAAAGCGGAAACCTTGGTTCATGGCAAGACTTTAAATATTCCATATTTTGATAAATATATCCTATAAAATATACCCCGTTTTTCGTCGTGGGTACATCAAATTCATATCTAATAATTACTTACAAGACTTGCAAAGTAAAAGCAGACTTTTATTACAAATATACACGTTAAATGCTAACAGGACTTACACATTACGAAACCATGAAATATTTGGATAATTTAAGAAAAGTAAGATCCAGGCAGCCAGGCAGGGTGGCTTTTAAGAGCGAATCCATTCTGAATATTAATAAAGCTATCTCGTTTCGTGTATACTTGGTGTGTGTAAACTATGGAAGCCGTCAATAACAGATAACTGTGACTCGAGGTTCACGGCGTCCATTCCCGGCGGACGTGCCTCCCAACCTGCGGTAAACTTTAGTTCACCACAAGGTGGTTACTGTACGTACCTACTTCTTTGAAATGCACGTAAACTTTAGATGTATACTAGCTTTCACGCAGCATCAAAACTGACAATAATCTAATTATTATATTGTTGTTACCAAGGAATAATTAATTATGAGTCTGTGACCTAGTGGCCACTATAGTATACTTATAGGATATCATTATGGGCCAGATATTGGGTTGAGGAGGTCTGATGGCAGCCGTTTTCTGTGAAATACTGAGATTCAGCCGCATCTGGTTAAACTGGAAGTCGACCCTAATAGTTGGGAAAATGTTATAATGGTAATTGGGTATACAACTGACACATTGGGCGTCTGTGGTCTAGTGGCTCGAGTGTCGGACTACTGATGATGAAGTCGTGCGTTCGATTCCCACTGGACACAAATAATTATGTAATGAACATAATGTTTGTGTTTGTCTGAAAGTTTCTTATGTTATTATAAACAGAATTTATTTACAAAAAAAGTATTATATTCATTTTCAAGGACCCCTAGTACCAGTTCTGCTTAGTTTGGAACTAGATGGTGCTGTGTAAAATATCTCAAATATTTATTATTATAATTAGATTTATCATATTAGGCAAATTAATAAGGTCCGGGATTCTATAGTTTCCACCTAGAACTGTAGTAAATTATATATGATCTTAACATCCTACTAATTCATACTGCAGTATTTGTAGGTACACGCTATCTGTCAGTAAAATTATAATAATGATTTACAAGATGATTTATATGTGTTCAATGGTAATCCTCCACTACAGTAACTGATACTGTCTAGATAAACGTTTATGGTAATAACATTTTTAAACTACCTGAGCTGTTGTTGGGCATTTTACTCATCATTATACCTAAGCAAAACGAATATAATTAAAAAATTACAATCACTAACCTATAAAACATTACTTAAACTTTGACTTATTGTAACTGTTAGCAAATAAGTGCCCACCATTATTAATTAGCCTAAGAATAACGTAAATATTAGCATTCAGTATTTTTAATTTAAAAAAAGTATTTGCTTACCCTTCTTTAATAAACCATTAATTGAAGCTTATGATTGCACACAAAGCTAGAAAGCAATTGAATAGTCCAACCACGCGTAGCTCGTATTTATATTTGAAGCGGTTGAAAGGCTTGGCGTGGCTCCAGTCCGGCTGGGTCGAACATCGCTGTCGGCGTCGGTCCCAGCTAGTGGTTCGTCTACACGCCTCTAGCGGCTTATTTTATAACTTGTTCCGCCCGTCCAACGGCCGCGCCGTGTCCGCCGGCATTTTGTCCGTAACACCCGGTTTGTGTTACCATAGTCATACAACGTTAAATAATTTGAATCGCCAAGATATGTATATTTCCCTAAGTACATTATGCTATCCTAAAACAAAAATTACCAATCATGTTTTTACGAGAAATATCATTTTATTTTAGCTTATCTAAGAATAGAACAGTACGTATAAATTAAAAATAAAAGCTATTCTTTAGAAGTTATTCTTTCGAATAACTTCACAATAAATGTATATTACAACTGTAAAACATTAGGCGCAACACCACAATGCGAATGAAATGGTTAAACAAAATCAGTTGAACTTTCACTAAGTTTAAACTTAGTTTATCATGCCACGGCTTGAATAATACGTGCAATGGTTTATTCAATCAAGTTTTGTGAAGCGAATGTCTTTGTTGTATTTAATTAAAATATTGCTGGGAACTTTTACAAAAATATAATATAGAAGTAACAGAATGCGAATGTGTTCCTGGCTTATATCCGTGAGTGAATACAGTAAGTAAGGGATACTCCGAGCGCCTGCATATGCTTCGGCGAGCGTGCATCGCAGTCTTTGAGCATTTTTATTCAGTCTACAACTCCAGCCAATAGACAGCGGAACAACGTGGACAGGAATTAAAAGTTACAACTGCGCATTGTTATGTTAAAATACCCAATTCATTCTTTTTTTACTATCTGCCCATTACGATTTCACTCTCGCAAAAAAAGGACTTCACGAATGAACTTTGTTATAATAATTTTCTCAGGCACGTTCCAGCTTCCGCCGCATAAATGCTTTTATTATTCCTTGGCCATACACTTAATGAGACATCGTGAGTAATGCGAAGATGAAATTTTAATGTGTTAAACGTTTTTATATATAAAAATGTAAATTACATGACACATCTTATTACAGTGCGTAGGTTCATCACTTTACAAGTTATGACTTTAAGAAATTTAGCTTTGATTATATACTTGTCTAGATGCCACATTGACACGTACAGAACGGCCCAAATAAAGTCTACTAAAATTGGTAGACTCTCTTCTCACTTACGTCAGTGTCATTTGGATCACTTCAGGGTGTGGAGTTCTCGAAAAATAATTAATGATGTCGGTATGTGCTGTCAAATTGTGTCGCAATTATGTGGGAAAACCGTATAATTACACTAAGATCACATTACATCGGTAAGTTTTGTTATTTAACCTCTATTATTTTATGAAAACATGATTTTTCAATTCGTTAATTTGTAGGTTCGACAGATTAGCCGGTGTTGTCAATTTATTACAAGGGAGATTTGGCGAAACTATGGGAGATAAAATGCAAATATCAGTCATCATCTTTCGATGAGAAAATTTTATTATTTTAATAATTACCTACATAATTTATTTGATCTGTAAATGATAACTTGCCTTCACAAAATAAATGAAGTCATTCACTAAATAGTATTTTTGTTAGTTCTTTCTAATATTTTGGGTTTCAGATTTCTTAAGACTGGAGAGACATTATACAGCGGACACGAAATGAAATATAAAAAAAAAACTATTTCGAAAACAAATACAAAGAGATGGATTTCGGTCTATAAATTGCTGTATATATTTTTTCATTGTATTTTTTTGTTTTTATTAAAATAAATAAAACACTAATCTACAAAATAATTACTTTATTCAGCCTATTTCGTTTAACTGACATCCCATTAAATAATGGAGAAAAGGTAAGTTAATAATTTGGAGCAGGCATCCCTAAACACGCACACCTTGACAGTTTGACTACAATAAGTACACAAGCGGTACTCACACATATCACGCAATTTGGCCCCAGTTTTTGCGTGTCGTTTGTTTGCATTGCTCCATCTAGACAAGTATATAATCAAAGAAATTTAGTAAGTATGACGTCAAAGTACAATAATTACAACAAATATTCTAATTTTAATGTTAGGCTTTATAGAAAATTTTATATTGACTTTTTTGAAATGTCAATATGAATACAAAATACATAAATAAAAATATCATATAGTGGTTTTATTCCAATTCAAGCACTGTGACAGGCGACCAAAGAAACAAATTGCAATGATAATTTACTATCGAGGACTAGATTCGGCGTATAAATTCAAACGGAAAATAAACCTTTTTTCTGAACAGAACCAGAACGATTGTCTACACAGCTTGAAACCGAAAATAAAACTATCACGGGTAAAGTGTCATGACCCTTGTGGAAAGAGCCAAATATTCTGATTTCAGCCACCGTGAAACCTTACATGGGTAACCTCAAAGGCCCGTATATAGTTTAAATAGTGAGAGCAATTACTAACAAGTTCCTAAGTAACTATAGTACAGACGCCAGCAGGTCAAGCTATCCAAAACTGTAAATTTTTACCAATTGAATATGAACCTTATCGGTTTGTATTAAAGTTGAAAATCAATCCAAGAAATTTTGTACAGATTGTGGTAGCTTGATGTGCTGGCCTCTGTACATTATGCATCATAAGGAAGGCAAATGCATACGGGTATTTGCTGGAGCAAGTGTAGCTACAAGACTTCTTACGTATATATATATATACCAAAAAAATCTTATGAATTTAAATAATCAAACACCAAGCTAAGAGGCCTTCCATATTCCCAGAACTCACTCTATTTTCTTTCCAACTTGATACATTAACCGCCTTAGAAGTTAGAACTTGCGATGTCCCGACACATGAGCTAGATCAATAGGTTCCGCTTTCACATATCTAAACTTAAGTACTCTGTTCTTCGCCAGAACTGCGAATTTTGTATAAATACTGTTTTCATTAATTCATCTCCTCAGTCTACACTCTAAAGATAACATTTAAATAAAACTACTTTTTACGGATTTTATCTCGTATATTGATACTATTAATCCCGACGTTTCCCACGCATCAAGACGCCCACCACCTCAGTCTACCCGTAACCATGGACGCTGTAAAGGGTCCGAAACGTCGGGATTAATAATATCAATATACGCGATAAAATCCGTAAAAACTCGTTTTATTTCAATGTATAATATTCGCGTAAATGTCAGAAATCAAAATAATAACATTTAAGTTCGAAATCCGAACAAAAAATCTTAAATAGGAACATACTTCTATTCAACTTTTATCCCATGGAATAGGCATAACCTGCAAAACACTAAGAACTTTACAATTATTACGCTTGTGTACTCATTTCGCTTCATCCATTTCCATATATCTAGCTGAATGTTTAAAGACTAAAAGACACGTAAAACGTGTAATCAAAAATCAGTAAAATCTTACAGCTACATGAAATCAGTCGCTGTGTTGCCCTACACATAGAGAATAGAGGAAACAGTTCGAATATAAATCAGCTAATACTTTAAGATGGTGATGATGACGATAACGTGACAGGCCGTTCAAGTGTCACCACATGAGTAAACTAGTGTATTTTCATTAATCCTTGTGAGGATTGAGCTTCCACCTTTACTATGGATAGAGATAGTATGTTAGATGTGTAGCGTGGATTCATGGGTGCTTTTACACACACACAAACACCCAGAACAACTACTTATAGCTTAGACAATATTTTTTCCGTGCGGGGATCGAACCCACAACCCATGGCATGGTATAGTAACAGTTTATTCACATAAAATGTAGATATAGGCGCAGATGCTAATCGTTCAACCACTCCACCAAATGTATCGTCAAATGTGTGTCGTTTTGATCGTTAAATTATAGAAAATTATATAAATTATACGTTAAAAGATGTGTGTTTGTTACCATTCTTGAATCAGTATTCATTGGAAGCAAGTCTAAAACATACTGATGTTTTTTTTTTCTTCCAAAAGAACAAGTTTTACGTTCTGTTCAGAATTTCACGCAAGGATATTCTACACAAGTGTAACCTCCAGTGAAGTGCTAGACTAAACAAATGCTGCAATACAGATGTCTAACGCCTCCTACCGTTTTACATCGTTGATTGGAAACACTGCCACAATAACCCAGGAATTTAGATAGTGAGGGATATTAAAACCTAAGTAAATTATTTTTAAATAATTTATATCGCGGTCCTTTTTTTTTTCGGAAAGTGATGTTATGTTATTTCATTTTAAAATACTGTTTTAGTAATTAGTTTCTAGGACATGTTAAGTGTATCGGTCCTAAGTTCTTTAATATACTTCCAATACAAAATAATTGCCCTATCGCAACGTGAACATGAGATCTGACTGACAATTCAATCAATCGCCAAATATTTAAAAAATGAGCGCAAAAACAAAAATAAAACGAATATAATTGTGATTGGTTCATTTCCGTGTCATTTCTTTTTTTTTTTCAAATCGAATCTTATTGAGTCAGCAACGCGGCCGTAATACCTGGCTTTGTAAATATTATTGCTCTGTATTGCGAAAACTCATTTTTACAAAGCGGAGTTAAGTAATGTTAAAAATTATAAACATTGCCTACGCCACCGCTACGAGTAAGCTACGCCGTAGCCCCTGCTGAAGACTACGTCACGTCGTTATAATTAATTCATTTACATCTCACGCAGTGTATAGCGCGAGCTCCATAGACACGCGGACACATACTTCCCCGTTCCAATTTCCTCTATCTTCAGTGTCGTACATATTTTATGAGAGTGTTTTCATGGACGCATGCCGTTTGCGAGATTTTCGGCTGATATGGGGATGTGAGTGGTGGTCACATGCTTGACGTATTATAAATTGTAGTACAGTAAGTGTTGCGCGTGCAGACACAGTGCAAGCGGATGCAGATGAGGCGGGCATGGAGTGCGTCGTGGGGTGCGCGGGTGTGAGGCGCGTGGGGCGGCGGGGGCGTGCGCGAGGGTGCAGGTGCACCTGGGCGGCGGCCGGCGGGCACCCGGCGGCGGCGGCCCCACGTGCCCGGGCGCTCGCTCAGTCGCTAGTGAGCCACCGTGGCCGCCGCCGCCGTGTCGAGCCCGCCCGGCCGCCCGCCGCCGCGTCGACAGCGACAGGTGGCGCCGACGCCCGCCGCCTGCGCGCTCTGCTCGCCTCGACCCGCTCGCTCGCCTCGCCACCACACAATTCATACGGCCGGTTTCAACATCAAACTTAAATATTAAGCTTCTCACTAAATTACTGTGCAGTGTTAATCTGTTTTTTTTTCAAGGAGGAATGATCACGATTAGATATTTGTGTGCGGATGATACATAAAAATGCTACAGAACCTTATCCAGTATTGAACACAAAAAAAGTGAAACATTGTAAGTATGAGTGAAAAAGATTCACGTTGTTAGCAAGTGACTGTTGAAATTGATTTTTAAGAACACTTTTATTTGTTATTATTCACTTCTTATTCAAATTAAAGGACGAGTTGGCAACATTGTTTCTGAATGATTAATGATCTAAACAGTTTTTTTTCACTTTAACTGCGGTGAGTGTGAGTACTGTGTCTTTGGATTTTAAATTAAATATTAATAATTTCGAACTCTGAGCGCTACTGTTCTAAATTTCAGTCTTAGGTAATAAATATTAAATTTTACTTTGTTCGACAGTTTCCCAGTTCATTACCAAAGTTATGGGAAAAAGTTCAAGATCATCAATATATCCATTTAGATATTTTGTGAGCGTGTTTTAATTAAAATTTGATTAATTAAGATTCGGTACCTCAGGACTTGAGTTCGCCTAGATTCATTAGCGCTATTATTTTCAACGTGAAGTAGAAATTATACCTAAACAGTAACATTTGAATTACGTAGTTCCTACAAATACCAACGTAAATGTTGAAAGTCGCCGTATGATCATTTTAAAGAAATTACTCCTTTAAAACGCTCGTACAATCTTAGTTACCATTTTGTCCATGTGGGCAAGGTACTGGGGTTACCTGTACACAATAAAGTAGGGTACGAACAATTTTGAAAGCGATTGTGTGAGTGCCTTTGTGTGCTCGGCCAGGTTATACTTGTATAAGAGCCCCCCTATTTATATCTTCCTACGCAAATATGCGCGAGCCGTCGCCTGGCTATTCCACCAATCGCAAATTGGGACGTGAAACATGAAAATCTACTTCAAACTTCAAAAATGTTCACTGAGCTAAGAATTACTTTTACTTAGTAAAGTTTAAGTCGTGTGCTATGAAGAATTAAAAGTAATAGTTAAGTCACTGTGTAATTTGACCTTTGAACTTCGCCTTCTCCCTTGTTCTCTAAAAAACAGTTATTGTTACAAATGAAAGTCCGCTTGTAAGAGTAAAGTTTCGTATAATTTTAAACCAAAAATCTGCAGAAATATTCAGTTCACTGAATAGCACAATTGCTGTCATTAAATGTTACATGATATTTTTTAATGTTCGTGCCTCGTGACGCTTTTACCCCGGACTTGTACTCTTAGTTTAACGGCCAGAATTAATAACGGGTCTCTTGATTGTTTTCTCAACTCGATTGAAATTTAACATAGGCACGACAGAAATCACGTAAGATTTCCATGACCATCTTCGTTTCTGTTTTCCCTACTGGCAAATGGATCCATGTCCTTTTGGGAAATCAACATCTTGATTCAGGTTATATATTCCAGGCATTAGAAGTTTTACTTCTTCTTCGCTTATGTCAAGATGAGCTACACAATAACAGTTGTCGTGGTAAAAGGTTAGACAGTCAGCAGGGTGATAAGGAAGTATAATTACTAGTATTCATTTATACACAGAGCATTTTGTATTTGGAAACATAGAGCGGCTTTACCGCAATCCGCGATTTCTTCCAGATCACCTAAATCTAACTATCTATCATAACTATATATCTATCTATATATTTAATAAATCTTCTTCATCTTCTTCCTCATAAGACCTACTTTTTGGAACCGTGCAACTAGTTTAGAATTTTCAAAAGTGCTCTTTGACTTTGAAAAAAAAACATTAAATGCTGTTGGTTAGTAAACGCATAACTTAAGAAAGGCTAGACCGATATGTAATTATAAAAATGATCGTAATAGTCCAAATAAGGTTTTTAAGGAGCGAAAAATTAGAAAAAAGCCCGGAGAATAAGTCAATTTGGAAGTACGATAAGGATCGTGGTCATTCATAATTGGTTGATTTAAATTTATTATTTTAATATTTTGAACATACAATATTACGAATACAAATATATATAATAATAATAATGTAGTATTCAACACTCTAGTTATAATTTACGAATGCCTATTTGATCCTACGAATACGTAGTTAAGCCCCTAAGCTTTAGCTGACGTTAGTTCAATGGCAATAGCGCTTGAACGCCAAGAAATGTGAGCTAGATTTTATTGAAATTCGTACTTTTATGAGCATATATATGCGTTTTATTGATAACATTTCTGCAATCATCTTCACTAATAGTAGAAATCTTTATAGTCACAGTCAAATATTTTATTTCAATTAGACCATTTAAATAACACTTGAAAAATCAAAACCGGTTGCACTTATAGTTAATCATATCTACTGTTCCCGTAACAAGCTCACCTATTATGTGTTTGTTTTAAATCAATGTTATTTTCTTTCTTTCTTCTTCTTTCTTTCTTTCTATTCAGTTCATAGGTTATAGTGACTAAGAAGTTTTGACAATTTGAAACTCTATGAATAGTAATGGATGCATGCAAGGGCAATGGAATGCATTTACAGTGTGAGTGCTTCTGTCATTTATAACTGAGTACACCCAGATCTATTACATAGTCAATGTATTTGTACTGGCGAAATTGTACAAAATGTGTTCATATTTATTACTTTTGATAAACATTAATAATTTCGCCATATCTCTCTTTAACTTTGAACTAATTGCTGTATCTAATGAAATTCAAATAAATAATCTTATTATTTGAATTTCTTTAGTGTTGAATGAGTATGTCTTATCGCTTATTGGCATTAATACAAAACACTGTATTGATAAAAACAGAATTAACAATTAAACTTACACTTACTATAATATCCTTGACAATCACGACTTCTATTCTTCATAATAATTCTGATTTTCTTCGATATCTGTATGGATGCTAAGAGTATGTTATTCCCAGGGGTAAACGTTGTCACATCACACCACATGTCATATGTCAGCCACAATGAAAGTGCCGTTAATATTCTTGATGTACGTTCTTTAGATAATAACCTTTGCCTATTGTTATGTAGGCTGGTATATATATATTTTTTAAAAAATATCGTCAAGCGATATTTTTTAAAAAATATATATATACCATTGGTGTATAACAAGAATTTGACGTGACAATTTACACCATGCTTTAGAACAAAAAACTCTTTAACGCAGGTCATGTTTCATTAGTTCTGTCTTGACTATGAACCATCCTAATTCCCGGGGGCTCAGCGTGGTCCACGTGTATAACAGACTAATAAACGATAACAAACTGCAATTAACTACTTGCCAATTGTGGCAGTACCTAGTATATGTTTTGTGCTTGCCAGCCGATACGTACGTTGAGATAGTCTGCAACGTGTTATCGTTCAATTACATATCAGCATGTATAACGTTAAACGTTCAACGTTATAAGTAGTTATAATTACATTCTTCTTACAAAAACATAATTTGCATGTTATTATACTAATGGTACATTTACATAAATTATATCATCATCAACCCATACACTGTCCCACTGCTGGGCACGGGTCTCCTCTCAGAATGAGAGGGATTAGGCTATAGTCCACCACGCTGGCCTAGTGCGGGTTGGCAGACTTCACAAACCGTCGAGAAAAATCTCTAAGGTATGCAGGTTTCCTCACGATGTTTTCCTTCACCGATAAATTATAGAATTTCTTTAAAGAACCAATAAAATATTACTGCCATTGTGTCAATGAAGATTATACACTAAACAATCCATTTCAACTCCATACACAAATAATTATATATTAAAAAACAGAAAAAGAACATTATTTTCTATCCGAAGTTTACGTTCATAATATCAATGTACATTTATTAATATCTGTTTATTGACTGCTATGGTTAGGTAGCAGAACAAAGCCAGAAATTCAAATACATAGCTTTATTGTGCTGTATAACAGCGATAAAGCTAACAGAACTCCGTATTATTTTACATAATCAAAGTTCTCTAACAAAACAATGTGAGTCATCGATAGCCGTGCATACCACAGTAGAGGTGTATTTTTTTACCCCCAGAGGAACAAAACGTCTGCCATAAATTGGAATCGATGGTTATGAGTTCGTAAGTACGTGACATGTATTGTTGTTTCGCGAGCGCGCTCCCCTCATTCATCACACTGACGCCTATTTTATTGCAGCATCATATTTTCTTTTCTACCGGAAAGTTACACAGCATTTACAAAAAAACATTATTAAGAATATCGTCTCATCCTCTTGGTATTATACCGTTTCCCGACAAAAAATGTAGCGCTGCGTTTAAAAGCATAATTCGCAAGATGATCTTTTTTTGGCTTTGTTACCCGCCTCGTATCAGCTAAGCCTTGATTAATCCGACGCTGTGCTCTTGGCTGTAAAGTTTTTATAATTTATATTAATGTATAAGACTTGGTATTTAAATGGAACTCGTATTAAATATCGCCCGTAACACAACCTTCATAATTATTATAATACCGTTTTTAAATACATTTCAGGCGAAGTAAAATAAGCGATCTAACGGAAAGTGGAATTTCATCACTCGAAATAGCTTGGCTAAAGTTATCGACATCGTACGCGTTATTTATAAAAATCCCAGCTTTACTTAGTTATGGAATAATGACAACATTATCAGGTTTAATAATAAACTACTATAACTAAGATCAAGTTTGTAAAAGTAGACTTTGATTAACAGCTATTGGTATTACGTGATAGTTTAATGGATAGTTATACGAATTGAATGTTTACCTCCTGCACAACATTTTTGTTAGAATTAGATAAGTGAATGTTTGTATGATATATTACACGTATTTGTTTCATAAAAATAAGCCTAAAAGCCTAGAGACGTAGAAGCTTATGTCCAGCAGAGGATGAATACGGGCTGACGATGATTTGTCTCATAGTTAATATCGTATAGTTCTACGAGTAATCTCAACTATTTTTAGTTGTCTCGGTCTAAAGGTTCAATATTTTTAGTTGCACGTCGGTTTTCTTGATGCATCATTGAACAGAAAGAAAACAAGTGATTGCTATTTTATTACGTTGTGATCTTTGAATCGAACTAGAAGCTTGAAATATTTTTATGTAACAAAAAAACAAAACAAAGTAACACGCGATAGGTATTTGCTAAAATCATGCATATTCACATCACCGCAAAATAAAGCGCTGTTGTTGAACCAAATAAATCTCTAATAGAGAAATTCCCCGGATATCATTCGGACGTATGTTTTGGCAAGCATGACCCTTGTCAGGGCCGCCGCCGCCGCCCGGCGTCCCGGCACCCGGCCGCGCGCGCTCGACGCTCGCCGCTCGCCGCTCGCCGGCCGTCAATACGCAGATAACGGCCGCGCGGCGGTACTCTCCACCGACACTCTACTATTTCGCCATCCAAATGAACTCGCTGGCCAGGCATGACAAATTAATTGTAGCCAAAGCAGTAACCATTAAATATGGACCACCTGTTGTGTCGGGAACTTTATCTTTGGAGACACGATGTATCGGACTTTAATTTGTGAAAACGTCTCTATGTGATCGCGACTTTATCTTTGGATATATTTTTTTAAACTAACATTATTTACAGTGTCAATGTTATACATTTTTATTTGTTATATTATATACATATATATATGATACCATTAATTAAGCATTTCTTGACGGTTACAGGTATTGTAAGAAGAGGTGCATAGTTTGTGTGGTTGTGGAGGGCGCGTCGCGGAGCATGTCGCGGCGATGACGCGGCGCGCAGCGCGCGGCATGCCCTGCTGACATGGCTCGCAGCCGCTCCGCCCTCCTTACGCTGGCAGCTATCGCAGCACTCGCCGGTAATGTGCCCCTATACCGTTTTCGTAATTCTAGCAAAAAGGATAATATGTATGCCAACAATTTTAAGCGGAATTTCGGAGAAAATTCTCCAAAGTCGCAATGTAGACGCGGCGTCGTTGTTACAAAATATTATAATGCTATGACATTTGGCTATGTTACAAATTGGGCCAATTCTTAAAACAAAACATTACCTAGATTTGTGTAATCATTTTGTATTATAGGAGTTATTCCTTACATCTTGTTTTAAGTGTATGTATATTAGTTGCTAATGGATTCAATATTATTCAGACGTATATATTACATATACATAATGTGTGTGTTATGTACGTAATTTATTCAACAGAATTACCCTGTTTATAAAGTAAAGCGATACCATGATAAATATGATAGGTACCTAACTGACATGTTTATTAATGTCAATAATATAGTCTGCGAAGGGAAAGTAAACCTCGATATTTACTATTTGGAAATATATCAATAATACTTCTTACGCAACGCAGCTATTTACATAAGTTTATGGACGTTAGTTGTATAAAATATGGTCCCGTGCGTTGACAAACAGTATTATGGCCATTATTGTTGGATACATTGTGAGCCTCACAGTCAAAACGACGCATGTTTGCGCCATTTCCAACGAAAAACTGCAATGGCCTGTAATTGACGATTGCTCATTGTTTTTGATGCTGTCATTGGATTACGTTTTGTATGTGGTTTTACAATGTAAATAAGAATTGGTAACAATTAACGATACAGTATGGTTACGTAGCCTATCAGTGTAAAAATATTATTGTTGGTTGTTTGTAACATTGTTATTACCGTGCTAGCGTACATACATTCACGACTTTCTCCTACAGCGGTCGGCACAAACTACCGTAACCTTACTAACTAATATTACTAAATAATATTACTTCATACATCCAGATGTATGAAGTAATATTATTTAGTAGGGTAATAAAAATTAATCAGTTTCAGATGTTACCAAAGCGAGTATGTACATGAGATATTTTTTTTCACTAAAATTACATTTTGATCCAAGTTTGTAAAGCTAAAATTAATAACTTAAGTGCATTAATCAGAGAATACCATACTTATTTACGGGCTTAATTTAAACGTAAAAAAGGTTGGGCGTTTTTTTTTAATGAATACCTGCAAGGATGGTGTTAATAGTTGTTTTTTTTTACAATAATAAGGCTTCATCCCTACAATATAACGTTTTTACAATTTGTGTCGCTAAACCGTAGACGAGTATGAACAGACTGAAATTACGAGGATTATGATTTGCTCACCTCTAGCAGCGAATAACTCAAATGAATAATTCAGGCGTCGTTCTCGCCTCCTCTCTATGAGCAAATAGAAACATAAGAGGTGTATTTGTGCCAGAGTGCGATAAAAGACGTCTATTGAAATTGCTTTTGAATGAAAACAATGGGGCGAATGTAGTGCAATGGCGCATCTTTGAAAAGCACTGTCATCGAGCCTCTAGTTTCCTTGTCCGTGTTGTCATCGCTTCCGTGCTTCTAGCGGGCTATATATTATTACATCATAAAGTTAATAAATCAAGGTGAATAGCTTTGATGCAATGTCAGTTTATGCAGCACAGAAACATGTTGAACTGAGCATGGGCTTCTCGAATTGAAATAACGTATCTTCATGAAGATATCCATCTAGCCTTAATTACCACAATTTAAAGGCAAATGAAATTGACCAGGATACGCTTTGTTACTGGAATCGATCCACCTCCTATAATACGATAGTCGCCTCTCAGCCGACGTCCACACCGCTAATGAATCTGTATTATCATATTCTATTAGCTTGGGTAATATATTCACTTATAGATCCAAAGTCCAGCTAAGCAAGTATAGTCATCGTGTCCCGTATTACATACCTGTGGGTAGTCATGAGCCGAGACCAGATAATTATAATTGAATGTCTATGTTGGCATCGCGTTATCTACCTATTATGCTGCGCTAAGGCAAACTATGGTCGCCGTAAATCAGTCAATGTGTGAGGCCGTATAATAGTCATTCGTATGTACCTCTCGATGTGCTTCAGTAGACCATGGTATTATAGTGACAGAAGCAATGCAATGAATGATATTGATGTTGTACCATGCTCAGGCTCCAAATAGGACTTGCATCTCTTCCTGTGGGTGCCGTTATCGTGACATCTAGCTGAAATATTTTGTGTATATACAGCGCTCCACTAAAAATTAGTAGTGTCCTTATATAACTTGTTTACAACGTTATAGTGCCTTTAGCCTCCATGAGTGACGTCATATTAGTATAATATAAAATCATCCGGTGCCCGTACACCTTCACCTTAGCTTCTTATCAATAACGTTGCTTAATCTTTAAAATTAGAAGTTGATGCTGAATACAAAAAGAAGCTTAGTTATTGTCAAGCATAGAACTACTATGTAAAACAAAAACCAGTACGCTTAGGAATTAACGCATACTAACAGTCAAGTAAAACCGCTAATTTAGTACGTGGGATAAGAATTCAAGCATCCTCGAAAATTAGACCGATTTAATCTAAAATATTATGTATTATTAAAGTATTATGTAGGAAGTTCTGCCCAAAATTCTAAAATTCTGAAACTGGAAATATCAGACACACTTCGTTCAACTGCCATTGTTTACTGGTACGCCGCACGTGTTATATATAGCACGTGAGTGCTACAACACACTACGTAGTGTTACGAGACGATAAATTCATGAATTTAGAGCAAGTATGAAAGATATTTAATTTCATATTTTTTTATAGTTTAGATTTGGGTTCAAAACTAAAGTGGTCATATGAAGATGTTTTTGGCCGACTATAAAAACAAGACACTATAGGCCTACTTCCTTACTTATAAACTCATTATCATTAAATGTAGCTCTTTGGCAACAAGCTTGTTAGATCGTAAATATTCTGCCCACTGATGGATAGTAAAACCAAATCTCAATAATATCATGTCATAACAGTACATTTCCCTTTATGTGGACTATTTATACGAACTTGATCTACAAACGAGTCCGCAGTATTTGTGCGAAATATTTTTATTTCACCGAATACGAGCGGCGAAGCGATGTAATAAGCGGGCTTCACTGATTTTTACTTCTTCAATAATAGCGTTTCACACACATCTTTGTCGCTTGTAAGTTTGCTCGATCTGCTCGGGGCTTTATTCCCAATTCAAAATAATTCTAAAGAAATAATAAACACGTTTGAATGTAATGAATTTCTTCAACGCGTCGTACATTTTGTGTGTAAACGTTAAATTGTTTATGTGAGTAAAATCACGGGAATAATAAAGACATTGTTAGTATAACCCAATAACTATGTTATTCGATAATAAGTGCATTATACACGAACCAGTTATTCACTGACGGAGACGTGAGAAACAGGATCGAATATTATACAATATCGCAGTATTTGAGAGCAGATAATCAAAATAAATCGCCTGTAGTAATAGGATACCACGGAGCAGCATTATGGCAAGCGCTGTAAACCTTCAGCTCCAGTGCTTAGTTTCAAATACCACCAAGCACTGTCGTACTTAGTTGTACCATAAATATTATTGTTTGTAGAACACTGGTAGGTAGAATTGTATTTAAAATCAATCCCATAAAGCACATTGAATGGAACAGACTTTATTTGCAATGAATTTAGAACGTGCATGCACTCTGTTTATACACACTGTAAAATTTGATCTCTAAATTGATGTCTATTTAGTGGTCGTAGGAGAGGAGATAACAAGCTGTATATATATATTATTCTAATTTTACTGCCTATTAGGTCAATTGTTGTAATTGGCTTCAGATGCCAATCGCATAGGGTTGATACGACGTGGTCATAACAATTCAATGAACGAACCAAACAGCTTAACTCGGTGCTAGACGACTTGTCTTTGCTTCAACATAAAACAATGCTAGGACTTTTTGTTTAACATTATTTACTGCGGAAAACTTGACCGCATAATTGAATAATAGAAGCACTCACAGTTGAAAGGCTACAGTATTGGTTTTATTTTATAAGGGAATTTGTGTTATCCTTATCTGAAATCCATACTACTGCGGAAAACAATGAAAACGAGAAATACATCAGTTATTATTATTAAAGGTGAAGATAGCTTGTAGCCCAAAGAACACCATTTGTTACCTAACATGCGCGGCAACGCGGAAAGTTATACAGAAAACTATACCTATACAAAATTACGGGTCAACCTTATAAATAATTGAGCGGTACAAATTGGTTCCGCTCGATAATTCATCAAACACGGGGAACGACCGCTCACAATGATGTGCTCAATAGTCCTGTTATGCAGTTATCTACGTAGAACTTTCAGACAACGCTCATAAACATCAATTTTAAAGTTAAGCTACTTTAACAGTGTTATTTGCCAAGACTATGACAATATCGCATCGCCGTCAAAGAGCGGTGTAATCCATGATTGATGATTGTTTTCACCACAGCAACTTTGTGTCCCTGACAACATTGTGTAAGCAACTCTTTGTAGAGATACTGTGCTACTTTAATAAATAGAAGATGAACGATATTATCTTGATAAAAAAATTATGCTTGATCTGTTGAAACCATAATAATAATCCAATTCAAGAAGGATTTGATGCCCGAAATTGACAGCATTCCACCTTCAATAGATATCTATGTATACGCGTCGATAACAAACAGGCTATCAAAGCTAAGGCGACTAAACATTTTAGTAAATATTGAATAAGCATTTGCTAGGTGTAGTGGGTGACTTGTGTTAAAAAAAAGTTTTTTACTTTTTACTACCACCAATATTTTTACTAAAAACGCGATTTATAGACGTTTATTAGCAACAAAGTTATGCGATTTATCGTGCACAAGTGTGCAAGAGAAGTCGAGTATATAAAAATGTATATCACAAAAAACTCTGATGACAAATTGTAACACTTTGTAAAAGTTATTTGACTTTTTAGTATGATTTAGTTTTTGTATAGTTTATTTATCTCCTACTAAAGACTTTTTTGTGTGTACCCTCCTATTTGTATTTCCAGTGTGGATGTCGGCGTGTTTGTCAAATAGGATTTACATTTGTTATAAAAACCATGCGTAAATATTTGCAGTGGCTCAGAGGTATTGACACTTTTATTTCTACAAAACTAGCATCCATATGAAATACGCGATTTCGCATAGTTTTATTAAATTTAGGGTAGGTAGATAGATTTTCACGACTCAATAAACACAATAAACGTTAAACAAAACTGAAGCATTTTCCTCCCTCTATTAACATCAAACAAATGGAAAAATGATAGAGTAGTTATGAAAGCCGCCGTTTATATAAATACCATATAAAAGAAAAGAAAATCAAAATAGACTTAACGATTTCTAAATACTAACTCTAAGTTATGGCCTACGGCAAAGTATATTAGATAGACTGTAAAATTCTAAAGTCTGGTGAGCTAAACTTTTTCAGGAATCCTTTCCTAGGGTTTTAAGTGTTGAATTGTTTACACAGGGTGTTGTGTGTGCGCCCCGCAAGGCAGTGTGCAGGGCGGCGTTCAAGGAGGCGCGCAGGTCCCGCCCGGGGTGCCGCACTCTACAGCGCCGCCGGCAGGAGTCGGTGGCGTACGAAGGTACCAAACAAATCAATTACTTCGTATCCGTTTTATTTTCATATATCAATATCAACACCGTTAACGTATTATACAAATTTGGATTTTCTACTCACAAATGACACGCACACGTACGTAACGCTTGTTGATAATAAATTCTAAGATCTGAGGCTCCTCACTAAATCTATAAGTTAGTTTAGAGATTGGTAAAACTCTATGATACTTCCGCAACAAAATCGGTATACAAAAATTTACCATATATGGTAGAATCTATAATTCACTTCACGAGCTTCTAAGAAATCTATGTTTGTGTATAAGTTCTAGCACGATGACAATTACTGATAAAAAAACTAATATTTGTATAGTTCCTTCTATAAATCCTGTAAAAAGTATCCTGTAAAAATAAATTCAAGTTACCGTGTGTTACGTCTTTGTGCTCTAGGAAACAAATATGTATAACACTCAGACATCTGTATAGTACGTAAACTGTTATATATTGCACTAATATTCCAGCAGTGTAGGTAGGAGTGGGTTCATCACAGTATTACAGCGGGTGGGGTTCAAACTGACGATTTGATCACCAGTCCGCCGCCTCAGCCGTTAAGTTATTGTCATTTAACCCAACTTTCATATCCCTCGTAAGTTTATGGCGTAGTTATACCTGAGAAAGCAATTACGACCTTCATTTGTCACGAAGCCGAAGGAGGTCGACCGGTACAAAGTTTGCTATAATTGAAATCAGTTTGGTAACAAAATGGTATACATAAGATTTAGTACAATATTCCTTCTCGAAATACATATTTTCAGAATAAAAGGTTATATTTTTATATTTGTATTTTGGGTCTACATTAAGAAGATAAAAGGCAGTGCCAATTCCCAATACGAAGAAGATTCAGTTTTATAAGTTGATATTAAATACGGTTTTTATACGAAGAGATTGTTACCCGAGCTCTGAAGCTCTATTAGATACTACTTATTGTATTTAAGGTGTCATCGATTTCAAGAAACTACTTTTTTGATCTCGGCTGACTGAAAATCTGACTGATAATTTGGTCTCAAACTTCTTCCTAAGACACGGTTTTCTCTCCATATTATCTTAAAAAATGATTAAAATGGTGCAGGTGCTACGTGTGAATACAGTATTAAAGATTTATACTTGGCACTTGTTCAGAATTCACCATCACGTATTGGTGAAACAGCTTCGGTAACTAATGACACTGCGGATACTAAAACGAATCCGACTATTTATTGTTCTTTTGTAATACCCGTTCGGGTAATCGATTAGCCCATTTAGGCTTGAGGTAATAAAACACAATCACATAATGCACGAGATAAGCTTAAGGAACCGCAAACGACACAGTTTTTGTCTGCCAGAAGATCGTTAACCCTTTCCGATAATACCGTTTTTGTACGTTGCTTTCTCTCACCGTTTATAATCAGTCAATTGAGTGATATTAACACGGGGTTTCCCTAGTACGGACTCCAGTGGAAAAATACTAACTATGTACTATAGACATAATATAACAGTAGGTACCTTTGTGAAGAGACAAATACATTATATATTATTATTATATTTCGGAAATGCGTTTTAAGGCTGCACACTGCCAGGCCTACTAAAATTCATACTGTTGTGGACAAAAGGTTATGCACCGATTACTTAATAACTTGTCTACGGTCAACCTAATCTCTTTATATTACTTTTATAATTTAAATAATATTAAAGTTGTAACTGTAGAAAAAATGATATCGTTAATCAGGACTACATCGTTGTTAAATTAGTGAGAATAAAGGATGCATAATTAAACGACCACGTTTCCCTAAGCACTGTTTTATTTAAAACTTAGTTGTTTAATTACTGAAATCGGAATAAAGAAACACTGTATGCTTTTTTCACAGTTGAAGGTCATATACTATGTTTAAATAGTGTAGTATATAGTTTTTATTTAAGTAGTCATCAAACCTTTTTAAAACAAAGTATGAACACAAATCTCTAAAAGCCATTTCACATTAAATCTAAATGACATAGTAAATCTTACCTGAACATTACCTCCAAACTTGCAAACAAATTAGCGCAAACAATTAAATTGCAACCCCAATGAAACCAAGTAATCCTTCAATGTTTTATGTAAATAACAAACTTAATGAGCGATATGAAATTCAAACCAGCGCTATAAAAATGTGATTTTAATTACCCGAATTAATTAATATTTATGAATTCACACTCGAATGACTGCGTACTAAAACTTAGGACACTTAATTAGATTAAACACACCAAGAACATGAACATAACAATAATTAAACAACTAAATGGTCTAGCCTTATCCAGCCAGAGATATAACTCTGACGCTGGAAGCTAGGCACTTCAGAACTAGAGGCACCGTAAATATTTGCATCCAAAATAAGCAAGTAAAGGTAGTATAGAGTTGAGCACTATGCACCAATAACTTAAAACTAGCAGCAGGGTCTGCAATCGATAGTTAAAAGGCTCTCACGGGATATCATAAAATAACCCCGCACCATGAATTTACCGCGCAACTGATGCCACTACACTAAACCCTATTTATGTAACCAACTTCTCAAGTAAAGTAATACATGCCTGTTACAAATGGTCGTACCATTTGTAGCAAGTAAGTATAAGATACATGTCTTCATAGATAAGAATATTGAGGCTTTTTTATTAAAGTGAGTTTTACGTACGAGGCGAGGTTGACGGTTATGTGTAGCACAGGTGCGCGCGAACTTACAGGTACACTGTTCCCAATACTTATCTATTAACTCGTGTGAGTATCTCATCACAGTTAATAAATTATAGAGCATAAGGGGCATTTATTTATTTAACTACACATTTTTGGGTTCCACTGTGCTTAGAAAATGAATATTAGAGGCTGGTTTAGATCTAAATGATCCTTACATAAAACAATTGCGCCATCAATTATGTTGTTTGATAAAGGCAGTAAAATTAAGTAAGCCAATATAATAATGACATGTTAGATATGAATATTATCCTGTTTATTTACCCACTATAAGTAAATTTACAAAATCTGCTCTTGAAGCGATTACATGACTACAAGACCCGTCAAATAAAATAATGTTCAATAGGATATACTTACACTTTGCTCTTCTAAGATTTTTCACATTTTCTTAAAGAGCCTTAAGAGGTTAACCGCCTTGGCGCGCGTTCGGTGAAAGGTATCTATATATCATAATATATAATATCATATATGAGAACATTGTAGTTTACGATAGGTCGGTAGGTACCTCATAAAAGTGCTTTTATGTTACTTTTCCCCTTTTCTCTGTCACTGAGTATCTTAACATAATCTTTGTAAATACCTTGTAATATAAGTAAGTGGAAAGATAAATATATGTAGATAACAAGGACGTGTGGGCCTTAAGTGACATTGAGCTAAAGTATGTGCTCACAGATAGATGATAATCGATGACGTTCTTGAGACATGATGTGAACAGATCGCGTATATAAATGAGAAGTTTCTAACATCACTATATAAATCCCTACATACTATAATCCTGTCTTCTTTTATATTGAGAAATGAATAATTACTAGAGAATATTTATTATGTTTTATTTTAATTCAATGTGTTTTAAAGATCAACATATATGTATTTCATATTTTATTATCCGCTACAATACCGGTGCGACGAGATAATGTAAGTCATTTGTTATTTAGAGTGTTTTGACCAATTTTTCTTTATAATAAATTAGGAGCCCAAATGGCAGAGATCATTTTTATAAGCCATCAATTGTGTCCGATGGGTGAACAGTTCCGCTGCATGACGATAACATTACCTGGTTGACATTTTGCACGTTTGACTCACAAGTAGTTTGTAGGGTTCTTGAAGCCGGGACAATTATTCTCCAGAAAGTCTAAAATATTTAATGTTAGACTGATGATTATTTACATAAATAGGTATTTTATTTAGCTAATATCGATTTTATTAAATCCTAAAAGTAAAGGAAAACAAGAATTTTGTAGAATCCAAACTCTACATATATTCCCTTTTACCCGTTAATAATAATTACCTACTCCCGTTAGACTCCATTGTTAAAGAACACTAAATCCTAAATGCTGCGAAATTGAATTGTTTTATACTATCATCCGAATCAAACAAAACATTTTTCCGGCAATTCAGAACCGACTGCATCATTACCAGATCCATACCCGTTTCCATGATAATCAGCTTTGATTTTTGAATTTATGATACAAAGTTTTATTCGCTTAAGTAACTATAGTTTCATAATACCTATTTATCACGGTAGTTACAACTGCATTCGCATGAACCACTTATTTACACTAGGCATATGCACGAACCGCAACGTAAATATCCTATGGACGGAAAATGGTAACAATTCAATTTCGCTTTTTTGCTACAGTCAATATCAGACAATCTGTACGAGCAGTAAGCTTCAGCATTGAAGGCTTGGCTTTACGCCAACTTTGCGATCAAAGCACCTTCAGCAGCTTTGCTGTCTCATTACAAGCAGTGGTGTGACATAATTTTGTTAATGTAGACATACTTGCATTTTATATCTAAGTAACGTTTAATCTAGGCATTATAGCTATATGTAGGTAGTATTACTTTATTATTATTTGTTACTCGAACCGAATAAAATTAACAAAATTTCCACGTTTCGCAGATTCAGTCAATATTCCAGAGGGCGAGGATATCGCGACTGGCGTACCCGCGGCGACCCTACACTTATCAACTCACTCTGGCGCAGCCGGCAACCGCTCGGGATACGCAAGCAGCTTGGTTAGATATACAATGAAGTATAAAGTTTTAATTATTATTTTTTATAGAGTTTATTATTAAATATTTTATGAAATGTTGCGTAGGGAACGCAGAGGTGTATATAATACTGGCGCTGCTGATCGGTTTTGTAACCGTAGTAGTGGGGTGCTGGCTATCGGACAACTGCTGGTCGCCGGAGCCGGAGGACGTGCTGGCGGGCGGGTGACCCGTGGCGGCGGGCGCGTGCACGCACGTGTAGCGCCCGCCGTCCGCGGCCGCGGACAGGGACAGCCCCTCCGGCGCCGGCTCGCTGTCGCCGGTGCTGCCGCCGCGCGCGCCGCCGCCGGCCCGGGCCCGGCCCTTCCTGCACGCCGCGAGGCATCTCTGCCGCGGCGGCTGCCTCGCTCTCCCCTGCGATAGAAGACGGCAGCCACCAGTTTTTTGACAAGAGTCTACGCACCACTCCTGCCTTGTACATGAAAAAACTAATGGGAATCATATTCCTACTATTGCAAACGGTGGAGTGTGCGATAATTAATTCGTGATATGGTTAACTGAACATTTTCTGTCGATCGTTCCTTTTCGTATAAATTGGGTTGAGTAAGTGGAAAGTGTTCTTGACTACTCGAGAAAATGGTGATACAGTGCAGGTAAAACTTTTAATGAACTCTAAGAGCTTTGGTTTCAATTTTATATATTATTATTATTAATAGCATAATTAAGGTGTAAGGACATTATAGGGGTATTTCAACGATGGTACACGTCACGTGTACTTTGTGTCAGTAGCCGAGCGCTCGGGATTAGTACTAGAAGGTTCATTGTGTATTACGGAATCTTATCGTAGGCTACGCTTCTAGCGGTCGCTCTGATTTCAACTCATCTGACGTAACCTTACCTAATGGTGGTACAGCTACGTTTTCCATCTGTACCACCTTCCTATTGTTTCTAAAAGTATGTGCCTTGAAACGCTTTCCTCGACTTGACTCGTAGTTTAGAGCGTGTTTTGAACCATTTAGAAGAAATTTCTTCTCTCTGTCTGTACGGACAAGTAATCCCATAAGTGCAATACACATCATGACCGTGCCTTTACCGTTCTATAGACTTTGAGAGGGACGTAATTAACAATAGGTTTTTAAAATACGCTTTCCTCAATGGAGGATCAACCTACCAACGATTACTTTTGTATTTTTGTAAAATATCCAGCTTGTTTTATTGTTTTGTGGTAATTAAGACGCAATTTATAGTAATAGAGGAAAGAGAGTTAGGACCAAAAAGTCATAATAAACGTGCGTCAATTGAATATTAATAATCTATTCGAAATTACCATCGCAATAGGATAAGATACAACTTTGAGAGACAACGACATGGGTATATGATAAAAAGTAGAATTTTGAATTTTTTAGCAATTTTTGCATTATTGTTGAATATTTACTGCAACATTGGTTATTATACCTGCAAAAATTCTACGCCTACTTTGTCTTTTCCACAACATTCTGAGATATTATAAATCTAAAGATAAATTCGTGTGAAGTTTTTTAATTAATGTAACAAATGCGATATAACATAATACAACGAGTATCACTAATACAAACAACTAAAAATAGTAAAAATACTTGGCAATTCTGTGTAATGTTGGGCATAGAGAATGGAGCATCACAACAAAACTCATCTACAAGACACGACCATTGTGCAAAGACAACGCTATAATTCTTTGTACATGAAGAGTCATTCTAGTGTGTGTTCTCAATTTTGTTTAGTACGAGCGTGGCGCAAACTTTTTAATTACGAAACATTACCCATCTACATTTGTTTCATCTATTTATTTAGTTGCGTAGTTACCCTTTCTATAAAAAAACCTACTATACATCTTGTACAGCATGTATATCGTAAGGTCGGACTTAGATTAGTTAATGTCGAATAAAAACTGGTAGAAATATATTAGAAGCTTTTGTGTATTAAATCACGGCAACCCAGTTACTGTAAATATGTAAGCACTAATGTATGTATACAGTAAAGGACGAGCGGTCAATATTACTGATTAAAATAAATACATTTTTATTCCTAATGTGATTGAAGTGACAAAACTGCTTTTTTATATTGGTATATCCGTCGCTGAATGTAAAAGCTAAGTTCTGTATTATATAAGTGATTAATATTATTATGTACATTGTTACTTGCACAGATAAATATGTAAATATTATTGACAAACAATTGATAAAGGTAATTCTGTTTCGAAACCTCCATAATTTCGTTAGAATATTTTGTCTATATTGTTTCTATATTGTCGGCAAGTCCCATACCTACAGGGATAACTAGTGAGCAAAACTATGATAACTTCTTGTGTAGATTTTGTTTACGTGGCATACTAGTCCTAGTGATACACGATAATATACTTGTACTTTAAAACAGTGACATAAATGTAAGTTGAGTGTTTAGTATACCCATTACAATTAAAATATTCGTCGTAGAGTTAAGGAACCCGACTGAATAGTCAAAATTTTTAAGTATTATGTAAATTGTAGTTAGGCGTTAGTCGGTTATAGATAAACATTTCAATCGAATAGTTAATTGAGAACCGAGGGTACTGGATGAGGAACCTGATTTTCTGTTAACGCGAAACATTTGTACTCACTTCGTTTATAGATATTTCCACGCACAAATGACAACATTTAATAAAGCTGTCAAATTTTAGTATTTTTTGTAAATAAGGAAGTATAATAATACCAAGTCTTTCTATTTCGAATCGAAATACAATAAAAAAATACAATTTTAGATGTTTGCATTTTAGCTACAATTTGACAGATGGTTGTTTCCATAACATTTTGTCTAATTAAATGTCCGTGTCATTTTGCTAATTAAACATTTAAATGTGCCATAGTTTTTATATTAAATCGTTATTGTAATTAAAATTTACCACAGTCATAAAATTGTTTGCCATTTTTTTAAGAAATTTATACATTTTTAATATCAATAAATGCTAAGAGTTTTAATTCCATTATAATCAGATCGATCGATAGATCAGTAATAGGTACTTCTCAGGTTAACAAAAAAATACACCAAGTTTACTAAATATTCAATGGGGTAACGAAAATTGACATTTCAGTGATGATAGCCTACAGTTTAACAATTTTAAAACATTTTGTATTAACAATTCTACTAGATTAGTTATTTATCATAATGACGATTAAAAACCATTAGGTTTGTAAATATTTTTTTAACAATAAATTAAACCTGTAGACTGAGGTACCATTGATGAATTTTAAACTTTATAGTCAAAATTGAATCTATAATACCCATGTAATAATTCCGGTGTAAATTTAATAGATGCCGATTAATAAATGTAGGTACAAACGTCAATGGTACTGAAATGTTAAACCATTGAGCTCTGCGAATTAATAGCGTAAGTCACCATGCATGCTAATCAGCAAATCAAACTTGGTAGATAACACTAACAGCTCGATTACTCTACGAAACAATGCGTGACCGATATGCGCATACGATTACAATGTTCTTTTTCATCGTTAACTTTCTTAGAATATTCCAAATAAGGTCATGAGATGTCAATAACCTCAGTCTACAGTGTGAAAGGAATATCTATATTGAAACTGCAAAACAGTTCAAAATTACAGGAGCACAGTGTATTTTATATATGTATGTGTATAACTACGTACATAACGTTACTACTGTATCCTGACATCTGATACATAAGTCACGTTCTATGCGAGTAAGTATTGTAAATATTCGACGAATCATACGCGATTGTTCGGTCACGTTATAGGTCTGGTTGGCTTGGCTGATTTAGGAATTGAGAGAACTCATACGCTCAATACTTAGTAATTACAAATAATAATTTATGTAGGTATTGTCATTATTTGTCACGAATAAATTAAAATAAATGTAATAACTTAACCATTATGAGTGTTTCATTTAAAAAGTGTTTCCATGTGTCATAATGAGGAGTGGTACTAACACAAGTCAGTCTCGTTTGCTTAAGAAACTGCAGTAAGTATGATAGAAGAAAACGTTCGTGAAAGGGACTTTTAGCACGCAAACAGTTTTCATAGAAAATATAGGGCATGGCGCTTTCCGCGCTGCGAGGGGTGACACAGAAAGGCTTTCTCGCTTGACACCCATATACTACAGTTGGGTAGTTACACTATACTCATCTGCGTTATTAAAGATCTTCCAAAGGACCTACATTTATGATATCCGTCCATTCAAATCTTTTTTAATGTTACTGATTCGAAATGTTTCATCTTATTCAAAATTCTGACTACATTTGGTTATGCACTTAGTCTAGATTTTGATCAAAGCTGTTATTGGAGACGATAATTATTCTTATCGATGATTCAAAGACGCGTATTATTTAGGTAAATATTTTGTTATATTGTGAATATTTAGCACTAAAATGAGCTCTTGTCTACAGGAGCCGCCCTCTTCCTAATTAAAGGGCAATCAATTAAGAAAAGGGTATATCAGGTAGCACCTTTTTATTAAATGTATGTCTAAATTAACTCTTGACGTTTTAACTCATCAAGAATCAATGATATTATCAGACACAACAGAAAAACAGCTGTTTCAACCCCATATTACTGTTTGATTAATGAATGACAGAATTATTATGAGGATATATTCACTGCAAATAACCAAAGTTTGGATACCTTTGGTTATTTGAAGTAGTTAAAAACTTTAGGTTATAAATATAAGAACTAATTTATCTCTGCATCCCATAATTTATCTCTAACCCTACTAGTAAACTAACCCTACTAGTACCTACTCGTAAAGTCGTCTCTGGCATATTTAACACCTGTCTGTATTCCCTGAAAGATTAGGCACAGGTGTACTAATATACACCCACAGTTCACCGGGTATGTTTAGGTCCAACGTAATAGGGGTTGAGCCTATTGCCTTTAAACGAGCACAAATCCAAACTTCGAACTGCTATTCAGAATTTGGTAGGAAAAACCCAATAACAATAACAATGCTCGATCTGGGAATCGAACCCAAGACCTCTAGCGTAGCAGTCGCAATTACGACCACTAGACTAATGAAAGTTTATTTAGCAGTTTGATAGTTTTCGGCGCTCTTCTTAGGAGATCATAATATGATCTATGGTGGGTTATAAATGAATAGAAATAAAGACCTGGAGTACCTTTAAAAAAAAATTAATATGGCCCTAGTAACAATTTACAGTCAGGATTACATGAAGATAACACACATAATAAATACGCAGTGATCGGACAGAGACTCGATGTTCTCACAACGACAAGCGGCAAAGAGGGACGAGTGACGTCTGTGCCTTCCTTTTATACTTTTATAGTGTCCAAACAAAAATCAATTACCAAAAATCAAAACTTTTTTCGAAAAATAATCTTAAAGACAGGTTTAAAACCGATACTAATAAATAACTTGCAGTAAATTAATCAGGGTAAGTTATTTAAAATTAAAATACTGTTAAGCCTGATAAGAAAGCATTCAATTCTCTACTTCGAAAGTGACGTAGAATACTTGCAGATCTAGCAACATTTTAACCGCAAACTGACTCATTATGCTTCCTGCGAAGTCTCGAGTCGATTGCTCTAAACGAAAGAGGCTTGTTAACAAACACTGAGAATGGCCGTCCCCTAAGCGAGCAGTTATACTCTTATCTGAGTAGGCCGAAACATTTTCCGACAGCGAAAAGTTGGTAAGTGAACTACTTATTGATTGGCAAGTTTTAGTGCGGATGGTCGACTGCTGAGTATGATCAAAAGTTAATTTGGCAACAGCATATATAGGAAAGGTAAGTGGTTCCTTCTATTATGATTTTCGTAAACAAGGAATAGAATTGCCTTTTAGGCTTCTATTAGCATGTGTGTGTGTTGTTGTACCCTTTTCTCAATTAAGTTGAGGTCAGATTTCAGTCTATGTACCAGAGTGTATGATCATACCGGACTGATGACATTTGCAGGGAGCTGCTTTTATTTGTTGGCGGCCTAAATAAAGAAAATGTTAAAAAAAGATTTTAAATATTGACCTCCGGCCTCCATGATCTGGGGCCTGCGGTTGAATTGGGAGATTCCGCCGCCTGACTCAATGCCCACAGTATGCAGCACGTTTGTGGCGAAGCGAGCCTTCAATCAGTATGCGAGGAAAGGTCTCGCTAATTGACGGGGTCCAGCGTCTGCTGGACCATAGCCTGTACTGGTCATGGCGAATCTGGCGGATTCCATGGCCATGACTATAGGGCAGGTGAAGGCAAGTGCGATTTTCAGTCGGTACGAGTCCGACATACCTTGCCACCTCCCCGGGTGGCGGAGGATCCATGGGGACTTTCCGTACTATACAGAAAAGGTGTGGCGGACTCCTACCAACTAAAAACACACTTAGGTAAGTGTTCAAGAGATCGAAGAAGAAGAAGAGTGGAGTCACGGTGAATATGATCGATAGAAAGAGCACCTCTTCTTTCTTTCGATCACATTCAACGCGACTACAACCAGCTGCAATCTTGCACTATCGTTAGAGTTTTGGAAATGCAAAGAAGTTTTTAATTATCTACGATCACTCTATGATAAATAAAAAAAAACTTGAGAGGTGTCAAGGGACACCCGGATGGAACGAAGTTCCTTTCATTAAAATTTAATAATTAAAAATAAAAAAACCTGTATACACTCAACAATTCACAACGCGCGAAATTCGAATTATTCACTCAATAATTCGAAATTCAAATATTGTTGACAAGTCAAAAAGTGTCGTGACAACTTTTCGTAAGAATTTTTTCCGTCTAGCCCCCTTTCACAACGCGCGATAAGGAACTTCGTTCCAATAGTGCCATAAATCACTCTGTCATGGACACTAATTCCACTTTCAAAAAATTAAAAGCAAATTATGACTTACATTTGTATATTTGAAAAAATTACGTCTCTTTATAACAAACTCCTGATTATTGGCAAAAAGTTTTGCGTGTCAGAGAGCAGTGCAATACGAGTCTGAAACTAATACCAGCACAGCTGCTGCAAACTGTAACGTCTGTAACCTAAAACGTAATACAGTGTCGGCTGCGGCATTTACACTTACCACGCCTAGCTCTGTTATTTTGTAAGGTGATATCTAACATAGTTTAACGTATGTATTATCTCTCATTTTAGGTACAACATTTGTTTTTAAAAAGACTAAAGAATCGATAAAATATATGTACTACTCTTGTATATTACGTAATAAAATCCAAATATCCTAATTACGTATTGTTTAGTTTTTTGTCTCAGTTTGTTAGGTTAATTTGCTATGTGCAGCTTGTAATCCATATATGACTTTATAATTATTTTTTTATTCTTAGAAAATAATTTTGAAGATTTCATTTCTTCGATTTTGGGTATGAATCATAAATAGTAAACTTGCCGTTCAGTTGAAAGTTTCAGTTAATGTATAAATATTTGATTGACAAACTGCGAGTGAAACAGCGGTGACATACAGACGGGTATGGCACTGGGCTCCTAGTTTTACTACTGATTACTAAAAATGGGATGAAACATATAGATAGATTGTATAGAATAAAACAACAGTAAGTAATCAATATGAACAGTCATGCGAAAGCATTGCAAAAATATTTTCAGCCTTATTTAAATTCGATAATGTCATTTATCCAACGAAGCCTCATTTTAATTAAATGAGCGTATTTTGAATATTTTTCAATTTAACTGTTATGTCGTAACTGCGCGTAATAATAATGAAACTCTATTTAAATTGAACATCGATGGCGAACTTATTTACATTTCAACGAATAACCGTTGTATTTCAATATTTTTGAATTTTTGTTCAAATGCGACGTAGCTCCGTAGCAATTGACTTAGCGTAGCAATCACGTAGCACGAACCGTAGCGCGTAGCATTTTACGTAGCGATAGTAACTCGCCTACCAGAGTTTTGTAAATCATCAAAACGGTAAACATTTTAATACTTATGATAACATTAAAAAGGAATTGATTAATACTTTTTTAATTTATAAAGGCAGATGTGGCATGTGCAGATACACAGATGTTATGCCTGGATATCCATGTTGTTAACAATAAAAAAAAAAACCTAATAATACCTATATGGGATCAGTATTAGGTCGATTATCCGATTATATCAGTCACAGATGAACGTAAAAGGTGCTTCCTGTTTTTTTTATACATATAATTATTTTCTTCTCATACAATGACTTTAATTATGCATGTACCATGCAAGTACACCGCCAACTGCCGGTTTATATTTTCTTACATGATTCGTGTCCATCCAATGGTTGTCTGTTAGAAATTGCTCTTAGCTATAAGACCGTCAATTGTACAACTTTCAGCTATTTTTTTAAAATTTTATTAAAATAAAGAATATTCTATCGATCTATTTTAAATGTATCATGTGTCAGTTATGAAATTTAGCATCTGTTTAATGTCCAAACCTATGATAATCAAACCCTTGCCATTAGATCCATTCGTACCTATAATTTAACTGCTTCAGGTTACAGGCTCCTTAGTCTTTGTATTCAGTTCACATTACTTACATTGACTTCATCTGAGAGCGTGTGAACTGTGGAATATATTCATCAAGTTTCAGCGATAAATTTGAAGTCTGACTAAAATTTACCTATCGCTTGAAGTATTGGCCTCAAACTTTAGAATTACAGAGTATTATTTGTTTACAGAGAGGCGTGGAAGGAATAATAAGAATAATAAAATAAAATGCTTTGACAATTAAAGGCTCGATCGGTGCACTGGAGGAATCTGCTGCTGTCCTAGGAGTCGCAGAGAGTTTGTACACGTCCACAACACAGGAGAAAATCCTAGTGAAGGGCAACATTTAAAAATGTTTTTTATTTATGTACTACAATGCAGATACCAGTTAAGTGAAAACTTATTGTAATTACTACATTCACTTCTCAGCGCTCCAGTACTATCCGGACTCGCGGTCCAGACCCGGAGTCGTTAATGCGTAGGCATAACACAGGCACATAATCAATAGTTAGATGCTCGTACGAGTAAAGGTTAGAGCGCTTGTTCATTTTCTCAATCATTTAACAAAGTCTTCTTACTCGTTGTATACGCACAGTTGCTTTGAAAGTAAAGGTCATGTATTCTGGTTGAGGCCGAGCTATAAACGCTACGGGCAATATGGGTTCGATGCCCCGTATAGACGCAGCTATATCCGTCGCCCATCGAGGAGGGATCGCCGATGCCGCGACATATGCTTACTAACTTTCCCTTCTGCCACAGCTTATTAATAAACTCCACGGAGACTCCATTAATACACGCAGTGGTCGAACAATCAGCTGCTATGCCAGCGGTAATACCACGTACTGAACAAATTAGTTGTTCCGAGTCCGAGTTTGTACATGTGATATTTGTGTTTGTAAACGCACTCACAATACATACAATTCGGAATAGGAAGGAAGTAAGGAATTAGAGAAAATAAAATAATAATAAGTAAATAGTCTATTCCGATCAATGCTCAATGTTACACTTAAACTTTTCTTGCCACCAACATTTGCAAAACTCAGTATGTTTGGTTTCTGCTTAAAAAACGTAACATTTATCGTACCGGTGACGTACCAGTAACGCGAGTGAGCTCTAAATACATTTACTGCAATACTGTCTAGGGTTATATTTTGTAAAGCAGTGAGAACCAGAATAGCTATATGATATAATTACTATGCAAAGAATTAACTTAAAACAGGTACCTAAGTTCAACCTCACGCGCGGAAGACGTGCTTGCAACCGCAAAACCAGTTTTGGGAAACTACATAAAATATATGACGTCTATGGACCAGTATAGTATATTGACCTGTCACAAAAATCTGTAGATATGTTTGGGATAAAAACTAAGAAGACAGGTCTTAAGTAGGCGTACAGTGACTGTTGCGAGCTCAGAATCGGATTTGCGAAGATTTCATCATCCCTCGTGTAACCGGGTCGTGACTACAAAAATACATTCCAAAACTTTCAATATATATTCTTATACATATATTATGTAAGTTGAATAATACTGGGTAAAATTATTTTACCGCACCATAATATGGTGCGGTAAATATATTATATTAAGCTTTCTTTCCCTCGAATCCATTAAATGGAATGAATGGAATTAAATTTCAGCTAGAAATAGCTAATAGTGCACATTCTTCGTGTATAAATGTAGTCTAAATGTAGGTATTCACAGATAAAAGTTTTTTTTTTTTTTATTATAATCAACAAAAATACAGTACAATTTATTCAGTAAGTACAATTTTGCCAAACTGCTTGATACAGTTTGTTGGCGGAAGAGGCGCTCTGTTTTATCTAGTAACTAGTCTTAGGTTTAATTATAATATTCTTATGATCTAATATACATAGAACTTTGTAACTACTATCACACCTTAACGCCCTTTAAAGCGCAAAATGCTCTATAAAATATTAAATGATGTATTTGGACCTACACAGGCTGTGTTATTGAAATAATATAATATCCTATAATTTTTATTAACAATATAAATAATTTCTGACCGTTATGATTATAAATCGGTAAAATGAAATATTTTTCACGCGAATTTCCTACACTTATAGAACGAAAATTTAATTTTAAGAAAATTATTTTGAGAATATAAATCTCAGAAAATGTCAGTAAATAACTAACGCATCTGGGTCTAAAATAATAAATTGAAGCTCATTCTGTGGCTTAATACTACATACAATAAAATAATCTTGTTCTATGAACTTTGATCTTTGATCTTTGAGCTTTCCCGATGCATATTAGGGGTGAACCAGTTCATGTGATAAAAAAAAACCTATCTGCGATTTATTTGTACGCGATAAACATGTCGTTATCAGAATTACTGTATAAGTTTACTACTAACTTTTATGTAAGTATAAGTTTTAGTACAATAAACAAACGAAAATATTTAAAAGCGCCTGCCTTGGCATAGTGCTTCTGGATAAATCCTCCGGAGAGACACAACCGCTGGAAGCTGGCACAATATCTTAAAATTCAATATTGAAGACAAAAATGTAACCGCAGAGTCTGCAGCAAAACAAGATGACTTAGGTCTTCTAAAACCTATATCTGGCACTAGGAATGCTCATGTCAATATAGTCTATTTAATATAACTGAATTCGGCAATAAATATTGTATATGTATTTATTAATTGCTGACTTCAGAAGAAATATTTCGCTATAATTTAAGGGACAAATGATAATATTTAGAATAACCTTAATTTATGTCGTCTTTTAGAACTAAAAGAGCACACAACAATTCTAGCGGATCTAATTGGATACTTTAATCATCAATGGAATTGTGCATGAAATAAGGAGGCCACGGCTCTACTTTCGAATTGCATTAATGGTAACTTAGTACTAATAAGATACAGCATGTCACCTACTCCTTCAAATAATTACCTTTTTCATAAATAATAAGAAACATTAATTGCAAAAACATCATGAGGAAACCAGCATGCCTTAGAGATTTTTCTCGACCGGGTGTGAAGTCTGCCAACCCGCACTAGACCAGTCTGGTAGACTATAGCCTAATCCTCTCAATTTGAGAGGAGACCCGTGCCCAGCAGTGGGACAGTATATGGGATAATGATGCATAAACAACATTATAATTATGTATGATAGGAATTCTGACCTGTATGACTGATGTATTGGTATACAATCGGTCCCCTAATTATTGGCTATCGTATATGTAATAAATATTACACATGAATTCTTTCCTCAGTTAATTACACTCATTTACATAGAATTTGTGTGTAGAAAATGATTATACACTTTTGATGGAGGGTCCCAAATAGGTAGGAATGAAATGAAAATAACGACGTCGAGTGCCGTTCTTTAGCCATTTAACATTATATTTAACGACTTGGTCGTTTATAAAATATACTATAAATAAAACTCGTAGGTACTTTGATAGAAGTATTATATATATAATCCACGTAAGAATTATTTTTATTATTATGATATTCTATATTATATTTCTTAACTTTTTAATTAAAAGCCCTTTACTGAATATTCTTGTTAATTGTATTTTTACATTATTAGCTTTTAAAGTGCTCCGTTTACAATTAATTGTAATATCCGCTTTATATTACAATCAATATCGTAATAACGATCGAATCACCAATATCAGCTCACATAAAACTGTGCTTATTGTTTAATTTCCCAACATTTTCAAACATATAGAGGTATTCCAAAAATCGGATTAGAATACGCCAATCGAAATAAGTAGTTTTTTTTTTTCAATAACAATAACGAGTTATACGCAATCCATAGGGTTTTATAGATTTTTAAATAAGTAATTAATAGATTAAGAATTTGTACACCAGAAATGGTAGAATATAAGAATATCATGAACACCTAGTTGTACTAGGTGTGTATTCTGACAAATAAATCTTTCTTTCTTTCAGATCACACATTTTCCGTACGTATTTTGACACTTGTGTATGCTGCAACTGTATTAACTATTGACATCCTCGTACAAACAATCTGCGCTATTGCTCCATAGCCCTCTCAATCAACCTGCGTCCTGTAATACATCACGTACTCGTATCTTTGTGCGAAATAACAGCCGCACGAAGCATTCCGCTTAGGTGTTCAATAATTTTCGGAATACATGTTGACCAACCGCATGTATTCCGAACATAATTGCAATTTCAATGCTGCAATCCCTACTAACATTATAAATGTGAAAGGTTTGTCTCTGTTTGTCTGACACGCCTAAACTGCTAAACCAGTTTTCATGAAATTTGGTAAAGAGATAGATTCTAATCTATGGTCTATCTTAAAGAAGGACATGCTGCTCTTTGAGATGCGGGTGAAACCACCGACAATAGCTTGCTATAAATAATCCTATTTAGTATTACTGACCCTAAATAACCAATTATTAACTGGTCCGCCATAAATGACTAACAATATGCGTACTTATAAAATTACTGCGGTTTATTTTAAAACAAATAGAAACTACTATGAAGACAATAACTTTAGATAACAGAACTATTTACACTATTTACTTCCTCCCAGTTAAAATTAGTAATGTCCTGACCTGACACTAACTTTAGAATGCTGTTTACGCGACACCAACGTTGAGTTCGTTGCTAATACCTGTATCTTGCTATGCAGGTATGTTCGTGTATTCCTGGCTTAATACGTGTAGTGTAGACTGAGTTAACCCGTCCAATTAATATGTTCTATCTCTCTGAAATCATGTCGTTGTATTGTGTGACAACCGCACGTTCTCACTTAAAGCTCAGCTCGTAGCATCGTTGATTTGTTCCATTGACTGTGCCGCTTACCAGAACAATGTGTTGTGTCGTTACACCCTCCTACTAAATTTCTCGCACATATCTCCATTTCAATCACACCAAACAAATAAAGACAGATCTTCACGTACTTATTTACACTAGTCTTCTAGATCCGGAATATAAATTTTGAATTTACAAAGAATGTCTAATCTATCCTGAAGCCGGTGGCGAAACTTATAAAATGAGCTATATTTCAAAAGATTTAGGAATTTCTGAAAGTTTGTTCTAAGTTAATTTTACATCATCGACTTTGATCTTCAAACAATTAATTTTATGAAAGGGTGCTGACGATAAATTTGCTTGGTGTAATAATACCCCTCAGAGACAAATTAAATACTGAGATAATACATAGGCATCCTCTTGGATAACACCTAATAACATAAGTATTAAATTTTCTGGAACTTCTTATTTTGAGATACCCAAATCTTTTGATACTAAGATGCAAACGTAAAACGCAAACTGGAAAACTCACTGCAAATATAATTTGCACCCATAAAGTGTGTAGACGACATTGACAAAACCTTGTTCTTTGTTTAAGATCTAAGGAGTTCTGCAATTTAAAGCCTGATATAAATCAGTTGATTTTCATTTTAAATGTTGTAAATTTGTATAAGGATGACGCGAACGCCTTCCCTGCTAAGGACGGGGCAGCTCGCGGTCGGGAAAATTCATTATTCAGTAGAATTGCGAGTGTAACTCATCGGGCAGGTCGGCGCCTCACTGCTATTACCTACATTGCTAGCAGTCTGATTCATGGCGAGTTTGAGGAAATCTACCCTCTGTATTTATTTACAAATGTGATACTTGTTCCTACATCTAAAAAATTGCAATACCTTCAAATATTTTCTCTCTGAAAATGTGAAACATGACTTGAAATATCTGTACCGCAGCAAGGCGAGAATAAAAACTCTTCTTAAGTCCGTACAGGTATTATAAATATAAATACGGAACTTCAGATATTTCAGTCACGTCACGAACACCGATAAATATAGCTGCGGAGCCAACTAATAATTCAGCAAAGTTGTGCGGCAACTACCGCAATTGGAGAGTTTGTCCTCCAAGACGATTAATGAAACTTGCCAGTAATCAATTACTAGAAATAGACTGCAATCATGCTCATATAATGAGGTTTTCCATACTTTTACATGATTTTAAATGTTTGCATTTTGAATGTTCATATTTTAGATGATCGCATATGGGCTAACCACTACAATGCAGGCGCTAATCTACTTTGATGATACAGAGGGATGTAGGTCACGCTGATCAGTTGCCAAAATTCCAAATGTCTGTAAGTACGTATGATGAAAATTACGAGGCGTAACGGAGCGATATGTTTTTCGAAGCACGTAAGATAGCTGGAGTACCACATGTAAGTGAGTAACATGAATCACGCCGCAGCGTCATTACTTTGCGCAATAATCTTATTGAATTGTAAAAAATGAATAAATTTTCATCTTCTATTTCTTATACAAACGTATAAGAAGTCAATATTATACAAGAACTCTGAAACTGATCGTTTTTATTACTTGTAAGATATAATTATGTGAAAGTTATATAGCAGTTAATAGAATATTATGACACAAATATTAAAACTATCTCATTACCATTAGGCAGTGGTCCTAAGCGCGACTGCTACGCTAGAGGTCGTGGGTTCGATTAACGGATCGAGCTTTTTGAGGGTTTTTCTATGAAATCTATAAAAGTAGCAGCTCCCAGTTTGGATTTGTGCCCGGTTAATGGCAATAGGCTCGCGCCCTTAACTGTGGGTGTACAATTAGTACACCTCTGCATAGCCGTTCGGGGAATACAGTCGTGATGGCATGTTATGTTTGTGTATGTTTTTAAACATAAAAATAAAAGCTGGCGTAAATCAGTGAAAGTACCCTTTGTCGGTTCATACAAGGACTTGTCTTTTACAAATAGTCCTTAACATATTTTTCATTCAATATAAACTACGTAATTATTATTAAGTACTGTATTTTAAATTCTAAATAACGTTAAGTTTTGAGCTCGAGACAGTAACGAAGTTCTGAATGTGCTTTGTCAACACAAGTTTTACATAGGAAAAAGTTTTACATAGGTAATTAATCCAATAAGTATATAACCTTTGATGTTATATACTTTAAGTTCTGCTCACGACGTCATTGATTGCGACATTCTTATCACATGACTTTCTTGAAGCGCTGAATATGTTCCATATCAATATATAGAGAGAATATCATAATTTACATAAACTTATCTCGAATTGTAATCAGTAATGTCGATTACCTTTACTTTATTATCATGAGATAAGTTTTATAATTTTATTATTAAATTCTCAGTAGCAGTCGAAGTTTAGATTTGTAACTGCTTAATAGCAATAAACTCGCCCCCTATTACATGGGCCCTAAACATACCGGTGATCTGTGGGTATACATTGGCAAACCTCAGTCTAACTCATCGGGGTATACTGGCGTGTATCAAGAACTCTTCTTTATTGCTATCAACTGAAATAGCAAGAAACTGGCCACAAGAAATTAATGTTAAGAAGAAATCAAAAGTTAAATAAAGGCAAGCCCCTACAAATCCAGGATTAATCACACTAAGCCCAAGGATAACTAAAATGTAATAAGCGATACAATATTTTCATACACACTTGCTACGTGCTTACTACGGCGTAACTGACTTCGCTACGTCGTAGCCGACTTCGCTAGTCCTTCGTAGTAATGTTACAACGCAATCTAACTTTTTGCTGTTATTTTTTTGTAACCGACAATGCAATGTAAAATTTGTTTCCATACAGGACCTACTTCCTTCAGGCTTGCGACAGCATAGCGGACTTTGGTACGTCAGCCGCGTAGTAGTACCACAAGAAGCCGTTTAACTTGGACAGCAGTGTTATTGTAATCAACAAGCCTTCTGTAGATTAGGAGTATATTCTGCAATCTCGACTGCCAGAATCATGCCACCTCATGATGTAATTAATACAACCTTACAGTCATCTCACATTTTAGTTAGCAGGCTACAGTGGACGTGTTGTGTAGACAAATGAAAGTTGTTTACTTTGTTCACCACCTCAGGGCTCACCTCTCGCGTGAGCAGTCACGTACTTATTGAGTAGTTACGATCCACGTCCTACAGCTAATACGAACACATTGTATCCCCAAAGTTCAGCTTACATAACTTCTCAGCTAAAAATTATTTGTTATCTTACTTCTTAGCTAAAGTTTAAGTGGCTAATGTACTTATACATAAATAATTGCTTGTGCGGTCGGATTTTGTGGGTTAAGCGATGCTTTTCCCGACCATGATCACTGTTAAATTAAGGTATTTTTTTGTATATAGATATACAATCTGACCGAAAAAACTAAATAGTTTTATAGTGATAATAACGATGTAGCTCATCAACGAAAAGAAATCCGTAGAAGTACAGTGTTACTTCTTCATATTACAAAGTCAAAATAAACTAAAAGCGATGTCGATCATTAGATTTATAATCCCATTCAAGTAATCCAAAGTTGTTAATAAGTTTATGCCCGATCTTATGCACGTCTATGCAGCCCAAAGCACAATTCCTGACAATACGTAAAACGTCACTTGCATACATAATGAACGAAGTGCGCGCGCTATGCACACGCAAACGGTGCAAATTTCATGATAGTCGCATGCCGGCGACCATTTTGGTTCTCGTTGTATATAATACCTTTACGAGTGGACGCGCCTGACAAACCAGCTGCATCCAAACGTTATCACTGTTTTAAAACACGCCGGTAGCCAAACACGGCAACTCCACACTCTATGTAGCTAGTCGTATACTCTTCATAATAAAAAAGTAACATAACACGTAGGTAGATACTGTATTTTTAACGTTATGCTGTCTGGCATAAATGGGTCTTTGCAAAATAGAAAACATAGCGACAGAATTGCCTTAATTCTGTCTATGTAAGGCACTATTTATTAAGTTACGGCGACACAAGGTGCTTTTGATTAATTTAGACAGCCAGCCAGCTTTTAATTACAAAACAGCTGAACCAATTCTCACTAATGAGATGCTTTAATACTTGTTTCAATTACTCGACATTGGCGTATACACTCTGACTGGCGTGTAAGAATATATTCGCACGCAGTAGCGTAGATACATTAGAATTTTAAATAAGTTAATAAATAAACACACAGTCGAGATGACGCTACCCATTTTAGATGGATTTAAATTTTTAAGCCCCAGCTTGCTTAGTATCTTGTTTTATACTTGGATTAAAGCTTTTTGCAAGAATTCATTAAAATTTAATCAAAAGGTAGGATAATTAAAATACATTGTTATAATAGTAGAAACTGCTGTTAAATTAATTTGTATTTTTGCAGATTCAAATTGTTATACAAAGTGTAACAATTTACTAAACAAATCGTTGCAGCGGCGGCGGCGGCGGCGCTGTCAGTCGGTCCGCACTGAACCTCTATCATCACACAAACTCGCATTATCTCCGCCCGCACGCAATATTGACATTCCTTTTTTGTGTTCACGCCAAAAATATAATAACACATAGCGCTCCTCATTAGCTACTTTCATTTTTTGCTCGTAAAGTTTTCGGATGCGAGTTTCCTTATGTTAACGCAGACTGATAAAATATTAAGGGGCTCCGATTCCCTCGCCTTCGAGTGAAAATATATTTATAAAGAGAGTAAAAAATCCAGTGGTGGTTTTAAATTTTTAAATAGGTAAAAGTAAAATGCGGTACTGGCAGATATGCGTTTGTTTTAGTGGCGCGGCAGGTACCCGCAGTTCCGTTCGACGAGCGAGCTATTCGCTCCGGGGCCGAAGTGGTGGCTCACGTTTGCATTTTGCATGAGAACCATTGTTTGACCCACTATATTCCCGACACTACGGGACGTGGTGCGGCGACGAGACATCCTTCAAGGCCTCTCACACAGATTAATTTACTTACACCAAGAAACACGCAAGGTGACTTTGATGAATGACATTTTTGGTACGGACGCGCTGCTCCACGCTATAGCATTGATCGTGACTTCTACGTGATCTCATTTGCTTGTTAAGGCACCTTTATTTATGCTTCTCGCTGTTCATAATGCTATTACACGTCTGTACATCAATCACACTCACATTTACTAAGTAATCACTATCAATATACAATGATATACGTACAATAAATATGTTGAGTTTTGAATTGGATACATTAGGTATATTAAATTTGTTTAAATATTAAGATAATGAATATGAAAACCATATCTCAATTCCTTGGAGTTAAACTAAAAGGGTACGATGCGGGTGCGGAGAGCCGCTGGCCAAAGCCACTTTTGTAAGCAACTACCCTCGTAATTACTGCCGTTAATTACAAATTAACGAAGTTTATGTTTTTATAAGTTTAAAAGGTATTCAGGTTCATGTTTTACGAACAATTATTAAAAAAATAATTATGATCCGAAAACTTTAACAGCAATTGCTAGAATAATATGAACAAATACAAAAAATATTGGGAGATATCACAATTATTACAAGTTGTATAAACACTAAACAGTGAATTTTATTAAATACTTATTTACAATTATTTACAAGAAACCAATATAAATCTGATAATTTTTTATCCCGTATTTGAAATCCGGAAGATAATGTAAGGCGAAAGTAGTGTATTATTTTTAGAGAAGCGCTTTAAAAAATAAAGAACACAAACACTGTACTTAATTTAAAAAAAAAAAAACAAATTCCGTACCGGAATATGTTTAGCTCCGCATTTTCTTGGCGGCAGCAGCAGCAGCGCAACCTCACAACACTGACTTTCAGCTACACCCTGAAGAAATCACATTTCAATACTATATGAATAGTTGTTCACCAGGGTTACCGGGTCTAGTTAACGGGCAACCAGAGATCCTTATAAGTTGGCTCGATTCGCCTGTCAGTCAGTCCATGATAATGATCGCGATTCAGTGTCTTGTTCTCGCATTATTAAACGAGAACACAATCTATTTTTCAAGGCTTTATGCCTCACAAAAAATGATCGATTATACCCGATGAATGGGGAAATTTATTTGTATTATTATTGTATAAAATCAGAGCACTGACTCGCACGTGCTGCATGTTGTGAAACGTCACCCGTTTATTGATATTGTTTCAATATAACATTGGAACATTGCCGCTCCATAATGCATTTAAGTGAAACGTGACTCATATGTGCATTTGCATTCGATTGTTCGTTTAGATTTAGTACTATTATTATTAAAAAATCAAGTAGCAACGTAAAAATATAAATAAGATTTGTAGGATCAATCTTATAGGTAAAGTTTCACGTTTGATATTTGGTCTTTTTATAGTGAAATAGATACTATTGTTTTAAGTAACCCCTATCAATTATTTTTCTATTTTGTGTTACTTCTAACGAATTATCTTACATATTGGAAAATGTATATATTATTAACCTATGTATGTATATGTATATATTAAATATAGAAGATCCGCGCAAAAAGTGTCTACAATGTTGATTTCTCTATAATTCAGTAAACACAAGCTATAATTACACTCAAATTGGAGCTGCAGGCGGAAAGCTGAGCGTGGGGCGCGCGCCATCGAGGCGGCTATGTACCAACACTTCGTTATATGTATTATTGTACTATATTGATTCCCCAAAATCATCTCTCCTTAATACTACAACGTTAAGTTAAGCTTATGATGAAAGAACAATGACATTGGACAAGGCAATTACCATCAGAAATATAACTTTCATTCTCGGACGTCTAAATTACATTTTAATAAAGTCCACTGACGAGGAAGTATAACAAGGAATTGAATTAAAAACGCTGCTAAGAAAATACGTTACAGTATAGTACGATACGGTGTATCAAAGAAGCTTGTGTTAAATACATCTCCACTATTAGGATGGTAGGGAGGGAACCGACGGTAGTCTGCAGTGGGCACCGTCAAACAGAATAATTAATCTGTCATGAGGTGTCCGTGCTTATTGGAGCCGGTGTCAGAAACTTGTCCAGCGCCATTAACGAGTGTCATGCGAATACGAACATAATTATGAAAATGCACAATTTTTGTGTTCCATTTGCAGAAGACTGAAATAACTTAAAAATGAAAATTTAATTCATTGCGCGTACAATTATTGTATTTGAGCTCTTTGACAGTTGGTTACCGGCTTAAATAGAAACCTTTGCCTCGCGGCTGTTACTGGAATTTCCTTGTAATTAGATGGCTGTGAACTTTAACATTGTTCGGTATTACAAGGGAAGGGTATTTTTCCATTACTTTGTTTAACCTAACAACGGAAATGATTCCTTCCGAAAAATTATGTTTATGTATGATGAATTAGGTAGCTGAACTGAATATTGAATAACCGTACAAAACCGTAAAAATTACTATATTACGTGTTCCGAAAAATCATAATAAAAAAGAAATTTATTACGCAAATAACTGTCTCTCTATGAAGATTAATAGAGTTACCATTCGAAAAAGTTTCATGTTATCCCAAAGTTTTTTAGATGAGGTTCAATACGTCGCCGTTGTATTATTGTGACTATTCCAACACACGAGTTTTATTATGTATAAATGTGTTTTTCTCATACTAAGGACTAAAGATTGGTTATTGGGGAGCATCAAACACCACAGAGTTAAGCCTCATTATTCTTTATAATAGTATCGTTAGAATCAAACCCTACAGAATTGAGTTGTCATCCCGTTGTCAGGTTTGAGAAGTACTGGACTTTAGTCAGAGAGAGAGAGAGAGAGTAATAAAATTAATCTCATAGTCAGCGTCTAGTCTAAAATTCTACATAAATCGGATCGGAAGCAACTGTCGCCAGCTGCTTGCGCTCATTCAAGTGTTCCCGTTTTTATTTAACTAATACCAATTCAATTTGCTGCAAGTTTACTTACCCAAAAATGTAAACAGACCACTTAGGACATCCTTGGCTAATGGTTGTACAGATGGCTAAATAAAGAAATATTTTATATTTTGTCATTTTTTTTCTGTCTACAGGCTATATTATTGAAATCTTCTATAGTTTGCAAATGAGGTACTCATACGGATTCATACTTTTTACGTATAGTAGTAGTATAAAATAGTTGGCTATAAAGTCTATTCAAAAATTGCCCACACGGCTTAGAAATGTAGAGGCAAACATAGATTCTTGTATTCTCACACTACACAGTTTAACCGAAATAGCTTGGAGATGTACAACTCTAACCTATTTTTGTGTTCTTGCCTTTAATCTTGCATGTACCGCTAAATGCAGCTTGCAATGTGTTGTCTCTCGATATGAAAGTTGATATCAAGTTACCTAACTTTAAAAACCAAAAAAAAAAAGTATAGGTTTACTTACGTACTTAAAGTTAAAGATACTATTTCAACAATCTTCTAAATTGAAAATACAATTTTTATTCGTCGAATATAATTTATTTTCTAGCACCTACAGTAGTAACAGTTAATAGGCATGTACGAGTACGTCTGTACAAGTAATTCTAATGCAGTACACGTACCAAACTGCTCGTAACATAACACAAGTTTAATTTTTAAATAGGTACACACCTAATCCTATGCAATGTAACGCGTAACGTTGGCTACAAATTCAAATAAAGACACATTAAAATAAATAATGTAGTTTGAGGCGAGTTCAAACAACATTAGTCAGCCAGATGTGGGGTGCGGTCCGTTTCCCTGCTAGTTTTCGTTTGCGCAATCAGGAAATTAAATAAAGTTCGCGACCTCATGTCTGCCCGCCCACTTAAGGGAACTTTATGAAGGTATGTAGTTAGTAATTTAAAAAATGAACTTGAGCTCTGAATTCGTACTGAAATATGTAGCTAAGACTAAACGCTTTTTTTATGGAAAACATTACACTAATGGTGTCTAACAATGTAGAATATGTAATGTAACAATTAGTGCCACTGCATTACTTAGAACAACATTTGGTGTAAATGTAGTGGATAGCTGCATAATATTTTGACAAGTTGCCAGCAATCGTCGCCATCGTCAGAGTAATTCTTAGTAGGTACTTACTGTTTATGAGAATAAATGAGACCGTCCAGTAGGCACTCCCGTTCGCACCTTAGCTGTAACGTTACCAATACATACAAATATCATTTGTACAAATTATCATGAAACAACACGGACTAGATCATTCCGTCATCGATAAAAAAATAGCGTTTTAGTATTTATTTCGTGCACGATAAGGTTAAATTAAATTCAAAATATGGTGGGGTGAGTGGGCGAATTCAATTAAGAACAACCGTGATGTTTTTAAATCATCCTAGATAAACCAACTCTCCATATTCTTGGAAAACGTATCAAAGACATTACATGATTTATTACTGGCTGTTATTTTATTTCTTCTTTTTAATACATTATTTTTTCAGATTTTTTCAGATAAGCAGTGATAGCCTAGTAGTATGACCATTGGACTGCCAAGTCGAAGGTCTCGAGTTCGAACCCAAGGCACGCCTAAGGCAATAATTAATTATCACTCGCTTAAACGGTGAAGGAAAACATCGTAAGGAAACCTGCATGCCTTAGAGATTTTTCTCGACGGTTTGTGAAGTCTGCCAACCCGCACTAGGCCAGCGTGGTGGACTATAGCCTACTCCTAATCCCTCTCAATCTGAGAGGAGACCCGTGCCCAGTAGTGGGACGGTTTAAGGGTTGATGATGAATACATTATTTTTCAAAAACGTTTTATATTTTCCCTGTTAGTGTAACTTTTTAAGAAAAATTGTCAGGGTGTGTGGTTGTGTAAGTATCCATAGTGATGATCAACAGCTTATCGCCCACGTAAGTTGCACCGTCGACTTGGGGTTAACGGGTTCTTAATGGCACTTGTACGCTTGTAAGGGTTTTCACCATTTGCACACTATGCAAATCTGAAGTCGAAATCTTGATGCCTGACATTATCATATATTACGAAATGGGTCATTCGTTTTGTTTCTAGATCATTTACATGTTTTACAACATATTTTTACGGTTTCATTAAGGATTCAGAGTGCACCTAGACTCGACATTTCATAAGTATATGGTTTATATGAAAATAAAACTATTTTGATTTTGATTGATTTGATTCTATCATGGATAATTTTCTCGGAGTAATGATTGCCCATTATTTGTTTTCTATCTTGTATTACATTGAATTAGTTCAAATTGGAAACTTGATTGGTAGTTGTTGACGGAAAGATTTTAATGTAGTAACAATCTGTACATACTAACAAGTTTTTACAAAGTTAATAGTAATAGAATACGTACATATACAGTGCAACTTTCTTTAGTATTTCTGCCTCTCTTAAGGAGCTATAAAGTGCCTACGACGTGCTTGTCTAGTGCTGTTAGCTGTTGAGTTGAACCCGTACTCGACCCTCAAGGGACAAAGAACGTACCTAAATATAAATAGAGTTATAATATACCTAATTTCCACAGACTTTATTAGTATATGTCACCTGTGTACCTAAAATTAGATTTAATATGATGAACTTTTATTCGTCTAGGAAGATTATCTATTATATATTAGTTCATCAAAATATATCGTTTATTTCGATACAATATGACAATATATAATTATAAGTATAGGTATCTATGTATAAGTAAGCCATAAAGGCAATAGGTAAGCACCGTAAAATATGGGGCCTAAAATATACCATATAGGTATACCTCTATAACAAAGGCCTCCCCCATATATACTTCTACAAAGACCGGTTATATGCCGGCTGCATCAAACGACTTCCAACGACCTTTACCAGGTCGTCCGTCCAGCTCGTAGGAGGCTGTCCCACGCTGCGCTTTCCGGTGCATGGTCTCCACTCAAGAACCTGTGGAAGTCTATGGGGGAGGCCTTTTTTCAGCATTGGACCTCTTGTGGCTGATATGATAATGATGATGATACTTCTATATATCTCTATATCTAACTAAAGTACAACATAACATAACATAACGGAACAACTTTTGTTCAGATAGGTACCTACGAGTAATTATGAACCAATCATTGACCATGAAAAATATAATAGTGTAGATTTAGATACATTCCATTACTTATGTAAACGAATTTCTATCTACAGTGAGACCCCAAGAGTTTCTGTATCTATCTCATAAATGAGCTTATGTTACAATAACATAGGCATTACCTACTTATAGTAAATGTGAATATCAACAAACATAAGAATTTGTAGGCAGTTTAAAACGTGGTTGTAATGTCATATTTATCATAAGATATTATTTTAAGAAACCTTTATGTAGATACTTACACTCCACAGACACAGAATGTGTTCAGTGGAACATTTTTCCTTTTTTTTTCGTATAGCCTTAGCTGACTGGATGTTTTAAATTTCAAAGCACCCGCAATATAATATGAGTGCGGCACTCAGCGTTAAGAAGACTGGTGGTGTAGTCGGCGCGAGGCTCCCGCAGGGAAGCCGGGCGGCCGGGAAGCCGGGCAGCGCGCCGCAGCCGCCGCGCGTCCCCGCCACTTGCCGTACGCCAGCTAGTTAACGCCCATGTTCTATCTTCGCTTGCACAGCACAAACTAACTGCCAGTCAGGAAGTGTTACATTTGTAAATGTTCTTGTGAGCGTAAGTATCTAAGAGATCCGCTTTACGTAATGACCACAACACACCACACCGGATTTATAACAATCCTGCGTTTTAGGTCACATTTTGTATAAAAAATCCACAATGTACATTCCATAGACATTTTTCATAGTACATGGAATTTTCTTGGCAAACGGAGTGATTACCTTGTCCTTAATAATTTATTTGAGCTTCTACCAAGTAACACAAAGGCCAGTCTTATCTCTTGAATAATACATTGTTTCTTTAGAACTGAGAGCAAATCGCAACGGCAGGTTTCTTTATACCGTCTTCAAGTTTATAAAAATATACTTATCTGAAGCATGTGTGTAGAACTGTTACCGGATCCTGCAGAGTTATTCTTATAGCCTAGGTAGTAAAAATCATTATTATTCTACTTTTAAATACTACGTTTCTCCTACCTAGGTAATACGTACATTTCTTATACACTGTAAATATGTACTAAACAAGATATGTTTATTACAACAAATTGTCAATTCTCACTTCTTTTATTTGCACTCGATTAAAATTTAAGGATCCAGATAATAAAATAGATATTTTAAGTTTCGTTTGAAGTATGTTAGACATTTTGTGTTTATTAAAATATTAAGATTGAAGTCAGAACTTTATACGTTACATATCGATATAGCCTAAAGTAAGCTATATTGCACGTCAAGAAATTTCCGAAAAGCTTTATCACGGCGAAACAAACAAGCTAACAGAGTTGATTTCATATTTCATTTTTCCAATTCCCGTATGAAATGTAATACATACTGAACAAAGATAACTTTGTTTTCAAAAAGAAAATTGTACAAACATTTAATTTAATACATAATACATTTTATACATGCAGCGTAACATGTGCATAATAAATACCTTTTATTATGCTACAATAAAATAATTCAGAGGCGTTTAGTATGACAATTTTATCGTCTACGATCGGAATGTATGCGCTACGAAGGCGATACCCTACGTAATTTATCCGCCTTCTATCTGGTCGGAACCACTTTCGGATAAGTCTTTATTTGCTATTCGTCTTGTCTTCTCCAAGTAGCATAGTTGCAGTTGCCAACTCGGTTACTGCCTGCATAATTTTGGTTGAGAAATTGTAAAGACGGTCGGCAAAATTGAAACGTGGGCTGTCTCTTCCTTTGTTTTACTCCGCTTTGCTGCTCCGCTATGCTGTCATATTTCTTAAATAATATGAAAACTAGTGTACCTTGTATCAAGCATAAATTTTGAATTTGCATAGTGATTCATCTCCACAAACATATACACAAGTATATGTTTGTGGAGAATACAACTTGACTTTTGTATACACTAATAATATAGATCGTGACCTTTCTACTCAAGTAATTAACTTTATTTTAGAAGTTTTTTAGTTATTACAATCGATCAATCCTAGAGCTCTATGCTATTTTTGCTACCCTTTATAAAAAATTCAGTCTAGAAAAGGCAAGGACTATTCGTATCTGATACTTTGCTCTTGTATATATATAGAAGTTTCTACGGGGACTTGGTGTCTGGATGAAGCAAAATCGATGGGCAGTAGACCTAAATATCACATGACTCGTGCTTTACGAGTATCGAAGTATCTACGTCCTACAAAATAAATGCGTCAGTACGGGTTATAAAACGACAAAAGGTAGGTTTGACGATTACGTATCCAACCCCGCTTATCCCGAGCCACTAGCACGTATAAATCTCTTTATGCGAGAATAAGTTCAGTGAGTTTACATTGTTTTATCCTGACAAGACTAAGTTTTTGGACGTGCATTTACAAAACATATGCAGCCCCCAGAGATTTAATTGAAAGCACAGAAGCAGAAGCTTGGCAAATAAATAGTAAAGCAACGCTGAATTTTCTTACATTGAGGAGTGTTTTATATTTTAGAGGCCACCTTTTACATGGGACCTAAACATACCTACACGAACTGTGGGTGTACAATAATACCCCTATGGGCATTATTGTACACCACTTCAGAGAATACAGACGTGATTGTGTGTTATATTTTTATTGATATGGTTATGAGGAACATTTATCGAAATACTATGTTTACGTTTAACAGCTTAAAGTATGTATGTAGGTCTAATCTTTAAACTAAACATCTTAGTTTAAAGATTTAAGCGACGACAAAAACGCCTGAGTCATTATCAATTTTTTAGGACTCTTGCTATTCTGTAGATTCAAAATGTGGCGTACTGACTGAATATACAGGATGACTTTGAATTCATGCGTCCTTATTCACCTAAGTATCTGTCACTCTCCAAAAAATAAAATAAGATGTCCATATCTTATTTTATCCGATACACAAAAAAGTCACAAGTGCACATCATGCAATCCGGTTCAATGGTTTCATCGCTAGCTGGAGAATAAGCCGACCGACATGACACCAGCCCCTAAGCCACTCAACTGAATTTGCGCATAAAATACAACATTTTTAGTATATATTTTAACAGATTTCTGCAACCGTACATGCACAATGCACATGCACAGCGAAAGCTATGCTAGCAATTTACTTCCATAATTCCTATGTAAGATTAACCTTTAGTTATTAACTCGGCACAAAACACTGAATTATTCTACCCTTCACAACCAATCTTTTCGTACTTATGAGTATTTAGGTTCAACATTAAGCAAAAACATGCACCTGTCAAAAGTAAGGGTTGACAATACTCAATAGGTATCACAAACTAATTTACTGAAAACGATTCATAATAAATATTTTTTCATCGCTGTATCAACAAAACTGTAAGGGATACGTAACCTAAATAATAAACACGTGTATGCAAATGTTATTTTTATGAAACGGTTTTACGGTGGAACACCGGCGGCGGCGGCAGCGGTGCGGGTGCGGACTTAGACGAGCGTGCGCGGGATACCTACTGCTCGCTGCCCGGGGGCAATCACTGCAGTCCGCCGACTAACGCTGAATATTTTACATCAGACCACCACCTTTATTTAATACAAACCGATGATATTACTTAGATAACGCTTGGACGTTAAACATTTTTTAGTTTTATATTTGGTTTATCCATAGAGTTCACCCAAATGGTCGGAAATATGAAGTAAGTTTCAAACTGAACATATCTAATTAATACGCGTTTAAGTTCTCTGAATTTGTAGATAACAAATATTTTTTCCATGTGGGGATCGAACCCACAACCCGTGGCGCAGGAGCTGATCGCTCAGCCGCTACGACAAACGCATCATCGATTACTTACAATTAGATTTAGTAAATTCCATTAACCATATTTTATGGTATTTTATAAGAAATGAATATGAACATAAGAACAAGCACAAAATCTACTTTACATAGTTTCCCTACGGCAAAAACTGCTTCGATTGAATTTCCCAATGAGAACAGCTGAGAGATTTCGCATGGACAGTTCCGATATAGGTAGATACAGACAACGTCGCGGCGTCCGTCGTCCCGGCTTGCGGTCGGAGAGCTCACAGCCGACACATACACCCCCGGGGATTCTCAGCTCTGCCTCGAACATACTAACAAAGTATCGACTACTTCGGCTTTTATTAAAGCAATTACGTTTATTTACCATCCACTGTTACATTGTTAAAGTCAAACTTATTTCCCTCGATCCTTATAGATATTATATTGCGAACGTTGTATTGTATTAATTCAACGTTGTTTGCTATTGTATCGAAATAACCCAAAGCAAAGCAAACCCAAAGCACAAGCCGCATTAAGCAAACGGTTTAAAGATTGGCATGGCGCATTTAGTTGGAAAAGATCTTCAACCCATTCATTTTTATTAAATGTGCTTTTACCTACCACTAGAGTGTAATTATTTGCAAAAAGACACAATTTCGTGTTGTGTCTTCCTTTCTTAAAGATTAAAAATAACGTTCGTTTTCGTTAAGTATAGAGTGTAACAGGGGGGGGGTGGATCATCGTAAGTCAAATAATGAGGGACTTCAATACTTATCGATATGACTCCCATGTATAATCCGCTATATTCAATGGTTCCAAAGTTATTAAGATTTTTGTGAAATTTGTGTAAAAAACCGAAATTCAGTATAAAAGTAATAGCATAACTACTGGACCTGCTTGCATGTTTTTTTTTTTCTAGAAGTAGTTCAATAGTGGGCCTTAATGATTTGAGTCATATTGAAATAAAAAAAAATCTTCATGAAAGTTTTGCAAATCGAATTATTTCTATCAACTTTCAAGGCCCTCATTTTTTTTTTTTCAATTACAAATTATTATAACGATAAATTTATGTAAAATATTAATCCCGGCATCGTGAAATACTACGAAATTGTATATAACCACTATCCACCTCGATGATTTATCAATATCGCACGCTCTGGAACAACGAAAAGCGGTATATTGTGCACGGCCTTCAGACACGCGTTAATGAAGGGTTCTGTAACGCATATAATCGCTAGGCGAGTGGGTAATCACTTGAACCCTTCACTCCATAATTATGAAACCATGGGTCAAACGGTCTCAACAGACGTGGCGCATTGTTTTTTATTTTCATTTATGGATTTCAAATTTCAAAAGATCATGTTAATTGCTATATTGGGAAAATTGTATCCGGTCTAGAATTTTTAATGGGTCCTGACTGTTAAACTCGCTGTGTTCCTGACGGCTTTTTTTTCTTTTTATTATATTCATTATGGTGCAGAAAGTCATAGATCGCTTGTCATATGTATGGGTGCGTGATCACAATTATTATCATGACTCTGACAAATGCTAATTTTTCAGCGACAGCACCCCTGGGCAAAAAGCTACCTTTAGGTTTCGCAGTGGGTGCTTTTAGGGTAGTCCCTGATTTCTTTGAGTTTCATTTCAAAATTTAGTCAAGTAAAAAATACAGTAGATATCGAAAAGTAATAAAACAAGACTAAGTAGTTATACCAAATCATTACAATTAATTAAAACTATAAGTACACTTTGGCTGGCCCTTGCAGAACCCCTGCTCCTTTGAGGACCTAAAGAACGCCACAATTAATTCGCACGTGAATTGCGACCTACTGGGTTTAAGTAATTTAAATTAATGTATTTAAACCATTGAGACGAAAAGAAGAAGATTACAATACAAGGATTCCTTATCATATCGATTATGATAGGCAACAAGACTCAACAGTAACTTAAAGCTGCTGTATTTTCTATAAGGAAACTGATATGTTTATTCGACATTGCAGGGTTGGCATGGCTAAAAGAGTCGCATAATATATGCATGGCTACCTTTAGATGTAGGTATTATAGTTTTTCTTTCATTGTGCAAAAATTCCTAAATCCTATTCCGTGACGTTAGAATAAAATGTATTTATACATACAGTGTTATCACAGCGTTCTATAGGAAGGTACTAAAAAAATACTAAGCACTGCGTGGAAATTACTAATTTAGCAGTCTATTAATTTATTAGCTACGCCAAAACATAATTAGCGTGAACAAATATTAGAATTATTTATTAATTGAAAAGGAATCGTTACATTAACGTGGCTCAATGTATGCAATATTATAAAAATTTAAAGATTAATTAAAATGCGTGATGAAAGCGACGTATGTATTGTACCTACATGAGTACCTATGTACGAGTTTGAAATCATACAATAAATGGCAATTTAAGAATTTACATTTTTATTTTAAACTTTCGGATTCACAAATCATCAACCCTAAGAAAAATATAGGTAGATACTATTTGCGCAGCTTATAGGTTATATTAATTTACTATATGTTCATCACCTGTTTATTTATTTATTTATAGTTACGATAAGCAAGCATCATGGACGTTATACGGTCTATACAAAATTAAGAACTAAACTGAGAAGGTATTACATACAGGTTGTGCACCATCATTTACAAATCTTTTGCTACCTATGTAAGTATATAATCATACCACAAACGTTCCTTAATAAATACTAACGTCAAACAAGAATGTAACTACGCAACAGCAAACAGAGCCCCGGGATATGAAGTCGTAGGGGCTGCCCTTTACTAAGCGCCCACGGAACTCCGACTACGCAACATTTCCATGCAAAAAATCTTTTGTCACCATTTTCACGGAAAAGAAATGCTTTTATTGAAGTACTTTCCTTTTGTTCTACAATTTATAGTTTGAAATTGTAACGGGAAAGCATTTTCCCTGAAAAGTCACATTTGTGTTTTAAAAATCCCACTGCTGGGCCAAAACATATAGAAATATTATAAATCATCGCTCTCCGTCAGTGATGAGCATCCCACAAAAAAACTCGACCCAATGCCACGTACCTATGTATCACATAAAAGTAAGATAAAAAAATAAATTATTCGTGAATCCTTTAAACTTAAATAATTCAAAACATAAGGTGACGAAAACGGCATTGCATTGGGATCCTACCGAAGGCTTTGCGTCCCAAAGGACTCAATAAAACAGATGTTACCTTGCCTATGACTTCACAGTCTGACACTTTCACGAGCGTAACTTTATATAAAATCTGATGTGTATCATTTATGTAGGTACATGACCTATTTATTTAGGGGTCCATTACTACGTAATAGTAAGTAAGTGGGTATGTGTCTCTGTAGGATTTTATGGGTTTTAATTCTACCTCTACTTAATTACTTATAGGTAATTAACTTAAAAATAAATATCATAAGCAACTATTATCTTATTATTAGAACACAAATATTTGTATGGATAAAACATGAGTATTTGTGTTTGTCTGGGTGTTTCTTATGTATTATATGTATGTATTTACAAAAAAAGTATATAAGTATTATATCCATTGTATTATACCCATAGTACAAAAAAACTAAAATGTCCCAAAAATATTATATTATATTATCTTCCGGATTTGGGAATGGGCTGGGAAATGGGCCCTGGAATTAAACGGACAGGAATCCAAACTTTTAGCTTCTACTGAGAATTACATAGAAATACCAATAACATTTTGCTCGAACTGGAAATCCAACCCAGGAATTCAATGGTAGCAGTGGCGCTTGCGACCACTAGGCTAATGATTCAGTCAAGCAAACTTTTATTTAAGTCATAAAATATATTTCAATAGTTATCTTTGTTTTGTTTCGAAATAAACTTTTATTTTTGCTCTTTTTCTTTCTTTATATATATTCCTAATATGATTTTAATTAATTGATTCCCATAACTTCTCATAAAGATACTACGAGATGAAGAAAGTTGAAAAATAATTTTACAAAAGTACGGGGACGCGCAAGAGCAAATAGTAGTTAGATGTTAGATCATAAGTTTTTAGGATAGCCATTGCGCATAATTACTAACAGGCGGTCGCTTACGTTACGGTAACGATCCATTTCCTACAATTGACTCTAACCGCTCGCGCTGACGTAGGATACAGGCCCGACATTACGTTTTAAGTTTTAATATTGATAAAAATTCAGACTATTTTTTATTTATTTTATATTTTAGACAAAATTTTAAATTCAACATATTACCTTGATTACCTTGTTAACTAAAATCATTCGGCCTAACAGCCCAAAAAATACCCTTACCCAGATCAATGCACTCAATCCTAGCAAATCCGGCGAAAAATGTAACCACAAAAGCATTTCCTCACAGGTGTTATGTTCTGGATGTTTGCCAACAACTGAAAGTAATATCGCACCTCTTTAATTGTACAATGAAATGCAATTTCGCAAAGCTTCATCAAACTTAAAATTTATCTTGTTGCAATTCCGCAAGCTTTAAATAAAGTTTTATCTTTAATTAAATTGGTAATCGAAATTTTTATTCTGAAATTAAAACCTAAAAAATACTATGTATTTGTACCCGTACACATATAAGAAAAATCTGCTGGTTTCTAGGCATTGATGTTGGATTTTGGGATTTCACATTCGCTCAGCGACTCTCATAAATAAGAACGGTTGAAAAAGAAAATGATGTTTGCAGATAACTTTATGTATTCATACATAGTTGGATATTGCCGCTCACCCTACTTGCAATTAAGTACGAGTACTGAATAGGTACCTAAATACTTTGGCGCCTATAACTGTCGGTAATCTTACATAAACTCAAACACCCAGGATTTGATGCAGGTTTATTGATACTACGATAAAATATGAATCTCGGAGACCTGGAGTGTTAAAAGGGCACCCAGCAATTCCTATGAAATCAATTTAAAACACAGCTTCTTAGCAATTTTCTGTTGTTAATTTTCAGATATTTTTAATTATCTATAAACAGCGTACAGGTATGCTTCTAAGATTTACTGACATAGCAAATGGTTAGTGTCAGTTCTTACAGTAAATATTTATTAGTATAGGTAACGGTGAAGAAAAAACATGTCGACATATTCGTTAATTGGTAATGAATAAATTTTAAATAAACACATCACACACCTACAAAAAGGAGAGGAGACCTTTGCGTCGCGCAGTGTCGTATTAAGTCAATATCAGGAGTGTTTGGCAAAATAGAACTCAATTTTTATACACTGCACTAAACAGTTTTTATTTATTTATTTATTTAACCCGTTAAAGTGGGTGAGATTAATCTTTATGACTGTATTGTTTGATTCGTTTGGCTATAGGATGTCTCTCAACTCAGTGTGCCTTTTGGCAAAGGCCTCCTCCAGTAATTTCCATTGCTTCCTGTCTTGAGCAACTCTCCTCCATTTAGGTCCCGCAGTAAGTTTCAGCTCATCTTCCCAGCACATTTGTTGTCGTCCTCGACGTCTCTTGCCAGCTCATGAATACCAGTTCGTTGTGATTTGGCTCCAATTTTCTTGTTTAGATCTCAGCTTAAGGCCAGTCCATATACATTTTTGAGGTCTATTTTTTCCAGGATATCAATCAATTTGGTTTTTGCTCATAATTGCACATTGTTAATTCTATCTTGCCTTCTTGTTCGTCATGCTTCGTTCTATACCTCTCTGGCACTTTCCTAGTTTGTCTCTATGGTATTTTGTAAGGGACCATGTTTCGCAGCCGTAGGTGATGCATGGAAAAATACAAACATTGAATACTTTTCTTTTCGTTGCCATATTGTGGTCTTTAGATTTTACAATTTCCTTGAGAGACCAGTATTTTTTCCATCCATTAGCAATCCTCTTATTTATTTCCTTGGTTGTTTGGTCTTTATGGAACATAATCTGGCCCAAGTAGCAATATTCATCGACATATTCTATTTGTTGTCCTTCAATTTCAATGGATTCCATTTCAGAGTTGGTCATCAGTGTCGTTTTTATTACGTTCATTTTCATACTCACTTTAGAGCTTTCAGTATTTAGAGTTTGGATCATCTTCTCGAGTGCCTTTGGATTTTCTTCTAGTAGAACTAGATCGTCCGCAAATCTTAAGTGGTTTAGTTTTCTTCCGTCTATGTTGAGGCCTAGATGTTCCCAGTCAAGGTTGTGAAAGACGTTCTTTAAGACTGCTGAAAACAACTTTAGGGAAATTGGGTCTGCCTGTGTAACTCCTCGCTTGATCCGGAATCCTTTCCCGGAAAGCTTCCAATTGGATTTTTGCTTTGCTGTTTGTATATACATATATTTTTGATGTTTATTTATGTTGCATGTATACCTTGCCTTCCTAAGCTCTCCCATATTGCCTTATGACTAATGCAATCGAATGCCTTTGCATAAATCTATAAAAGCTACATACAGTGTTTTGTTGAATTCGTTATACCTACTTATTTGTTTAAGTGTGTGGATCTGGTCTATCGTTGAAAAGTTCCGTCTGAAACCGGCTTGTTCTATTGGTTTGCTTTCGTCTAATTTTGCGCTTAACCTGCCCAAAATGACCTTTGCGAATATTTTGCACATATTCGACATTAATCTTATTGGCCGGTAATTCCCGATGTCGTCCTTTGCGCCTTTCTTGTGCAGTAGGATTATTATGAAGTTTCCCATTGTGTTGGTTTATGTCCACTTTTCAAAATTTGGTTGAACATCTTATTAAGTGTTGTTACTAATTCATCAATAGTCCCCCTCAACATCTCGTTTGTAATTTTGTCCGGTCCGGGTGTCTTCTTCATTTTTTGACTTTTTATTGCCTTTTCCACTTCAGTCTTCAAAATATCAGGTTTCCGCTCTGGCAGGCTGTCTGCTGTTTTACTCTTAGATGGTTGTGGGAGAGGGAGCTTACATGCGTCTTTGTTTGAATAAATTGAATAGTTGTTTGTAGAATTCCTTGGATTTGTAGATTTATTTATTTTTTAAACAGTAAACTGACTGTTTAAAACATAAATAAATCTAGTGTACATACATAAATGTACAACCTAAGTTCACACTCTTTGAGTTTTAAAATGCATACATCGTCGTGGCGATGCCGATCGAGCAACGACTTATTAGTTGACAGCTTAGATATTACGCTATAAACGGTGTTTGCAAAAATAAGTATCTAAATGCGATGATAAATCTACCCTTAATTTGTTTTGTAATATGTATAAAGCCAAAGATTAAATCGTTAGCGGTTTAGTTTTGGTTAATAATGTAAGACTTTTTAGTAGTAACATAATTATATTTGAAATGTTAACTTATATGTAGGTATATAATTAACATAAATGTATACTTACTGTTTGATAAACAGGAAGAAACAAACGTCTAAGATACAGGCTCGGCCTAATTTATACGTCTGTGTTTATTGTATTTCTTGGAATTTGTACCTAGATGAAATATATTTTCTGTTCTTGGAGTTAATAAATATAATTATTAACTTAAAAAAAATAGTTGCGGGAACACTTTTCTTTCTTCTCGCTTCCTTGTGATTAAGTAGAAGTGAGGCGAATCCATGAATGTAGATATTGTCCACCCTAACCTAACAGGATTGCGTATTTATTTTAAAAATTCATCCTTCTCATATTATAATCGCACACATATCACTTCCTATTTACACAAAAATATGACATTTTGCACTCATAATAACCAGACAAGTGTTCCTGTCTGTGTTATGACAGTTCAGATAATGATCACAATCTATATATTATTTATTGATTATATCGATGGCTTTATTTAACACGATCCAAGATATTGATGAAAATATAAAAATAGACTGTCACACGTATGATCAACTAGAACTATGCAAGGAACAAATACTAGATACTTAACCCTAGATACTTCCCTAGATACTTCCCTTAACATCAGGAGTTATCACCGTAATTTTGATGATTTTTGCACTGCTTTTAAACGTCTCAACATTGATTTTGATATAGTCGTCTTGACGGAATGCTGGCTAAACGAAGGAACACTACTTGAAACAAACATTACCAGGTTACTCAGGGTCAAGAACACTACGCAAAACAAATAAAAATGGAGGAAAATTCGACATGACGGGTAGGAATCGCGGTGGCTTAGTGGTCATAGCGTCTGGTGTACCTAACCAGAAGATGCAGGTTCGAATCCTGCCCGCGGTCGAATTTTTCCTTTTCTAAATAGCTTTAAAATCTTAGCATGCCAAATATATACAAAAATAATGGAGGAATCGTTATCTACACAAAAACTAAGTTTAAAATCTCTGTTACTGAACCTAATATCGTAGACGCAGACAGCCTTCTAGTTATTGTTAACAATGAGACTGCCGTATTAGGGATATACCGAACCCCGTCTGTTATCAACCCAGACTCATTTACTAACTCCTTGGACACCACCCTAACTCAGCTCAATAAACACGCTACAGTACTTACAATTGGTGACATAAACATCGATAAATGTAATCTTTCCAGAAACAAAACTACAGAATACCTGTGTATGCTTGCATCACACGGTCTTTTGTCTGCAATAACTAAGTCGACAAGAGCGCAGGCTTGTTTAGACCACATCTTTATCAAGTCCAATTACGAATCTATGGGTGCAATATGTAAATGCTCTATCACGGATCACGACCTAGTAATGGCAGCTACGTCATATAAAACTAAATTTACCGATTCTCCAAGATCTAGATGGAAAGATAAAACTGACGAAGATGCCGTCAAGTCGCGCAACTCAGTTCTTCTACCGTAAAAAGTTGTGAGATCCATGTAATACCAAGTCGGTTATTAATAGTAACCATATCAATATTAAAAATCTTGAATGTTGATTATTATTGCCAATAAAATAAACTTTATCACTCTCTTTATTTGTATGTACAAGAAGCCATCAAGCCAGAGATGTGTACGAGGGATGCGAGCGAGGAATGTGTTCGCCCGCACATAGCTGAAAACACTGACCTCTATATTACAAAGAGGTCAGTTAAGGCTAAAAAAGACCGCCACGCATCCTCCTAAACGGCCACACATAGACTAAGTATGTAGTGAATATGGATCAAAGGATTTGTAGGAGGGGAGAACCAGTTAATCATTAATCTGTCACCGGCTATCATACATCTAACAATATTCTCCTTTTTTATAGTACATACCTACTGTAGTACGTAATATCCTTATCTTATGTTTAACATCCACCACCCGGGGAGTCGGCAGATTAGTAGTCTATGGTCGGCAGGGTCGGTGTACTAAAAACATCTATCTACCCCACTGACCTCTATAGTACAATAATTTTATTGTACTATAGAGGTCAGTGATACACTCTATGTTATATTCAATTTCTGAGTGAAAACTAAAATGTCAACGTCAAATTTGATTGACGCACGCTGCCGCACGCGTGTCGTGTCATGTTCATTGTTCAGCCAGGTTAATGAGGTTTTCTAATTCTTAGTTTCTACACCGCACGCCCGCAGCCGCAGCCCGCATGCAACCATATTACTTTAAACTCCTGCAAGTTAGGTTATGTTACTGTTGATAAAGTTTTAAGCAGTGAATAAGTAGTATAATTTGTAAAATATGGTGTCCGTAAACCCAAAAGAGTCATTACAGACAAAAACTAATAAAAATAAAACCTCAAAGGTTAAGAAATTAAATAAAAAAAACAAGCCCAGACAAACCAAATTACATCCACCATCTGTTGAAAAGACCACAAAAGTGGAAAAAGTCACAGATGAAATTAGGGAGGTGGCCGCATCGAAGAAGAAAGTTAAATATGTAATGCCTTCAGAGAGTATTACAGGAGAACTCGTTAATTCTTGTTTGAGCGCCTTACTTGGTGTTATTGTCCCCCATGACAAACAAAAGAACGCAATTTTCGATGATGAAAAGCCTATATTTGTAGAAATCCATTGTATTAAAATACAAAACACAAGAGGAAATGCGAAATTGTAAGTATTCATTTATTTGCAATTGTAGTAAACAGTGTGATGTTGGTACAACTATGGTAACTATTCATTATCATCATTTAAAAAAAAACATTTTCAGCTTGCTGCCACACAGCACTGTGGCGTCAACAGGTGAAGTTTGCTTAGTAACACCAGATATAAAGAAAGGAAGAAAACATGACCATGAACCAACTATTGATCACTGGGAAGAAGTTTTGAGGAAGGAGGGTGTAACTGGAGTAAGTATTAAATATCTAGCTAGGTATAATATTAAAGTACATTACAGATTGATTTCTAATTTTACCTATTTATTTTATAGATTAAAACAGTGCTGCCAGTTCGACAATTACGAGTAGAGTATGACCAGTTTGAACTGAAACGCAGACTCTTGACTCAGCATGATTTTATAATGGTTGACACAAGGGTTTTAAACCATGTGTCACACCTTTTAGGAAAAATGTTCTTCAAAAAACACAATATGCTCATCCCTGTGAGAATAGATGAAAAGAAAAATTTTAAGAGAAGTATTGAAATAGGTTTACGAACAGCTATTTTACGTCTTAGTGAAGGCGAAACTTCGACTATTACTATAGGTCACACTGCTATGCCTCAAAATAAACTGCAAGAAAATATCCTGGCTCTGGTTCAGCAACTAAAAACAAAGTTTCCTGGAGGGGAAGCTAACATTAGAGCTATCTCAATAAAGTTGCCACTATCAATGGCATTGCCGTTATATCTAACATTAAGTAAGTATATAATATATATATAATAATAATAATATAATATTTTTGGGACATTTTACACAACACCAAACTAAGCAGAGCTTGTACTATGGGTACCAGACAATGGATATAATACTTATATACTTTTTTTTTTGTAAATACATACTTATAATACATAAGAAACACCCAGACAAACACAAATACTCATGTTTTATCCACACAAATATTTGTGTCCTGTGGGAATCGAACCCACGACCCCATGATCAGCAGTCCGGCACTCGAACCGCTAGACCACAGAGGTCGTCGTAAGTGTCACATTAGTATAAAAAAGTACTATTATTCGAAACCTTTAAACTTACATAAATTGATTATTAATTTTATAGGACCTTCAAATACCATCAAGCCACCAAAACTTACACAAAAGAGACCTAAACACTGCACTGTGGTCGAAGATGAACTGTCTACAATTCCTGGCAAGACAGTCAGAGTAGCTCCTGATGGCACTGTAAAACTCAAGAAATTCAAAAAGACTTCCAACATCAGGTAATTTCATTTTAGGTGTAGATTGGTTATTATTACAAAATTATTAATAATGTCAGTGACATCTCTTTTTTAAGTAATTCATCATAATATCATAATAATTATAATATTTACAAAACACAATAAAATTATTTGGGGCCATTGAAAGCTTGCTAGGGCTGCTGAACCTTTGAATACAGAAATCATTATGTAAGCAGTGTAATAATTATACATTTTGTGATATTGAAATACTTTTTAACCTATCAAGTATCAATTTATTGAAATATTTCTCTTTGAATCTATGAGAATATTGCTCTTTTCATGGGCAATATTCTCATAGATTCAAATTACTTTAGTAATAATGTAATACTAAGAATAAAACACAATTACAATTTTATTTTCATGCTTGATGAGGAATGAAAAATCAATGAGGAACCAATTTATAAATGTACAGGTAATTTATCATAATTAAATCTTCATAAAATGGAGGTAATCCCTACACTACATATCTACCTAAAAAAGTATTTTTTATCAATTAAACTGTTTCTAATATATTTCAATTTTTTTTTAAGTAGACAGCTCATAATGTGCATGGTAGTTATTTAATAACTTAAGTTTTACACACATTTTGTCTTACATTTTAACTTAAATTTTTTCTAGAGGTCCTGGATCCCATTTCCAGTTTGAGTTGGTGTTGGGGTTTCTATGAAATTCTCAATAGCACCTCGGAATTTGGAATTGTGCTTGATTAATGGTAATAAGTTTGCCCCCCATTTACATAGGACTTTAACATACTGGCAAAGTGTGGGTGTAAATTTGTATGGCTTTGCCAAATCCTTCAAGGAATGTAGGCGTAATTGTATGTTTTTATTTATGTTTAATTTTAAAATATTACAGTGGAAAGAAAGAACATACAAAAGAAGAATCTGATGAAGAGGAAGATCTGGGTGAAGAATTGGAAAAATCAGACACAAATGATGATTAGTTAATAATACCTTTATTATAATATTTTTACATACTTGTAAAAATCAACATCTTAATTGAATAAAACTCAAATGAAAAAGAAGCATTATTTATTTTATATCTAATTTATGCTGTAAGGGATAGTGGCATTGATTCTGTATTATGACCAAAGCCCATTGAAGATGCTTGTACTATTGTTGATTGCCTCTTCACAGGCCACACCTTTTTAAATGTCTTGAAGTTCTTAACCAAAGTATTCTTAACAAGACTATTTTCAGTCTCAGGTTTATATGGCTCTCTTTTAACAATTAAATCATTACAAGTTGTAACAATAGTACTGCATAAATCAAGTTTATTCATTTGCATTTCCAACTCCTCAGTCTTTTCTTTCTTTAAAATATTGAGTGTATCTGTATTACAGTTATGTTGCATTAATTCTTTCAATTTTGATCCCCTCATAGCTGATATATCTTCTGCTGAAATACCTTTTGTTTTTGAACATATAATTTCATTGTTCTCCTCACTCTCATCTTTTTTCTTTTTTATAACATTAAAAATGCTTTCTTTAGTTGTGTTGGTGTCAACCTTACCATCGGTGTTTGACTGAACAAAATTAAACAAATTCCCATCTTCATTGTCATCATTAAATTTTCTTTTCTGAGGTCTAGATAAATTGAGTTTCTTAATCTTATTTTCCATTCCACTTTTAGCAGGAGCAGTTTTTACAAAATTAAATATATCTTCACTATTCTCACCCTCAACCTGTTCACATGTGTTTAGTGCTATTTCATTACCATTATCTTGTTTTTCAACTGCTACTTTTTTGGTTGGGTTAGATGATCCATCATCATTTCCTGAAAGTCTTCTTTTGGATCCTTCAACTTTTATATTAGCAGTAAAGCAGGATGTTACCATTTTTTTATTGAGACTTTCATGGACCACATTTGTAAGTTCACTTAGTTTTCTTTTAATTGCATGTTTTTCATTGCCATCTTCAGACATTAAACTTTCATCAATTTTCACATTTTCCTTTTTCTGTTGAGATACAAGCTCCTGAGATTCCTGAGCTAAAACCTTTGAACTCTTAACTGGTTCTGATGTTTGCTTTACTACTTCAGAGGTAAAACTAAAGTAAGGATTGCAATACTTATCCATTGAACAGTACAATATTGCAAGCCCAATCTCAGCATCAGCTACAACTCGTTTGCTTTTGTTTTTTAATTGATTAACAATGTCATTTATTGTTTTCTTTTGAGATTGTGTCTCCTGACTGGCACCACTAGCAATGTATTGTATTACAATCACATCTTGACCACAAAGCATTGATATAGTCATTCTACATTCACTTAGTAGCATTGCTGAAGCACCACTTTTGATCAATACTGTTTTGTACATCTCATATTGCCTTCTTGAGAAAAAAATAAACTTTTTACCCTCAAACAGTGTTTTACGTCGAGAGTCTGGCAAGAATGACACAACTTCTCTGTTCAATGTTGATTCAACAACCTGTGGCATGAATTCATTTGGATCTGGTAAGGAAATAAAATTAGAAACATTTTCCAAACATTTGTTCCAAAACTCAGTTGTGACAATATGTGAACCTTGCACCAAAGCTAACACAACTTTGATTGTCAAGGTAATTGCTGGCATAGTCAGATATGTACATGTATCATCCCAATCACCCTTCAACATTCCCCCAAGCTTAGATATGGTTAATTTTAAATTCTGAAGATTTTCACCTTTCAAAGTTGAAGTGCATGTAGTTAGATTGATAACATTAACTTGCCATAAACTATTCATTTTACCAAACTTTACAACATCATTCTCATTTAACATAATATTAGTATTAACTTCAGCTTTTTCATCATTGATAAAAGTTCCATATCTAGACCCCAAATCTTGTAAAACCAAACTATTATCCGTTATTGCCAGAGTTGCATGCCTCCTACTAATTGAAGGATCATCAGGAATAGCAAAGTTGCAAACTTGGTTGTCAACACTTCTTCCTATGACTATCTGATTTGCTGTTGAAATAATATAAATTACTCGATTACTGTCTTTAGACGTTAAGTACCACATATTCAATGATTTTGGTAAAAATAAAAACAAAAGAAACAACTGCAATTCCAAAAGTCTCACATTAATTACGAAAACCAAAGAGTGTAATCCGAAAATTAGATTACTAAAAGTTTGCCCGAGAGGCCGATTCCGGTGACATTTGACTGATTTGACAATAAAAATAAATTATAGCACAGATTAAAAATATGTGTAGATAAAATAAATAAATCCTGTGCTGGCAAATGGCAATAATTAAAATAAGTAAATAAATATTTTGGGACATTTTTACACAGCACCATCTAGTCCCAAACTAAGCAGAGCTTGTACTATGGGTACTAGACAATGGTTATAATACTTATATACTTTTTTTTGTAAATATATACTTATATTAAATATGAAACACCCAGACAAACACAAATACTCATGTTTTACCCACACAAATATTAAAGTCCTGTGGGAATCGAACCCACGACCCCATGATCAGCCGGACTGCTGATCATGGGATACTAGACCACAGACGTCGTCGAAAAAAGAAAAGAGGAAAAGTAAAACTCATTTTGGCAAATATGGAGGGTACAGGTGGAGAACCATTTTGTAAATACATGAAAAAGGTCCGTCATGCATTAAATTGGTAGCGGTACTGTAGCTGCAGGGTAAATTTGATAATATTTTAAACCTCTGTTTTTATGAAGCTTTAACACTGCTATGCTACTAACTTTAAAATACGGATTGCTTTTTTAAATCGATTTGTGTTACCGACAAACAACATAATTAGATTGTTCAACAGTGAGTCAACCATAGAGCAACACTGAATAGAAGTTTTTTCTGTTCTGTGAGATTTATCATATCTACCAATACCAAAACTGTCCAAACCAAAAGTCCATCACTAATCTGTGATTATCTGTGTTGTTAGATCTCCATGGCAACGCATGAAATATATTTTATTTTCAGAAAACAATTTATTGTATAATGTTCCGCAACTTAGGGAAGGGAAAGAGCAGAATATGAAATAATGATTATCCATATCACAAAATCACAGATTTACACGCATCAGATTACTACTATATTATGTGGTAGGTATATACCTACTACTTTATTACGTCGAGAAGGATAATATTATTTATAAATATTATGACATTTTTATTTAGATTAAAAAGGATAAAGAGATTGCATCTATAAACGATAGAATATAGCTATTCGCCTCGTTGTTCCTTTTCCACTGTTAAAGCACACTTTTGTGAACAATTTCATTGGAAGCTGGTAAATAATATACATACCGTATTAACTATTAAACATTTTTGTTGTAGATTATTACTAAGTATAACTACTTGACCTCAGGCAACGTTTCAGCAATGACTCTGTACATTGACACCAAACTTAGTTTTACTGATGGTAATGTTGTGTCTACTGTTGGTATGTGGCACCCTTCGCTGCCTCTACTAGCTGTAGGTTCATATAATCAAGAAAAGGGAGGATTTGTCACAATATTCCAAGAAAACGTAAGTTATACAAAACAATACATTACCGATACATTTGAACAAGAGACAAAATGTAAACAACAACTACCCACTCTTCAACTATCTCCTATTACATTGATTGCATCCATAAAGGAATTCTCTGAAAATTAGGTACTATTGTGTTACTTGCTTATATGAATTTGGGTAAATAAAAAGATTTTTGCTATATACTTAATAAATTTTTTCAGGGATTACCTTTGGAAGGATGTGAGTGGCCAATTTTGCTAGCAAATCAAGTGACTGCTCTTGCATGGCATCCAATAAGACGACTCCTAGTTGTGGGCTGGGATGGAGGTGAACTCTACATTTGGTTGGAATACTCTTGGGCTCGATTAGAGGCACCTCATAATGCTGCTTTGACAACAATAGCTTTTAGCTTGGGAGGAGGCAGGCTCTTAGCTTCTGATGCTGCAGGATCACTGTCTGGTTGGCAATCCAGTGCTGGTGCCCCATTAACTTCATTTCATCATCAACTTGGTGATGTTATAACTCATATTACTTTCTGCACACCGCAACCAAGTTCTGAAACATCAATCAGAGGATTAGCCCGTGCAGCAGTTGCTGGAGATGAAAATGCATTAGATGCCCTGGCTGCTTGGCGACCTAGGACTACAGCACGATTGAGAGAAGGTGCACAACCTGACAATCATACTTGCTATGCAGCACAGGATAATGGTGTTATTTTATACATAGACCATAATGGAGCATGCTCTGAGGTTCTGAATGCGCCTGGAAATATAATATTTATGGGTATCATAAGCAATATTTATCTTCTAGTTGCTTGGGAGTCTGGTGGAGCTCTCAGTCTAACTAGATTTATTATGTCTGATGATGGTTCCTTGATGACAGATACTCATGTAAGAATGGCTGCAAGAAATGGTCAATGCATAGTCCTTGCAGGAAACTTCTATGTGGCTGTCATTACAGGAGACAATTTGATTAGAGTATGGGATAGCGACACTGGTGATAATGATGTATTGCCAAATGAAAAAGAGGAGATTGTGGCAGGTGATATATTCACAAGTATTAGTTACAGTAATTTGAGTGATACTCTCTGCTGTGGAACTTCGCAAGGTAATCTATACCTTTGGAGACGGGATCACCGAAATAATTGGAAGCTCATTAGTAGTACCTCTGTCAAAGGTACTGTTAAAGAAGTCAGCTGGGGATCTGAGGGACTGATGAATCCACTACTTCATGTAAATTGCATAACAAGTGCATTTGTACTACGTGAACAGCCTGTGTGTTGGGGATATTCACCAAATATACATATGGTACAAAAATCTGCAAATGAAATTGCTCTCACAAACAAAACCAATATAACATCAATATTAAATACCTCTATAACAATAAGAGCTTTTGCATTCAAAGATCAGTACATTGCTTTAGGAGATGGTAAAGAAGTACAAGTATGTGTTACTAATTATGTTGTCATTAATTTTACTTGATTAGAAATTTAGGTGTATTTTGATAAATCATATTTGATTTTCAGATTTGGATGTGCAGCAAAGATAATGATCAGAAGTATACACTCATTCGAAGTTTCTCATGGAAAACTGATGTCCTTATAATTTATAATGATGTTTTAGTTGGTGTAGTTAATCCCCACATAGAATGCTACTCCATTACTGGCACTAGTCTAGGAATTTTGCCAAATACGGAGGGGGAAGGTGAGCCTATTGGTGTAACAAATACGGGCAAGTATGTTGTAATTGCGACAATGGATGGTACTCTTAAATTGGCTGAAATTACAAAAAAAGGCTTGAGAATGCCTTACCCTCCAAAAAACTGTTACCAAATGATTGAAGACTTTGGTGAAGTCATGAGAGCATCAGTAAATTGCAGTGGTCGTTACATATCGCTCAGTATTGCTAATGCTGGTTTGGCGCCTGATCCCAGACTATATTTGTGGGATGTAGCAAATGATGTTATCACAAATACCCTCATCTCTGAAAATGCCACCCCACCCTACCAAAGTGTTCCAATTGCAATAATATGGGACTGTAATGATCCAAGAATAGTTGCTGTGCATATGAGATCAGCAGATTTAGATCGCGTTCATTTATTTATTAGCCATGAGGGCAGACTTTACGAATACAAAAATTGGTGTGCAGCTTCTGAAGATTATTTTATGACTGACTTTATGCTATGTTCTCTACATACTCCTTATATTGTAATTTTATCGCAGCAGAATATCAAAAAGATAAAGATACATGAATTCGAAGACACCTCTGAACATGATCTCAGCAGTGTAAGGCAGGTTTTAGACTTTCTATACTACATGACAACTGGTTATTTGGAAAAAGCAGTTGTCGTAGGTACTACTTTATCGAGTGGCAAAAACTCTGTAATTTGGGATAGCCTAGCTAAAGTATGCGTTGCCAGGAAGAGACCCGATGTTGGGGCTGTTTGTTTAGGCAAAATGGGCAACATTAAAGGTGCTTTGATGATGCGTAAAGTTATGAACGATATTAATATGGACGACACCTGTAAGGTCGCCGTTCTAGCAGTTAATCTCGGTATGATTGAAGAAGCAGAAACCTTATTTCAAGAAGCTCAAAGACCAGATTTGATCACACGGTTGATATCAGCAAAAGAAGGGGGTCTTAACGAAATTACGAACGGAAGCCATGAAGGGGAAAATATTCTACTAATAAAGAGTGCACAACATAAGTTAGCAAAAGTGTTGTGGTCAAATGGAGAAACAGCTTCGGCTTTGAAGTTATTTGAAAGTGCAGGAACATTAGTCCCACATGTACCTAGAATGCTTGTAGCGCAAGGCCAGTCTTCTGTGTTAGCGCAGTATGTGGCAAGTTCCAATGATACCAGCTTAATAACATGGTGGGGACACTACTTGGAAAGTATTGGTGATCTCGATGGTGCTTTAGAGGCGTACGCTCGAGCCAATGATTTTGGCGAACAAACAAGACTCTTGTGTCACATGGACAGAACAGATGAAGCTGAAAAACTTTGCCAAAAAAATAGATCATCGCTGTATCAAATGGCGCGTTATTTAGAAATGCAGCCAGATAAAACGGAAAGTGCCGTAAAAGTAAGTCCAAATTATATAATCTTATAGAGTAGCATAGAAAGCCTCATGGCTAATTACTACGCTGATCAACCGATCTGTAACGTTAAGCTGCGCTAGCCGCGGTCACTCTGTTGATGGGTGACCATTCTTAACTAATTGAGGCCTCTCCGTGCCTCGAAGAGCACGTGAAGCCTTACTCCCGGTGGTCATACGCACACCTATGACAATCGTAAATTGTAGTCAAAAACACAGGAAGCCTGACATACGGTCTATCCTCAGGATATCGGTATTACCCAGAAATCCCAGAAATAGGGTTGCGGAGGTCTAATGGCAGTCGCTTCGTGTAAAATACTGATATTCAGCCGCATCTGGTTAGACTGGAAGCCGACCCCAACATAGTTGGGAACAGGCTAGGAGCATGATGATGTAGAATAAATAGCATTTATGTGTAAGACCCCAACATCCTATTGATTTGTTAACAGATGTATATAAAATGCGGGGCAGTATCATCTGCCATAAGAGTAGCTGCGGAGGCGAGTGCGTGGAATCTGGTGTGGCGCGCTGGGTCTGCGTCATCAACGCACGCGTTACATGCAGCTTCCATACTTGAAAACGCTGGCCAGATAGAACAAGCGATTGCTCTTTACCAAAAAGCAGGTAATACATAACTACCTATATTTAGTTATAGGGTTCCTTGGCTAAAGGGGATTGGGGGCCATACCACAACGTGTTAATGCGATGATTTTTAGGTTGTGAGAAAGGGATGGCGCTATTTAATTTATAGAGCGACATCCCTCTCTCTCAATCGGAAAACGATCGCAATAATAGGTGTTCGTACTGCCTAAGGAACCTGCCTGACAAAATTTAAATTTGTAGACTGTTTTTTGAGATTTCGTGATTGAAGAAGACTTTCTTCTTCGCATTCAGTTCCTTGCAAGGAATAATATCGGAAATCATGAATCAAAATAATTTGGAATGCACTTATTTTTTTAAATAATAACAAATGTATTGGGATTATAAGTTGAACATATTTAAATATTATTTGCAAAATATGTATATACCTACATACCTATACAACATTATTATTAGTATATGCGAAACCTGAAACACGTGTCTAGTATTTTTATGTAAAGAATTTATATACAAAATTTCAAAACTGTACCATGAAAAATCACAAAGTTATAAGCTTGTTAACTTACCTGGTTGTCCGTACAAAAACATGCTCATCGACGCGCGGGCGCCGCCCCGCGCCCGCGTCGTCGCGGCGCTCATTGATAATAATGTGGCAGTAGGTACCTAACCGTACGGCGATTTCCGATTGCATTGTATTTAACTGATCACACTTTCCACATTTTCCATCACACTTACAGTCTTTGGACTGTCGTACTGGTCAAGTGTAGGTAGACATTAATAAGTACTTTATTTGTAAATGCAGCCGTAAGTTATTAAATGTAGTCAATGCGATATGTTGCACCTTATACCAAACACTGTAAGTTCAAAATGGATGAAAATTGTTAAACATAGCATTACTTAACCACAACAGGCTGTAGGTACAAATAAAAACGTGTGTTCATGTGTGTGACGATACTTTAATGTCAGATTGCTCCTCGTGCCGCACTGCCAGGAATACGTTATCACTTATCACCACAAACCGCTAGTATCCGTACCATTTCTTACACGAACACTTATGCTTTTTACATACGATAGGTACACGACAACCGAAACACAACTGCCGCGCGCTCGCGTTATCACCACAAACCGCTACTGTACGTACCATTTCTTACACGAACACTACCTATGCTTTTTACATACGATAGGTACAGATCAATCGAAATGCCGTGCGCTCGCGTTATGTACCTACTTTTTGAACGGGAGCGACATACGTGTACACTACCCGATAGCATCCGGGCGACTGAAGTGGACCCCCGGGCCCCGCCCGCCGCACTGCGCCCGCGCTGAGCGCTCAGTGTCAGTGACCTGTGTTGCGCGCATATGATTGCGGATAGGTACTTAGTGTCGCTCGGTGTCCTACTCGTAACATTTTTTAAATGTTTTTGGGACAAAATATAACATGATGTAAAAATTATTGGAATCGATTCAGTTACTGATTCTGAACAAACTATATTCAGGTTTCGCATATACTAATAATAATGTGTATAAAAAAACGCTACTAAGCGTCACTTATTTTGATCCGTAGTTGGCAGATGTCCTCTCATTCAGAGGACCTCTAATTTATATCCCTTGTTATCTCAAAAGATGATATCATATATACCATCACACACCTGTATAATGGTTTAGACACAGATATTAATTACACTACAGTACACCCACGGCGCCGTTCGCCTGGATGTTTAGCTCCCATGTAATAAGGGGGCGAGCCGCCAAGCACAAATCCAAACTTCGAGCTGCAACTGAGAATTTCACAAAAAATCACAACACCTTGCTCGACCTGGGAATCGAATCCAGGACCTCTATCATAGCGGTCGTGACTACTAGACTAATGAGGCAGTTTGATGATTTGAAAAATTGTCTTTACTCATTCATTTAAGCTGAGACAATTCAAAATATGATCGGTAATTTGCTGACATAATAGAATTATACTTCTATTAATTGTTTTACCGTCTCGACTATATTTTTATATTTTTACCTGGTCCAGGTAAAGTTCACATGGCGTTAAAGCTAGCGGTCAGCAGTGGCGATACTAACGCAATGATTGCAGCCGTTGAAGCGTTAGGTGACAGAGTTGATCCGGAACTGGCCAATACGCTAGCTGCTCATCTGCGACAAGCAAATCAACATTCGCATGCTGCTGCGTTGTTAGCGACCGCTGGGAAGGTGACCGTTTTATTATTACACTAAACTAGCTTAAGAGACGAAAGGTATCCTTTTTCCTTTTTAGTAAGGATCATCCGCCACCCGGGGAAGCGGCAGTGTATGTTGGACTTGTACCGTCCAAAAACCGCACTTTCCTTAACTTGCCCTATAGTCATGGCCATGGGATCCGTGAAATTCGCGAGAAAATTTATCCAGCAGTATTACAAATCGCGAATAGACGACATCGAGTTTTTAATAACTTCACAGCATATCGTCAGTCAACTCGCCGTCAAAACAATGTGGTATACATGGAGAATTTGGAGGACAAAGTGTACCATCGGACAGTAAATAGATAACGTAGTAAATTAGATTGATAGTAGTAGGTAGAGTAGATAGGTAGTAGATTCATCGGAAGACAAAATAAAAAAAGGAAATATTTAATAATGTAGCATTGAACTAAATACTATCTACATATTTATGATCTGTAGTGTTATTGTTTCATATTTCAGTATGAAGAAGCCTTAGATATAGTGGAGCAGTTGCCTACACCATTAACAGAGGCGCTCAGCGAAAGGTTAGCAGCGCCTGCTGGCACGACAGGCAGAGACGCGCTTCTCAGAAGATTGGCGGACGTGTTAGGTGCTCGTGGGCTATATCACCAAGCCGCAAAGAGACTGGCGCACGCAGGAGACAAGGTATCGGATGTTCTTTCTCGTTAACCGGTCATCCAATTGAGGAATTACTAAATTGTAGTAAAGTTGTGTTTCGTCAATTTTATAGAAAAACCCAGTAACACTGCTCGACCTGGAAATCGAACCCTCATGGACCTCACGCGTGGCAGTCACGCTTACGGCCATTAGACCAATGATGCAGATTTTCTTTTCCATTTCTTGCTAATTTAAACTGATTTTCTAACATTAAATTAAAGCTTCCTTATTTTGTGATCAATTTTAATTTTTTTTCGTTGATCGGCTCCATTTATGGATTATTTATCTATCTATCTATGTATCTATCTAGATATATATTATAATACAAAAATATAATTAATAACGAATTTGTTGAAAGGCAGGTGCGATGCGATGGTTGATGCGTTCCGGCGATGCGGATCGCATAGCAACATTCGCTGCAGCGACTCGCGATCGCAACGCCCAGTTGATGGCAGCAGACTACTTGCGTCGGCACGCTGACTGGCGCACTCGCCCAGACCTCATGAGGCACATACTACACTTTTACACCCGAGCAAAGGCTTACGGAAAACTTGCCGCTTTTTACGCTGAATGTGCTAAAGTTGAGGTTGATGAGTATGAGGTAAGCTCTAAAAATTAAGATGACAATTTTTTATAAATATTTTTTTCATTGTATGGTTGTAATTATTTTTTTCGGACCTTGGTTAAAAAGGCGAAAATATAAAATACTTCATACCATATTCCCAAATCCATGTCTTACAAGAACCCTTGATAAGTTTTCAAATAGTATAATAATATATTATAAATATTTTACAGAACTTCGACAAAGCTTTAGAAGCGCTTAAAGAAGCTGTCAGATGTTTGGCGAAGTCTTCTGACACAGATACAGGTGATGTAGTAAGCTTATTTTTTATTATTTTATAAGTCTCAAAACCAATTTTATCACATTAATGAATGGGAAAATATTTATCAGGTGCTCAAACAACGGCGCTTCAAGAGCAAAGTGCAATCGTCAAACGCTTCATGGATGTTAAAAAAATGTTAGATGCAGGAGAAATTAACCCAGGTGACGGACTGATTATTGTGTTCTTTACTGGTTATTTTGAATGAGCACCTCAAACTTTCTCGACTTTCCTTGCTTTTTTCTCAGATTTATACGAATGTCCTTAGGTGTCGTTGCTGGACAACAGCTTCTCCGTGCTGTGGCTGGTCGGCCCGGATTAATCACGGAGGAAAAAGTACTAAAATTACTTTTGCAGTACGCACCCAATCACGCTGAGGCACCACGTAAGAATAAAAAAAAACACTTTTTAGAAAAAAGTACTAATTGTAGAGTAACAATTTAATGGATTTTACAGGATTCGATCATCAATTGAAAGCGCTGCGGCTACAATCTGAACCGGAACACAGTCCAAGTCCCGACTCAACAGATCACAGTATCGAAGAAGTTGTTTAGTAAGAATGGGCTTCTCGTGCCATCTCTCTTACACCATTACTCATAAATTGATTACTATGTGATAAAATTCCGTCCATTCCGATACTACCGATACACATCGGTCTAGTTAATTATAGTAAGTATATTCAGTTGTAGGTATGTGAGAGGTTCATTAATATTGCATAAATAAATTAATATTATAATAAATAAGTGTTCTGAATTGTGTTTAGTTTTCCCAGACCCACGCCAAAATGGACGTGTATTTAATAAACAACGTTGTTTAGGATGACACATTGTTCGTGTGTGGTTTATCTTTCTATTTATCTCCAAAACGGTTCGACCGATTTAGAAATGGTTTTCTGTTATGGATTCATGATTCATCAGAGATGGTTTTTAGATAGGTAGGTGATATCACCTGTCCCTGTCGAGTTAACACCATAGCGCCCTTGTTAGTTATATAACTAACAAGGGCGCTATGGTGTTAACTCGACAGGGACACGCAATTTGTCATGTGTCTGTAAAAAATGTTTTGAAGGTCTCGTTGGTGGTGATGAGAAATGAGTGGACTGTTTTTTCTACTAGTATAACTGAGTTTATTTACAAGAATCTTAAGACTAGTACACTGCGCGGTGGCCCGGAGAGAAGTTCTCCTAGAGTGGAGACCTCGAGCTAACACCCGAGGTCGAGGACAACCACCGCAACGCTGGGTGGACGACATCAGGCGACACGCAGGTCATGACTGGATGCGTCGGGCACAAGATCGCCAGGAGTGGAGGAAAAGGGAAGAGGCCTACATCCAAGATTGGATAATAGAAAGGCCCCCATAATGAATACATAAGATACACTCACACAAACACATATTCATCACATAAATATTTGTGATTTGTGGGAATCGAACTCACGACCTCGTGATCAGCAGTCCGACACGAGAACCACTGGACCTATAGTTCCAGAACCATTCAATAAGGCTAGTTTTAAAAAAAGAAAAGAACTCACTAGATTGGTGCTAGTGTAGGTAGGCAGAGGGTATGAAATATTTACCCACTGGCTATAGTAGCGTCACCATAATTAAATGCTTTTTTATGGACACACACAAAGTCGGTTCTCCTAACTCCTTACCCCTACCCTCCATAACTCTAATGCTCTATTATACGCGGAATATCTGGTTCAAATACACACTTTACGTAACTCCGTCTAATGAGTAGAAAATTTAGAAATTTTATACAGTAAATTAACGATTTATAAAAAAATCATACTTTTTCTGAGGGAATATAACCATAGCCTGTCATGGTCGTGGTGAATTTCACGGATCCTATGGCCATGATTATAAGGCAAGGTAGGGAAAGTGCGGTTTTTAGTCGGTACGAGTCCGATATACCCTGCCGCCCCCCCCCGGATGGCGTAGGATCCATGAAGATTTTCCGTACTATAAAAAAAAGTAAGTTCGCTAAATAATTTTAAAATCTTAGCATGGAAAATGCCAAAAAATACAAAAAGATTGTGTTGAGGTCTTTCATTTCTAATTCTTTAACATGGTATAAGCATGGTATATTATAATTTATAAACACTGACCTCTATTTTATTATAGAGGTCAATGGTCATAGATATTGATTAAACGGAATTTAATATACTCGTACTATACTCCATAGATTCGCAATTTCAACTATCGAATGACAACCAATGTGTATGATAATAATTGCCCATCATGCCATCACTATTGTCGAGGGTTGCCACTTGTCGCTTATTATTGTCAGCTAAATCAGCTGATAATAATGACATTAATTGATGACATTAGATTATAACCTGTTACAAAAATCAAGCTAAAAAATATCATTAAAAAATACAAATACATTAAATGTGCGACACATGAATAAAGTAAACAGATTCCAAAATGGTTAGGCTCTTAACTAATGTGAAGAGCCTCTTTTTATTAGACTCTCGAATATTTCCGAGGTTTGTTTTTAATCTTAAACATCTATTTCTCTAGTTCTGAATAAAATATTATATATCATGCTTTTACAGGTTTATATCGGTGCGTTTGAAGAGTTCAGATGCACCTGATAAAACTATTGATGTGAAAAAGATCCGTAACTTCAGTATAGTTGCTCACGTTGATCATGGAAAGAGTACTTTAGCTGACAGACTGCTTGAAATAACCGGTACGATCAAACCAGGCGCTGAACATGCACAGATTTTGGACCAATTGCAGGTAATTCTTAGCATATAATTTATCCAGCAAATCACGGACCCCAGCACCCAATAATAATAGATTTGGCATTGTCTCTAGTTTATTAATTGACAGGTTGCATTTTATTAGGAGTTCATAACCATTCCCTTTTTTCCTAAAACTACTCCCCTCCTGTATGGCAATAGGATACAATAATTTCCATAATGCTGTTGGTGCTGCTATGCAAGTTTTAAACAGTGATTATATTTTCTTTTGCATCAAAACATCGGAATTAACATCTCACATGTTCAGGTATTATTACTAGTTCAAAATAAATATAAAAAAAACAAATCATGACCTCTGTGGTCTAGCGGTTTGAGCCGGACTTCTGATCATGGGGTTGTGGGTTCGATTCCCACAGGACACAAATATTTGTGTGGGTAAAACATGAATATTTGTGTTTGTCTGGGTGTTTCTTATGAATTATAAGTATGTATTTACAAAAAAAAAGTACATAAGTATTATATCCATTATCTAGTACCCATAGTACAAGCTCTGCTTCATTTGGGACTAAATGGTGTTGTGTAAAATGTCCCAAAAATATTTATAAATAACAAAAAACAGCTTCACTATTAACAGCTATTAAAATTACATAGGTAATAATTGATATGTTACCTATAAAGAAACTTTATTGCAGGTAGAAAGAGAAAGGGGTATTACAGTGAAGGCCGTAACTGCATCCTTGAATTACACATACAACAATGAAAAATACCTTCTCAATCTCATAGATACCCCAGGACATGTTGATTTCTCTAATGAGGTAATTATTCCAGAAACCTACTTAATATTACAATAAATTCACTTTATACAAGTACCTTGATAAATAATGAAGCTATTTCTATTTTTATTTATTTATTTATTTTATTTATTTATTCCTTTTGGAAAACCAACAGCCTTACAATAAATTTGGAACGAACATAAACAACATAAACATAAATATTTTTTGTAGTTTACATTTCTATTTTAGGTTGTAAGAAGCATAACAGCATGTCAGGGAGTAATAATGTTAGTAGACGCCAATGAAGGTGTTCAAGCACAGACAGTGGCTGTGCACACACTGGCCAAAAGAAACAACTTACTTATAATACCAACACTGAACAAGGTGGACTTACCACGAGCTGACCCTGAAAATGTCAAATCTCAGCTAAGCTCATTATTTAAAATAGAACCAGAAAGTGTCATGAGCATATCTGCCAAAAAAGGTTGGGGAGTTAAAGAGCTACTGGAAGCTGTCATAGTTAGAATACCCCCACCGCCAGTAGATACTGAAGGCTATTTTAGAGCACATATCATTGATACATGGCATGATAAGTACAGAGGAGTACTTTGTTTGGCATACATATATTCTGGCAAGGTTCAAGTTGGTCAACCTGTGAAGTGGAAGTCAGATTCTAAACCCCATACAGTGAAGTTCTTAGCTATGTTAAGACCAAGTGAGGAGCCTATCACAGAAGCTGTGGCTGGCCAAGTTGTTATGGTAGGTGAGTGACAATATGACATAACAATATTACTATAAATAATTATTTATCTTCTTTTATTGAGTTGACCATATTATACAATTTTTGTATGATTGAAAAAATCTGTGCAAAACTGATGTTATTATGAAAAAGTTTAAAAAGTTTCTGAGTAAGGTACTTACTGGTACCAAAGGGGTTTTACTTCAGGGATACTGATCCTAAATTTCTGTTTTCAGTGGCTTGTATCATGTTGTTTTATTTATCAGAAGACAATATAAAAATAATTAAAAAAATATATACAACATCATTATTAGTATAGGCGAAACCTATACTAATAATGTTATGTAAAGAATCTATGTACAGTATTTCTAAACGGTATCATGACAAAATCACAAAGTTATAAGCATGTTATTCGGTGACTGAATACAATAGTGGCAGAAGTCAAAGTATTGGAATTTTGAATTAGTAAAGGTTTCTCGTTCTAAATTTTATGCATTAAAGATCCAACTTCCTAGCACATATTTTGACTTGTGGCATTATTTAATTCAGTCAACGTTATGTTACCTCATTGTCCATGCAAAAACATGCGCACCGCGCGGCACGAGGCGCCCACGCGCCGCCGCCCGCACCCACCCGCCCCGCGTCGTCTTGTGCTCATTGAAAGAAATAATTTGGCAGTAGTACCTAACCATACGGCGATTTTATTGCAATTAACTGGTGATAACATTTTTCATTGCAGGCTTTGGACTGCCGCAATGGTTGTGTAGGTAGATATAATTATGTACTTTATTCGTAAATACGGCCGTAAGTGATAAAATTTAGTCAATGCGATTAGTGCACCTTATGCCAACCACTTAAAGTTCAAAGTGGATGAAAAGTTTTAAACATCGCATTACTTAACCACAGCAGGTTGTAGGTGTAAATAACAACTTTCTACATTTAACCGTTTTGGCTAGGCATGGCATGTTTAATAATTTAAATCATCACTTTTTACAATGATTGACTTTAAAGTTATTTTAGCGAAGCAAAAATCCGACCGCGGGCAGGATTCGAACCGACGTCTTCTGTTTAGGTACACCAGACGCTATGACCACTAAGCCACCGCGGACGTAAATTTTTTTGTTGTTGAAATAACTTTAAAATCTATCATAATTGACTTGATTGTAAATAGTGTTCAACAATGTTTACAATATCTTAGGTACTTATCAATGTTTGTGTATGAGAAATACATTGTTACACGACACTTTTTACTCACGTTTTGTACACACGACACTTTTTACTTACGTTTTGTACACACGACACTTTTTACTCACGTTTTGTACACAGTTACACACGATCAACCGAAACACAACTAACCGGACGCGCGCTCGGGACATGTTGGTACCTAACTGAACGGGAGCACGATACGTGCGCAGTAACCTGTAGCACCCGGGCGACTGAAGGGATGGATTAGCCCCTGCCCCGCGTGCGCCCGCGCCCGCCCAGTCCTGCTTCGACCGTGGCATGTGGCACGTGGCATGCCGCGTGACCTGTGTTGCGCGCATATGATTGCGGATAGTTACTTAGTGTCGCTCGGTGTCCTACTCGTAACATTTTTTAAATATTCAGGTTTCGCATATACTAATAATGACGATGTATATATATTATTAATTTTTATATTTAGGTTATTTTTAAGGATTAACACTATTTCACACTGAGAGCGCGGCAATCTTGCGGACTGTTTAGTAGCAAACTACCTTTAATGTTTTACTAGGTTGTGGTCCAAAAGGCGGTGGCAGTGTCGGCGATCAATTACTTGCAAAAGAGGTAGCAGACAACGAAGCAGTGTCGACAGTCCCGCCAGTGAAGCACATGGTCTACGCGGGTATATTCCCCGCGGACCAGTCGCAACATTCTCAACTCAGCGATGCCATCAAGAAACTGGCTTTGAATGACTCCGCGGTAACTGTGACTGCTGATTCAAGGTACGTAATAGATATAAACTTTAATAAAGCTACCAAGTTTTTTTGTACGAATAATTGCGTAGACGTAAGTAAATTGAAATGTGAGTACGTGATCCTTAAGGCCGACGGAAAATGTGCAGATTCACCCAATCTTACCCTAAATGGCTTGAGCATAAAACGAGTAACTACTTTCAAATATCTGGGGCATATACTTGCTGACGACCTTAAAGTTAATGATGATATTGAGGGAACGTAGGACATTGGCGGTCCGAGGAAATGTTGGGCCCAGGACCCTATCTAGGTGTGTAAGGGAAATACCTGGACTGTATATTTAAAGGAAATACGAGCGGACTTTAAAGCTGGTATAATAAACTAGGATTAATAACAATGGTAGATCGCGCGACGCGTACACAATGTGCTCGGACCGTAGTCGTTGGCCGTGTGTCCGTCGACCGTTGCGCCCGCGCCGACCTCATGCAGCGCGCACAGCTGATCGCCGAAGATGCCCGAGCCTCTCCTCCCTCAAGCGTCGCATGCCCCGCCGTCGCCCACGCCAGGTTGTCGTGAACATACTCCCGGCGTTGAAGAGTTGTCTTCAAAATGAATTGGCAGAGGGCAAATTGTATTGTAAGCACGCCGAATAATCCCCTTCTTTGTCTTAATGTCGGCTACCCTTGCGATGCCGTCTCTTCCTGGTAGTAGACTAATGACTCTGCCTAACTGCCACAGCAATGGGGGTGCGTTCTTGTCCTTGATAAGCACCAGGGTGCCCTCCTTTAGCTGCCCTTTGGATGTACGCCATTTTGTTTTCTGCTGAAGCCAGAAAATATATTCATGTGTAAAGCGATTCCAAAAATGTTGTTTCAAGAACTCTACACGGTGAAAACGTTGCAAGCTGGTGATGTTCTGTGTGGTGATCTGCGGATGAGGCAAAGAGATAAGTGGTCTTCCAATTAGGAAGTGTGAAGGTGTGAGTGGTATCAGGTCGGATGGGTCATTGGATAGAGGTGTGAGTGGTCGAGAGTTTAAAATCGCTTCGATTTGTATCAGACACGTTGCCATTTCTTCATACGTGAGATGTGTAAGACCCAAGATACGTTTCAGGTGATATTTAACTGATTTCACGGCGGACTCCCAGAGGCCACCAAAGTGTGGTGTGTATGCAGGAATAAAAGAAAAATTTATACCTGATTCAGCCATGTCAACTGCGTAATCTTGTCTTAGTACCTGAGACAGCTCATTGAATGTACCGACAAAGGTTGACCCATTATCTGAAAAGATAGATTTCGGTTTGCCCCGACGAGCTGTAAATCGGTTTAGAGCGGCAATAAAGGCTTCCTTCGTCAGGTCCGAGACAAGCTCCAAGTGGACCGCTCTTGTAGCTAAACAGACAAAAACACATATGTATGACTTTAAGAGCCTACAACCTCTTCCCTTTCGATCAGCTATCATTATAGGCCCCGCATAGTCTGTGCCTGTTTCAAGAAATGGATACTCTAAATGTAATCGTTCTTTTGGCAGGTTACCCATGATTGGTTGGATTGTTTTACCTTTAAATCTAACACACTTTATGCAAGTTCTGACTACCTTTTTTGCTAAGTTTCTGCCACCTAAAGGCCAATACTTGTGCCTTATTGTGGCCAATAGCAGCTGAGGACCTGCGTGTAAATATTTTAAATGATAGTATTTGAAAATTAGATAAGTTAAATAATGTTTACTGTCAAGTAGTATAGGATGTTTCATATTATAATCATAAAATGAATTGTCTAGTCTCCCACCGATTCTAATAATATCAGGATCTAAATAAGGTGATAAAGAAATAAGACGATTTTTAATTGGTAACTCCTTTCCGGAAATTAGTATCTGATACTCCACTAGAAATGATTCTTTCTGTGAAATTTTAACTAAGAAATCAGATGCAAAGACGAGTTCTGAACTCATAAGAAATCCAGATAGCTTTGTCTGTAAATGTTTAGAATTATTAATAAATCTAAATATAAATGCTATAATACGCTGAAGTTTTGAATAACTGGATGTTGGCACGTAGATTTTCCCGCTGTACCGATCAGGGTAAAATAACTCTGTTTATGGCGTATTGCCAGGGTTTGTACATGGGAAGTCTATGGGTCAGCTACACCAAAAGGTCGTTGGATGTCCTACGCATTCAATATAATAATGTTTTCAGGATGCTTTTGAGGCGGCCCAGGTTCTGCAGTGCTTCTGAAATGTTTGCGCAAAATCGAACTAACGGATTTCGTGCAACTATTCGGAAGAAGGTTGCGTCATTGATGCACAGAACTAGGGACAGTAGCAACAGCATCCTGCAAACAGTAGTTGACAATATTTATTCTCCCTATGTGAGGCACTTTGTACGGATAATGAACGAGTAATTTTCGTGCTACTTCATGGTTCGTGCAGAGTGTGTGTTTAACTACTTACTCATTGTACCAATTTTATTTTCTTATTACTTACTAAAAATAGATATATAAGGGATTATTACTAACACGATGGATTATTGTTGTCTGAATTAATAAATTTTGAATTTGAATTTGTAAGTTCCCATTCGCCCTAAGATTTAAATCTTTGCATTCGCCATAAACTTTAATCCGTCCACACCAGATTATTTTAGACCTAAACATGCTCAAGAATAATGCTAAGTATGCATATTATAAACTTTCTAGGTTGACATACCCAATAATTAAGTATTTTTTTCAGTCCAGCCTTAGGACAAGGATGGCGCATCGGTTTCTTAGGCCTGTTACACCTTGAAGTGTTCACTCAACGCCTACTTCAAGAATATAAAGCTGAAGCTATATTGACTGCTCCTTCTGTACCTTATAAAGTTAAGTAAGTAATTGATTTATGTTGTAACTATGGTTATTGACACTTTGCTGGATTCTTTGAGTATCTTCATTATACAAACTAAAACATTTAAGTTGATTTACATTATACAAACTAAAACATTATACAAACTGAAATAAAACTACTTTTTACGGATTTTATAGCGATAATATTAATCCCGACGTTGTCAGTCTACCCGTGACCATGGACGCTGTAAAGGGTCCGAAACGTCGGGATTAATAATATCAATATAACGCGATAAAATCCGTAAAAATTAGTTTGTGCAGTAAATAATAATAATGGGAAATTTCGTTTCATATTCGTTTTCGCTAACACAGTCTTTAGAAAAAAAAATGCAGATGTCGTTAACTGCCTATACATCTGTAAAATAATTATATTATAGTCTTTCTTATCCACATAATTACGGTGTTATTTGAAAAAAGCATACCAATCCAGAAAACTTATTTGGATGCAGTGGCCGAGCAATCGGCTGCTGTGTTAGAGGTCGCAGGTTCGATCACGCACGGTATAAACATTGTGTACGTGAAATTTCTGTCTGTAAATGCACCCACGATACTAGAAAAATCCTACTCCTTGGTTGCGACAAAGAAATTACGTCTTCCCATACAAAATGATAAATGATGATAGCCTAATTGTATGACCATTGGACTGTTAAGTCAAAGGCTCTCTCTCTCTCTCAAGGCCTCTGACTGCGTGGAAATCATGCAGAATCATTCGAAATCATGTGGATATTAATAATTAATTATCACTCGCTTAAACAGTGCAGGAAAACATCGTGAGGATAGCCTGCATTCCTTCGAGATTTTCTCGATGGTGTGTGAAGTCTGCAAACTTTCACTACGCCAGCGTGGTGGACTATAGCCTAATCCCTGTCATTCTGAGAGGACACCCACCCCCAGCAGTGGGACAGTGTATGGGTTGATGTAATTATGATACAATATTAAGATGAACTGGCCATTTTGTATTGTATAGGTAGATGAAAATTCTTATTTAGTCTGAGTAATGTATTTTCAGGGTAAAAGGAACAAAGGCGATAAAACAATATAAAGGCACAGAAGTTATTGTCACGAACCCTGTACTGCTGCCAGATGTCAATCACATCGAAGAATACTATGAGCCATTTGTTATAGGTTACATACTATTTTTTTACTTAAAATTTCTTTAATAAGGCATCGCTACTAAATATTAACCTTTATTCAATTTTTTTGTAGCATATTTATTGTATTTTTTTTATTGTTTTCGTGTTCTATTTTGCTTTGCTGGTTAAATCATGATAAAGTACCTACTTTTTACAATTATTTAGTCAGTTCAGAAAAAAGGACGGATATATTAAAGGTGATATAATATAATAGCCTAGAGATAGCAACCTGGCCTGTAAAGTAGTAGTTAATTAAGTAAACATGTAAATATTTTCCACATTGCTAGGGAGCTCTACAGTCTTATCCTGTCTAGGTTACTAGGCCTGCATAGTGGACAGTTAGTACCCTAAGCCCGCCCATTCTGAGAGAAGTCCCGTGCCCAGCTTTGGGAAAGTAAATAGATTGATAAATAAAAAAGTTCTTGTTAATTATATTTTTTGTGAACCACAACAGGTTTGGTACCTATAACTTGGTAAAAGGTACCGAATTAAGAAACACGTGTGCACCCCGGCTTATCTAGCATTTTCCGGTATTTCTTTTCTTACTAAATTAATTTATTTATTACAGGAACAATAATCACCCCAGTCGAGTTCATTGGTACGGTAACGACCCTTTGTATAGACCGACGAGGCACTGCCCTCCCTTCTAACGCAGTAGACGACAAAATGACCATGATGCAGTACATTCTACCTCTCTCGGAAGTTGTTATAGACTTTCATGACACACTTAAAAGTATAACATCGGGATTCGCCAGTTTTGATTATCAAGATTACGGGTTTCATCCCAGCGCGTTAGCACGGGTAATAGACTATTTGACAGGTTTTTAAAATCCATTTTATATTATGTAGTAGAGTTTAAGGAACCCAGTAAAAGTTGTTTTTTTTAATTCTGGTACATATTTGCTGAAAAATATCAAATTAAAAATTCAATATTTAAATAGCGCGCCAAAACGCTACTTTGACAATATGGCGCTGCAATGGGGTCGGTGACGTCACACGCCTGTATTCTGATCTGTGGTACATATCATCCACATACATTTGTTGCAAACAAAAATCGAAAGTGCGATTGGATTTAAATTTTATCAGTGAAATATGTGACAAAATGAGTTACAAATGGTGTGCAGTTCCAAAATGTACAAATACGTCGATAAAAACTCCGGAAAAACTATTTGTAAGTGTTCCAAAGAATGTCGAAGTACGCCGAAAGTTGAAACTTTCTCGCAGGGATCCTAATGACATAGCGAATAGTACAAATATTTTCTTCTGTGAAGACCATTTCGATGTAAGTAAACATATTATATAAATTTTGTAATAATTAATTACATTCTGAATCTAAATATTTTCGTTATTGATTTGAGGTTATAATACCTCTAATGTTTATAACAGAATGTCTTGCAAATCACTTCGAATATTTCTGCTGTTTTCCATAATATTAGTTAAAAAGTGTAGCTACAGAGTCTTATGATTTCAATAAGTATTACACTAAAAGATCCCGACTATAATATATATATCCTATACAAGTTCGATGTAGAAGTTCATCATTATTTCACTTTCTTATGATATAATTTAAGTTACCGCTTAAGTGTTAGTATAATTACTTTGCTGTTTTCACATTTTTTAGCTCCGAAGTATAAAAGTCGGAATTATTTCGACGGTCCCTACGTAATTCATCGAAACTCAAAAATCGCGTTTTTTTTTTATTCGTTAAATAGTTTTCTTTTATACTTATTTATTCATACCATTGAAGAAAAAAACTAAAATCGTCCTATAAAGCAGAAAATATAATCGTAAATCCTCGAATGTAACTAAACTTTCCGAAGTAGACAGTCGAAAATTGTGATTCGATGAAATACGCGGGAGTGAGCGACGTGCGAGCGAGACGAAACTATACTTTCGAGTATTTACGCCACACGCGCGACAGTTAGCGGCAGTTAGCGGCCGATCGGCCTTGAGGTGTCCTTGCGCGAGAGTTTCTGTTTCAATTATTAAAAACAATGAATAAATACAAATTTAGATCCTCTAGGTGTAACAAAATTTTTCAATTAATATATTTGGAGAGTGACGCTCAGCAAGTAATTCATGATGAAACACCTAGACCCGGTAAGTTAGTAAAGTAATACTATTTAAAATTAGTTTTATACGTTTCTAAGGAAGATTGTGATTTACTTATTACTTTTTATTGATAGAATTATAGATAGATGGATAGAATTCTGAATTCCAATGCAATTACATAGTAAAACATGGAATTTGACAGTTTCGATGTTATATATCGTAATTAAGTAGTAACCTTTTGTCGAAACTGGTAGTTTCATTTATTTACTGCGGTATTTGAGTAGATAAATAAAACGAAACTGCCACTTTCATTTATTTACTGCGGTTTTTTATTTTAGCAAGAAAACGAAACTACCAGTTTCATTTATTTACTGCGGTTTTTTATTTTAGCAAGAAAACGAAACTACTGTTTTCATTTAATTGTGGTGAATATTTGAAGTTCAGTAATAATCCGAAACTGACAGTTTCAATGTTAAACTATTTATTCTCACATTTTCCATACAATTTGCCTAAAATAATTATGTAGGTAAGTACTATTCTGCCAATACTAACTGTTTTTTTTGTTTAGATTCACCTCTACCTGTGTCTTGTCAATTTGGCGAAGGAGAATGGAACGTATTAGAGGGAATGATTCGTCAATCATTCCCTCTAATACGTTCCATTCTCCTTTCATCAGAAGCACTTTCATCGGACAAAAACTGGCCCTCAGAAGACTTTTCAATATTGGAGAAGATAATACCCGAATCACCCACTCCAATCGACAGTGATAAGGCTTTGGTTATTTTAGGTAGCTCTGAGCACACGCCCTTACCATCACCACGACAGGATTTCGATGATAGTCCAACTGAATTCTCCTTCCAAAACATCTCAAGATCCTCACCTGCATCGCCGCGTCCAGTAACACCGCTGCTGACAGAACTGAAATATCAAAACCCACTTACCGAACCCACTAGTGTTGCCTCTCTGATAACAGTTTCGGATTGTGAGTCACCTAGCACGAGTACTACAGCAAAAAATGCAATAAAGAAAATAACATTCAAAGCACCTGGGAAAAAAAGAAAAAGATGTGTTGAGAAATGGATAGACAGTAAAAGGAAACGCCTATTGAATTCTGGTCAGGAGTACATAACAAAAAAGGGAACAGTTAAAAAAGGGAAAAAATTGAAGCCGGTATGCCGTACTACATGTAAATTAAAATGCTATGAAAAATTTGACAATGCTATATAACTGCTCAGGACAAAATAGAAATAGAGTAGTCTATTCTATGTATATTTATTTATCAAAAGTATATAATGTTGATATAACTCACCGTTTCTTAGAAAAGGGCCACACCCAAAATGAGGGTGATAGCGTTCATGCTCTCATTGAGAAAGAGTCAAAGAGGAAGTTGATTTATACGCCCGACCAGTGGTATGCATTAATGCGATGGGCCAAAACCACTGGTAGACCGTATAATGTCATTGAATTAACTCAAGAAGACATTTTTTATTTTAAACCTTTTCTAGATAATAGAAATTGGAAGAAGGATACTAACAACTGTGAGGTAAAATGGAACAAAATTAAGGAAATCAGAATAGACAAGAATGTTCCTAACTGCCTTTTCTTTAAATATGATTTAAAGGGTGAGCAACGTTGTTTAAACTTTGTTGTTACGAGAAGACGTGGGAGGAAAATTAACAATGATGAATTAAAAGTGGCTTATGCTAAAACTCTTAGTATTACCGAAGCGAAATACAAAGATCTTGTTTCTTTATGTGATACATTTGTGATACCAAGGGAGTATCATAGATTTTATAAAAACATTAAGCATGACAAAAAGACAGACGAAGATGAGTCAGATTAAAAGCATTATAGTACATAGGTATTGTTCAACAAGAAGAGTTATTTTTACTACTATTTTGATCTCAGATATTGTATTCGTAGGATTATTATTGCTTAACAGTTGTTAAAAGTTTTATTTTTTAGAAGATGTTATTTTTATACGTTAGTTGTTTCCATTTTGTTATCTTATTGATAAAAGAGAGGACGGAAGAATATAGGTAAGATTAAGTAAAAAGATTTTTGTTTTTATCTAACTTAGTTCAACTCAGTTTTAGTTTTTTTTCTAATAGAAGTTTTTTGTGTTGGTTTATTAAAATTTGTAGTCCTTTTATTTATTTTTTTATTAGAACCTGATTAAAATTTATGTTTCGTTATTACTATGTTCATGAGTACCTATTACAATTACAAGTAAGGAGAAAAAAGAATTATAAGACTTTATGGAAATGTGATTATAACTGATTTAAGGAGAAAAAGAAATAAGACTTAATTAGAAAGAAAGAACAAGGAGGAGAAAGAATAAGATTTAATTGAAATGTGATTATTAGTGCCATAATATTGCATGTATTATGCAAACAAACAACAACAACGTGTGGATTTTTAATAAAGTTAGTTATATTACATTCGGATTTTTCATTAAATATTACCTAATTATTTGTTTATTTATTTTTACATGCCACATACAGCTTTTCATTTATATCGAAACAGGTGTAAGCAATTCTGTTTTACGACGTAACTCATTGAAACTACCAGTTACGTTAAATACCTTTACAATATTTGTAACGTAAATTATCGAAAGTGCCAGTTTCGATACATTTATGCTTATGCCTTTCCCAGTAAATAATCGAAAGTGCCAGTTTCGATAAATAAAGCGAGTTCAGTTCCGCGGTTTACTATCGTAACTCAATTCACTCCAAAACTGTTCATAATTATTATTTTTTGCTGCTATGTAACAGTTTGTAATCCTAATTTAACCGTGAATCCAAAATGTTATAAAGATCTAGCCATAAATGACAAAGTTATGCAAAAAATAAACTTTAAAACGCTCTCCTGAAAAGTACCATTTTTAACTTTCGATGTTTTACGTAGGGACCGTCGATTTTTGAAAAACAATCCGACCATGATTGCGTCGACTTGGGGCAGGTTTCTGCTGTCGGCTTTTACAAAATCGTTGTCCATGGTAAAAGTACTTGACAGAATTTGTAAAATATTGCGAATAAATCACACAAAAACAATGAATAATACAGAAAATCTTATTAAAACAGTTTAGAAAGCTGATAAATCACAAGTAGACGCAAGTACGCAAACGAGGTTTCCAAGCTTGTGACGTCATCACAAACTCGACCAATCAGGAGCGTTTTGTGTCACGTGACAAACGTTAAAAAAATGCATTTTTTATTTACGGATTTTTAAATAAATTAGATATTATTTTCAAGTTACGTTTATGAAAAACCATTTTTAAACTCTTAATTTATACTGATAACAGTAATTGACACTTTATTTTTCGCATTGTCAAATAGTCTATTTATATCTTATTTCAAATGTAATTTGATTTTAGAAAATTATTGCAGATATGAAGGAATTATAGGTGCTATTTCGTAGGAAATACCTTTACTTAATAAATACCGATCATTCGGGGTATAAAGCGCAGTGATAGCCTAGTGGTATGACCATTGGACTGCCAAGTCGAAGGTCTCGAGTTCGAACCCAAGGCACGCACCTCTGACTTTTCGAATTCATGTGCGTATTAATAATTAATTATCACTCGCTTAAACGGTGAAGAAAAACATCGTGAGGAAACCTGCATGCCTTAGAGATTTTTCTCGACGGTTTGTGAAGTCTGCCAACCCGCACTAGGCTAGCGTGGTGAACTATAGCCTAATCCCTCTCAATATGAGAGGAGACCCGTGCCCAGCAGTGGGACAGTATATGGGTTGATGATGATTCGCGGTTATATAGTTATAGCTAAGGCAACCCCTGTAGTTTCAGATTACAGGCTCGTTTATAATTTGTATGGAACAGCAGCACCTTGTCAGATTGAGCCTCAAATATACGTTGTTGGTACTTTCACCTCATTGCGAATAAAATCTACTACTCCTTGACATGCCTAGCAAATCATATGTTGCACTTACAGATGGACATTCTAATCAACGGTATGTTGGTTGACGAGTTATCTACTATAGTGCATACTAGTCGCCTAGAGTATAATGCTAGGAGGCTTACTGAGAAGCTTAAAGAAATGATCCCAAGACAGATGGTGCAGGTAATAAATATTAACTTATTATTTCAGAAAGTTATAGACTAGGCTTTCCTTTCACTAATCCACAATAACTAGATGAATTTTCTTGTATGTAGGTAGGTATCCCTGGGGATACCTCCCTGGATAAGTAAATATAATACTGTGTACTGAAAATTTAACATGGCTTTTGTGTTGCAATTTTATAATATCAATAGTAGCCTTTAGAGTGCACAACTGTAACTGCCTAACTTACCTTTGCCAACGCACAGGATTTCGAAACAAGTTATAACTGCCTAACTTACTTTTGCCAACAATCAGGATCTCGAAACAAGTTATATTATAATTGAAATAAAACTATTTTTTACGGATTTTATCGCGTATATTGATATTATTAATCCCGACGTTTCGGACCCTTTACAGCGTCCATGGTCATACGCATAGTATACGCGATAAAATCCGTAAAAAGTAGTTTTATTTCAATGTATAATAATCGCGTAAATGTCAGAAATTATATTGTTTTTTTTTAAATTTAGGTCGCTATTCAAGCTGTTGTGGGAGGAAAAGTTATCGCAAGAGAAACTTTGAAAGCCTACCGAAAGGACGTCACTGCAAAATTGGTAAGCAAGTTATTAGAAAGTTGAATCTTAAAACGGTTTTGTAGGTAAAAATTAGGATATATTCATACGAAGCAAATAGAAAGTACATCCGCATTAGAATGGTTAATTTATGTGTACCTCCATACATGCACCAACCATAAACTCTTTGATAAAAAGTGTTATTCAATGTTTCAGTATGGAGGTGACGTCACTCGTAGGAAGAAGTTGTTGAAGCAACAAGCAGACGGGAAGAAGAAAATGCGCAGTGTAGCCAACATTAGAATACCAAGAAATACTTTCATTGATGTATTGAAAAGATAATTTACTTATTTATATAAAATAGAGTTAAATGTACTAGCTGAATAATGTTTTTTACTGACATGTTCTTGGGAGTTACCATGGTGAGTATAAAGTTCGATCTAAACCACGGAATACCAAAAAGCATAAGAAATAATATCATGCGCTTTATAATTTTGATTTGGGATAATTCGGACGAGTTAAAGCAGATCTTATTTATGGATTATACTAAAATAATATAGAAAGAAAGAGTAACATTCCCTAACTTTGTTCTTTGCTTTATGTCATCTGACTGAAATTGTAAATATTGCATAATAATATGCAATTACACTAACACACTAAAATGATAAGACTTAGAAAAATATACTTGATTTATTTAAAAAAAGTTACTTGATTACAATTAAAGGACATTGCATGGTTAACAAACATCACAAAAATAATGATTCTTAAAAAAAATATAAGTAATCAACTGCTGCTAATCACCGAGTGTCATACTTAAAATAACAGCAGAAGCAAAGTCTTGAACTGAATACTTAGTTTCTAAATCGAGCACAAATCTGAATAATAAATGTACAGAGGCCAGCACATCAAGCTACCCCAAACTGACAAATTTCTTTGATAGATTTTCAACTTTAACACAAAACAATACAGTTTTGGATAGCTTGACCTGCTGACGTCTGTACGATAAATTTTAATAATCTTTAACAATTTTGATAATGAGCACTAAAAACGATAATTTAAATCAGTACATATTTAAAGCGATGTGAGCCTCGTCACTTATCATTGAAATACAGACTCGAGTTTTTGAAATGGGATGTTATTTCAAAACCGGTATTTTGTTGAGACACAGTGAGACAGTAACATCTGCCCAATTTTAGTAACTAGGTACACAGGCCAGCACATCAAGCTACCACAATCTGTCAAATTTTATTTTTTATAGATTTTCAACTTTAATTCAAACAAATACTTATCGCAAATAAAGATTCATTCAGTCATTCATTCAACAAAATAAGGTTCATTTTCAATTGGGAAAATTTAACAGTTTTGGATAGCTTGACCTGCTGGCGACTGTACTTAATGTATAATATTATATTACGTTCATCATGTTATTGTAATTGCCAGCTACATCATAATATATAGATCTGCATTTTTTTAAATAATTATAGGTGTCGGGTAATTAGATAACCTTGAAATAGCTTATAGTAGAACTTATTGTCTGTTCAGAAAAAATACAAAATAAAATATATCCTAAGTACCGAGTTCCTAAGATAAGTGTATTTATATGTAAATATTATTTAAAAACAGTTTTATGTGTGTAAATATTATTTTAAAAAAGTTCGCACTGAAAAATTAAATAAAATTATTTTTTTGATTCTTATTAATTGGCATAATTAGTATAAAATAATAGTACAGAGGCCAGCACAAGAAGCTATCACAATCTGTCAAATTTCCTTGATTGATTTTCAACTTTAATACAAAACGATAAGGTTCATATTCAATTGGAAAAAAATGACAGATTTGGATAGCATGACTTGCTAGCGTCTGTACAACAAAAACTGATGGAAGTCATTCATTTTTGGTTGTAGTCTTCAAGAATGTAAACTCAGTTAAGTTTTTTTGAACGGCCATAAGTTCTGGTATAAATAAACCATTTCAAGATTATCCATTGATTACCAGACACAATGTATAAATGCAGATTCTATATAATTTTATTGGTGCTACCTTTGACGACTTTCCCTATATCTCATAGTTATATTGTTAATCTTGTCTAACTAACAACAGGAATGACTTTCATTTCATTTCAAAAGCTCACCCTATTAACACTAAAGAACAACCAATTTTAAAATAAATGATAAAATACATTGATACAATTAATATATCCATTTGGAAGTCTTAAGTAGTTACTAAAGCTCAGTTCAAACTACGCTATAATTATATAGCATACAGAAAATATTTTATAGCACAACAATATCGCCCGGCATACATTTATATGGGCACGTTCACACAACGCTATGCTATAAAGCATTGGCTGTACGCAATAAACTTGAGCGATTTTCAGCTATAAGCTATATCGTACGTTTCTCTAATCCCCGCCCCGCCTCGCCTTCCGTCTGCTAGCCGTGAATTATCTATCTTTACCTATCTTGCTCTAACATAGATATAACTGTTCTTTCTCTTTTGAATTGCCATTATTCATGTCAGATTGCCTTTAAATAAGTTGCTATAAATAGTTGTCCGGCGTGCGATATAGCGTATAGTGTGAAAGTGTATGTCGTAAGTATAATAATATGTGTTGTGATAGCATATGACGGAATATGCTTTACTTTATAGCGAAATATTAAAGAGTAGTCTGACCTGCGCTTTAGAGACATTAAAGTCGTTTCAGAGATCACAAAAACACCAAAATTAAAAAGTAACTGGCATAAATAATATACCAAGTATATTATAGTTTATGATAAATCAATTCGGGAAAGGCACAGTGAAGTGGCACTTAGTAGGTGCATAATGATACGCATCGACAAATATATGTATACAACGATTATTTTTGTCTTGTCCCATATAGTAAATCTTCTGTAATCAGAGTCATTGACAATGTTTGACATTCTTTGGTTGGTCGTGCTTGTACCACTTGGTAATTTAAAAATCTCATATTCATATTTATCATTTTTTGTCACAATAATTCTTGCAAGATATACATACATTAGTTACCACAATTTCACATAACTAGATAGAAAGTATCACTTACACATAATTTTACAGCTCATTTTGGGAATAATGTAATCTGAATCTCAGTAATGTAGAAAATACAAGTATAGTCGTTAATCAAAGATCCAGTCTCAACTTTAAGCAAATCGAACTTTCGTCCTATATCTTTATTCTCAACCCAGAATATTTAATATGCAACTGAAAAGCAAGCATAAAATGGATATATAAGCATAACAAAAGCACTTGCAAATCTAATAGGATAGTACAATATTTTGACATACTGTTAATCAGTTACATAACATCTGAAAGAACTCTGGTAGGCCTATTAACATCGTAATAAACATATTTTTTTTAATTTCATACAATGTTTAACGATGTTAAAATATAATGACTTTTGGCTGTATAAAAATATTTTTTTTCGCGTATTATAAATTTACAAACGGTAGGTATATCTTTTTTTATTTATACCACAAATAAAACGCTTTTGCTTTTTATATAATTATATTTTGCTTTTGATATCTGGGTTAATCGCGGCGAACTTACATGGAATGGATATGAAATGTTAATTAATTAGTTTTAACTGCATGGAGTAAAAAATATGTGAATGTTGGCAACATAATTAATGGCCCGATGATCTAGTCGTCATGAGCACACGTAACATTGACATGTAAAGCTCCCGCGAGTTGCCTACAGTATCTACTCCGAATCTATGTGCCACCCAGCAAAGACAACTAAATGGCTACAATGTTGATATTATTTTTAGAATTATTATTGGCAGAAAACTACACAAGTCTTGCCCAAAATAAATTATATAAAGAAATTACAGGGCAAAATTATGTCAAGTTATACAAGGAATTTTCCAAGATTCCATTCCGTTGTTGGTCAGGGAAATAACACTGTGATTATGTTTTGTAGCCTGATATTCTAGTCGTCATTACTAATTTGATTAACAATGAGGTTGCCTTCTTAACCAAGATAACAATAATATGTAGGTATATTAAACTAGAATTAAAAGATAAAAAGATATGTGCAATGTTTTTACAATCAAAACTATAATTCATATATTTTAAATATAAGTAATATTTATTTTTTTAATATAAAATAATATATTAACTTGTTAAATCACTAACCCACCACACGAAACATTCAACAGATGTCGTGGTTATAAATTCCCAGAAGGCAACCTTTCATATACACTTGGTTCTCGGGTGACATGGCATGACAGTTTTAATCTCATCCTCCCTGAGGTATTAAATGTTTATCTGTCTTCTGATGTCTCCAAGAATTGAGCATACACATCTCTTGTGCATTCACCTTTTTCATTAAACTTGTATTTGTAATAAGATCCATCAGCACAGATAACTGTAACAAGCAGTATGATTTTGATATTATTATGTTTAGTCATATGTTCTATAAACAACTATTTATATGATAAGAAATTAAATTATCTTTGCAATCTTAATAAACATATTATCTGTTAATTTTGTAGAGAAATTATCTTACCTATTATGGAACTTTTATCAACCCCAAAAGCACAGATGCATGGTGGACCATTTGGGATGGTGAATTTGCAAAAACTCCAATTGCTTGAAAAATATTTTGGTAAAAAATTTACTGTTGCCAAACTGGATTGCTTGTTCAACTTCTCATCTTCTAGACTAAACACATGAACTGTCCCATGGTCTGACGTGACACAGAGGTTCGTGCTTGAATGGTTAAAGTTTATGCAGTAAATTGTTGCCTAAAAATAAATAAAAAATAAATATGGTTTAGAATGTGTCTTTATTCTAACCCATACTACTGCCTCATCATAGCTTCATCACTGACAATATTATCAAATTATATTTTAGTGGGTTGTCATTGGTTTTCATATTACATTATTATAATAACTTAATAAATCCATTATTTTACCTGATGTGCTCCTCTTCTAAGTTCAGCAAGTTTTTGTCCAGTTGCTGTGTCAAAGACCCTGATGAGGGTACCTTTAGTGGAGGCTGTTGCCAGTCTGGTACCACCAACATTGAGAGCCAGGCAGCTTAATGGGGCTTCATGTGCTGCTATCAGGTGTCCCTCTGGTGCTGTGCTAGGACCAGCATGACTGCTTAATTCTACTAGCTGCATGAGTGAAAGATGATATTTTTATTAATTTATCATTCAAATACCCGCTACCAATAATAATTCTTATTCTAGGTAATTAAAAACTGGTGCTTGGCCAACATTTTTCTCTACAAATGATGACTAAGTCTGCCGTCATAAGAAAAAAGGCCGTAACTGTCAATTTTGTCAAAAATGAGTTATTAATATATTCGGAATCAGCAAAGAAAATGCTATCTTATGATCTTACTCACAAGGCTCTAACTCGTATCAGAGTAGAGATATCATAAGGACTTTAGGCTTAACTACGACATAAATTCTGTTTTTTGAATCTGAAAAGTCTTAATTACACAATAACGGCCTTTTGTGTTAGTATTTTCGTATTGCTAGTTTGGAAGGCCGCAATTACCAATTAGGGCTTTTTAGATAAGCAAAACCTCTAAATTTACTACAGTAAAAAGCCCTAACTTCGCAATAAGGGCTTTTCATATAAGTTTGCTAGCTAAGAGGCCACGCGAGGTGCAGTGTGTGCGTGCGGTGACGGGACGACGCGTTTTTTCTTTTGAAATATTATTGATATATTGGTAAGTAATGTTTGTTTACTTTACATTATAATTCGTGAATAGTACCTACTAACTGTGAAATAATATAAAATTACTAGGGTAATTATAAGGGTGTGGTGTTTATACATATTTTTGATTAAAAATCGATTAGATTATTAAAATTTATGAGATGGAGTGTTTTAAATACAAATAATTATCTATTATTTTAGGATCATGAAGAAGAGTGCGAGGGGTTATCAAATGATAGAATTATTAAAAACCAACAACGGTAACAACGATGGTCATCAAATGCAACAAGCGTCGACAAGTTCTGTTTTACGTCCGTACCCATATAGCAGTAGCGATGACTTGGACTTTGATTCAGATGATTCTGTGCAAGATAAAACATATATGTATACCCCGAAACGCATATTCCGTTGAACGCAGTAACAATGATTCAGATTCAGATATAATACCAAATTCACATACTGCCGTTCTTCCGAAATCACCTACACAAAATCACAATTTAAGTTCAGTTGGTCAAAATGACAGTGATTCTGATTCTGATTGTATTATTCCGAACTCACAAAACATCATCATACCAGAATCGCCATCTCCAAAACAGAATCAGTTGACTAAAAGAGGAGCCATACGCAAAAGAAAAATACATGAAACCAGCATTGCAGAAAGAAAGAAGGCTAGAAAGGAAGAGAAGATTTCTAAAAATTATGCCCTAAAACCTGGATGTGATGAAACTTGTAAAAGAAAATGCACTTCTATGATTCATGAAGGTAAAAGAAAAGCAATTAATGAACTGTTTTGGTCCCTAACGTGGAGCGAACAGAAAGTGTTCATCTCGAGTACTTCTAGAGTAACACCTGCAAGAACAAAGAAATTTTCCGCAGATTCGAATAAAAAAAAAACAGAACAAAATCTCTGTCCTATTTTCTTAGCAACGAAATAGGAGAGAAAATACAAGTTTGTAAAGTATTTTTCTTGACAACTCTTGGCTACTGCAAAACCAACAATAAGGCTGTGAGAAATGCTGTGAACAAACAAGACGAATTACCTATAAGAGATGGAAGAGGTCATAACCAAAAAAAACTTCGATATAATCATGATCTATAACTATTTAACTGATGTTTTAAAATTATATATTTAGGTTTTGTGTGATTCTATTGACATTGTTTCAGAAGATAATTATGTTTTTATTTTGTGAAATGAAAGATGTGATTCCGAGTGCTGGTAAAAGTTCCTTTATGTAAACTGATTAAGATGATTATTGGTTGTGTTGTGTGTTATTTTAATGTCAACAGATATATTTTTGTTTTATGAGTAAGTATAAAATATGTTTTGTTAATTTTGTTTAGATACATAATAAGAAAAATGTGATTAATAAAGATTTTCCTTAAAAAAATATTTGTTCATAGGTACCTACTTAACTAGTACAAGCAAGAATTGGTTGCTTCAAAACGCTTCATAGTAATAAGGTAACTGGCGTTAGTTATGTACTTACTTGTGTCTTATTTTAAGTTTGACTGAAAATAGAACTTATGAGACTGACTCATAAAATAAAGTACGTATTTTAGTCAATAGTTTTGGTTTCATTTTAATAACTCTTATTTACAATCGACTGATGAAGGCTTTTATTTCCTTTAGACAAAATACCTTTGCTGCAATGCCTGCTTTACAAACGATTCGTAACTTAGTTTACTATAAAAAAAGGCGCAACTGCACATTTAAGGCTTTACATGCAAAGATTTCGGCTTTAGGAAGATCGAGTTCCTTCTATGAAAAGCCGCAATTACATTCTACGCAATTACGCCCTTTCAGATAAGTATTTCACAATTTAATATTATTTTTTTGCTAAAACAAAAGGGAAAAATTTAAATAAAATAAATACGCGTTTATGAATTTAAATAATTTATGGTTCAAAATAAAGCCTATATTTTTGACGTCTTATAAAACAAGAATCACTAACTAAAACCATTCAGTGAATCCTGGGCCTTCCTTTTAGATAAAACTTCAATTATCTCGGAATCAACGTTGATGTAGTTACGGCCTTTTTTCTTATGACGGCAGAAGTATACATATATACTTATTATCTAATATTTTTAACTTCAAAATAATTACCTGAACATGTCCTGTTTTACGGCTGGGATATGCAAGCAGAGCATTATTACTGTTGGGACACACAACACATAGACCTCTAGTATTTTGGCAAGTCTCAAACACATGCAGCATCTGTGGCTGGGCCGTAAATGTATATACTTTGATCAAGTTCTCTGGAATTAAAGGTACCATGAGTCAGAATTGATAATTAAATCTAAATAAGTTGACTGTTGAATAGAAAAATAAATAACTTGTCATCCTCCTATCCTATTATTTAAAATAATAATAATCAATTTATTTTCCAAATAAAATATGACATCAGTTCTAATTTAATTAGCAGAAAATGAATTTCTATGAAATTTACCCAATACAACAACAATGCGGTCTCTTCGTAGTTTGACTGCCTTTACAGGGCTGTTGAAATCAAGTGATATTGCAGAATCTTTTTTCAAGTCGTCCCAAATTATAACTCTGTTCGGAGGATACACGGGGGTTTTACCACCGCCTACTAAGGCCATATAATTGCATCTGAATAACATCTCTACGTAAGAAAGACCGCCTTCAGCGAAATTCTGTCGCTCTTTTTCTTTAAGTGGGTCACTATTGAACACCCGAAATCCATTCTCCGTTCCGCAAGCAAAACAACCTGAAGATTGCAAAACAAAAATGTAAACCGATTGCACTTGAAGCGTAAGCAAATTAACAACTAGTCTTTTCCATTACCTTGGTCTTGGTTAAACCCTACATATAGAAGTCCATTGCCAAATGTATTATCATCAGATAAATTCATTGTGCAGACTTGTCGATGAATATTTGGGCAAAAATCTTATAGCAAAACAATAAAAATTATAATCTTCAATAAACTACACACAACATTGCGGCAATACAACAAATTTTGTGACAGTGACAGACAGTCAGACACTAGCTGACAGCTGATTGCGCAGCGCAGACTATTGACTTTTTAAAGTGATTACAGATTACTGAGTTTTAATTAAGCCGTTTTTTTATTATTTATTGGTTTAAACCGACTGATTGATACAGTTTTTATTAAGATACAGGAGTGGACACTTTGGCTAGATATAAGAATGTTTATTATCTGAGAGCTAGATTCAGGGCTCTCAATCTACATAAATATCGTCTATCAATAATTCCTGAAAACCCTGGACTACTACAAGGACCGGATGTCTTCTGTGAAGAAGACATCCGGTCCTTTGGCAGACTTGCGCGGGGACACAGGTCCAACGCGTAGAGGCCCCTTGGAGAACTTTGTTCTAATATGGGATGGGGCACCAACCTGGGGTATTCCACAACTGCACTAATAGAGTACAGCCTGGAGTCTCCCGGGTGGGTGCAGGACTATTGCAAAGTATGAATCTTAAAATGATTATACAATACGACAGGTCTTATAATCGATTACTAGATTTTGCCCTTGATCTTGAGAGGCATCCTTGGGTCGCAAGTGGTTCCTGTGACCTATCGCCATTTCATCTAAGCTAAGTTGATTCCATGTGTAACGTCCCGATCAATTCCACCATCACTTTGCATGAGTGACCCGAGATACCTAAAGTCGGAGCAAACTGGCAAGGACATGCCGCCAAAAATTAGTGACACAGGACTGGAAATGCCGCAATCACAGAACATATACTCTGTTTTGGTTCTGCTGACTTTCAAACCGACACTCTCCAGTCTCTGCCACCACTCCGTCAGCTTGCTCTGAACTTCGGGGCCACTCTCACCAATTAGCACAATGTCGTCGGCGAAGAGCATGCATCAGGGAGCCTCGTATGTCCGACGTAAGAGTGCCGTAATCATCAGGAAGAGATAACGACCAAGAGCCGATCCCTGATGCAAGCCCACAGCAACATCAAAGCTAGCTGTGGTGCCAGCTGCGGACAGTACTTGAGTACTGCATCGACCGTACATCGCTTGAATCAACGGCAGGTATTTCCCAGGGACATCTTTCTCCTTAAGGGCCCACCACAATACCTCACGTGGTACCCGGTCGTATGCTTTCTCGAGGTCAACGAACACAATGTGCAAGTTCTTATGTTGCTCTCTGTATCTTTTCCATAATTGGCGAATAGCGAATATGGCGTTCGTTGTTCCCCGACCAGGCAAAAAACCGAACTGGTTTTGTGAGATCACATTCTCTTCTCTCATTCGCCTCTCAATGACTTTCTCCCACACTTTCATACCGCCAACGCTTTCTTTGTTCTCGCTGTGCCCTAGGAGTCATGTCTTTATTCCTCTTTTCTCGCTAAATATCTACTTCTTTCTTTTTCTTTCTGTAGAGAATATAAATCAAGATCGTTTTTTATTTGTACATATTGTATTTTTATTTGTTAAACGACTATAAATTCACGGTGTATACTCCTTATGTACCACATATGTACTCCTTGTGAACTCCTTATATACTTACCCATGTACTGCTTATGTATTAACCTTTGTACTGCTTATATACTTACCTATGTACTCCTTATACACTCCTTATGTACCTACTCCTCATGTACGATTTAGGTCCTACTTATGTACTTACCCATGTACTGCTTATGTATTAACCTTTGTACTGCTTATATACTTACCTATGTACTCCTTATGTAATTACCTATGTATTTATTTAATACTTCATGCCCAAAAAAAATGTTGTACAAAGGCGGACTTCTCCCAGTCAACCTTTGGGTGATGAGGAGAGTAGGTAAAGCTCTTCCTTTAGTAGGTGCACAAAATATGATGCAGGAAAATATAGTTGAATAAAATTTAATATAATTATTTATTTAGGTTTATTATATATACCTATTATGAATAAATTGAATCTAATATATTTATATTGTTGTAATACATTAAGTTTTGGTGGGATTCAGAACCAAACCACTATCTTTAGACCATTTGGCGATGTGATTTAGGTCCTCATTTAGGTCTCTAACTGCGCTCGCGTAATCATTGGGGTGATATGTATAAATTTGTACACTATCGGCATATAAATGATATTTACATTTTTGCATACATTTTAAAATATCTGTACAATATAAAATAAAAAGACTTGGGCCTGAGCCTTGGATTGGAGCCTTGAGGCACATCCCTTTCTAAAATAGTAAGTGCTGAGGTCTTTATGGACCCGTTATTTAGTCGCAGTTCTACTAATTGTTTACGATTTTCGAGATAACTGTGGAACCATCGCAAAGCACCATGATCGAAACCGTAATAATTTAATTTGGAAAGCAGTAATGGAACATTAATTTAATGAATCAAATGCCCTAGAAAAATCATTTATCTTGGGCCAACAAAATATTATCTGTAACAGCCAACAACACGGAAGAAGTGCTACGCCACTTCCTAAAGCCGGATCGAAGAATGGGAAGCATATCATGTCTTTCCAAAATACTAAAATTCCTATCCCTTACATTAACTTGTTTGGATAATATGACGTTGACATGTTGAAACACATATTTTAACTTTGTTTTGATACCAGCATTTTATTGATGATAAAGCATTGATCTCAAATACAATATTTTTTTAAAATATTGTTATCTAAATCAATCCAACTATACATGCAGTCATATTTTTTACTAGTTTTTACCCGCGACTTCAGTTAAACAATTTACCGGATGAACAAGACATTCAGACATCTGTGCCAATATTGATCATCATTGATTCATCACTAGATTGTAAATAAATTTGAACACCGCAAATAAAAAAATAATGTAAGTAGACATTATTAAAAATAATAGAAAAAGAAAACATTTATATCACTTTTTTCCTACAATTCTGGGGCGGCGAAACTTATTGGCCCAGGGCACCAAATTCCAAAATACGCCCCTGGCAGTACCTACCAAGGTTACGTTACAAGAATACTATGGTGGTATATCCATTCAACAAAGCAGGCTTTTCTATCACATATGTATATTTGAAATTTGAAAAAAATCTAGTTTGAATACCTATAATATAAATTTGTTTTGGAATACATCTACACAGTATGTGAACTGTGATAGAAGAAAAGTATTGGCACTTTTAATCATACTAAGTACTTCAGTATTATCAATAAATGTTATAATTATAATATTTTTTAAGTTATGATACAATACTTAAGCATAGAATAACAAGTAAGAAATGGTCTCTTCCAAAAAAAAACTACATAGATATGTTATGAACTAGCAACTTGTTTTAAAGGCCCTTCAAGGTATTGTGCAATAGCATTGATTTTTTCTTTTAGAATTCCGAAACCAACCGTTTCTTTTGCATATAGACATAGTAACAGATTGGCAACTTGTGTTATAGCAATTTTTCCATTTAAACAATCTACTAATATTAGGTGCAGTTTATCTTCTTTGAAAACGTTCCTTCCGTGCTTTTCGTACGCCGACCATACATTACTTGCGATAGCCGCCGTGACTCTTGCATCTTTGTCATTATAGCCGGAGTATGCCAACAGTGCACCTTGATGGTTCAGTAACCTAAAATATTTAGTATATTGGTTGATATTGGACTACAAAATAATGCAACAATTATTGTAAAAAAATATGACACCCACAATGTATTTTCAACTCCTCCTGTATTTGCCTGGCTTAGCACTTGTGTCAATGCTTTTGGCTTCAACATTTTTATTTTATGAACTTCGTTTTTACTTAAACGATGACTATGTAGTCGCTATTCCTAATTTTTTACAAAAAATATGAGATTAATGACAATGAAATTGAAATACTCAATTGTCAACTCAACTCAACTTTCGGAGCGGACAATAACGTCAACAACATTATTTGCGTTTAAAGTTGACATTGACTTGACAGCGACAGACAGATACTCGAAGATTGTTAACACTGAAAATAATGTAATCAGTCAACCTAAAAAAAAAAGCTAAAAATGGTTTATTATGTTATTTTTATTGTTTTATCCTTATTTTGTTAGAAATATTACCAATGATTGTACAGAGGCCAGCAGGTCAAGCTATACAAAACTGTCAAATTTTCCCAATTTAATATGAACCTTATTGTATCCAGTTAAAGTTGAAATTTAATCAAAGAAATTTGACAGATTGTGGTAGCTTGATGTGCTGGCCTCTGTACAGTTTTAAAGAAAGCTGAAAAATGTTCTATTAAACGTTTGTTATTTGAAATCTAACTTCGATGGTATAGAAAAAATTGAAATTTTAAAAGAAGTTCTGCAAGTCAGTTATCATCAACCCATTTATACTGTCTCACTGTTGGGCACGGGTCTCCTATCAGATTGAGAGGGATAAGGCTATAGTCCACCACGCTGGACCCAGTGCGGGTTGGTAGACTCCACACACCTTCCTCACCATGTTTTCCTTTTCCTTCACCGTTTATGCGACTGATAATTAATTAATAATACGCAAATAGATTCGAAAAGTCAAAGGTTATTTATTAAATCACTATTATTTATTTCGATGAAAGTGTCAATAAATACTTAGGTATCTAATTCCCTATTTAACTATTACCCATCAAAAATTTAATAAAAAGCAGTAATTTTAACAATATTTGATCGACGTCTGTGGTTCGAGTCATAGATCATTATGCCCTTTAGTTCGAGAGTCGAACATGGGGATTCTCTTCTCGATGTCATGTAACGAGACATCGATGTTGCATTATGTAATAAAATTAAAGTTCGATGTTTAGTTATCGATGCTATCATCGATATTTTTTTTTACAACATCGATCATCCCTGGACTCGGACTGTTGATCATGGGTTCGAATCCTACAGGACACAAATAATTCCTATGTGTTTCAAATAAGAATAGAAACGTCAATGATCTCGAATGACCCCAATCTCTCAAAAAGTACAGCAATTTTCTTTGCAAATTAATTATATCTTTTGCAATTTTAAAACTTTATAATTATATTTATAAGCAGTAAATACCAAATCCGGTACTCTCCGAGTTAATAAAAAGGCACAATCTGCCAAAAAACTATATTATAGACAATATTTTAAACTACCACCCTATAATTGTTATTTTAATCCAATTGAATATACCTGGCACTTGATAAGCATAGAGTATAGCTGACAATAATTTCAACAATTAGAAAGCTAAATTGAGAATCTAGCACTGGAGACTATTGATTCAATTACTAGTGACGGTTGGCAAAAAGAAATTAACCACGTCAAATGAATTGAAAATAAAAACCAAAAAAAGGGAAATCTTTCAAGACAACTATAACTTTAGTTTTATTATAAACACGGGTAATAAAATATCTTCTAAATAACAATGGTGGAATACTTTAAATACATAAAAAATATTATTTCAAAAATATCTGTTTTGCTCACCCTACCTAGCTGATTTGAATTGACAGCTATGATATGACGTCACAAGATGGCTGGTATTTCTTGAAACGCCTATTACGTGATTATCATGTGTTCGTGTGTCTGGATGCTTTCTATATATTTTTGAAGGCGTTTACAAATTATATCAATATTATAACTATCCTATCGTGTAGTACCCATAGTACAAGCTCTGCTAAGTTTGAGATTAGGTGATGTGTAAAAAAAAGTCCCAAGTATTTGTTTGTACTAGAGATGGGTAGATCCGCAATTTTAACGGAGTCGGATCCCGATGTAGATCCAGCTCTGCGGAAACGTATTCTGGATTCATATCCGCCGGATCTGTATGGATCATGCGCAAATTGCGCTCTGCGTTTGGCCCTGTTGAATTGTACAGACGCCAGCAGGTCAAGCTATCCAAAACTGTCAAATTTTCCAATTGAATATGAACCTTATTAATTTGTTTTAAAGTTGAAAATCAATCGAAGAAATTTGACAGATTGGGGTAGCTTGATGTGCTGGCCTCTGTACCTTAAACAATACAGCTGTGGTTGTCTTGCCATAGTGAAAGAAATATAGGAAACGAGTCGCGTTTTTAATTAAAATTTTATTATAAAATTATATACATATTACATTATGTAATCTATGTTTATTAGATTTAGATAAAGAAAATTGATCAACGCATCTTCTTTTGTTTGATCAAATAATTTCTGAATGCAATTTGCTTATCTTTAAAGGATCTCTTTATTTTTCCCTTAGCTTTATGTTTAACCATTTGGTAGTTTTTGGTCTTCCTTTTCTCTCTATTAGTTTTAGAACAGTGGATATTCTTCCTTCTGTCTTTATATCCATATTTATCTCTTTCCTCTCGTCCCTTAAGAACACTATCTAGCCTAGCATCCTTGTCATGTTTTCTTTTTTTATGAATATTTTCTATAGCTGATAGTTGTACAAGCTCTCCAGACTCGTTTTCTTCTTCTGTTACGTTAATTTTACGCTTAGTGCCACTAATGCTCTTTTTTAGTTGAGCTGCTTCAATACGTTTAAAGTCTTCATCTGTAAAAATTGTTTCCATGGCAATCTCTCGAGCACATTGAGCTTTTTCTTCATTATTTTTTTTATTAACTGATTTATGTTTAGCCTTCAATATTTTTCTGTCTTTAGTATTTTTATTTTGTTCTTTCCCTATATCAATATCATCGCCACCATTTTCATTGTGCTCCTCATCACTTTCTAATTCATCAATTTCTTCCTCTTCATCTTCCAGTTCCTCTTCGTCACTATCTTCACTGTCAGTTATGTTAATTTCAGAATCAGAAGAATCAACATCAACCCAGTCTTCACTATCTGAGTCGTCTTTCTTCTTATGGGGCTTTTTAGATTTCTTCATGTTTAAATCTTTAATCTCCTCCTTCTCCAATAATACCTCTGAACCTGGTATGTAATCCTTGATTTCTATTTCACCATACTTTTTGTTTTTTAATTCTATAGATGCTTCTGTAGGTCTGCCTCTATCTTTCTTATGCAACATATCTGGCATTGAGTGCCTGTACAGCTGAATTAAAGATCTTGCAGCCATCATCACTGATTTTTCTTTGTAGGATTTGTATTGAACCAAATCTCTAAGTAAATCCTCACCAATTGCAAGTGGACATCTAGTACATATTTCTCTTACAGCATTCAAGCCGACTGCCATAACATCAGTAGAGTTTCTTTCAGTAATAAAATTGTTTGCAATTGCTTTCATGACTGGTTCTAAAACTTCTGGTGGAATAAGTTCATGTGATGCTTGTGCAGCAAATAATAGGATGCGAGTTACTTCCCGCTGATGGGGTAGAAGTAATCTTGCTATAAAAGGGTAGTAGTTGAACAAAAACAAATCATGTAAGCCTATCAACCTAGAAATAACATCCAACAACATTAATTTGACTTCAAATCTATCATTAGATGATTCCAATTTTTTGAATAACTTTTCAGCAAAACCCTGGGGATTGTTTATCAAGTGTAATGCAGAAAAGTTAAATATTGGAGCTTTTTGTTTCCTCTTCTTAATTTTTTTTGCCATTTTCTTAACTTTCTCCACCATTTTTTCTCTTTTTCTTGTCTTTTTGTTGAATTTATTGGAAATCATTGTATCTTTAGGATCAATTTCATCTTCACTGTCAGAGTTTTCTTCTTTTTCTTCTTCATCCCTACCCAAGAAGAATTTTAATGAGGCAACCATAACTTTGGTAATTTTAGAAAAACAACCAATATCAGCAATAATATTTACAGTCTTCTGATCATTCCAAATGTTTTTGTGATATAGTTCAACTAATATATCAAGAGATAACTTTGCTGCTTTAGGGTTAGAATCTTGTAACATTGAGAACATAAAGTTCTGTAATGTTGAATTAAACTTCATATCTTTATGTTTCATATTCATGTTTTTAATGTCTGTTATAATATGAGTTTTTAAGAACTCTCTTAAATGTTTATCCTGGCATTTTAGCAAAAGGAAAAACAATTCCAATAGATCAAAAGCCGTGATGAAATTCTTGTTTCTCAACAAAATAAGACATTTACATAAAGAAAGTCGCATATCATTGTGGAGAACTGTGTTGTGCGTTTTTAATATATCCACAATTTTCTGAGGAAATAGTTTCATCTCATTCAGATAGCACTGGGCAACTTGTGCCAGGAACATAGCTTGTTCATCTAACTTTTTATTGTATTGTGTAGGGTTCAAATTGAAAATTTCCAAAGTTGTTTCAAAATGAGCAAGTTGTTGATGAAATTCTTCTTTGTATGATTCAGGGTCCCTTTTGATCAAATTTTGTAACTGCGTCAGATTATTTGGCAACTGATTGTTGTGCCTCACCATTTTGGATAATATATAATTTTTCTGTTTTCGAATGTATGAAGTAACGGTAAACGTAACCTTTATGTGACAAAAATGCAGGTTTACTTCTTCATTTTACACGAAAATATTAATAATGTCCAACGTTTTAAGGTTGTAATCGATATAACCTATATTATTACCACACCGTTCTGATCTGACCGTTCACGCTCAGTTCTTGACACTTGATGACAGTCTTGACACTGACTGACAGTGAACACAGCCACCAGCCACAAGCCACAGATTACTTACTATAATACTTGAAAATCTCATCAACAATAGATATTATTAGTAGTCTATGATTAGTAGTACTGTTTTTTAATCTTCTCATTCACAAATAAGGAGGTAATTGTATCTATCTATCTATCAGCCACGGACGTCCACTGCTGAACAAAGGCCTCCCCTAATGATCGCCACAAAAATCAGTCTTGCGCAGATAGCATCCACCGACTCCCTGTGACCCTCACGAGGTCGTCCGTCGACTAAGTTGGGGACCGTCCTAGGCTGCGTTTTCCTATGCGTCTTCGAGGTAATTGTAAGTACTACAAAATTGCTGCGGTGTTTCCCTTGCGTTATGACATGTCCTTCTTCAAACGAAGCTCTTTACCACACACAGTAGGCGGCGGCACAGCTCTGACTCCAACGTTGCTGATGTCCATGAGCGGCGGTAACCACTTACCATCATGTGGACCGCTTGCTCGTCTACCAAAGTAGGCAATAAAAATAAAAAAAGTTTTTAGTCAACATTTTAGCGTTGGGTGTGGGTCACTGTAGGTTTGTATGCGTGTGTTTGTGAGTACTTCCACAAGTTCTTCTGTTTCTTTCTTAGGTCAGTGATTTTAGCCAATTAGTATGTTGGTTTCTTGTCAAGGATTAAACATATAAATAACTATTTAATATATTTTTTTACACATTTTAGAGCTGTGTATAAAATAGAGGTACACATCTGAAATAATAATTTATGTCTTTGGTCCCATGTAATTCAACTATAATTTCCAAACTACATAATCACTGTTTGGAATAACTTACTAATTATGTGGGGCGTTATAGCTCTGCTCTGGCACAGTTTTTAACTTTTGTAGCAATCACGATCATAGTTTCAGTTTTTTTTCTTTATGTAACAAATAGTTTAATAGTTTGGAATGTATTGAAGTTGTAACATAACATAGATGTAGATGATTTAATAAAATTATACATTCATACCTTTGCATACCTTCTTCTTCTCCCTTTTTGTTTACACGATTGCCAGTGTGTAATAATATATTTTATAACATGTTTTTGCTATTTAACTGAGTTATTTATTCTCAAATTATAGTATTTTATATTTTAATCTAAATAAAAACAAAATAAGTTTAGTGTTTCCATACAAATAAATGTCAAATGATAGATGAATTAAAAAGTTGTGTCAATTCTTAATTTTGGCATGTCAATCAGCCACGTCATTTTTGCTTGAATGATAGAGTGTACGCGGCGTAACCGAGATAAGCATTTCTTTTAAAAATGAATATTTTCCGTTTACTTGGTGATTTATCCCATCTTTTAGCTATTATAATATTACTACTCAAAATCTGGAAAACCAGATCATGTGCGGGTAAGTTACAATATCGGCAAGCCATAAATGATTATACTCCATCAACCGGCACATTGAGCACCTACAGATTTTCCATTCAAAACTTACAATTTGGTGTTATTTTTCAGGCATATCTGGAAAGTCTCAGATACTTTTTTCCGTCGTGTATACGGCGCGTTACTTGGATCTACTTACCAATTACATCTCTGCATACAATACGTTTATGAAGATGGTCTTCATTATGGCCTCATACGCCACTGTTTACTTGATGTATATCAAGTTCAAAGCAACATATGACCACAACCACGACACATTCAGAATTGAGTTCTTGTTGGTACCATCATTGGTTATGGCTTTGTTGATAAACCATGAATTCACAGTTATGGAGGTTAGTGTTTTAGAATTACATATTTTTTTTGCTGAGCAGTGGGACAGCAATGACTAAGATAATAATTCTTGCAGGTATACCATACTTCTCAATCAATTTAATGGAATCCCATAGATGTGATTGATGATTTTTAGAATAATCATTTAGTTTATTGATAATCTTGATCTTATCCAATTTAAATAATTGGAACTTATTATTAAAAAACAGTATTTGTTATCAGGTATTATGGACATTCTCAATTTATTTGGAATCTGTGGCTATCTTACCACAACTTTTCTTGGTGTCGAAGACTGGAGAGGCTGAAAGTATTACCTCCCACTACCTGTTTGCCCTTGGATCATACAGAGCCTTGTACCTCTTGAATTGGGTAAGCATATTTTGTATATCAATAATAATAATAATCAACAAAATATTTTGTAGTAAAATCTGCTTTTTATCAATGCTATAACATAACTGATAAGAAAAAGTCAATCTTGATATCATTGTTTTTGTGGTGTATCCTGAGTGATGTTTTATGTAGTTTGAGCAAATAATAGGACATAGTATTAAGGGATACCACATTACTTCAAAAGAATTGATTTTATTAGCCAATCCTTTCAAAACAAATAATTATTATAGATTTAATCTTTTTTTTAACTAGATTTAAAATTATTTGTTTTGTGTATTAGCAGTAGCAACTAGCAAGTGACAAACCACCATTGTGGGCATGATGGGTATGCCCATATAATCTTAATTGAGGTTGACCTCAACAGGCTGATGTTTTATCCAATGCCCTATTATTTTGACTCAATGAACCATGCATGATGTAACTTTCATAAGCAAACAGATTCACATTTTAAAGGTTCATTCATTTACTATATTGCCCGCAATTACCTATACCACTACAAATCAATCATACATTTTTAAATGTCTCTTTTTTAATGCGATATATCGATTTTGACAGAGTCCATACACCTACTCACTCTTGGCCGATTTTTAGGTGGCCCTGAAACCAACTGTTTTTTGGGGCTGGATCTACACCTGATCAGTAGTAGTGACCTCACATCATTTAGTCCAAGTGTGCATCCATTGTATTAGTACTCTGTGTGTTCAATTCTCAGGTTGAGCAGTAATTATTGGGTTTTTTGATGATATTGGGTGTTTAATTATTTGAATTTCTGAGTTTGGCTTGTAAATGTTAATGGCAAGAGACTTAAAACATACTTCTGCCTATCTCTTTCGGCATGATGGTATAATGTCATATTTTATTTTAGTTTTTTCAATTACTTTTGGAATGGACAATGTTGAAATAAAACTACTTTTTACGGATTTTATCGCGTATATTGATATTATTAATCCCGACGTTTCGGACCCTTTACAGCGTCCATGGTCACGGGTAGACTGAGGTGGAGGGCGTCTTGATGATATAATTACTGACAGCTACCCTACATTTTTAATTGTTACATGATCAATGACATTTATTACTAATTATTAATTAAAACTAGATGGAGCCGGCATTTCCTAGCTGACGACCTCTGAGAAGAAACGCCGAAACAAACTCAGAGAATCATGGTCCCTTTTAAAGTAACAATATTCAATGATCATGTTTTCGTTGTTAATTATTGGCAATCCGATTCACGCAGAACGAGCTCACAGTATTCTTTGGTCTTGGAGTTGTAGGCCTGGATTTTGGTTTAATAGAATCTATAACGGGATTCCAAGCAGGTGGTAAGACCCAGCCATCTTCTCTATTGAAATTTGGATGTTTTTTAATTTCAATAGCCTCACGAATCATCCTGGGTAGGTATCGACTTTCCTTCGCAAGTATTTGTGGTTTATCAAATCTGATATAATGCTGGGCCTTGTCAAGAGTATGTTCACAAACTGCTGACTTCTTGGAACGGCGGTGTTTAACATCGGCGATGTGTTCTTTTACGCGGGTCCCTATGCTTCTTTTAGTTTGGCCTATATATGAGAGACCGCAATCACAATCAAGCTTGTATACGCCCGCATCTTGTAGAGGTATGTGGCACTTGACAGATGGTAAGAACTGACTGATCTTCTTCAGCGGCTTGAATTAATTAGTTTTAATTAATAATTAGTAATAAATGTCATTGATCATGTAACAATTAAAAATGTAGGGTAGCTGTCAGTAATTATATCATCAAGACGCCCTCCACCTCAGTCTACCCGTGACCATGGACGCTGTAAAGGGTCCGAAACGTCGGGATTAATAATATCAATATACGCGATAAAATCCGTAAAAAGTAGTTTTATTTCAATGTATAATATTCGCGTAAATGTCAGAAATCAATATGGACAATGTTATTATTTTTAATAATAGTAAAAACTGTTAAAACTTACATATCTATTTCAGGTATACCGTTATGTTGTGGAAGATCACTATGAGCTGATTGCTATTATATCTGGAGTTGTGCAAACTGTGTTATACTGTGATTTCTTCTATCTCTACATAACTAAAGGTAACAATCTGAATGCTTTTATTATTCAATTGCTTTTAAATCCACTCATGAATGCAAATTAAAGCTCTGTAACCAACCTTTTATTTTATCCAATGAGTAGAATAATCAAGAATATGATAAGTTGATTTTTAATACTTGTTTAAAACATTTTTTTCTAGTATTGAAAGGAAAGAAATTGCAGTTGCCAGCTTAATCCAGAAAAGGAGAAGATAATTAAATCAATATGACAGTTATGTCTGTGAATATATTTGTGTGAGCCAATAAATTACCTAAGATCTAGTTGTACAAACATTACCTGTATTGTACTGTTGTGAAAATGTTGATTATCTAATGGCAATTTGTGTGATTGTGTATCTTCATTAATTTGTACAGCCACAAGCAATAATAAATGGTCTTTTGCATTTAAAACTGGTATTGTTTACTAAATGCTATTACTGTCACATTAAATTATATTGGCTTCTGTACATAGTTAGCATTATATAGAACCATTATTTTAATCTTCCTTTATATTATTAAACATTTTGTATGTATTTATCAAAAGTAAAAGGTATAATTACTTTGATAAATTAATGAATAAATACAGTAATTTATAAAAATCAATACATTTGTAGCTTTCATCATTTCATAAAATTAAGGTGATGTGGCTTTTTATAGCCACCATCTATAGAGAAAAGGTAGGCATTTGTATTAAGATTGTTAAATTTTGACATGAGTTATTAGAAAGTTATTATGATTATGATGACTTTATGATGACTAGAGACTTTAAATTCTCATTATTCTATAATGACTTAAAACAGATTACTTGTAAATTAAGATAAAAAGCATTAAATTGAATACATATTAGTTAAAATCCTAGTTGGTATCATTACCTCTGTTATGTTGACATAAACCACTTCTTGTTGTTCGTGACTGTACTTAATTTTTAATTACAGTTACTCTATATAGTTATTGACAATATTTTCAGTGCAATTTAATTTTTAATAGCTACCTATTGTGACATAAATACTTAGTTGAATAACTTAATATAACTATTGGCATGGAAATGATTTTGATTGTTTATATTGTATTTGTTGATTCTTCCGAGTTGGAAGGATATCATCTGACATTATAAATTTTGCTAAATTACAAAAGAGTTAATATTTTATATGTATGTACTTTATTCAATATTGGTATTGTATTTAGTAAGTTTTATACGTTATTATTTTATGTACCTATGTATCTCTCCGTAATATTTCTGAGTGAACTTAGACCAAAATTAGTATTATAATTATGGAATTGTGTGCAAAATGCTAAGCCTATGTTTTCTATGCATGGCATATCAATGTATGGGATGTCAATTATTCCATGTATTAAACACTCCTTCCATACATTGTCACACAAGTTTTAAATAAATATGTATTTAAGTGTACGATAATGTTTACTTTTTTCTTCGGAATGTCAATGAGGGCAGACATTACTATACCAATACCTGAAATTATTGCTTCCGATCAGATCATTGTACATCATTATCTTGCGCATTGTATTTGAATCTAATACTTAAATTAGGTACCTATTTATACTAAAATACTAATATAACTAAAAGGTAGGTACTAGTTTTTGTAGGTACTTTGTTACGTGTGTCTTCCTAAACACACTCGCCACTCGTGGTGTTATAGAAATAAGCCACTTAATCTTTATATTCTATAATTGTGTTCAGTCATTGTTCAGAATAAAACGAAATTCAATTTAGAATTGGTTATATTTTCCATAAAAGTGTAGATCAAACAATACGTTTTATACAGTTTAGTCATAAGATCCTATTGTAATGTCTTGCTATAAGGATTTCTGAATAAATGAAATTTGGAAGTGAAGAGTAGTTTATAACTTCAAATTGCTTCCGGTACTGCTAACATACATGTAAAATTTCTTTGATAGATTTTCAACTTTAATACAACTAAGTATAAGGTTCATATTCAATTGGGAAAATTTTACAGTTTTGGATAGTTTAACCTGCTGGCGGCGTCTGTACAATGTCAAATTATTAGATAAATCAAACACAATGGCTGATTTTATATTTATGTAACAAAATAATTATTAAAACCAAACAAATTCATACATTCTTGAATAACAATGCTGCATAATTATGAAAATCTGCTACATGTACTTGTTCCTGAAAGATAAAAATAAGTGTGGGTTAATGAGCATATGGAAGAAAGCAGAGAAAATAAATTTGTCTGTCTGTGAAACTGATTGATAAATCAATTTCATTATGGTTTAGCTTGTGTGATGGCGAATTTGCTTGTTTGCAAGATCATTCGCTTATAATTGTTTAATTAAAAGAAATTTGATAATTAGGTAGTAACTGTGTTTTGAGCTTACACTTGATGGATTTAGTGATCAATGATGGATTGTCTAATCCAATTATTAAAGATAATAATTATGTGGTCGTTATGTCATCCTCGGCGGCATAATCTAACTATAACAGATGAATACGGTATAGTCTAACTAGATAACCACATCCAATCTCAAGGCATTAAAAAAAAGGGTTTGGTGCCATTTTTCCAATAATGAAATACGCATTGTTATAACAGTATTTAATGATGAGTTTCTTTTAATACCTACCGCTAATTTTGTGCTACTGTTCATTAATTTAAATATTCCGAATTTGAGTGTGTCTTCATCTAGGATCGCCGTGTATGTGACACCCATAAGCAGGTTTTCTTTTATCTGCAAAGGTATTTGTTAATAAATACATATATGAGAAAGGTTACGGCTCTGTCCGCCCAAACTGGTCCCCGATAGTTTTGAGAAGGTATGTTGGCATCTGATATTAAGAGACTTCCACTACGATGTTACTGCAAGCCAAGATATTTGGGCACGGCATGCTATAATCCGAAATGTTTACTCCGTCTTAACGATGATAAGGCTAATGTATAGTCTTATTGAAACAACAGAAAAGTATTATAAAACAAGTATTATTAACATTCAAATAGTACAGATCACATCTAGCTACCCCAATCTATCAAAATTCTTTGATAGGTAGGTAGATTTTAACTTTAATGCAAAGCAATAAGGTTCATGTTCAATTGGGAAAATTTGACAGTTTTGGATAGCTTGATCTGCTGGCGTCTGTACATGTAATTTGTTAAATAAATAAAATGTTATTCAATGAATTACACCAACACAAAAATATATTATCGTATAAGTTAGATAAACTTCATAGGTACAGAGGGCAGCACATCAAGCTATCCCAATCTGTCAAATTTCTTAGATAGATTTTCAACTTTAATACGAAATGATAAGGTTCATTTCAAATGGGAAAAATAGCCAGTTTTGGATAGCTTGACCTGCTGGCGTCTGTACCACACTAAAAGTGATGAAAACAATGACTTTTAAAATGACATTACCTGCGATTCAAATGGAAGCGAAAACTCAGGTAGCCAGTTTGATATCTTCTTTGATTGTAGTTTACTGTGCAGAAGATAAGCTAGTTTCGTAAGAGTATCCTTATGGATTCCATTTGGATCATCTATAAACAATGAAAATACAAATAGTTGGTTTTACCATAAAGGATAAATACATTTTATAGACTTTTAAACCAACAATTGTTTCATACCTTTCAAAGCAAACGAAATTTTGTATGGAGCAATTTTCCTATGAAGTTTCAGATATTCTTTCTTAGAATTATCAGTTAGCCCATCCAGTAAAAGTACAAATAGGGCCTTTTCTAAACACATTGAACACGTCAAACGACAAGTCTCTTCCTGTAAATAATACTAATAAAACTACTTTTACGGATTTTATCGCGTATATTGATATTCATGGTCACGGGTAGACTACCCGTGACCATGGACGCTGTAAAGGGTCCGAAACGTCGGGATTAATAATATCAATATACGCGATAAAATCCGTAAAAGTAGTTTTATTTCAATGTATAATATTCGCGTAAATGTCAGAAATCAATATAATACTAATAATTTAAATGTGGTAGTTTGGATGTTTGTTACTCAATCACGGAAAAACGGTTGAGCCGATTTGCATGAAATTTTGTATACGAAAAGTATGTGACCGGGAATAACATATAGGCTACTTTATATCCCAAAATTAGGTGGGATTTTCTCAGAAAACTGATATAGGAGACCTACTTACGGGATTGTAATGAAATTTTGGTATACTTTAGTTTGTGACTGTAATACTGAATACTTCCAATCCTCTAAAAAGTGGGAATTTACCGAAAACAATTTTGTGACCAAAACTTACATTGAGTACTTATCCCATGAAATCAATCTGACAACAATGATTGTTACGCGTACGAAGTCGCGGGTTAATGCTAGTAGGTATTTATTTATGAAATATTAAGACAGACAAGCAATAAATAATAATCAAAGGTCGCATTAATAAGGAAAAAGTTTTTTCATCATAATTATGTAACTCAGTAATTCAATGGTAGGTCTTAGATAAAAATATATCTCATCTATAGCCTGAACTACTATGCGTTTCAAATAAGAATAGGAACGTCAATGACCTCGACTGACCGCGATCTGTCAAAAAAGTACAGCTTACAAAGAAAATTAATTTTATTCTTTTGAAATTATATAATTTTATACTATATTTATAAGCAGTAATACCAAATCCAGAACTATGCAAGTTAATAAAAGACACAAACCGCCAAAAAACTACTTTATAGGCAATATTTAAAACTCCCATGGCTTTGAAGTTTTGAAGCTTTCACCCTAGAATTGTGTTTAAATCAAATTGAATATATCTGTCACTTGATTAGCATAGGGTGACTGACAATAATGTTCAACAATTTGAAAGCCAAATTGAGAATCTAACACTGGAAACTATTGATTCAATTACCAGTGATGATTGGCACAAAGAAATTAACCACGTCAAATTAATCAAAAATAAATACCAAAAAGGGGATTTTTTTCAAGATTACGATAACTAAAGTTTTATTAAAAACACGGTATAAAACATCTAATTTTCTAGTTATTTAGAAAAGGAAAAATACGACCGCGGGCAGGATTCGAACCTGCGTCTTCTGGTTCGGTACACCAGACGCTATGACCACTAAGCCACCGCGATACCTACCCGTCATGTCGAATTTTTCCTTCACATATTGAATTTACGTCTTTATGGTGACGTCAGTAACACCTATTGAAATGCAAGTTTTTGCTTTTCAACCGACACAACTTACTTTACAGTTAGTTAAATGCCGAACGATGCCACCTTACCTTCTAACTATCTTTTTGTATATTTTTGGCATTTTCCATGCTAAGATTTTAAAGTTATTTAGAAAAGGAAAAATACGACCGCGGGCAGGATTCGAACCTGCGTCTTCTGGTTCGGTACACCAGACGCTATGACCACTAAGCCACCGCGATACCTACCCGTCATGTCGAATTTTTCCTTCACATATTGAATTTACGTCTTTATGGTGACGTCAGTAACACCTATTGAAATGCAAGTTTTTGCTTTTCAACCGACACAACTTACTTTACAGTTAGTTAAATGCCGAACGATGCCACCTTACCTTCTAACTATCTTTTTGTATATTTTTGGCATTTTCGGCATTTAACTAACTGTAAAGTAAGTTGTGTTGGTTGAAAAGCAAAAACTTGCATTTCAATAGGTGTTACTGACGTCACCATAAAGACGTAAATTCAATATGTGAAGGAAAAATTCGACATGACGGGTAGGTATCGCGGTGGCTTAGTGGTCATAGCGTCTGGTGTACCGAACCAGAAGACGGAGGTTCGAATCCTGCCCGCGGTCGTATTTTTCCTTTTCTAAATAACTTTAAAATCTTAGCATGGAAAATGCCAAAAATATACAAAAAGATAGTTAGAAGGTAAGGTGGCATCGTTCGGCATTTAACTAACTGTAAAGTAAGTTGTGTCGGTTGAAAAGCAAAAACTTGCATTTCAATAGGTGTTACTGACGTCACCATAAAGACGTAAATTCAATATGTGAAGGAAAAATTCGACATGACGGGTAGGTATCGCGGTGGCTTAGTGGTCATAGCGTCTGGGGTACCGAACCAGAAGACGCAGGTTCGAATCCTGCCCGCGGTCGTATTTTTCCTTTTCTAAATAACTTTAAAATCTTAGCATGGAAAATGCCAAAAATATACAAAAAGATATCTAATTTTCTTCTAAATAACAGTCAGTGGAATATTTTAAATACTTATAAAATATTATTTAAAAAATATCTGTTTTGCTCACCCTACCTAGCTGGTTTGAATTGACAGCTATGACGTCACAAGATGGCTGGAGGTCAGTCCTATTCATAATTGAAACGCCAATTAACTGTTTTAATTCTGAATTGTAAAATACTTTAGGTATTTTGTATTATGAAAATAATTAAATTTATTAAATGATCTAGGAACTATCATTTGATATGATTTTTCTTACATTTTCATTATTTTTAAAAGAGAGACTTTCCACTGCCTGTTCACCACATGGTAATTCTGCTACTATATCAACATGGGCTTGATTATTTTCATATCTGAATTCATTAGCAGAGAACAAGCTAGGTGTGGTTGATATCTGCAAAAGAAAACAGCACTTAATTATTTATTGTTAAGTACATATGTGATTATATTTATATAAGCCTGTGGTGATTGCTCAACCAATAAGAATGCTAACATCTAACAATAACTCATTAATAACTGCTAAGCTTCAAAATTAAAGATGTGATCATTTTAGGCTAAGATGTTGTGGAATGTGATAGGATTTATATTGGGCTTATTGGCTGTAGCGGGCTGACATGCAGTGGAGCTGTGGACTATTATTGTATAGCACAATGTTTTATATTGTGACTACACTAAAGGCCTATCGCACCAAATCTGAGTAGCAGCTACTCACTGGTTAAATTAAAAAAATTAACAGAATTTGTATGAAATTAACTGCCATGTAAATTAATAGCTTTAGAAATAATAGTGCATTTATATGCACAAAACTGTACACTGGCTAAAATTTCTTACAAATAATGTTTGATGTCACAGAGGTTGAATATTGTATGGATGGTTGAATTTTCAACCTTTATACTTGATTTTCTCAGGGCTGACAGTAACTTTCCTAAAAATTAAAATTAGGTAGCCATCAAAGGATAAGTGAGTTTAAAACAATACATATTCAAATAATATATTGGTTTTGTGTGACAAGATTGTAGTCCTTTTATTGATTATTATTCTTGTTATTTGAGTGAAGTTGGTTGGCAACATAAAGCAATTTGGGTATTTATTAGAAACAACACTCACACTACTCCACCAGAATTTCCTATATCTCTGCCATTGAATAAAGTACTGCATTGAGAGTTGTTGTGGTACAATCAAATTAAATTTGAGTTCAGACTTTTTCAATGGAGCACAGTTACAAACATTTAGCTCTACTGTAGTGCTTTCATCATACTCTTGCAAATCTTGTTTTATTGTACCAAACACTGATGGAATATGATCTAATTTGAGAGTATTTTCATTCAAATAGACAGGCACATTATGCTTATTAGATTTTACATAGTTGAACTGGAGCCAGTTGGCATGAATATTTTTAATTAGTAACTGACTAGGCCGCTTCAAGTTGAACTTGACTGTATTATCCTTTAACTGTAGAAATGTAAAGAATTGTTTCATCTGAAGTACTTTGTTGATTTCACTTTTCATTTTGTTTTATAACAGTTGTCTCTTGTTCAACTTCTACTTCATGTAAAGGTATGTTTCCTATAGGAGCAACAAAATAATCATCCTCTTTCACTGTTGCATTTTTTAGGATCTCCTTCTGGCAATTTCCTTCAGTTATTGTATCTTCCCTCAAGGACAAGTTTCTGAAAAAATAATACTTAAGTATTCAATTTTAAAACATTTTCACTGATCAAGTAAAATTATATAAGAACACTTAACAATACTTACTGATATTCCAGAACTGAGTACAACGGTTCTACATCATCAGTATTTACGTGCAGTATCCTGTTAGCAAATGCAATGGAATCTTCTAAAATTTTCAGCCCTTCTTCTGTGTCGTAGCTCACTAAAGAAAGCCTTTCTAACAGTGCTATAGTATTCCGATCCACTTTAATAGGAGAAGTATGCTCGTTTTCCAAAGTGGGAACAGGTGATATTGGTATCTTTGAATTCAAGTTTCGGCAAGAAATATGAATTAAGTTCATAGACCTAGAAGTTCTTTTGATCAATTTTAATATCATACTTATTTTGGTTTTTTTTTATTATTCCGACAACATAGGCTGTGAGCAGGTGGGTACTGGAAAATTGAAATGAAAATGAGAAAGAAAAGATATTTTTTTCTTCTTTCTTATGTTCGTCGTCAGTCAGGTCACCTGACAAGAGTGACAAGTTAAGTTGACAGACAACGAGTACGACCATAGACTAGTTATATATTAAGTACGACAACAATATTCGACAACCCTAGCTACTAGGCCAGTGAAAAACCGAATGAGCACAGTTGCAGAATAGAATATTGTATAGATGAGTGATCTGTGAGTCTGTCTGAGACTGGCAGATTGGCAGTGCCAGCGACGTGACGTGACTTCTATGTCGATAAAAATTATGAAATAGTTCAAATATTTACAACATAATATTATTATTGTATTTTTCAGCCAAATAATTTCAGTGTAAAATTTCGTAGTTTTACATTTTTATGGCGTTTTTTGCTAATTATTTAGGAAATTTTGGTAAATTATTCATTAGCGTCGACGTTTCCCTTTACAATAAGGTCATTTGCACGTTTATAGGTCTCTTAGATTGAAAAATATCAGCATTTTATTGAACATATCCTGTTTAAGCCGATTAAAAATGAAGATGGTTGCCATTTGCTGGGTGTTGGGTTAGGAGTATGAAAGTGCATTTGTCAATAAAAATGAGCATATAATATACCCATAAAGCATCGGTAACCTTTCTCCAAACATATTGTATAACTATGGATCAAAGGCCTCTGAAGCCATGTCAAAAATATTACAAAAAAAAAACTATGGATCACCAGGTGACCAGAGTCCAGAACAGAAGTAGCAAATTGTCAATATCAAATGTCAGTGTCAAATCAATCAATATAACCTTAAAAACAAAGGTTTTGCTAGGATTTATTTTCACTTAAACTGAATTTTGTTCTCAAAATATTTATCAGGTATTGTGAAATATCATTACCTTAATAAATGTATGTATATATCTTATAAATTGATATCAATGGTTGATTTGATAGATCATTACTCCACCAGGAGATTTAAAGTTAATGTACTTAACTAATGTTTTTGTAAATTGTTTTGCAGACTTTTTTAATAATTCTTTTGTGGACTTTTAAGAATTTTTTAGTGACCAATAGGAATATTCTTAATAGTTTGTTCATCAGTTTCAGGAAATATGAAAAAGTATGCTCGGAATGTGTTGTATGACAAACTACACAGAGGTGGTGTGTTAGTTTGCATCGGCTTAACTCTGTATGGGTCAGTACTCCTAGGTGACCATTTTTATAAATATTTCAAATATGTCCGACCTCAAATACAAGCAACTAAGGAAGCAGCAGAGAAAGAACTGTTAGCAGAAGGATCTTCAGATACACTTTAGTTTGAGAAAAATATAAATTTACCTGAGTCAATGTACTTTAACATAAGCTATAAATGTATTTAATAGTTAGTTAGTTTTGTTTTGATGTTATTTTATTAAATCAATGCCTGAATAAGGACTATTTTCTTATCATTGAACTTACCTTTGGGGGGGGGGAGGCTATATAAACTAAGTTTACTAAAATCTATGCTGAATTTATGTATGTAGGCACACACTAGATAAAACCAGTGTCTACAGCAGTGAATAGACAGCATTAGTTTGCAATAATACACTCCTTTTTCATCAAAATCAATAATTTGTAGACTGTAGTAAATACGTTTTCCCTAGCACACAGATGGCGTTAGTAGTATCATCATCAACCCATATACTGTCCCACTGCTGGGCACGGGTCACCTCTCATATTGAGAGGGATTAGGCTGTAGTCCATAGTCGTTAGTAGTATATTGTCACCAAATATTTTGTGTATTATGAATATTAATATTAGTTTCCATTAGGGCTGGAAAAAAAGCTAAAAGCCGTAGGGCGTGTATCTTAACAATGTCGGTAGGTATATAAAATGCGTGAACTCCTCGAAAGCCGTACCTACTACACTACATGTAAATGCTAAAATCTTATTTTGCCATTCTGATATTGTTACTGTCAAACGGGGTGAATAGGGATGCAGGGGTGAATCTAGACAAAACTGAAATGTATTTTCAGGTTTAATTATTATAGTTTGGTGCCGACAGGGTCTTCTGATGGTTTTATAATTTAGGAACAATATTAAGAGTCTCTTTTTTCATCTCTACTCCAATTATAATAATGCAGAGCCAGAGCCAACTGCAGCGAGGAGTAAGATAGGGAGATGTAATTTCTCCGAAACTGTTTACTGCTGCGTTGAAAGATGCCTTCAAACTATTGGATTGGAACGGACTTGGCATTGTCCAAAATTCCTTAGCGTCTGTAGACGTAAGTCTTCTAACAGTGCGTGTTGCCAGTGATTACCTACGGAACTGACATGGTCGTTCACGATGGGACTTATAAGCAGGCTCAGAGTCACGCAACGTGCAATAGACAGGGCTATGCTCGGAGTTTCTCTGCGTGATAGAGCCAGAAATGAGAATATCCGCAGAAGAACCAAAATAACCGACATAGCTCGCAGGATTGCACGGTTGAAGTGGTAATGGGCGGCCTATGTGGTAGTAGAACGGATGGCCGCTGGGGAAATAAAGTCCTGGAGTGGCAACCAAGCATAGGAAAGCGCAGCGTAGGACGGCTCCCAACTAGGTGGACGGATGACCTCGTGAGAGTCGCAGTCGCAGTCGGTGGACGCGGTCTGCTCAAGATAGATTTTTGTAGCGATCATTAGGGGAGGCCTATGTTCAACAGTTGACGTCCGTGCCTGATAGACGGTGAATAGAAGTATTTTTTTGTGAATTATCACAAAAACGGGCAGATTAGAATATCCAACTCACAGTGTGGCCAATCGAATTACTTTTTTGTAGGTACGACCACCTTTTGCATCAGCTGTAAAAAGCAATACGGCGTAGAGATTCATCATGAATTACCAATCGAAGTCTTCCACAACTTTATTGACACGAAAATTTTACTCCTTTTTTCTAAAACGCTCATTATCGTCACCCCTACTCCATCAAACTAACAGAGCTAGAAACATGATTTTTTTTTCAGGTATCGTTCGTTATTAATAGCTTTTTATCGCCAATTCGAAAAAAACTCATTCATTCATTGGCGGAATGGCGGTTGCTACTAACTAGCATATGTTGGTCTTCGTTTCTTTTAACGTTCATATTACTGTTGGCATATACTTGGTGCCACGAGTAGGTGCCAACCTTCCCAACGCGATTGCTGAAGCAGTACCGAGGATGTAATAAATAGCTAGATAGGGCTGGTCACGTGCAGGTCGTCCCATTTATGCTTCTTGTGAACACTGAAGGAAGTGCTGCAATTACTTGTGATGGATAGTGAGAGTTAGATGCGGCCGTAAGGGTCGCGCCATCCATATAACTTTCTTATCTACCTCCGAAGGGAAACTTTATGACATCTTTACGGGAATCGAAAAATATGGACGACCCTTGACATTAAAACGCTGTCCTCGTATACCCAAATCCGATTTAAGAACTAAGGTCTGACTATACTACACAACTTAGATTAGCGAGTCGGCTATTAACCGCGCTGTCCTTGCGTTGATTAGGTACCTACCTACGCGTATTCGAGAATTAATTGCGGTCACAGTTGGAAGTTTAAACAAACATTTTAATTACCAAAATCCAAGTAGCTTAATTTTTTTTGTTGATAAACTGAATTACTAGGTATATCTACCTACTGCAAGATCCTATATTAAGAATATTATTTGTGGGTTCCTATTATTAGATATATAATATGATACATATATTACCAATAATATATAGGAAGGTACTTACTTTAAAGAGCTAATAATAGTCCATAATGCTAGAACTTGCGAGAGGGGTACCAAATACCAACTGACTTTGAATTTGAAGACCCGGCGGAAAAAAAAAATATATATTTACTTATAATTATATTTACTAAGTACTTATTAATACTAGCACAAAAACATAACTGGTTGTAATCCAAAACATATTCAATACTAAGTAGGTACTTGTAGGTCGGTCAATCGGGAGGTACTTATCCACATCTATATACTAAAGTTTTGGGAAGCTGTTAGTATTTATTCGTATATAGGTAGGTTTCACCTCTCAACTTTAATAAAATATAACCACAAACATCTCGATACAACAACGTTATTATAATATATACCTATGTACCTAAGTAGGTACATAGTCAAAGTCGGACGAACGGTCGGCAAAGTCATCGTATTTGGGTACACGTGGGTACAGATACCGACATCTACATATAGGAACTGTGCGCTCTACTTTAACTAGAAGGAGGTCGGAAAGCGATCAAGGAGAAAATTAAGCAGGGCATCGTAAAAAGGTCAATATATGTTTGTCTATTTATCGTTATAGGTACCCCATGCTTTTTTCCGTTTCGGATCAAACCTGTCTTGGTCCCCCGCTAAGCTTCAATCCACGAGCCTTTTTCTCATTACTGAATAACAAAGTTCCGTAGTAAATTCTAAGGGTTTATTAGGAACAAGAACTTTAACTTATATAGGTACAGGTATATTAAGAAAGTAACGGATCACTGAAGCTAAAGCTAGAGAATTCAACTAAGTGAGTACCTAGTCTAATTTTATAAAATGCTGTTCACTTTTCAATGTTATGTAGCCTGTAGGTACTTTAATTTATTGCTGTTCGGCTTAGATAAAACTTACCTTTTGCCTATGTGTAAAAACATATTTTTATATTTTTCTTTAGTGTTTTACAGAAAGGACCTTTTATAGCATCAAAGTTATGGAATACATATCACGAGCCGGATTTAGTGGAAAAAGCTGTAAAAATCTTGTTGTCTGATTTGAGATTGGATTATTTGGATTTATATCTCATTCACTGGCCTATGGCTTACGATGTAAGCCCATTTTTAGTATTCTTTAACTTGTGTACTGCAAGATAAGGCTGTCGAAAACTCGAAATTGAGTTTATATAGGGTTAGCATAAATATTAATTTAAATCTGTGTTCTATGTAAATAAAACGTAAACAAACTTTTTAATTTAGACTAAAGCTTTTGGAAATTTATATCCAAGTAACAATTTTATATATATGTATTTATGTAAGTAGGTACACAAAGCAAAGTAAAATGTTTGTGAGGTTTTGACTTGTTTCTTTTGAATGCTAATGGCAAAGTGATTTATTAGGACGTAAGTAGACTATGCATGTAGATAACATGGCTATGGCCAGGCTTGTCGAGAAAGGCCTCGTTAAGAGCAATGGAGTCAGCAACTTCAATTCCGTACAACCGACTCGAGTTCTGAACGTTGCTTCAATTAAGCCAGTGACCAATCAGGTGAGACGTGAAAACGATTCAATCAAGAGTGATTCCAAAGCGAAATGTGCCGAAATGTATCTTTTTATCTGTAGATATTTTACATCGTAAAACTGCTCTGTTAGAATGCAAAACTAGTTGTTTTGTTTGCAGTTTGTTTGTGGTGATGGCCATATGGCGAGGACTACCATCCAGTGTAGAAAAAGATGACATTTAAAACAACAAAATAAGTTTGGTATAAAAAGTATTAATCATGGGAAAATTAACTAATTTATTAATTTCATTTCTCATCGATCATAAGAAATGGTACCCACTTTCAATTCACATACTTTCCGCAAAGAACGAGCGCCGCGCAAAGATCTACCTCCCGGAACCTCGCTAAGGTTAAGGCCGTCGCTGATCATGTGTAGGAACGGGCTAGCAATAGGTTATTATTTTTCTGTGGCATTTTTCTGCTCAGGAAACAATAATAAGAAACTGTGTTGTGAAAAATTATACATACACAAATAATAATATTGTATCGAGAGCTAATTATTATAATATAGAATTACATTTTAGACATTATTTTTTATGTAACAACTAGCATCGTTATTAGTAGCCACGATCATAGCATCGCAAGTAATAACGACGCTGATCACCCGATATACAAGGTCTACCATTAAAAAATCGAGACACCTGCGGTGCCTTGTAAAGCCTTCGGTCGCGGTTATCATACGAACACAGACCTATGACAATTGTTAGTGGTATTCGGAAGCCCAAAAGGCTGACAATAAGTCTATTCTCAGGATATTGTTCTTGCCCAGAAATTGGGTTTCGGCGGAGGTCTGATGCCAGTGGGTTCGTGTAAAATACTGATATTCAGCCGCATTCGGTTAGACTGGAAGCCGACCCCAACAAAGTTAGGAATAGGCTAGCTAGGCGAATGAATTTATAAAGAACGCTTATTTAATTAGTCCTTGTAGAGAGTTTTCTTCAATATTTTAATTTAAAAAAAATGCAGTCCACTTACTATATTATATAAAAATGGTATTGAACTGCAAAGCACGCGGGGTTAAAGCGATTGAGCGCCTTATCCAAAACTGCGTAGATCTATCTACAGAAAAGTACTCTGTGCTGTGTTCAGTCCGCTATCCGTATCAGTCCGTAGCGTCCGTTTGCCCAACCCGCTGACCCCTCTTTGTTGAAGTACCCGAAGGTCATTTCTATTGCGACATGGTTACACAAAACTCCTATGTACATTTTAATAAGGTTACTTTGAAGTATTTTAAGTATGAATTAATTAAGCAGATGTAGATAGACTTCGAATTAATAAATAATATATATTTTTTTACTTAAGTACCCAACCGACTGCAACTGATGTTCATTATCGAAAAATAACAATAAAAAAAATAAGCAACCATTTATTTGAGTACCTAGATTATAAATATATTGGTTTTTTTTGTAGGTATTTACTTTTCCAATTATTATTTAAGTCATAAAAATAAATGCATGTCGCTATGCCGTCAACACGCAAGAAGCATTTGAAAATGGGATTTATCGATGCCGGTAATTGAGCTTTTTAATCAGCAAAATGTGGTAGCCAAAATTAAATACTCAGTCTGCATACACGGATACCGTTAATGATTCTAGGAAAATAACATCTGTTAATGTAAATAAATTTCACTATTGCATAGGTAACCAAAATATTTTTACTAATAAGTTGGACCCGTTTAGGTTGAAATTATATTACTACCTACTTACATTATTATATTTAAGTACTCGTAAGTATTTCTATTTTAGTAGATAGCGAGAAAAGCAAACTAATTCACGAATTTAGTTAATGCCCGTTATTTTTGAGCAAGTTTAATAGAAAAGTTCTCGGATAAAGTAGCGAGGAACTATTAGGTAGGTAGTATTTACTAGATCGGATCCTTTCAACAAGGAAAACCTATTTGTCATAAATAACTTTTATAGTTATTTCCGGTCGCTCTTTACACTGAATGGAGATGAAATACTATATTCCGTTTTCGATGTTTTAGTTTATGCACTGTTGATTCAAATAGAGAGAACCTTACGGTGCTTCAGATGTTGAAAGTCACAGAGAGTTTATGAACTATTTCATTCAATTATGTAGTTTGTTTATCTACCTACTTTACGACTTTTCTATTTAGGTAAATATTGGTCGAATTATCCTTACTATAATACTATCAGCATGTATCGTAAACAAATTATAGGTGTTTGCGTGAGCTTCTCAAACAGGCATTCATTAAATATTCATGTGATCTAGTTCCCAATTTCCCATCGAATTTCGATGAACGAATGAGATTTACGCGGTGTTTTGTTTAGGTAGAACTAATTATGTAGCATATTATAAATTTATGTTCTACACAATGCCATGTGTAGGACCTAAATATTGATGTCGGTGTAATTAACTTGGTAATTACAGTTATATAGGGTAGTTGTACCCCGAGATGTAGTGGATCCTTGTCACAGATCCTTGTTGATCTCGTCTCCTATCCGTAGGAATCTTCCTATTTGCTAATTCTTAGCGAATCTCTACAATATTTTCGTGATTTGTTAGTGAGCCAGTGAGTGTCTTTCGTTTTACAGATAATAAGGTATAGATTAAGAAAAAAAAATCAAATCGAAATTTATTTTACAAAAAAATAAAAATAGTCGATTGGCGAGGCAATGGTGCATCAATCGATACGATTGACACCAGTCCGAGTGACCTGAACGGAGCCATTTAGCACAAATTATTTTACTATATTTCAGAACATACAAAGCACATTAAGCTGAGGTTACAAAATATACCTATTTAGTTTATAGTTGTCAGTGCTCTGCAAAGAAACGTTGTGTTGGCTATGCGCAAATGATACCCCTGGTGTTAAAAGCGTCTATAGGCTACGGTAATCACTTACCATCAGGTGGGCCGTATGTTTGTTTGCCACCTTAGAGATATAAAAAAGAGTTATGTTTTACTGTTACTATAATAATGAATATTTTATTGTATTATCATTGTCGGTAGTTTTTGGATCTCATCTTATAATGAGAAATTTTATAGTTTTAGCCAGATAAGGCTTTAAATAATTCATTCATATACATAATAAATAGTGTTTATCATGAGTTAACCGATATCATAGAATAGAAACCACTATAAGCTCTTGAGTTATGACCCTCACTGGTTCTTGATTAAGCTACATTTTGATTGTTTCAACAGCTTTTGGATACAGTGCCTAGTTTAGTTTTCATTTGTATTAAGATTGGATCTTTCTCGCTATCCATTATCCATCTTTAATTTGTTCCATGGTAATACATAATACTAGAAGTGAGACATTTTCCTCAGTACCTAGTTTCATCGGTGATGATCTTCGGGGATTAAAGGTTAGGTATCATAAATGCACATTATAGTTTTCATGACATTTATGTAGTTCGATGTCTTAGTATCGTCATCGTTCATCATACTTCCTTGAAAGTTGAGAGACAGATTTCTTAATCAGTGCTTAAATTGCTCTCTCTTCTTCTCGTGATAAATTTAAGGTCCTAATTAACTTAAGAGAATCGCTGACGTGGCACTGTTAAATGAAACTGTTATTTGATCGTTTCCCAGGGATATCCATCGCGCCAAGTCTGTGGGGACAAAAATTAACGGATTCGTTTCCCAAGACAAGTTGCCTGCACGGAAAGTTTTATCGTCGTTCATTGATCCACTGGGATGTGATTCACTAACAATCAGACAAATAGACCTCCTTTGCGATTTTACTTGATTGCTGTTTCTTCCGACTTTACTTGCACTGAATTAATATTTAATTATACGTGTGGTGGCGTCTGTCGCATAGAAAATACTGATTTTAGATACCTACATACGTAGGTATGAACCTAGCGAACGATCCTTTTCACTGGACCAGATTTTCTCAATATCCTTGTGCTAAACTGTACTTAAATTATATTAATAATCAGCGGTCAAGCATTTCCTAAGTTACCAGGGTACGAACAAGCTGATAAACGAGCTAACTTTTGTGTTAATGATATTAGTAATTGGGATTATGGTAGTTTGGATTAAAGTACAAGTAATTAATATGGTCGTTGAAACTAATACGATTTTAAACTAATTCTTTATCAAAGATTAACTTTTCGTTCGCAGGGGTCGAGTACATAAGGCTCATCCCTTTGCTAATCCCGACATCATCTTCTAAATGAGGCACTATACGAGAGATTATATGAAAGAGACGGTGACTCGAAACTGAAAATATTGAATGTAAAATAACGCAATTAAATATAATTTCATCTTTAGAAAACTGATAGATTCAACTTTCTGACGACTGAAAATAAAAATCTAAAACATTTTTTGCTATTAAAATCATGTAAGTGTGAGAGACTGGAACTAGAATGAAAAGGGATATTGAGAGAATTTAGTATATTGTAGGCTCTCTCATTGAATCCACACAGGCAGTGGGTGGTCGTGTAAAGAAGCCGTCAATTCGTGTGGGCCAAGCAATATCCGGCCAAACACCATTCGCTGCGTGTGTTTCCGGTGAACCTGTCAGACGCTTGATTTCGCTAAATTGTTCGCATTCCTTAACCCTGTCTTGTTTGATTCGGAAAATACGGCGGTATTGAAATGGTTGGGAGAATGGTCAGCAAGGACTTTAATCTTGTTGATTGATAAAGGACACGTGACACTAAGAATCCGCCTTACACATGACCTTTGTCCTTTTGTGTAAGTATGAAAACATACCTACAATCTTTTTTCTTTGATGTCTCTAAAATATATTGAAACAGTTTATCGTTAGTAGAATATAATTTAGCAGACTATTTTTGCTTCACAAATTCGTTTAGACTCAGTGCGTGTTACGTTTTTGTACATTTACGGAGATACATGAAAATGAAAGAAAAAAATATTACAGCGAAAATATGTTTTTTTATTATTTTTAAACCAACAGTGTGCCCAGTCGCTTTCATTAGGTTACTATATCACCATATAGATGAAAGAGAAAAATAAAAGGAAGTTATTTAGTACGAAATATTATTTCCTTGACGCAAAGTAACCGCGCGCTGCGCTGTATATATACCTACATACTGCGACTTGTGTCAGATAAGGAAAGGTAGCCTTCATAACGGTATATTATGATGTTGGAAATAACAGCAGTATACCATAGTTAATAAATTACCAGCATAACTATCCTTTTTGTTCTACACTAAAACAGTCACTACTAGTGATAGTGAGGACCTTTCAGAAATATCGATTTTATCCTGTCCGAGGTCACGAATTTTTCTCAAGTCCGATATTTTTTACAAGACAAGAACGACCCAAAGCATTTTGCAGATTACCCTATTCAGTACAAAATAAGTTTATAACATTTATTAAAGAATATTTTCTTTTACAAGCATAGTAAACAGTTAGTAAGCTAAAACCCCGCCGCGTTTTAAATAATATTTACTTTGTACGAAAAAACAAGTACCTAAACCTAATTACGAAATATGTAGATGTACTATCAACATAATTGAAAAGAAACTAATCATTCTAAGTGTCTATGCTATTTATAAAACATGAGATGAGACGGCCCTAGCAAATTAATCTAGAGATAATAAGGCTTTGTCAAACTTGAAATATAACGTAGGTATATCAAGGTACAATCCCTTTGGGGATTTCATTCATTTGGGAACATGTTTATTATACATTCGATATTCATACCTTTCTTGTAACCTCTATTCACCTCAAAGTAAGTGCCAATATTAGTACTAAGAAAGCCAGAAAATATTGAGTAGCAGGAAAATATCTACAATTACCCTTACAAATAGTGCTTCTTTATCGATATACCTAGGTGGTTACAATAATTAATTGCCTTTTCGTGTATACATATAGTTTATATTGTATCTACCTGAATCCTGTTTCAGTATCAGAATTCACATGACCTTATTATACCGAGCTTATAGTTAAACGCTGAGTGGCTGCCGTCTGGCCTCTATCGTCCTTAAACAACCAAGTTCATAAAATTCGGCTTATCCTGACAAAGGAAATGGCATCAGAATACTGATTTTAAATATGCAGCTTAGTTCGTGAAACAGTGAAACAAAATAAGTAAAACAAAGTAGGTAGAGGCCTAAAAAAGTAATATAAATGTGTAGTAGGTACACACTGTTTTGTTTTTTTCTTTCCACTGTCATTTAATATTTGACAGGTGGATACAAAAACATAACTAAGCCTCACGCTTGCATTTCTCTGTATGCATTCTACAGAGGCATATTAAAGTACACCCACTGTTCACCGGTATGTTATCATCATATATGTAATAGGGGGCGCTACGCGCCGCGCCGAGCTGCAACTGCATATTTCATAGAAAAACCCAATATCTACCTCTGTGCTCGACCTGAAAATCGAACCCGGGACCTCTGTATAGCAGTCGTCCTTATTGACCTTTATTTTATACCTAAGGATAGATAAGTTAATAATTATTATTTATTGTCAATTATAGGGTTTATTTAGCAGACAACAAGGACAATGTTTATTGAGATAAGAATACGGTTTATTTAAGCATAATATTAAATAAATCGTAGCATCTATTCTTGTTTGCGTCAATTTATTGCATGGAACCGATTTGTGTCATTTTGTCGATTAAAAGTCTACCACTGTTAAGGAAGCACCTACATATTGTACAACTACCAAATTATATACAATCTTAGTTTCCAAGTTCTCTATTTGCAACAGCTGTCTGTTTTTCCATTTTGGTTTGGGAAAACTAGTTAGTGGGTCATACCACGGTAGCGAGTCAACGTTGTAAGCTAGTTTTGTTACACTGTTTACTTCTTCGTGAACTTGCATTATTGGCGTGGACGTGGTGTTATCTAGAAAAAAGAAAAATAGCTGAGCTCAGTAATAAAATTAATGCGAATATTGTATATTCTTAATGATACATATTTTTCTTCCGCAGTTCTCTCATCTTTCTAAAATTAATCATAACATCAAATCAAATCAAATCTCTCATCCAGTTTTGTAGCTCTTCTCCAACGCTATCTGATGAGAAAACCGCATGCGGTCTTACAGCGATGACCATTTAAGTTACATATTCATTGCCAGAAAAACGCCAAAGGAGTATTCTGCCATTGTAAGTTTATTTAACTATTTATTCAAAGTCTATCTTGATCGTCGTATAACGCAACTTGCGTTAAATCTGTGCTATTTTTTTTATGTAGCTATTGGTAAGAGGTAAACTGAAGGATATCGCGATTGTCAAGAATATCCATCTTATTATACCATGTACCACTTTGTTCTAGGGTTGTGATTGTGAGACCATTGTCGGTCCTATGCCTGGTAACATAAACACAAAGAGATCGGTCGGGCAGAAATTCTAGTCAAGTACTTACTGCACTGGACATTGCAGATTATATTCTGGTGTAGTTCTTGCATAATGGACCACATATTGGTTGTACTAGTAAATTTAGTACCGAGCAATAAAAATACATACGTTATTATAACCTCTTAGTTATGTAATTGAGCGAGTTGCCTACAGGGTAATGATAACTGTTTTTTTTATTTTTCATTCCCAATAACAAGTCAGTCGAGGAACCTTCGGAGAATATAGGCGTGATGGCATATTATGTAAGAATATTTCTTTACTAAATACCGACCATTTAATGAAATAATAATTTGACAGACTATATTAAGGTTGTACTTAGTACACAAACTTGAGGGTTTTAACTGTAATTAGGACAAAGCCTGAACTACCCTTTCTCTTGATGTAATAACTTTGAACAAAAGGAATATAACAGCGATACAATAAGGAGGCTTCTGTATATTTGAGCTTCCGGATTCTGTTTAAAAACTTGTACAGTACTAATATGAAAGAATATTAAATAAAAAATGGGTTACTTTAATATGTTGTGTCTATTGATAAAGCTTGTTCGATTGACGATACAAATGATAATCTGGTGCAACCTGGGATTAGCCTTGCTATCGTTATAATAATGACTGCCTAATATTTTTGCCACCCTACGAACTGTACCTGTGTGGCTAATTTAATTTCAATTATTTTTTATATTTCAAAAAATTTTCATTTTTAATTTCCAGTTAAAATATAAAAACTGTTTGAATAATGAACATAATTATGAAAGAAATTGTGCTTTTATTGTTAATGGAAAGCTCTGATTACGTTTAATTCGTATCCGGTGTAACCTATTACTTGGAATAATAACATGCAATTAATTGTTGTGTCTAGAATATGTAGCTATACATAACGCACGCTCAAGGTATATTCATCCATGTTCAAACAATGGTAGCAATCTAGCGGCTGCGGCGCGGCTGCGACACGCCCGCCTCTCGGTCAGTCCGGCGCACGATTATAAATTCACCGCTCCATTATTCACAATTGGCTTCCATACCGGCTCTGACAGGCGGCCTGATAATTCGTTAAGTCCTAAACTGCGACCGCTGCGTGCACCCGATAACGCCCCAATAGGATTCAACTAAATATACAAAGGGCTGTATGAATCATGCGTAGTTCGGCTGCCTCAAACTGATCATCTTTGCCAATTTATTTAATTAATATAGCATCCATGTTAATGCCTAGGGTATGTGCCATAAACAATGATTTTTATTTCAAAAAGAGTGGCGTGTAAAGCGCCGTCACCCGTGTACCGACTCGTTAGTGAATCCGGTTACAGTTGCCGTTCAAAGTTTGTGTGCTTTCGACTCTTGCCTGACGGATGTCCAACATCCTGATTTTCTGTATGCGAGATTTGCAGTCTTCCTTTATAATTCCATTGGTTTTATTTTGTGTTCAAAAGCTATTTTTTTATTTAAACCATTGCTCTGCTTTGTTGTTCCTGAATGCGGTTTCGCACAATATTAATTACTCGTTTCGCGTTGAAACCATTTTGAGGTTTTGTACATAATTACGGGTAGGAATTACATTATATACAAAATATGTAAACGTAACGTAACAATATATGACAGCAATAATTCAAAATCAAGTTTTAGCTACACTAGTATTAAATTTTAGAAACTTTAATTATTTGCGAAAAAGTACAGGAAAGATAATAACTGAGGAAGTGAGTAATAATCAAAGAGATGGACGTTAAGGGAACTGTAGCAATTACGAATGATGGATTGTTGAACTTCCCCGAACAGAAATGACCCATTGCTTTAATATCGTCTTGTTTCTTTCCTCAGCTCTTTGGTAATTTGTCACTAAGTAGCAGTTGGAATCGAAATTATTTTTGTAATAAAACGTAATTTGAAATAGAAAAACGATTTTAAGTTAATATTAATTTTGTTCAAACGTATATACCTACGTATTACTTACTGTAAAGCCTTTTTGCATCAGAATTGAGGAGATGCACACATTTGCGGTTTTAATATTAGCGGATGCTGGGAAACCCCACACATTTTATTAGCCTACATTTTGCAAGCACACGAAACTACTCTACCTCTGTAAATAGCGCTGCAGAATATTATGATACATTCTAAAATCATATAAAGTAATTTGTGACAAAAATTCTCTCGTTTTGCGAGGATACCTTTAAAAGAGTATGTAGCGCTATGCGGAATACTGTCCTGAAATTTCCAGATTGAAAATATTTGTGCGCAAATTAAAATTCTTTGCAGAATATTAAGAATATAGTGGAACTAATGGAAGTTATTTTTACATTAAAATGTGGGTTGAATTGTTTTTTTTTTCTAATATTAGTTTCTACATAAAGGTACACTATTTATCAATATCAAAGATTGAATATAATACACTTCGAATGAATGTCTTGTTTCAACATTTTCATTTTCGTAATTATAATATTTTCAGTAGTAAGTAACGTACCTACAATAGATACGATACGAAACTGCCTCGTTAGTCTAGTAGTCCTAAGTACGCCTGCTACGCTAAAGGTCCTGGGTTTCATTCCCAGGTTATTGGGTTATTCTATGAAATTCTGTGCGGTTAATAACAATAGGCTCGCCCCCTATTACATGGTACTTAAACATACCGACGAACTGTAGGCGTTCATTAGTACACCTCTGCATAACCCTTCAGAGAATACAGGGGTGGTATGATATGTACCTAGGTTTTGTTGACTTTAAAAATTTGCATTGCATTAACGGATTGCAATGCAACATATATACAAGGTAATGCACATTAATTTACCAGTTCAAAGTGCATTGACACATCATAATACATGTAGACAAAAATATATTACTTACTAAAGAACACACTCAGGCCCAATAAGAAAAGTGATGTCCTTTATGATTAAAGCGGCCGCTTTCTTCGAGCATGGTAAATGACGGTGACATTTTATTGGCGGTCAACGTGTTTCGTTAGACTGGCCCCTGACATGCTATCCATCTTGCGCCCCGTCCCGGATTACCTGCGCCAAATCAACCGAATGTGATTAACGGAACCGATCATGCCCGTATAAAATGCCCGCCGACCGATGACCGTGTAATAGCGTATTGCGGATTATTACGGCCACTCGAACGTATTATTCCGCTCTGCTCAAAAATCATGTTAAATAGGCCCGAATTGTACCGATGCACAATACAGGCTTACTGGTAAAACACTAACAACTTTACAGGACTATTAATATTAGTATCATGATACACAACAACTTTTGTTTTACGATTTTTTATAAAATAAGAAATTTATCAAAAAACAGGCTTTCAAGTTATTGTTGTACAGTCAACAAAATAATTAGGTATACAGATAGCAAAACAAATCTGCATCTTTACACAGATTGTGATTTAAATGATTAAATTATTACGCGCCAAAGGGTTTTCTATGTAGCAGCTTATAATACCTAAGTTTTGGTACATATTGCGTGATACATTATTAAACAATCTTTATCGAAAACATTTCTTCAAAGAAATTTCTTTTGTTGACCGTATTATCCCCAAGTATCCCCAAGCCTGCGTTGAGCAATACTGTTTGTTTACTCGTTTCTTTTGCTAGCGCGTAGATTTTTAACATTTCAAGCGATCAAACTTTTTAATTTTGTATGAAAGAAAAAAATAACGAATTATTAAAAATACTAAAACAAAAGTTTTTTTTTATAATGAAAGTAACACATACAGTCCTGCGGGGTTGTTAGTGTTTTACAAGTAACCCTGTATACTCTTTTCGCGTTTTGGTTCGAGGATTATAAATTTTAATAAAAGTTAGATTACGCTTCGTCTGTTCTCGTAGATATTAATTTTATTATGTCTTGCTCAGTATCACTTGATGTTTCGACGTTCAAGCCTGTAACAATGTTCATTACTCGATACAAATAGCAAGGTAACAAGCTTCATTGAAGGAATTTAGAACATGCTGTAACGGTATTTATTAGTGAGGTATAATTTAACTTGGTATAAAGAATCTGGTATCAAAAGTTTTCCAGTTGACCTGAGTGCGCACGATGATATGCCGAATATTACACTGAGACAGCGAGTGGAAGCGACAACTTCCTGTGCTACTTTACTAACATTAACAATTTTGGCCGAGATGTAATTAATTAATGCAGATAGATATAAAATTAATTTAAAAACTCGAGTCACTGTCGCAAAGTTGTGAGGGTAGAAGTAAAGATTTATCAGGGACGTCGTGAAACGCTGAAACAGCGGGCGACGCGGACGGCGACGTGACAAGAGCGCGTTAATTTCTGCTCACTGCGACTCTTCTAAACTGTTAAAAGAGTAAGGTAATTAAGTATGATGGATATTCGGAGTTTATCGCGGGTGGCAGCGACACGGGCCACTCGCAACTTTCTTATCTTGTCCTGGACGAAGTTTACGACGCCTTTGTGGTGACGCTGAGCAGCTGATTATGGCGTGTGAGCTCGTGTCGTGTGCCTAATTTTAGTAGTTGTTTATGGGAGAATCCTCTTAGGATAGGAAATTTTAGAATGCTGTTTTCTTTAGTGTCGTGGTTAAATTTATGACGTTGAAGAAAATATTATACTCTAATTTTATAAAAAAAATATGCTGTGCGTCATAATATTTGAGTGTTCAAAAATGTTATTCCTAACTCGTTCCTAGATTCATCATATCAGCCACAAGAGATCCATGCTGAACAAAGGCCTACCCCATAGACTTCCTCAAAGACCGGTTATATGCCGCCTGCGTCCAACGTCTTCCAGCAACCATTAAAAGGTCGTCCGTCCATCTCGTTGGAAACCGTCTCACGCTGCGCTTTCCGGTGCATGGTCTATACTCGAGACCCTTTTTGCCCCTGCGGCCATCAGTTCAACGAATTATGCGCCCCGCCAAACTATGTCGGCAACTTTCGTTCTTCTACGGATCTCCTCATTTCTGATTTCATCGCTTAGTATTATTTATTTATATCCACTTATCTACGTTTTATTTTCTTATTAAACGTTAGGAACGGAGAGGCACAAAATATTAAATAAGAAAATATGTTTTTTTTTCCACTTTTATAAACTAAACTAAGTATAAGTATAAAATTCATTTTTTACGAGTGACAAAATGCCCGATACATTTTCAGAATCAAGAACCTGAAAATATTAGAACTATTTGTTTTAATATTAAAACAGTCTGTTATTCTACTCATAAAGGTACGTGTACCTTTGTGTTCTTCATTACATACCCAGAAAGGGTATTGTGGAAGCGACGCTATGTAGATTTGTAGTGGCGCCGCAGGGCAACCCTTGTCATGTGAGATTTGTAAACGAAAAAGCCTCTAATTTGGGTTTGTGTTTTGACATCTTGAGAAAGACACCGACATTATGTGAGAAAAACTGTTGCTCTTAGTCTTAGTATCATAACATGTATTAATCAAAGTATTCTGGCATACTTTCTTCACTTCGCATTGCTATGCAGCGAGGAGTTTCGGATATCTGATTTCAAACTTCTGAACTCACGAAACCTTTTTAACTTTTATCATTAGATTCATTCAGTGCTGTGCTCTGCGTGCGTGTTAAAACAATGTTGCATTCTACCATCATTAAGTGATATTTCTTTTCTTGATATTGTGTTTTCTCCTGTCCTTACCATCTGATCTTAGGGTTTGTTATGTGCTCAGATACTAACAGCAGTCATAGTAACTGATGCAAACACTGTGGCATCAGATTGTGACCGATTGTGTGGTTGTTAGACAAACCTGTCCAAAGCCTGTTTTTTAACCCGTCAGGTGACAAATGACAGACACAATGAAAAATGCATTTACGTGAGTTATTGAATTAAAACCCCTAAGACAGTACAAACCAACTAAAGTATAGTAAATAATTTGGGACACAATGCGCTTTTCTGGATAAATAAAGGAAAAAGTTTTATTGCGAATCTGAAAGGAGATCAATAGTTCCCGTTCCACAAAATCCGTGGTTACCCTTAAAATGTTCTCTTGCAAACAAGCTTTCTACATTGCCCACATATCTTGATCAGGTGACGCAACAAAACATAAAAACCAAATTGTACATCTTTTTTTCATTTAACAAATCCGTCTTGACGAGGGTATTCTGTTTTTTCGGTAAAAGTAGAAATAAGAAAGATATAAGCAAATCCTGCTAGATCACGTTTAGAACCACGATTTTTTTTCGATCATTTAGAAACAAAGGCTGGCAGAGAGCTTTTGTGACGAAAAATATAGAGCGAACGGACTATTGACGCTTGGAAAATTGGTTAGAGCATTAATTAAAAATACGTTCTGCTCATGTCGTTTTTTGTTCTGAATAATTTGAAAGGGTTTTTTACGGTAACGCTACTGTTACTTTGTTATGATTTTGCGAATATTATTTTATGTGTAATGTATGAAAATTTGTTCTTTTTTATTAATTTACGAGAGCTATATTTCAGGCCGTTGAATTCAAGTTTAACGAGTTGAAAAAAAGAGGTTTGTTGTTGTTAATGCGCTACATCCCTAATTAGCAGGTAGGGGCGAACCCGCGGCCGCCGCCATTATTGTGGTCAAGGGGGCTGTTCTCAGGGACACCTGCGCCCATTCGTTATTATGTATTTACTATTCAAATTTACATTTTATTTAATTGTTTTACCTGAAAATAAGCAAGTATTATAATATGAAAGTATTATTGTACCTACCTGAAAGTTGAACAATGACTGAAAGTTAATAAAACTGTTTGATCATATTTTACTAATTTATTCTAGGGCTGGTTGCTGAGCGCTCGTTCTGCTTTCGATTTTAAAGATGAAAAAAGGGTTGGGTGTGGGGATTTTATGTCAAATTCTCAGTGAGCGGCCCAGAGTATGAATTTGTGTCTGGGTAATGGCAAATAAGCCCGCACCACGGGACACGGGATTTCAATATAGTACCAGTGAACTGGGTGTATTCTACACCTCTGGTTAACGAGTATGGGTTCTTGTTACAGGTGTGATGATGTGTTATCCTGAGAATTTGTCAAAACTATCTTATATATAGCGTCGTAGTTTTGTCTACCAATAAAATAGTATCTAGTCATGAATAATAATGCAACATTTACTTGGATATAGTTTCGATCATTTAGGTTCGGAGTTTGTTCATCTAAAGGCGATACCTAGGTATATTATACTTAGTACTGAATTTTTACGAACCTTTCACTGTTTAGAAGAAAGAATTCCTACGTAATTCTTCGTCTTAAATGATGAAGATTATTTCCTCGAACAATTGATCGACGACATGAAATCTCAAGCAGTTTTAAAATACCGAATTTGATATAGAATTCCGGATCTTAAGACCAATTGTTATAGTTATATGTTTTCGTAAAAAGAAACTGGTATCCATTTTTTTTCATTTCAGCTACATTATCTTCACTGAAACAATTACTTACTATTTGACGGCGAACACCAAAATACCGCCAACTTGGGCCTGTGTACAGACTTCATAGAAGGTCATTACACCAAGTCGGTCGTCTCTAGCTTTGTTTAATATTTAACTACCGGTGACAGATAGAGTAATGAAAGAGGGGTTGATTTTGTTAAGCGCCGCTCTCTAGTTTATTGATTGGTTAGAGTGCCGCTCCGTGTCGTAAAATATTGGTGTACGCGTAGGTAATACCATCCGTATAAATTCCGTGTATAGTTTTACCTACAGCTTCTGATGGTTTATCAATATATAATTTACTTGATATCGATATACACCTAGCCTACAGAGTCGTAGCGAAGTTATAACTATGCTGACAAACCGATCCGCAAGGTTAAGCTGCGCTAGTCGCGGTTAGTTTGTGGTTGGGTGACTATCTCCGTGACTCGGCGACCACGTAAAGCCGTCGGTCCCGGTTGTCATTGCGAATACCTATGACAATCGTTGGTGGTAGTCAGAAGCCTAAGAAGCTTGACAACCAGTCTAGCTTCAGGATATCGGTATTGCCCAGAAAATGGGTCGTGGAGGTCTTTTGGCAGTCGTTTCGTGTAAAATACTGATAGACTGATCTGTTATCTGATAGCGGCATCTGGTTAGACTGTCTGGAAGCCGAAACCAATGATGAATGATGATACCTAACTTATAGGGAATAGCAGAAAAAAATTCTGGCATGTTGCGGTAAGTTTTTAATTAGTTACACTAACATAATGCATTTAGCAGCTATTCTAATTCTAATACGATAGGTATTTTTTAAATTATCAATTAAATCACCGATATTAGGTATATTCGGCCTTAAAGTGTGCCATAGCTAAGGCACGCGGTTGTGGGTACTCTGTAGAATATTCGTAATTCGTCCTGTATGCGGACCGCATACAGCTTGTGCGGCTGCAAAGCCATTGCGGTTGTCATCCGCATTCATGATACTACTGGCCGTTGAATGGCCTCAAATTGCAATTAGGTAGTACGAGTTATCAAAGTGCAGTAACGTTGTTATGTGTAGTTATATTTAAGCGGCTGATGCAAATTCCAGCTGTGTACGAGGTGTAACGGTAAAGTTGCATGGGCTATTTGTCTAACATGAGTAAGAGTGATGAGCTTTCTACCTTAGATTCATTATTTTCAAACACAGGAGGCACTTCACAATATCCGACCATATATTTAGTATGATGGTAAGCGTTTACTATGATACTGAAATGTTTCCGTACGAGGATACTGTGGGGACTATAGCCCTCCCGTTCTGAGATGAGAACTGTGCCCCGCAGTGGGGTAGGATTATGATTATGAAGCGTTTATTGGAAAATTAATATGAAGTGATTAAAGTACCTACTCATAAATCCATACTTATATTAGAAAAGCAAAAGTTTATTTGTTTGTTACCTTTTCATGAGTATGGGCCTAGAGGTATGACCATTGGACTGCAAAGTCAAAGGTCTCGAGTTCGAACCCAAGGCACGCTCCTCTGACATTTCAAAATCATGTGCGTATTAATAATTAATTATCACTCGCTTAAACGGTGAAGGAAAACATCGTGAGGAAACCTGCATGCCTGTGAGATTATCTCGACGGCGTTTGAAGTCTGCCACTTGCCCGCACTAGGCCAGCGTGGTGGACTATAGCCTATTCCCTTTCGTTCTGAGAAGAACGTGCCCAGCATTGGGACAGTATATGGATCGATTATGAAGTCAAATTGCATCCTGAGCAATAATAATTTTCTGATGTAATAAAACTACTTTTTACGGATTTTATCGCGTTATATTGATATAATTAATCCCGACGTTTCGGACCCTTTACAGCGTCAGAAAATTATTATTGCTCAGGATGCAATTTGACTTCATAATCGACCGAATACTGTACCACTGCTGGGCACGTTCGTTCATTGATTCATTCATAAAATCCGTAAGTAAAGTAGTTTTATTTAAATGTGTAATATTCGCGTAAATGTCAGAAATCAATAAATTACGTGTAAATAAAAAATAACTAGTTATTTTTTTTAGTTTTATTTCAATGCAATATTTGCGTCTTAGAAACCATTAGGTACCTAAGTCATATAATTTTTTTTTTCACGCCTGTTTCCCATACGGTTAGGCAGAAACTACAAAACTTGCATATTTCTTTTGCGTTATCCACGTTCATACATCTTGTCATACGACACACATTTTTTTTTAAACATTACAATATAACAGAATTATTATTAACGTTGTTAGATTCAGTTAAGTAAATCAAAGAATACACAAGATACATAGTGTTGTAACAACGTGTTGATAGAACGTCAAACATTATCTATCTCTAAATAGGTTTTAATGCGCCTTGTGCGTGTTTTGTTACTTGGTCACGCTCCACATGTTATGTGTGTCACAAAGGGTTGCTACACGGAGTAATAAGTACATGGAGTACGCATATCTTCATATGGAACTTTTACTCTTTGATATCGTCGTATAGGCTCTGCCTATCGTCAAACTTTATTGCTGTTGTTTTAGTAAAAAGTTATATAAACTAACATAAATTATTAATATAACATCAAGCCTGTATAAGAGAGAAGGGCAAAGCAGAGGTGTGCTAATATACACCCTTAGATTAACTTCCATGTAATAAGGGGTGAGCCTATTAACCGGGTACAAATCCAAACTTCGAGCTGCTACTACACTTCTCATTTTTGAGGCCGCTACTAAAGTACTGTTATTTTTACGACGTTGCGGCCACAAAACTGAGACGGTTTGAAGTAGGTACTAGAATTATACTTCTTATACTTAAAAAAGTATATATAATTTAGACAAAAATTACATATTAAACATTTATAGGTGTATGAAGTGTTTCAGTTTCGAAATGTCAAATGGTATTCTACCAAACGTCAAAAGCGAACAAGTTGGATTTGTGTGTGACACTGAAACAGGAACGAAATTATATTTTGAAAATATTGTGCGTATCAGAATTACCCTTCAGTTCTTATGTTTATTCCTCTGTGTCTCACATAACTCTGGTTTACAAACGACTGTATTAAGCAATTACCTACATTGACGGCATCAACCTAAACTATATAGAAATAATAAAGGTTGTCTATATGTCATGTCTTTTTAGCACGTTAAATATTCATTTGTTTTTTTATTTTTTATATTGAATGGAACCACGTCACGTATTTCGTGTCAGCCTGTAAGTAGTATTTGGTTTACTGAAGGGTATTTTTTTAACTAAATATGTTTCTGATGTTATTATTTCCACATATTTTATTTTATTTTTTATTTGGGAGTAACAAACAGTTATACATTAGATCTTATAGACTAACTTACAAAACAAATGCATGACATAAACGAGTAAATCACACTGTTATCCACAGTACACAAAAGAAAATAATAGTTTTTGGAACAAGGACAAATTACTATAGACAGTGAAAACATATTTTAAGCACTTGATGGTTTTCATAAGACAATTACGAAACTTATTAGTCGGCATTGCAAATATGTCTAATTCTGTAAATAGTAGCAAATATAGTCAAGCATAGGTAGTGTAGCTAAAGTATGAGAAGATATCCAAAATTTTAAGAATAATATAGGTTTATTGATTTCTGACATTTACGCGAATATTATACATTGAAATAAAACTACTTTTTACGGATTTTATCGCGTATATTGATATTATTAATAATATAGGTTTTTTTATCAATCTAAGTGTATTTATTTATTTAATAGTACAACCACATCATACACATTAAATGTCAAGTTATGTTACAGACAGAGTATATAATACACCTGATGTGACTGACATGTGGATATACCGTTGACCAGTTACGACACTATATAAATAATTAGCTCCGGAATATATAAAAAAATAACCTTTTGTGAAATACTGCAAAATCATCAATCGAAAGAGACGTTGTCACGCAGTTCTAATATTAAATTCATCTTTCCAAGAACGATTTTTCGTATAGTTTCGTCTAGTGGTCGTAAGCGCGGCTGCGACTGCGCTAGAATCCTGGGTTCAATTCCTAGGTCGAGCGAAGTGTTATGGGTTTTTTTCTATGAAATTCTCAGTAGCAGCTCGGATTTCTTGCAGCTCGCTTTTTAATGGCACCTAAACGTACCGGCGAACTGTGGGTGCACATTAGAGCAATTCTACCTAATTCTCCAGGGAATAGCGGCGGCATGGTATTCTTGTTATATCGATACAGGCTGTATGTACCACACGGCAATAATTTTAGTAATAAAAAGTACATTTGTTTTTAATATTACCTACTATCATCGTTGCTGCCGTACATCCACCGCAGCAACGGCTAACCTACATTTTTTGTCTATTAAATTGATTCTTTTATCTCATGTTTTCATATTTACTTGCTTGCTGCTTGCTTTGCTGCAAATACATTCTACAAATAGTCTCAGCTGCCTCTTTGTTAGCAGATATCTATTATTACGTATTTTTCAGCTTCGAAACAAAAGCCGAGCGCTGTTTGAACTTAACACATCGTTTGTATTGAAATACGTAAAACCTCTTGTCTACCTGTCAAATAGCGAGTTAGACATGTAAATTTAGGTGGTTTTGCACTATTTTAAAAGACGGCTAGTAAAACCCTGGCTCTCGTTAGCAAATTACCGTGTCCGCTTACAGATAATATAATTTAAACAACTAAATCCTTTACTATTAAACTACTGAGGATTACTATTAATCACGTCAAGATGTTTACCCTCATCCCACGTCAGTTTGGCGGGAATTATCTAAGTCGAGATAAATAGGAGAGTTGCTTTCTCGCGCCATTCACTCCCACTTGGGCGCTATTTGAAAATCTCTTCGGTTCGTAACAGGGTTAGTTAGAATAGACCTTAGCAATCTCATTTATAAATGAATCAATTCACAAACGATTGGTGGCAAACGTAATGACGAATCTCAATTTCACTTTTGTAATTTGTTGGTATCGCTTAAATGTCTACTGAAGGAAAGGGATTTGTACTATTACATGATAGGCTGAACTTAATCAATCTCGAGAGACTGTTGAAATGTAATCATAAAGTTTGATGATGGTATTAAAAAGTACCATACCCTAGAAAGACAATTACACATACATGTATTAATATATTGATGTATTTATTTATTGGTATACCAACAGCAATTCGTATTGGATCATTTATTAAAAAATAGTAATAATAAGGATGCTAATGTATGCCCATTACAGGTACACGCAGCATTCACAACAAATACAAAGAATTCCTACATGTTAATATAGTATATGTATTTAATATGGTCATAAGCGCGACTGTTAGAGCTACGATAGAGGTCTTGGGTTCGATTCCAAGGTTGAGCAGTGTTATTGGGTTTCTCATTAGCAGCTCGGAGTTTGGATTTGTGCCCGGTTAATTCGCGTCCTATCGCTAGCTCGGAGTTTGGTTTTGTGCCCGGTTAATCGCACCCAATTGCCCGTTCCCTATTACATTATTGGGTCCCAACCCAAACATCCCGGCGAACTGTGGGTGTACATGGGTATACCGCTGCTTAACCCTTCGGAATACAGGTGTGTTGGTATATTATGTATATATAATATATGGTATAAATTACTCAAGAGAGATATATATATAATACTTGTCAATAAAAGTACAAAAGCCAGTACAAAAATAATGACTCTAAACTCGTGCAAGTCTAGTAACTCAAAGCTTAAAAGTAACGTAAATCAGACTGAATGATTAGCTCCTTCTTTGAATATTCTTTTTAATCCGGCAACACGTAAAACTGTTTTATTTTATGTTGGTTTTAAGATGTCAATTTGTAACAAAAGTACGGGAAAGTTGTATTAGGATATAAAAACGGCTATAAATCCTTCCCATTTATACTTTTTCGTTTATTTGCGATCGACTTTAGAAGTTATTTTCAAGGTACTGTTGGGTTGGATAAAATAGGTGATACTGAATTTTTAATGAACTATTGGGTAGCTACGTTTATTATACCCTTAAATATAAATAAATATCTTAATTGCCTACTTTATATGTTTTGTAAATCTGCCCATCGATTGCAATTAATTGCTGACAGCTCATTCTTAAACTCAAACACAAGCAGGCGCCGCAAAGATGAGTCCTCTAAAGCATTAGTTGATTGTACAGTCAGCAACGAAAGTCGCTGAACACAGCAAAATTTTTTTATTGTCACAGCTCCAGAACTTGGCAACAGGTCTTTTCTACTAAGGTAACCTAAATATTTAATGGTCATCTATGCAATTATTTCACATAACCTTCGTAGGTCAGTAACTTCATACTTGTTAAAAATCATATTGAAGATGCAACATGTTCAGCGACTTTCGTTGCTGACTGTACCTTATCACGTTTATTTAACTACTAAGTACAGTACATCATTGTTTTGCTTCTACCAATAATAACTACAACTTATAAACAAATATCAAATATTAACCGTAGGTATATTATTATGAATCAGAGTACAAATTGTAGTATGTTGTATATTACTTACCCAAGGTATATATCATGACATCAGCTCTTCTTTAACTGGCATGGAGTGACTATTCAGCTCTGCGTATAAATAATTAAAACACCGAAGCGCAAGGCTGGAAATCATACTTGAAATTAAGCACAAACTCAATTTTAAATGAAAAGAAAAAGAAAAGAAACATATATTATTTTTCGTAAATACTCAAAGCTTTACTTATAAATCTGTTAAACAAAAACTTAAGTATTGAATTAACCACTGCAGCAGAAATAATCGTGCCATAATGTAGTAAAAGGATAGTGATGTAAGTAAATTCAATTTGAACGAAAATAATAACAGTGGAATTATTTTCGAGGTGAAATGTGCAGCGTTCTACCTCAACCAGATATTGCAGAGGCAAGCTGGTCCTGACGTGTATTGTGCTGTGGCGAACTCTGTAAATTGCTTTTCGTGACGATAAATATTTTAATCTGATTGGTGGTCTGTAACCAATTAATTGTGGCTTTAATTTTATCAGAAAAAATAATGTGATTCGTTTTTCGGTGTCGTGGAATAATGTTGGAATAAATGTTATCTAAGAATGGCCTTTCAAAATATTTTTGATTTGGTCGTATTATTTATTATTTCCTAAAAATTATATATAAAAAAGAAATAAATGAACTTCACCCATCGAGTTCGGATTTAAACTAACTGATTTTGATAAAACTTATTTGTGTGAATTCCGTCAAAAAGACGTAGTCTTCGAACAAATATACATTTTTGATTAATCTTAAAATTAAAGAGCTAAGAACAAATTTCATTATTTATAACGTTTCAAAAGACAAACACTGATTTGTTGTACTGAATTGCATAGCCCCTTGAATTTTAATACGCCCGTCTATTATGATTTCGTATTCGCCTAGAGTATTTCACCGTGGTAGAGAATTTATTTATGCTATTACTTTTATAAATGAGTTTTTCCTTGCGACTTTAGAATCGAGTAAGTCATGTCCATCTTCTAACCTGCACTTATCATAAAGAGCTCTTCTGAAGAATTTTCAGAATATTTAAACTTGATTGTACAGTAGCATCTATAAGCCACCGGAAAGTAAATAGTGAGTCGAAGTAGAGTGCTGCAACTCCAACAAGACGCTGTTCATTTAAAGAGTTGTGTAACTCTCCGGCTCTGGTGAAGTTTGTCTTGGCGCGCGGTGGCAGGCGGTGTAACGTTTTAACTTAGAATACTCCACCGATGGCGTTTATTTTCTTCAAAATATCTTCTAGCTCCGCCTCTGTTAAAAATACTGCCAAAAGCACGTAAATATTTCGCTGAGAGGTATCATCCGCTTTTATTATGCTCTGATTCACGGTCTGTCTCTTTCTTTTAAATCCACTGCAGTCATCCTACGAAATGAACTTTAAGGCGTGTTGTTCTGAGACAGTGTGATGGAGATAAGGCACAGAAACTTGTTTCTGAAGATTGAGTTTTAATTTACCCAGGGTAATTGTTGTTAGTAGCTGCACTTCGCGCGGAAAGATAGAGAAAATAAACAAAGGTTTTATTTCCCCGTGAAAGCCTTCTTGACGAGGGTCGCTCGATGTTATTCAGCATAGAAATGAAATGAGGGATAAAAACTAAATTAAATGCTAATTGGGAGATTCAGCCGAGGCAGGGGGAACGGATTCGATCGCCTCGTTCGCTTGCGCAACGATATTGAGCAATAAGGTGTAATGATGCGCAAGACAAATCCAATTATACTGTGTAACTTAACGTCCGACGGCTATCCATAAATTTGCTGGTAGTATGCAGATCCCAGTGTTACTGGCCTTTTAACTTGTTTCATAAAAAAACCAATGACATGTCGGTTACTAGTTGAGGCACCTAATAACATAAATACGTATATAGCTGGCGGTCTAATACGGAGCTGAACCTTTCCGTTCATGTAATAACGGGTGGCTGAGAGGAGTTTTTCCCGTTTATTGGGTCGTTAGGATATAATTTCATCTCGTGTTTATGACGTCATAAAAAGTTTGCAGCGCTGATACAACCACTGTCAATTACCGGCTCCCGCTTCCCTTGCGACTTTTTGATTTCAAAATTTGTTTCTTTAGATATCATTCATTCATCAGTCCGCCTTACTTCTTTTGAAGCAACAACTTGTTCTGAAGTTACTACGTTATGAATTACGTGCATAAACTTGTACGAGCGTCCTGTTTGTGTCGTTAGAATGAATGGCCAGACGTTAAGTATGATTTAATGACAATGTTATGTGAAGAAATAATAACAATGGTGATTTTGTTACATTGCAAGCTCATTTGAATGTTGTATTCGTGTAAGATGTTATTGTTTGGAATTCCCTTAAAAAGAAATAGGAAAGTAACTAACACGTATAATTTATTTAAATCTTGAATTATATTATTCTTTCTTATGATAATATCTATAACATTATAATATCTTTCTTGAAATTTTTAATTTCTTTTGAAAGCAATACTGGCAGATTTCCTCTTGATTAGTCTGTGACCTTATAAAAAACTTGAGCGACGCAAGGAAAGTATTATATTAAAATTATGCTAACGCCAGCCCAGAAACCATTAATGTCGACTCTAACTAGTTGGACTCGACATTACCAGGTAATTTACCGCTTATACTGCAGATTAAATAAGACGCAAGCAGGCAAGTAATGCATTTCTTATTAGTTCTTTTTAATAACTAAGTATGTAGTCCAGAAGATAAATTTTAATATGCTTTACAAGTAACAATTCTGTAAGTTTCGCAAAAGACTGTATCATAGACAGTCAATAGTTTTAATTGAAGTGACGACTATAGCTTATAATTCGTTCTTACCGCCTTTCAGGAGATACGAATACCATTTTTAGATCTATTTTTATGTTAAAGGTACTGTTGTTAATAAAATATGAAAGAAATACATACGTGAATACCAGTCTTATATGAAAATAAAATACAACCTAATCGTGATGAAATATCCTAAAATAATTTCATAAGGTTCCTGATGATCAAGTAATTCAAGTTCAAGTAGGCCAGCAGGGTGGCCTAATCTATAATATATTTGGCTTGTGTCGATAAGCACAGGCTAATACAACACTACCCTCCCTGGGTTCTACCGCAGTCGGGTTAAAAACTTCTCTAGGGTATTCCATTGTTAACCCTTCAACATGCTGGTTGTTTTGATAATTATTGCTGACCTACCACTATATAGTATACAGTGAGATAATATCGGCAAGTTACCTACACGATAAAAGCACTGTATGATAAAGGCAAGAGGTCTTTGCTCCAATATTAATAACGGAAAAAATGCCAGCCATAATGTGATCCATGATCTCAAAGGTGTGAGATGACATAATGGCGTATGAGGCCGTCGCGTCTCGTCTTCAGACAATCCACGAACATGAGCCGTTGTATGATTGATGATGGACTAATACATATTCTCATTACCTAAGCCCCCGTTACATAAAAGATACCAGGTACTTCAGACGCCTCCCAATAAATCCGAGGTATTACACGGCATTTTCAAATTTAGCTCAAATGTTTCACGCTGTGATGTTTGAAGTGTTTTTTGTGTGTTCATGTAGGTAAGTGGTTTTTGAAAAGATAAGTATAGAATTATAGTTTAGTTTTATATAATGTTGTCGTAGTCAAGAAATTCAGAACAATAAAATTACATAGGTATAAATAGTAGGTAGTTTTATTTTATTGCAGGTCGACAAAAAATTATTGTACAAAATATTGCAATAAATTCCAAAGCTTTCGCTTTCTTTAACACCAGAGTGAAAATACTGACTATAACATTTTCATGTCCTGTTTTCTTATTCTTAAAGCAGTAGTGGGATGATGCATTCTACAAAGGAGAAGAAGAAAAGTAGAAATAGTAATATGTTTAACATAAACTGTAGTAGTGCGAATAGTGGCTCAGACGTGAGCCTACAAATTGGGGTTTTTCCTAACATTTATATTGAAACTTATTACATGAATAGAAACTATTTTTTGTGATAGCAACAAAATAGACCACATTTTCATCGCAACAGAAAGGTGTAACTGTCTGTTTGTAAACATAGAGGCGGTAAAACCTCGTAACACGAAAATGTGGAATAAAGGTATTATTTTTGCCACAAAATAGAAAGTGTATGTAGTTGCTCCATATGATATCAAGTTAATGTTACTGAATTCCGCAGATTAGAGCAGGGCTTTGTTATTACTGTGGTGGGATAGACAGAGATAAGTAACGTTACATTTTAGTCTTTATTTTAAGTGCCTTTCTTGGTTAAGTCTTGGTCTTATTAGCCGTATACGGTAAAATAAAATATAATATGATAACGTTTGCGAAAACAAATGACAGTTAGTACCTTTTAGACATTTTCTGGTACTGTTATGTTGGATAGATTGGATTTTCTTACATTGGATCATTGGTTGAAGGAGATAATTGATGAGTTTGAATGAAGGTAATTGAAAATAGTATACGTCTGACAGCTGTCATGTGTGACAGGTAAAGCACCGCCGATATAACTGTGCCGCTCTGAAGTTGTACGCAAGTGGATGCGCATTAGTCAATTTTACGATAAAAACTAAAGACAGTTTGGGACAATTTTTTCACATTCGTGATTATTTTCTTTCAACTTTCAATATTTTTGCACAATAACTCTTGTGTTAATTAAGGTACCTGCGCAGACGTTCCGAATGGCTAACTGCAGTTAAACAGTTATAAGAGTAAGATTAAAATATCTATTTCCGAGAAACATCGCATCTTATATAAACATACTTAAATTGTGTTTATTAGTCAATATTTTAATTAGATACCAATTAAAATATTGACTTTAATTAGATACTAATTAAAATAATGACTTGCATATCACACTACAGTTACTCCGAGTCTTAGGCCTTATATCAATAAACATAAAACTTAACACAAATCAACAGTCCAAGTCAAAACTAGCGTAGACAATTTACTTATTGGAGTTTAACGAAAAGTAGTAGATTCATTATAATCCTACATTCTACGTATTCATGACAAGAGACGACGTTTTCTACGTAAACCGAGCATGTTATTTCAATAGATTGGTTATTTTCATAGTACTATCTAAACGGCAAGTCTCAGGTGACATCATAAGTGTCATCTACCATAGGTATGACGGTTTTGATATTACTTGTACCAGAGATTCCACTGTTTTCCAGTGTTTTCCCCTGAGTTTATATTATTTACATAAACATTCCGTTATGCTTTTTTCCCCAAAGGATTAGGCAAAAGTATACTAAACCTTACTCATTCTTGAAACCGAACCCGTAACTAGCCACTAGACCTCTGAGTTATTTAAATATGTCTATATTTATAACTACTTTTTACGGAATTTATTGCATTATATTAATAATATTAATCCTAAAGTTTCAGTCTACCCGTGACTTGACGCTGTAAAGGGGATTAATAATATCAATATAACCCGATAAATTCCGTAAAAATTAGTTTTATTTCAACGCGTAAGTGTTAGAAATCAAAATATGTATCGTTTTCAGCCCCTATTATATAGAACATCATTTATAAACGTAGTTTAATGATACTATTTTTGCTTAAATACAATGATAATATCATTTGTGTCTCATGGTTACAGAAAACAGTTTTATTTTTGCCCTGATGGAACTTAAATTGTCATGTGAGCTAGCAAAATAATAGAACATTAAATTTTTGATAGACTGTGGTATCTGTCGCTTTGCGTGCGATAGAACAGTTTGGTGGTATCTTTACCGAACTAATTGTGTGAGGGTGGAACAGAAACTACCAGGGGAATGATTGTACGAATTTTGTTGCTATGAAATTGTACGGTTATTTCAAGTTATGCGTTTTGAGACCAATAATTACTGTATATTTTCAATTAACTTAAATGAAAACGTTAGAAGTTTTTTTTGTGTCAAGGTTTGTTCAGTTAAAGTACGTTTATTGTTCAACAAAGACCCATCCCATAGATTTCCACAAGGGCCAGTTACATGCCGTCTGCATCCAATGAATGAATGTGTCAATCAACGGTAGGTATAGTCATTCTTCGGTTGATATGATGGTGACGAAGTTTTTTTCGGAATGTTTAGGATAATGTGCACTTTATATCTTGAATGATGTTTCCTATGAAGGCTGTATACTACAGTATATTACATAAGTTAATTTAAATTAGTAAATATTTAATATATTATTCTAATTATATGTATATAATGTAAAAATAAGATAACATTTATTTCATATACCATTACTTACTAATAATTTTCTATAGTATAATAATAGTAAATTTTGTGTGTCACGTCTCAAAAATTCTCAGACTTCGTTTTTTTTTTCAATTACTTGTGTAGTCGAGGATTTCGTTCTTTTTATCATTATTACTGGGTCGCGTAGTTATCAAACATTTTGAACAATTCAATTAACTTGTCTCCGCCTATCAAAGTAAAGTACAAAAGTACTTTAAATAATTTAAGAACTTTCATACTAATGACCTTTTGATTATATATTGCGTAACTACTTAAGTTTTTAATATGATGAAATTTTGTGTACAGTGAACTCCGGTAAAAAATAGGTCGACCCATATGTCCCCCGGGGGTCGTTGGAGGTGAGGCGGGGATTATGTATCAGGCTGATGGGTAGCAGTAGGTATCAACCTGCCTACACTGAACAGCATCATAGTAAAAAATAATAATAATGATAATATTTAATAATGGTCCGAAGAGTGAATGCTTAGACCATCGTCGGTGTGACCCTCCAGAAGTTGGAATCAGTTGTTTTTATAGTAGGTATGTCTGCTAATTAATCCTTGATAGATGTTCCTATTAAATATGTCTGGGACGATTTGAAAATTAAGAGCTCTAATCTAAAATGAAATCATAACTTTATTGAATGAAAACTCACCAATGAAAACTTTATTGTACATCCTTACTTCGCAGCGGGCTTTGAACCGCCATAAAATACATCCTGTGTGTACCTACGGAAATTGTATTTCTCTACCTACGGAACCATTCCCGCTAAAAAGATTTTAAAAATATCATCTAGTACCTATTACACTATTCGAGCTCTAAGTTCAAATTGAAAAAGCAAAAAATATAGGCCCAGTATTGGCAAAGGATCAGTATTGTAAAAGTTAGTGAGATATAGTGATGAATTAAAAATTTCCGAATGATCGTGGTTTCGGAATCGAACGAGAACGGAATTTTGAAATAGAAAATTCCAGTAAAACAGAGGTTGGTCGGTTCGTATAAATTAATTTCGCCCTGACCCGTGTATTAATATTCAGAGCACTCTCAAAGTTCGCTTTAACTGCGAGCGGAAATACTCCAATTTATTAATTTTACCGGCGTTTCTTCCCACGAGGGCTCAATGGATTACTAGCGTGTCATTGCCCACATTTGATTTTTGATTTTTAAAATGCATAAACAATTTACCATTTACGTCGTTTCTTTAATTAGAATACAAAACATTGATTGTTTAGTACCTTCTGTCCCAAAAAGGATATAAATTCTGACAGCGTTAATATTCATTAGTAAGGATGGAGCTAATTATCATATTGCGAATGACAAATTTTAATATACCGAATTGTTCTAAATATACTTTGTATAATTGCGGGTCACAGTAATACGATTGAAATAGCATAATTTATTCTTTCCGAATCGAGACTTCAATTGTAACAAATGCAAAGTAAATTTGCCCAAATACAGAAACCAGAAACAAAGCGATGTTATCGTGATTCTGGAATGGGTCTCAAATCGAAAGCTTTATTATTTATGTAAAATGGTTAATTACAGCATTGTGTTCTATTGTTATACACACACACTATGTTATAGAAAGTATTTTTTACTCGTAACTTTTCTACCTCTTATTTCAAGTTTTAAGTTTTTATTGCGTTCATTCTAGTTCAATTAAAATATCTCTTCGAAATTGAATATACTCGTAGTTCATATTTTTCATAGACTGATACTGAAATACCAAGAGAAGATCCGGATTTGTAAATTGTAGGTACAATATTTTGTAAAGCTCGGATTACCTACTACTGCTCTCGGAAGTGATATTCTAGGAACTATTTATTTGTATAGATGGTAAACATTGCCATTTTATAATTCGATTATGTATACCGCCGTAAACATACCTATTTTGTGATTTATAATGTGTATAGTCTGAATTAAGATAAATCTCGAATAAGAAAAACGCTTTGTGTGTCATGCAGGTATGTCTTAATATTACTTAATTTCCAAAGAATTTATTCGAAATCGATTCGATGATGACGATCTTAAGGTAGCTGGTACTTTTTTGACTATCAGCAACAGTATTTTTATGCTACAAACTGTAACTGCAAAAACAATAGACATAATTTGTTTTCATGTTGCCGCAATTTCCGCACCTGGTTCTACACCGTATTGTATGTACGTGCTTCTGCCATGCGATACAAACTTGTAGTGGCGTAATAAAATGAACAGTAAGTTCCTGCACAGACGTGTGTATACTGAGCTTAGTTCTCCTCACAAAAAATACTTCGAGAAGCAGTTTCCATTTGGTGAGCAGCAGGTGTCCTTCGCAATCCCATCGTCAGCGGATTAGTCCATTGTAGGGATATAAATCTTTGCCGGCCGAGAGGGCCAATGCTTACCTCGTTCTTTTAGAGATGACTGAATCCGACGAGCGTAGCGCTATTGTACCTGTCTCCTGTAATAATCGACGAAAACAATCCCTTCGCAGCGTGCCTCCCGAGATTGCTTGTTTACGTCAAGTAAATCCACCGCGATAGCATTATGTAGGTAGGCGTAATTTGTAACATTATTAAGTTAGTGTTGGCAGATGTCGTTAGTAAATTATGTTTATCCGACAGGACGCAGCTGTAGACGGGCGGCACTTAATCCCCCTCACACGGCGTTACGAACTTACGAGAACAGTGCGTCAAAGGGAAATGTGAATAATGACAGCGGCTTAGTGTGTTTACACAGGTTCTCCTACTCATGTATGCTCATGAATGAATAGGCCTAATTGAGAATATCGGTTTGAATTGGAAACATACTCATATATCGATATGGCACTCGTTCCGCCTGCAAGTAAACGTGATCACGGAGGCAGAATGTGTCTCAGGTGTGATAATTTACTTTAATAACGCAATAACTAGGGAACTGTCGGCGTACATCCGCAGAACATCGACGACATTATCACATTGTATGTGCGTCATGTCTCCCCGTACAAATATTGACAAGGTATATTTATTGGTGTATTGAGACGTACAATATTTTTAATCAGAAGGTAAGGAGAGCTTGGAGGGACATTTTATTTTCTTTGTAATAATATTGTTTGCTAGTTGGTTGGTATATCATGTTTGAAGGATAAATATTTTCGGGAAAATGGAATTTACTTAGTTCGTGTCGATATATAAAGTATGAAAGTTCGCGGAAGTTTCGCACGTTCCTTTTTTAAGAGGATCGTGTAACAAGCTCATGTTTACATTACCTACCTTTGTTTTGTTTTTTCTGCAAAGATGAGTATGAAGTGATATGATGTTTCTTTCTGTGGACTTTGTAAGTGTGTATAAGACGATGATTAAAACTCCGAAGTGAAAGATTAATTATTTATTTCCCTCTAAATTAATTTGCAAATCCTTAACATTACAATTTCTAACAATGTGTGTCGTCGGTATTGCGATAATTGGCAACTGAAGGAGCACAAATCGAGCTAGTGCTAAACAATCCTATGCGTCAGCAACATTATAGTTTAAGAGAGTGTAAAGTAACAAAAGCAGAATTACTATGATCGGTGCTCATAGCCTCATAATGTGATCATCATCATCCATATGCTGATATCGTCCATTGCTGGACCTCTTGTAGGCCTCCCTTAGCTTACAGGCGAAACCAATCATGTCAACCAAGTCAAGATCAAGTTCAATCAATGGTACACGGTGGATTACGAACTTCTGACTGGTGAACAAATTCTTCAACACCCCAAGGAGACGTTAGGCATATTTCAAAGTTAAGATAAAGAAGTAAATTAACTTTTAGTTTATATCGATTTAATATTAATCAATGACGTCATCCTTTATTAAAATTGCGGGAATACTTGTTGTTAACATAGGTACTAGGAGACAGTTGGTTGTGTCCTTACTATGATATTCATATCATGTCACTGTTATGAACATTTTAACATTACTATTTGAGACATTTATTAACCAACATAGCTACATGTCTCTTCACAGCTGTTCCATTGTAATGTGATAATTAATATCACTTTGTAACGTGTTTATTTTAATAAATGCTATTTCTTTAAATAACTATTTCTGAACATTGATTGACAATCTGAATGTTACTTGCTGGCTGGAACTCTCTAGTCTTCCTGCTATCTAGCACGGACTGAACGAGATGGATTCAATTCCTTGGTCGAGCAGTGTTATTGGAAATTCTAGAGAAAAGTACTCGTACGTACTTGTACACTTTCTGATTTCTTTTGTATGTATTCTACAGGTTAAATTATATACAACGTGTTACAAATGTAATTAATTATCAAAGCCAAAAATTTTTTCAGCTGTCATGTCAGGGAACCAAATTATTTAACAAAAATGCCTACGTACCTATTTTACATAATAGTTTTTCTATTTTTCATTCATAAATGTTGTTGTTTTCGTTTTTTTGGGGTATGTTATACAGCGTTACTACGGTTCTTAAATATTGTGAATGGCCTCGTTATAAGGCCCCATTTAACCTGCTTTCGGCTTTACGGGTAGTTTTGTAACAGCCTGTATATGTTTATACAATAAAGAGATCTTCTAATTTGCTTCTGAAATACATACTAAACCACGCATTTACAACAACACATTTCATAATGGAAGGTTAATTTATACTATGTTCATGATAATAATATGTGAGATTTATATACACCAGAAGTAATCTTATAAGGAATAAAGGAATAAACGACACATTAATTTTAATTGCCGCTCGTAAGAAAAGGGTGGAATGTCCTTTCCATGTAGCTTCCGAACATCGATTATATGTCCTGTTTGAATTACGAGCCTTTAAATCATACTTAATGGTGAGTACGCATATTCTCGTTCGAAATTTATTGGATGATAGTAGAATATATATCAAAAATCCACCATTGCAGGTAATGGTTTCTTCACGATAGCTTTTAAGTTATATTTTATGATGGAACCGTGAGATTAGTTTGAAGAAGAGGTACCCGAAAGTGAGTTTCGTTTTACCTAACCTGGTAAGTGCCAATTCGTAGCTTTCTTGTTAGATACTGTATTTTTGGAGGATTTCAGGAATCTCAGAGGAGTTGTAGGAACAGCTAGTGCATTGGAAAGCGATTCAAATGGTTTTAGCTATTGCATGTCTAGTTTCATATATAATTATAAATAAAATATTGATATAAAATAGTTGATTCAAAGATATTGTAACTCTGACTTCCGAACTAGGTAAAAACATGTGTTACAGGAGATATATTAATTACTTCGTTAGGCAAATCAAATATACAAATTAGTTGGAGCTAGAAAAATAGGAATATAAAACTTAGGTTACGTATTCAGAACTATGAGGAATTTACGAGTGAAAGTTGTATCATAATTATTTACTTGCAGTATTTCAAATAAATACTTCGCGAAAAACAACTATTGTTTAATATTATAATAATAACTCAAGTTATACCTAAGTAGTCAATATGATGGATGATTATAATAGTGACTTCCGCTGTCTCTCAGGCAAGGAGGATATTGTTTGCTCCTCAGTGTACATGATTACGTCAGTCTAACGTCAGTCAATGCATACATGTGTTGTGTTATATTTAGGTACATAAGAATATGATATTAGGATTTCTTCAAATAGGATTCAATATTAGGATATGATTTTTCTTGTGTTGAGAAATGAACTCAGATTTATAGAAAATAAAAATCTAGTAGGGTGAGATAGACTATACTAACCTCTTTTAGTTATTAAATCTACCAATTTACTTTATATAAATAAAAATGAAATGCTGTTCGTTGGTAATATCGCTTAGCGTATAGCGCTATGTCTTGAGAACTAAGATCACTTAATATTTGGATAATTCTTTTTTGTGTATTTGTAATTTATGTCCGATTGTGGTTACTAGGGAAAGAACATTTGGAAAAGATGCCCAGAAAATTGTGAAATTCTGCAAGAAAAAGATTTCTACGGGATTTTTGTACCTATTTATTGAAATTTTAACCGGACAACTGTCAAGTCAGCTAGTTAAGTATAAAAAGAGTAATTTCTCAGGTAAACATCCTTATGTTCGAATACGCTGAAGCATCTTAGATGTCAGTGCAGTAGAAACACCATACCAAAACACTGAAGCTAAAAGCGGATTTAAATTAAGTAGATACCTACGTTATATTGTGGTTTCCTTATTGAGCTCCCTTATCGAAACTTGTTATCTATTGTATCGGCAATAGAGGAGTTTGCTTGTACATAGTAATACCGTATAAACATCGGGCGAGGTTAACTTAACCCTAGGATACGTTATTATCTGTATATCGTTGGGTACGTGCGGGGGTGTAAAAGTTTATAGGTCTATATAGCTTCATATTGCGTTATAATGGTTTGTCTACACGTTGGTACAAGTTGCGATGTACGTATATTGTCGTATGTCGGAAGTGAGGTGCGGTGAGGGCACCTGTATTAGCTTTTCCTTTAGCTCACGCCTGTGATGGCTGTGCAAAAGTGTGTGTCATAGACACAATATTCCTGAAGGAGATACCTTATGAATTATAACAAGTTATTTATTTTATTTATTAACCAACTTATACTTACAGTTTACACTACACATACAAGTTTTGGGTCAATTACAATACTGATACTATCCAATACAATAAATTATGTATTATAATAATTTTGGAATATAAAATTATTATTTTTTAAATTTGGAAATGAGAAATTATTATGAAATCGTGCTAGGTGTGGCAATAGATAAGTTGAGGGAGGGATAAAAGAAAAGATATATAAAATTAAAAGTAACTAAGTATTTTATAACAAATTGTGTAAGGAAAGGGAATTTGTAATTCTTATTTTGAGTGATAATGATAAAAGATGGTTGGGTCTCTACTTTGTTGAGCTAGGTTACTTCTATGAATAATTTTAATATTCATAGCAGATTTTGAGACACCCACATTGTCTTTTCACAAATCGTATTCTGAATATTTTATCATTGAAAATTGTACCTATGATTTTAAAAGTGTTCATTGAGATTTTCGTTGGTTCCCATGGGATCATATTTTTTAAATAGTGATTATAAAACCATAAAATAAAAAATACCTTGATTGATACTGAAAATATGATACTTGAAATACGAGAAAGAATGTCAAATTAAAGAAAAAGTTAACGAGGTATTGATTGTGGTATTGCAATAGCGTGGGCTTCTTCTATTCTGAATGTATAGAGGTACTAATGTTCTGAAACCTAGTTAGGATTTATAAGTTACAATTGAAGTGATTCAAACAACTTAAATAAAATTAAGCGAGAATTTGCGTAGAATTTGTAACATTATATTAAAAAAAAGACGAGCAAGATTTTTACAACGTGCTTATAACACTTTAGAAACAGTAAAAAAGTTCACATTGACATTTGAATATCAAATGACGTCATTATGTATGTACTTGATACACAAACGCTTGTAATCTGAACATTGAAAAGTAATTTACTTTCTTAACAATGTGAGTTACCTTTTGTCAGAACTTTGGCGCTTGTTATGTTACCTTTGTACTAAGTTATTGAAATCAATGTTTAAGGCTGAAATAAAAACAGAGAGTTGCTTCAAAGTTCAGGATCCCTCGGCACCGTAGCTTTGGAGTATTTGAAGGTTTTCATAAAATGTTGGTAAAACAAAACGCACGACATACCATAACACCTGTATCCCAGAAGGATTAAGTAAAGTGCAGCTATGTTCCCCACGGGAACTATTTCCGTAGAAATTTTAATAGAGGTCGAGCCTAAGTGGAGTAAGCAGAGAATTTCTTGGAGAAAACTCCGCTATAAAAAGAAAAAGTGTTATATAGTACAAAATGAAGCAAGAAACCTAACTACAGTTGTGTGTATATGTATATATAATTTTTGAAAGAAATTTAAGACATTTATTTGGTACTTACATGGCTAATTGATTTAGTAAGGGAGATATAAAAGTAATAAAGTTTTTTAAGGAAGTAGTGATTAGTTCTCGTTTCTTATTCAAAAATTTCGTGTATTTCAGTAAGTTTTATATCTTAAATCTTATCCTTGCCTTACATAGCGAGCAACAGCGCATGGCCCCACGACGCAACGACGAGTAATTTAAGAACGTTCAATTAATACCCTATTAAAAGTATTTAGGAGCGGCGAAAGCTATCAAAACGCTGTATAATCTAACAACATTGGTAAGTAAGTACCCCTAGATAGAAGAATAGCAAGGAAATGGCAATTTTCCTCGTTTGTAATTCGTTTCTAACACGCAATTTTTCCATTATCCAATATCAATATTGTTTTGTCTTCATCGCACAGGAATGGAACTCTGAGACTGCCATAATGATAGCATTGCATGACGTATGAGCGGGGCTTCAGGCTGAGGTACTCTGCGGCATCTTGCGGCGAGGAGTACTCGCGGGCCGGTGGATCTGAACACGTGTTTTATCTATTAATGTGTTTCTAGAGCAACATTAACGAATAAAGTTTCCTTGTTTTAGGTGAATTAGCTATTGTGCAAAATGAACTCCGATTTAATAATAATATAATATATAATAATAATAAATCCTTTATTCTCAGGCTACTATAGCCCATAAATACATACCTTAAAGACTAACATATATAATAATATTACAAAAAGTGTTAGTACAATAGAAACTTAGCCTATGTTAGTAAACACTTTATTTGGCACAAGTCACTGTGCGGTCCGGTGGCACTTGTCCGCGGAAGCGACGGAACACCACATCCTGCGGCCAAAAGTCCTCTTCCATGTCGAGGGGCAGAAAGCAATTCGGTACTCGCACCACGAACGACTTAAAGTTGACGTTCCGGCGCGACTCCAGCAACTGCACCCTCGGCGTGTACTTGGTCTTCTGGCGCACGTACTCCATGATGTCCTCCGTCCTAGTGGTGTAGTGCAGGCGGGAAATATACACCGGTGTGTTCGGCTTGGCGGCACGCAGGCTCACGTTGGACTCCGTAGGAGCGTTGCCGCAGCGGTTCTTATTGCTTCGCATACGGCGCTTCCTCCTTTGCACCGTCACGAAACCATCTTGATTTCCAGCCTTTTCTGTTGCCTTATATGGCCCAGGCTTTGTACTAGCTGCGCTAGGGACGCTCGCGGTGACGCTAGCATAATCTTTTGTAGGTTTTGCTGCGGCTGCAAGAACTGGCAGCGGGGCGGGGCGAGGCGAGTTATTATTTCTATGGTTCTAGTCTCTAAAGAGCGTTCAAGTTAAATGAAATCTCTTTGATATAGGATTCTGTTTTAAAACTGTTACTTATTTAATTTGTAAGTATGTGCTTCTTCGTTTTTTTTCGTGTGAAAATCCTCATGGATGTCCTCCGTCTCTCCTAGAAGGAAAGCTGGAGAGTTATGTCGGACTTCTACCAACTAAAACACACGGCCATCTTTAGCACACTAAGGTTCCGAGATCTCTAATGACCGCACCGGTGGCACGTGCTTCTTCACCTACCGTGTCCGGCATGAGATAGAGAATAATAGTTGATGCCATAGTGATGTTAATTGACAACAATTAATATCAGAGCTAATAAGGCCGCTGCCTATCAGGTATACACTTCGTCCTCGTCAACGTCCTATATTTTTGATACCTCAATCCTGTACCGTAACTCTTAAAATCAGTCCTCTGTATCTAGCATTTACACACATTAATAATTATATTGATGTAAGATGAATCACTAGATGCTTTTTCGAACACAGAACTGAGATTCCTGAGTATTGCTACTCGACATTTACTTAGCACAATTTTATAATAATTTCTTATTTCCTAATTTTATATTTCAAAATAATTTATTGTATTGAATTGTATCAGTATTATATGACGGATAACTTGTATGTGTAGTGTAAATTGTAAGTATAAATTGGTTAATAAATAAATAAACCGCCTTCACTGAATATTAATTAGTCGCTCAATGTAGCTTTTATAGCCACTCTCGCTTGATAGTGATGTTGCCATCCAACGTAATAAATAAATTATAGTTCCTTATACGTTAGGTGGAGGTGATATGTTAACTTATGTACATATATACATACTATCATGTCTGTATTCCCCGAAGGATTAGGTTAGGTGTAATAATGTATATCCACAGTTCACCGGTATGTTTCCGTTCCACGTAATATTATGCGAGCCTACTGAGGACTTCATAGAAGTACTGAGAATTTCATAGAAAACCCCTATAAAACTTTGATCGACCTGGAAATCGAGCTCAGGACCTCTAGTGTAGCATTCGCGCTTACGACCACTAGGCTAATGAGGCAGTTAACTTATCTAGTCAAAAGCAAGTTCCATCATTATCATCGTTCATCAGCCAGCATCATCAAGCCATATACTATCCCACTGCTGGGCACGGGCCTCCTCTCAGAGGGATAGGATATAGTCCACCAAGCTGGCCAAGTATGGCCATACTATATCCACAAAAAACTTGAGAGGTGTCAAGGGACAACCGGATGGAACGAAGTTCCTTTCATTAAAATTTAATAATTAAAAATAAAAAAACCTGTATACACTCAACAATTCACAACGCGCGAAATTCATATATTGTCATTCACTCAATAATATTTGAATGTTTGTCAACAATATTTGAATTTCGAAAAAAGTGTCGTGACAACTTTTCGCAAGAATTTTTTCCGTCTAGCCCCCTTTCACAACGCGCGATAAGGAACTTCGTTCCAAAAAACAATGTTTATATTGCAAAATGTTACTTGCACTTACGTTTACTCTACAGCTAAATATATTATGAATATATTAATTTAAATATTGACATTATATCCTGTAATTAACTCAAAATCTTTGCTTAAGAAAATCTTATAACCACAACAGAATTTAGTGCTACGAATTAGCTACGCCGCGGTGCTACGGAGCCGCGTAGACACTGTAGAGGGGTGCCTGAACAAAGTAAAGCTTTATCATGTACCGCCGTTACCGCGTTCTAAGATTAATGTTCGTCTAATGAATCAGCGGCGTGACAAATCAGTACGTATGCGGTAATGGATGCTTTTGTATGCCGCCAGCTATTCCTTCACTATCTTATACCGATACCGCTATCTTCTTTAGTATATAATACCTTGTTGAATTGAGAGTCTCATGTTACAAATAGTCTAGGACAACATTATCGGTAATTGTAGTCAAGATCTGCTTAATAACTATGTGGAGGTTGGTTACCTGAGTAGACTTAATATGTAAGTAGTACTTAGTTTATGTAGATCACGGATCTATAAGCAATAAAGAAAAAATGTTGTCGCATATTTACGATGATATTTATTTTTGTTAAAAGATTTTCTAAGAACAGAAACGCAAGTAGCTTTTGAACAGTTGGGAATTGTTTATAGTTGTTTTGTTTCTTTAAAAAAAACGAGCTCCCACACTAGGATTTCCTTCTGTATCGTGGGTGCGTTTACAAACAAAAACCTTCCCATACATATGGTCATACAAATATTTGTTCCGCGTGGGGATTGGAACCACAACCCGTGGCACAGAAACCGATTGCTCAGCCACTTCACCAAATGTGTCGTCAATATGTATTTATCAATAAGAAGATATTTGTGAATGAAAAGATAGTAAAGTACTTTACACCGTGTTAACAATCTAATTTCCAACTATATCACATGTTATGTACACACACGTCAGAAGCCTATTCACAGTCCACAACTCTGTTGTACAACAACTTATAAAGCGACTTATAATTACCTCATGCGTCAGATAACGGCTATACCTGCGTTTGACAGGCAATCACAAGCTCCAGCCTCACTGTATTTACACTGTCATTTAATTTTGGTACAAGCCCACGATTTTAGAAGGTAAATACTCCGAGAATGGCCTTAATTATTACATTGAACAATCTTTTGTCTTTTAAGCAAAGAAGGTTGCGATCTTATCTTCATTAAACCTTGATAATCCTCGCCAGATTAACGAAACAACTGGCCGTCTCATGACAGTTAGGATTTATTCAGTCACTTGTTCAGTTTTGTTCCTGTATATCAATTAAGAAGCCTGCTTTTCCCACTGCTGGCTACTGGATCAACTAGTGTCCATGTTGCTTTAATACGGGTTGGGAGAACGAACGGAATATGCTAATATTACAATACTGAGCACATGATTTTCAAAATAGCATGCGTCGGATTTGAAGGCAACACCTTACATGGGAGGCAAGCAATCAAGTTACTGCGCAATCACTACCTTTTTAATATTTTGATCGTTAGTAATATTCTCGTAAAGTCGGTCCAAGGTAAGTCGATTTTGTAAAGGTCGAACCTTGCGAAATCCTATACCGTAGCGTTTCTACGGCTTAAACAAGCAACCTCCATTAAGGTGTCTACGTTATTATATTTTCCATGCTCCAATTATTAGCTGTAAAGTAGCTTTTAAAAATAACTTTTGTTTTACTTAAAAACAGGAGTTGCTGTCATTTTGTTATAACGACCACTTGTGCGTTTAAAAGTTAAATAAGAAATTATTGAGTAGGTAAACGGAGAATACTTTTATATTTACTAATTAACGACATAAAAACTTTTATTATGTGATGATTGTTAGCTGATGGTTAATATATTATTTGGAAGCTTTTAATCCATTGCCGTAGGTGCTATAAGCATTAATGTTTAGTACTTAATAATAAATAAATATGAAAAATCTTTTGATGTACCAAGAACCCTTACCTTTACCTAATACCCATCTATTTTCTGAAGCTTGAAAGAACTTTATTCTGTTCTATCTAAAGTCTGTTTTTATAAAGACATTTTCTAACCCCGTTATTATCTGACTTTTAAAGGAGTTCTCAAGTCGCCTGTATATTTTCTTGAGTATGTTAATTTATATCTCAGAAGTTACTCAAGCGATTTGAAAGGAAATATCAAGGCCATCAGAAGTACAGGATAAAATCACTAATAGGGAACAAGGATTGTCTTTTTCTAAAAAAAAACATTATTATGTATAATAGAGTACAAAGGCCAGCACATCAAGCTACCACAATCTGTCAAACTTCTTTGATTGATTTTCAACTTTAAAACAAAATTATAAGGTTCATATTCCATTGGGAAAATTTGACAGTTTTGGATAGCTTGACCTGCTGGCGTCTGTACAATCACGCTTGTATCCCCGAAGGGTTAGGCAACGATGTGTACCGACACGATGTATATTAAGTCCTATGTAATAGGGGCGACCCTATTGCCATTAATCGGGTACAAATTCAAATACGAAATGCCTATTAGCGCTTCGCTCACCACCACTCTCGCCACAACCATCCTTGCGGCAATTAGACCAACGAGGTATAAAAAGTCAATTTTAAGTGAGGATAACAGAATATCATCAAAGAGTGCTATGAAATATGGGTATACGATGCGTAGCTATGGTTACAGTGTCACGCCTCTAATAACGACAATTCGCATGGGAGTGATGGATTCAATCAATAATCCCGGCTCGTTACCAGTTCGATTGTGACGTGTCCCGGCCGCTGGTTCCGCGGTCCTCGTGGGAGTCAGTTCCGTGCGGGGGCCGGCCGGCTCATTAATAAGTCCCTATGTTTAGACAGCCAAACTTAGCACCACCTATTGGAACTAATATTAACTGTTGATTTTTGGTAGAACGACCTTAATACATAATAGTTGTCGCTTCAGAGGCTTTGTGATGTTGTAAATTTTAGGGTTTTATTCCAGAACGCTGTGTAATACTCTAATCATTAAATATTTACCGATGTATATTATTTTGCTCCCATTTTATTATTAACTTACTTCCATTTTATTATTCCTTACTCATCGTGGATCCGGGACTATAACTCGTAATAGATAGATTATATGTCTCTTAAGCGATTAGAACTCCCCTAAGATAAGAATATTTCCATCATCCATTCAAACGAGAACCAAATTGTATGCGAAGAGAGTGGCATAAAATATTTATTAATTATATTATTTATTTTATTGCCATACATAATACGCACAGAACTTTAATAAATACGAAAAAGCAAACGTCAAAAAGCTAAAAGCGGTCGAAGAAGTAATTCCATTATATGTCTGGTTAAAAAAACTCTACTTTTGCAAAAGATCGACGAATATACTTAGTAACTAAATTGTAATAACGCAAAGTGAATACTTACTCATCAAACCTAAATCCATGAGCCTAAAAATGAAATTTGAAAATGTATTTTACTCATAACTGAAAATGTCGGCTGAGAAGAAAACTTTTAAAATTCGACCTCGACACGGGAAATAGGGGTGAAATGTATTTTCACAGGTAATCCCAAAGGCACTCGGCTAGTATTACATATTTAGAATCGTCTCGTTCAATATTATATTGTGATATATACGTGGGTATGGGAACGTTCCGATTCTGCAGTTCACGTTGTCGCTCTCTATTTATAAAGCTGACTGGAATAACGGGCTTAACGATCATCCATTTTATTCTGTACACAATTGTTTTTGAATTTCGATGTGTATCTACGTTTCAAAATATTTTATCTACTATCAGCTTTACAATCGGTCCACTAGCAATCACTAAATTATAGCTATAATAAGCACTATAATTTTAAGTACGTACGTGATTATGGTCCAAATAATGTGTGTTTGTCACTCCTGTTTGTATTAATATACTTACAGCTACACAGTAATAATGAGTTTATTATATTGCTACATATTTAGTTTGATTTTGTTATATCTGGCAGTAACCGCGCCCTATTACGTGGGACCTAATCATACCGGCGAAGTGTGGGTTTACATTTGTACACCTCGGCCTAACCCGGGAATACAGGCGTAATGGTATGTTATGTTACTTTGATTACTTATTCAGACTTACAAGGCCGAAAATATAAAATAACTTAGGTAAGAAATCTAATTTATATGGTAAAAAAAACATATAAACACGCATATTTCAACTACTTGAATTTGATTTGTACCTATTTCATGGAAAAAGTTAATAGAAACTGTTCTGATTAGCGTATTTTATTTAAGTATGTATATCGGTTGCTTAATGATCATGATATTCACAGTATCGCCACAGTAACAAACATTATTTGAAACTAGTTACGTTGTCAATTCATTTTCCGAATAGAATTTCAAATTCGTAAGTACTCCGAACGTTTCATAGCTAACAGGATTTTTACGGCGAGCGATTCAAAAATAAGTTTTCATAGTTTAACATTTTCCTCTGTCGAGTTGAAACGGCAAAAATAGATCCATTTGATATAAAAAGGTGTATCGGGTGTTCGCACCTGGCACTTGCAACCGCTGCCTCCGCGCCACTGCATCGAGAGACACGTGTTGGAAAAAATAAATAAAAAAGCAACTCCCCGCCCCGTAATGGTTGCTTAATGTGCAAAATCGTTATTTAGAAACAGGAAATGTTATATTTTGTATGTATAGGTAATTTTGTGCATTACTTACTGTTTTCTGAGGATTCGCAAGCAAGATTTCCAAGTGATAATAAGTATGTATTATTTTAAAATTTCTTATCAAAAGGCATTGTTATATGCGAGTAAGTTCATTTGCAAGCCATGGTTGTTGACAGGAGGATATGTATTGCACTGTCAAGTATTATATAACTTCCTTATGTAAGTACTTATTGGATTATAACTAACTTTCAACTCGTCTTAAGTGACTTAGGATATCTTAAACAGTGACTTGAGGTATTGTAACATTATACAGTGTCTTCATAATGTACACATATTAAAATGAGGGAATCTATGCTTAATTTTACCGACAAAAACCATATTTGAAAATTAAAAAATATTTAAAAAATCCTAAATTTATTGACCTCCGTGCGGCTTTTTAACAAAAATCTGCTTTTTTTTCTACTATTTTTTGTTTAAACGAGGGTCGCAGTAGCGAACAATAAATTTTAAGTACAGTTCTTGTTGTTAAAATTAAGCATACCTAGTTTCACTTATTTTAATATGTGCACATTATGAAGAGTCACAGTGTATTTACAATAATTTTATATCCAACATATTGTATACACGTGGAAGTATTGGATCAAATCATTTTCCTGGGATTCAATTAAATACCGATAAAGTAATTTACTAAGCCTCGGGATGAGTCGACGAACTGAAAAGCGTTGTTCCCGTCACACCGCCGCTCCAGTCAGACAGACCGACAGCCTTTTGTAGTTAGCCTCCAGTCACTGAACAACGAATACCGATCTATAATCAACTAAGGCTATTTTCCTTTGATTTCTCGGATAGCTTTACTAACCTTTCATTTAAGAATGTTATAATTAAGATATAAGAGATTGTAATCGGCAAAAGGTCGCTGTATCGTATACATTCATTTTGAAGGCACAATTTGCTGGTAGGGCATTGTTAACGAGGGGGTAAAGCGCACTATGGCCACGTTAATGAGAACGTAATAGGTGTTCCGCGGAACGGCGCGATCTGGCGCACTGTGCCCTTCCCGGCCTCTATTAGCACGCGTTTAATGTTAGCTGGAGAATCCACCGGATTACGTTTGAATACCTTGTAATTCTAAAGTTATGCCTTTGTGTCCTTAATCCTTGTTAACGCGGTATTCTATTGGTAATTGTAACCTGCAACGCTGATTAAGCTACTTGAGTTTGACGGATGAATTGAGAATTGTTATGAGATAAGGCTTGCTTCCGATATAATTAAATTTATCATTAGTTGTTTACGTAATTTGCGTCTGGTGTTTTATAAACGTTGCTCCAGATTAGGGTACGTTTACAAACATTAATTTCCACATACATATACACCCAGACCCGGAACAATTACGGGTCTGGGTGTATATGTATGTGAAATTTGTCATTCAAATATTTGTTCCGTGCGGGGATCGAGCCCACAATCCGTGGCGCAGAAGTCAATCGTTTACCCAGTACGCAAAAAATGGCCCTCAAAACCGTAATAATGTTAACAAATCTATATATTTAAAAATAAATTGCTGTTCGTTAGTCTCGCTAAACCCAAAAACAGCGGGACCGATTTCGATGATTTCTTTTTGTGTATGTTTGAATGAATGAAATGAAAAATATGTTTGAATTTTTGTGTATGTTGCAGCTTAATTTTTTAAATATTTACAGGGTGGGATAACGTTGCCGGGCCCACTAGTTGTAAATAAAAATTCCATGTAAAATTACAACGTACAACGGAAAAATACGTCATTTACATATATTTTTTGTTACTCGGATATGGCAGCGAAACGTGGATTTAAACGTGAATCGAATTTAAATTCTTATAATTTGTAGTTTGATATTGCTGGTGGCGAAATTCACTGCGTTTGTTTTATTTATCAGGCATGCCTGGTTATGAGGGCAAACGTTATTAACGTAGTTATATTTCGGCTGTTCCATACATAGTGGTTTGTGGAAATATATCATAAACTTACGTGAATGTTACCGCTGACATTTGTAGCGTTGTGAATATTATGCGCTACAAGTAGAACCTAGATAGTTCAATTTCCGTTCCGCTTACAAGACTAGGGTTTCATAATAGTAAATGGTAAGGTAAACAATATACTTCTGGTAAACAAATATATTTAGTGAACAAATTGTTATTAATTGCCTTCTGGGTATGACTGGTCGTTTTTCATCCAGCCTAGCTTTTCTAGTTATTTACCGCGTCATTATCTAAAGCCCTAAAAGGAACTGACTTGGCGTTCTAAACGCTTAGTCTTTCACAAGAATCTCATAAATCATGACAGTATTTGTATTTGATATTCAGAACATGTCAGTACCTTAACAATAAAATATTGCGGTCACCAAGTCGTTTGGAGTGAAGTTATTGTATACTTATATTCATGGCTTTTTAGAAGTCAGTAATAGACGCTTAATTGGTTGTGCATGATCATATTTTGTACATAATTACATTAATAGGTAAGTTGGCATCATTTGATATCGAACTAACTGTAAAGTAAGTCATGTCGGTTGAGAAGCAAAAACTTGCTTTTCAATAGGTGTCACTGACGTCACCATAAAGACGTAAATTCAAAATGTGAAGGCCAAGTTTGACCTGGCAGATAGGAGTCGTGGTGGCTTAGCGCATTGCGTCTGGTGTACCTAACCAGAAGACGCAAGTTCGAATCCTGCCCGCGGTCGAATTTTTCCTTCGCTTAAATAACTTTAAAATGTTAGTACTTATTTTTTTAAACAATATAATAAATACGTGACATCACATCACTCTTCTAACCCCGAAGGGTTTGACAGAGGTGTACTGAAGTATTGGGTGTGTATATATACTTATAGAGTTCCCCGGTATATTCTGTACGTTGCATGCACAAATCCAAACTCTGAGTTACTACTGAGAATTTTATTGAAAAATCCAATAAGAATTTTCTCGACATGACTCTTGCGACTACTAAACCAATGAGCGGTTTTCAAATTTGTGATTATTGCGTATGAAGAGTTCCGATAGAATTCCCAATAGTGGAAGAGATAACTAATACACACTACGGGGATATTACATTAAACAGTGATCAACACAATTGCAGTTAGCGTTCCGATATAATTAGTGACCGCGGCGGTGGCCGGCGCCGAACAAACGGTGCGCCGCGCCGACCGGCTTTGGCAAATAGAATGTGTTATGAAAGTAAGAATTTAATTTTCATCGGCACATAACGTACGTGTACACGAAATCAAGTTTCCAAATATTCGCGTTGTTAACAACTACCTTTTCTCTATCAAATCCTGTTTGACCACACCGTTTAATTCTTGATAAGATCTCAAAATAAAAATAAAGGTTGTTGTTTTTCCTGCTCTGACTAAAAGCAAAACAACATTTTTTAATTTACAAATATAGATACTATCACATTAATGAATTTATAAATAAAGATACTATCTATATAAAAATCGAAATGTAGTCTATTATACTCCTTTCAATATTTTGTTACGTTTGACAGCCGCTTAGGTAAGAAATGTAACTGTTCCAAGATTGGTAAAACACTTTAATATAAAACTTTAAAGTGCGACGAAAAATAAATATAAACTGCTTTATCTATCCTGTTTATTATCAAATAAAAAAATAAAAATGCCTTAAATGTCACCGTGTAACAAAAAAATATGATAATTCATTTGAGTGATAAAAACAATTATGTTCTATCACACTAAGTGGTGGGATCGAATGTATTCGCTGCAAATTTATGAATCGAAAATAACCATTTTGACTTACTATAGTGACGTCAGCTAAAAGAGCCGTAAACGTAAGCATTTTAACTTAAATCAATACAGAGGTATATAAGTACTGAACTCGCGTATGAAAAAGGTAAAGGAAACGCAGTGATTAGCACGGGGGTCTTGTTACGAGTAACAGAGAATAAACTGGCTGCGCCACGTCGTTGGTGATGCCAGTGGTATGTTGTCTATGAGTATGAACTGCCTGATTGATGTTGTCAAATAATAAATTTATACATTTACCGGAGTGATTTACACAGAAAGTTTACCTTAATAAATAAAACATATTAATTTAAACACCTGGGTATGTTTATAACACAATAAAAAAGGTTGAGCAAAAATAATCGATTAAAACTTCTTCATAAATAAAGTTGATTGTTATTAGAAATCGAATCGGTAACGTATAATTGTCTCATCATCGTATCATCGGACATCACTAATTGATTAGAATTCGAATTGTGAAAAATACAATAAATTGGTGGAAAGAGTATACGGATAAAAAGACAAACTACTCTGCTGTGGTACATTGGGCGTAACAATACAGTTATTTTAGTGGTGTGACTCGTATTCACGCGGATAAACAAATAGAGGTGCGCGGGTACGTGTCTATTGGTTCGGAAATATTTCAATCGTGAGTTTGTAACGAGATCCCACGTGAATGGCCGCGAGCACTAAGCCCCTCGCCAGTTGAAGAGTTACCACTACCTAACTCAACTCTTCTATGAAATGTTTATCTCCGCTTCAAAGTTATGGGCCCCACTTTTCGGGTCCTTTTAGGGCAACTGTTACGTAGTACCTACTACACTTACTGACCTGATTTATGGCGAAATATAAATAACTAATTTATGTTTCTCGTGCTATCGCAATTTTAAGTAAAAGTGTTATTGCGGTTTTCTAGGAAATTCTAGAAAAAGATATCTGGCATCGAGCTTCTACGTAGTTTGGATTTGTACCCAGTTAATGGCAGGGTCGCTCCCTATTAGAAATTGGGACTAAAAATACTAGTGTACATACATTAAAACACCCCTGCCTTAGCCATCGGGGAATACAGGCGTGATGGTATGTTATGTGAAATCTAAGTACCTATTCCTGTGTCGGGAAAAAGGTTGCTGTTTTTTGTTGTTAACGAATGCGTTTGACCCTAGTTTTGTCTGAAGGAAAGCACAAACGGGCTCTAAGATGGAGCACGCAATTCGAATAAATACCCTTTTGGGGTCTGGGTATTACATACATAATAAAACTGTCTGGCGCCGGTCTTACATAGGTGAGGGTGACAGCTAGCCAGGTGGATCACTAGATTCTACCACCAGCAGGGTATTGGTGACATTTAAAACACTTGTGGGGCGAGGACGCTTTTTATTCCTAACCTTCCTCCAATGGGTGAGAATGTCTACGTCAATGTTGTACTTCATCAAATAATAGAGTTGTAAAATAGTCCGTTACACGTCATATCACATGAGAATTGCGTTTATTAAGTCAATTTTTTTTTATTCTACTAAGTTGGGAAACAAGCATACGGCCCACCTGATGGTAAGCGTTTAGCGTAGCCTATAGACGCTTGCAATACCAGGAGTATCACTTGCGCGTTTCCGACCCGTATTGGAAGAGAAATAGTTGGGTTGGCAGTATAAGGGTCAAAGTCCCCCCACTGCCAACACAACGTTTCCTCGTGGAGCACTGGCAACCTTGCTCACCGTAAGAAACACAACACAGCTCAAAGCAGTGTTATTTTACTTCGATTTTCTGCAAGGCGGAGGTACTTCCCCAGTTGGGCAGCTCCAATTTGAGTGGAATTACTCCCACTATGCCCTACCTCTCTTAAATATACAATATATAATAATAGTATATTATAAATATATCAAATAATATATTATAAGATATATTTATTATATAATATATGTAATAAATATTTATATCTTAATTATACAGTAATCGTATAAAAATATATACTCTTGTGTATATCTTTTTATATGTATACCTCTCAGAATATACAATCATTAAAATAACATTAATAATATACGAGTGTATTCTTAACACATTCACATCTAGTATTGATACATAAATTGTTCCGTTTTCGATATGAAGTCTGATTATTAATGCATAATAATATCTGATTAATCATTGGAACCCGGATATAAATGCAACGCGACATTGGCGTTGCAATACTCAAAGCTGTGTCACGAGATGCCTCGAGCCATAATATATTATCAGAATATGCTAGAATTAATATTGATCTACTCCTTCGTATCTTTTAACTAGTCGGAATTATCCGCCAGTTTTAATCACATAGGTTAGGTCATGAAGATAAACTTGTTGTATATTAAGGTTGTTGGAAGATAATATTTACAGGTAAATGATTCTTACATTATGCTCAAGCTTTGAGACAAGTCTTGTTACATTTTTCTCTATTATAATCATGCTCTCGAGATGCTTTACGATATAGAGATATAAATACAGAAAGTCGCACTTGGCTCGAGTGTAAGCAAATTTTTAACATTAGTCGTTTGAATAAAGAGCTTGAATAGCCTTTATTTTCATAAGCATTCAAAAATTTATAAATCAGCATATTCAATGGAAACATTAGTCCAAGTATTTGATAAGGTTCTTCTTGCTGTAATGTCTGTGACTACCCAACTATGTTAAGTGACCCTAAGTTAGGAGTAGGTTAACCAAAATGATTTGAAGGGGTTGAGTTCGCACTGAGGCCCATCGTATTCACTCTAGTCAACTATTGTCACTACATTTATCACATTGTGCAGTTAGTACTAAGCCATGAATGTTTTTATAGCTTTTCTTTTTATTTAGTTTTTTGTTCTTAATAAAACCTAAAGGTTAATTCAAAATTCTTAACAAGTTATGTGTAAACACATTGACGTAGATATCATAATATACCATAAAAGATTACTTAAGTCTGATTCTACAAGAATACTGCAAATTTTAAATTCTATCTACAAATAATGACGGGATATGACATGTTATGCTACATAGTCAGGATTAACTCAAAAAAATTAGGTTCAAACGAAATACTGCCATGTAGCAGCAAAGCTTTCATAAATTCCACCTTGTTTTATTTGTAAGAAAATGCCATGTGTACTACCTTTGAAGCGTTATTGCTGTACATAATGCGTGCAGACCCTAAGGGGACATTTAAGAAGATGAGTTTAAGGAATGACAATAATAAGCAATGACATGATTAAAACTCCGTCGCCTCGGGACTCCCCAATTGTCTTTCAGCCGTGAAATATCCGCAACAATATCTTAAGTACACAAAACCGTAGTAACATTTTACGCTTTTCTTTCATCTCAAAATCAGCATGGAAATAATATTTTTATTCTCTTTTTATAAAAACGACATAAAAGTGGATACGTCGCGAAGATAAGGAAGTTATACGACCTTCTCGCGGCTCGAAGTGAAGCAATCCATCTCACGTAATTGCATTATATTCAGAGTGCGTACCTCGAGTGCCCGGAAGGAACGGTTACTTATGATTTCTTTCCAATATCTACACTTTTTGTACCGCCGAGATCTTTATTCTGGTTATAAAACAAGATGTTAAGAACACTTTCTTCCAACTATTTGTTTCCTTTCTTTTACCGAGTGGGAATCTTTGTTCTCTGAAAGATTCGTACTAAGAACTTGTTATTTTTCAAGATTTGTTCTTTGGACTTTGAAGCGTTTATACTGATTGACTTTGGATGCTACTTGGCATTATATATATGATAAATGTAAAGTATGTAAGAGGAAAATATGTAATACAGTTAAAGGGTTTAATTTTATCGGTAATACTTGTTGTATCGATGACACTGCCACTGTATTTAATGAAAAAATAGCCACGTGACCAAAGAACACTCGTAATCTTATAATATGTGACTCTTATTTTATTTGTTTTTAAATTATACATGTAACGTTTTGTTGTTAATTTTTTTTTTGCCTACAAACTATTTTGTTACATTGTGTGTCAGAAAAGCATAATCAAAGACATAGGATAGTTTTTTTGGGTGTCAAAAACATACAATAATAAAGATTATTTTTAACTTAGCATTATTCAACTAATTATTTTTGATTAAGAGAATTAACTGAGAGTAAGTAGTAATAGTATTTTCCTGTGGATAAAAAACACACATACAATTATTTCCTTTACCTCTGACAGGGATGTATAAATACTGTTCTTAAGAATCCCGTATTACCGTTAAAGTATAATGACAGTTCAAAACAAACTTTTAACAAGTATATTTTTAATTATCTTTTTACCTTATTCATAAGATCAAAGCTTTTGTTTCAACAGACAAATTCTTACAAAGGGCACGTGTAAAGAGGAAGGGAGGGACAAAACATTTGTATCTTAAAACTTTCTTAACATCATAATGAAACCTCTCATGTCTTGAAGAAGTTTTCATGTCCGTCGGTCGGGAAGTTTTTCAAGCGGTCGCCATCATTGCTTGTTGACGTTATGCTCTGTGTATACGCTATTCTATTTCCGGGTTTTCTCTCACGTCGCTCTCACATGTTGATGCGCCTTTGCTGCCTGTCCAAAACACACTTACGCATTTACAGTACATATAAACCCCTGCAATGGTTGTGATTCAGTTGCTATGTTCGTTAGAATGAAAATATGTTGTGAACTGTGCTGGGATGTGTGGTATTCAGTAGATAATTCTCTTTTCGGAACGCTGACATTTCTTGTGAGCGGCGTTGTGTGTCGTATCTAAATTGAAAATGTGAACTATTTGTCAAGCTTTTATATAAAATGTATTTTATTCAAAAATATTTGTCTGAGAGGTACAAATATATGTATAATCCTTACAGCGAATCGTACTCAAGCTGATGGTTTTAAATGTGTTTTTAATGCCCCAATAAAAAGAAGCCAAGAGGGATAGGGATTGTCTATTTTAAATGAGCCCATTAAATAAGGTTTAGCAGGAAATGAATAGCATAAAGATTGGTCACTTACATTCTTCTTTGTTTAAGGTCGTCGACCACATATTGACAAACACTTTAGGGTGTTTTCGTCAATGTAGTTGAGACAAAGGGACAAATTTGGGTTAATTAAATTCCAGTGTCGGGCTTTGGGCCCCGATGTCTCGGGCTCGTCACGGCTTCTTGGACAAAGTACAGCCTTATCACTGTGCTAGTTGGTTGACGGTTGCGCCCCCTCTCGCACCTCCACTGAAGATTAATGTTCTACTAATGAATCAGCTACCGTGACAAATCATGCCGCGGTAATGGATACGGCATTTCTGGTGTTGCCACAATAAATTACTTAACTGATATTTTGATTTTATAATTCGTGCGAAGAAAGGTATAAGCAAGATCTGGATGATAGCCTGCTGCAAAGATATTTATTCTGTTAATCCAAGTTTAAAACAAAATTAGTTTGATCTGATAATTTTGTGGTTATCGGATGGGAACAACTAGTAGTTAATGCTCGTATGCGATCATGCCTAAGCACAAACTGAGCCGGACATTTACTGCTAACTGCTAAATGTAGTTTTCAATGGTTTTCAATTGCAAAGCAATTAGCAGTTATTGCTGTTCTTAGTTCTGTTTATACCACTGGAAGAACAAGAGGAGTTAAAGTAAAATAATTTTGTGATCAATGTATATGAACATTAAAATATAAATAAATCATATTAAAATAGTAAAGAAAAATAACTGCGTCATTAGTAGGATTAAGATATATCATTTAATTCAATATTACATATTTGATAGATGAATTCATTGATTGTAATTAAAACAAGGTGCTTAAATCTATTGTGTAATAGTCATATTGCAATGCTTGTAAAAGGTAGCTAATAAGTACTTTAAAAAAAAATCATCATTCTCCTCTTTTATTTCCTACAGGCAGGAAAATAATTATGTCCCCTATTTCAGTCCAGGATTTTCTATCGTTGCCTTCATCATACCATGTATTATGTAATATATCTTCTGAATTTGAATTTAGAATATCGACTGTGAACTGGCAACCGGTACTATCTCAATTTTGACAACTTTACAGGATGAAGAAAAAACATGTTAGCATAATTTATACAGCATCTCGTGTGTTAAATAAAAATACGTAGTTTTTAAATATTTTTATTGCACATGTAATTAAAAATGAGTTAGGATTTCATTTATTCATTTAGGATTGAAAAAGTGAAATCCTCAAAAAATTGAGATAGGACCGGTTGCAAGTTCACAGTCGATATACCAAGGGGTATATCGACCAAGGGGTTTACCTTTACGTTAAACTAAGATTAAAACTTTAAAAAATATAATGTTCAAAAACCAATCTCTTTACATTCAGCTGTGCGATGGAACGAGAAAGAGACAAAGATTCTTCTGATTTATGCTAATATTATTATGATTCCTGAGAAATCGTATTTAAATGGTTCCATAAATATATATTATTTTTATCGATGGCACATGTGACGGAGTGTTCACATATTGCTCGCAAATCACTACAATTTAAGCGTGTAGATTTAATAAGACACGCAGAATTAGATCCAATCTGTTTGTGCTTCTACGAATAAAATAAGATTTATTAAAACTTTTGTCATCTAACATTATTGTGTGCAGAATAATAATATATATTGTTACAGTTGTAACGAAACATATCTTATGTAATCTACTGCTCGCCTAGAAATGTGACCTTTAGAAAATTGGACTGGCTGAGACTTTCAATTGTAATCAAGCTATTAGGTACATAGAAAAGACGGCCGTTTTATTTCAATAATGGTCTGGCAACAATGCTAGATATAATACGTTAGATGCTTATGCCTAAGTTTTGTTGAAAGGGCAAATCACAAAGAAACATAACTGCGGGCCTGTCTAGGGAATAGGGCTTTAGATTTTTAATATTGTTTTGTATTGTCATAATAAACAATGACTGTCCTGTGTTCAAAGTTTAGATTATTTTTCTTTGTCGTACGGGGTTGTGCAAATGAATAAGTAGAGTTTAAAAATCCCTTACTCCTCGCACTTTGTTGAAATATTTATTGTGTATAAAATAAGAACAACCTGGTGAAAGAATAAGAGGCAAGGTATAAGGCAAAATCTATTCACACTTATGGATAAAAAGGTAACCCTATCATCTACCACACACGTCGTGGTGTCATCATGGTCAGAAGGGTAATTTTACTTAAAAAAATGAAAAACATAAATTTGATCTAGTCTCATACATACAGTCACGCCTGTACTTCCCAAAGGTTAGACAGAGTTGTATTAATTGTACACCCACAGTTTGCTGGTAGGTATGTTTAGGTCCCAAGTTATAGGGGGCGAGCCTATTGCCATTTACCGGGAACAAATTCAAACTCCGAACTATTACTGAGATTTCATAGAAAAATCCAATAACATTTTGCTCGACCTGGGAATCGAATCCCGGACCTCTAGCGTAGCAGTCTAGCTTGGGCCCACTAGGCTAATGAGGCATTTTCTATCTAGTTTCAATTTCTTAACTGTTAAATGTTATCACGAACTGTATTCAATTGAGATGGAAATTGACCCAAAGATGACATTTGTGACGTTTATAACACTCAATCTGGTCCCAATACTCTAAACATCTCTTTCTGAAAAAAAAAAAAAAAACTACATCTGAAAAAATATGAGTTTCAAGATGCGGATTCCAATCTTTTGTATTACCTAGACTTGGCTGTATCTTACATAACCTTCTGTGCTCATGTCATGACATACTAGGGATCGATAAAAAATAGTAGAAATAATAATACCTACCTACTGTTAATTTTGTGGAAACTGTTTCTTAAGTTACGAATTGTCCAAAAATTGGAGGTACAACATGACAAACGTACAGAATAAAACCCTTCAAGTTAGTTTACCAGAAAGTTAGAACCTTTCAAGGCAAATACGAGACTGAATAGGTAAATAGCAGTTAATCATGCACGTGTGCTTAGCGGTAACTATTGATAAATGCGCTTAGCATTTACATAAGCTCTAACGCTTCAAACAAATATAATAAACATGCATTAAACGAACTACTACGTATGACACGCTCATTATTTATGAGTGTTGATAGCGAGAGAAATCATCAAAAATCATTAATAACGTAATTAAATATTTTATAACTGTTTCTAAGTGATTTAGTCGTAAGTAGAATTATTTATTTTATGTTAGCAAACTTCTTTTTAATGTGACACTACGTCATATCAAAACTTATTGTCATCTCCGTCTTTATGTTGTAAAACAACTTATCTTTAGCAAGTTGATAAATGGCGCTCAACAAAAATAATTTCTTTTCCATAAGATATTAAGTGTGGCCATGAATACACGCCAGTCTAGTGAATGCGGCCTTTATGTGACGGTAATGGCGTGGATAACATACATATATCCCCGCATTTCTAGAGTGATGCTGCCTGACAGTTATCTTATTATATAACTCTGACTATTGTAGCTAGAAGGCAACTTTATGTAATGTACTATTGGCACTTTGAATGTAACATAAAATTCCAATCGCAACGAGCGATGACCACCTGGGACCCGATCGCCTTATTTACGTTTGCCAAAGTTGATCAGAACTGCACCGTTAAAAACTCGGAGTAAATAGAAGGTAACGTTATAAAGGGCACCAAAGTAACGATGCACATAGTTTAAATTGATTTTATTGGGATGGTGCGCAAGTACACATATGTAATATGTGTGTTAACTCACCTCCTTAAAATTTGTTTTAATAAATAGCAGATAGTTATTATCATAGGTTATGTTATAATATGTTAGTATATGTAGGTATATAAATTTGCATTACGATTCAATTCATATACTCATAACATCAGTAGGTATATTGTAACCTACATTCATTGCAAATAAATGATTTCTGATTGCTATACCATATGTTGACACAAATATCAATGATGTACGCCTAGGTACAATATGTTCTGACACGTATTTTTTTAATTATTGTCAATTTTATTCGTCCAAGTATGACATGCTAAAATTCTACGGTAAAAGACAAAAGGTGTCATGCTTACAAAAGGGGAAAAATGTGTTTGTGGTATTTTTTGAGAGGTGGCGGAGTATATTGGCCTCCTTTTGACTTAAAACCTCACTTAGCTGTATTTAATTTTTAATTTATGGTCGGTGCCGTTTTGGTATTCGCGATTGCATAACTTGCAAGATTTCTTTCATAAAATATTTTATTTAGGTACCTACCTACTCTATATTTGTATTTATATCGCGGCCAAGTATCAGATAACGTTATTTTCAATACATTATGATGAATGCATATCATAAGCATTCAACAAAATATGTCTAACACAAACACGACTGGTGTTAATGAATAGCTATTAAAGGAACTTAAACAAATCAGTAATTAAACCTAATTTGGACATCGAAGTTAAATTAAAAGGTTGTTAGTTGATTAAAGCTCTTAAAGCACCAAATTTACGTTTGAAATACAACACAAATTGTGGTATTAGGGCGTAGAGTATGCCCGTTTAATCTAGGTTTAATATATTTCCAAAACAGAATGTTAAACTAACAGCGGTGGCTAATATGATAGTAATAATCCTGTTTTACATATTTACACACGCCGTTAATCTACATTAGGTACTCTTATAATCCTCGTTTAAATAACTTGGGTAACACTTTATTCTACTATAGTCAGACTAATGCCCAGCTATGGGCTACGGCTGTTATGGCCGGAAATATTAATATAGAATCCCTCTAGCTACAAGTATAAACGCTCAATCAACTTGTCATGTATTGCAAAGCTCATTCTGTTTCTCATAATATGTTTGTGATGATACACAAAAAAGGATATATTAAATATAATGTAGTTTAGTATAATAATGCTGTACTATTATACTTTCTTTACTTTGGGTACCACTATAAGTGGATTGTAAGTTCTTATGATAAATACATTTCTTTAAACCGAAGTACTGATGCTGTATTATGTACAGGAGCATATTTCTAAAAAATATTTTCACTTCGATAAAAGGTTATGATGAGTAGCAGTGGTAGCCTAGAGGTATGACCATTGGACTGACAAGTCGAAGGTCTCGAGTTCGGAATTATGTGCGTATTAATAATTATTTAATTATCACTCGCTTAAAACGGTGAAGGAAAACGTCGTGAGGAAACCTGCATGCCTTAGAGATTTTTCTCGATGGTGCGTGAAGTCCGTCCACCCGCACTAGGCTAGCGTGGTGGACTATAGCCTAACCCCTCTCATTCTTTGAAAGGAGACCCGTGCCCAGCAGTGGGACGGTATATGTGTTGATGATGAAAAGTTCACGAACATTATGAAGCGAGGGCTAAATAATATACTTTCTTCAACTAGTAATTTAAATAGGTACTTAATCTTATGTTTTAGTATTTTTTGCATACAGAATGTGAAGGCAAATTTCGACCTGGCGGTTGGGACTTGCGGTGGCTTAGTGATCTTAGCGTCTGATTTATAATCCTGCTCGCAGTCGAATTTTAACTTTTACGTATTAAGATGTAATGTGTATAATGTATGTGTATTAAGATTATAATCAAAATCTCACTGGGGTGATATTTGTCGTCACTTTATATATACCAGTGACCAACAAAAGACAGCAGGTATCTAAAGTGCAGAGCCAAGTTCATTCCAATGTTTACATAGTGTTCCAGTTTAACATTGTTCCCTAATACCTTAATGGTTGTGTGGACAGCGTTACTGGGGACGTTGGGGCAGGGGAGTTCGGTCAGCCGGCTCCTTTACATCCCGACACTGAGGCCTTTGTAATGTTATCCCTCGGGCGAGGCTGCCTTGCAAGACGACTCGGATTCCTGCATAGTGCTCTTAAACGAGTTTAAATGTACTGGGTGTCCGATGTTATTAAGTTAGAGCTGTGAGTTTAGAATGCAATGCTTTTGTTAAAACTTGTATATTGCTTTAAACGAGAATTCTAGTGCGTGCTAAGCTTCTGGTCAGTTTAAAGACGAGATTCCTTAAAATGATATTTTTACCTGATAGGTATATACGGTGAAGGAAAACATTGTGACGAAACTTGGACTTAGTGGGTGTGAATGGCTGACGTTCAATAATCACGAGAGCCGGTGAAACAGATATCTGAATAAATACCCTGAGATAATTAACCTAATTACCCCTACCTACTTATTTTGTTTGTTTTCAGCTTTTCTAAACTATATTATTAGACTAATTAACTTACCTAGGTACTAAATAAATCTAATGACGAAATAAGCACCTACACAGTCCAATTATTTTATTACATCAGAGATTTTATGATTATTATTGTAGTTACAGTCTCTTTGACTAAATACAAATTAATTCTACAAAAGAGCGGATTTTCTTTGAACGCCAGCATCATTTGGGAAAAGTAGACGTCCAAAAAATCTCATGAACATGAATAATATTAATTAGGTACCTACTTAAAATGAACGAGACAAAAAATGTGTATGTACTATTTTTTCCTTTTAGAAATATTTCATTATATTACGGAGTTTGATATGTTAAAAAAGAAAAAAGGTTTTATATCCAGTAGTGGGATAAAAAGCTCTGTATGATGATGTTATTTATCGTCTCACTAAAAAAATCAATGTTGCCGATCCTTGATATCTTCAATACGATTAGGGAGATTTATTATTCATGATAAATATAAAATAAATTGCTTAGCAGCCCACCTAGTTTTATCTCGTGTTTTTCATCCAGTTAGAAAAGTAAAGCTATCTATACGTTATCATAGAAGAAGGTAAGTATGTGAAAAAATGCATTTTGGACGGGAAATTAATATACATATAGTGAGAACATCATCGACAGTGTGGCGGTTTATATTATCAAACGCTAGACTATCAATGTTGTCACCGCAAGGCACATCATCTTGAAGAGAGGTAGGGCATGGTGGGAGTTATTCCTCTCAAATTGGAGCCGGCCGACTGGGGAAGTACATCCGCCTTGCAGAAAATCGAAGTGTAATAACACTGGTTTGAGCTGTGTTGTGTTCCTTACGGTGAGCGAGGAAACGTTGTGTCGGCAGTGGGGGGACTTACCAACCTAACTATTCTTCTTTTGTTTTACAGGGTCGGCAACATGCAATTGACACCCCTGGTGTTGCAAGCGTCTATAGGCTACGGTAACTGCTTACCATCAGGTGGGCCGTATGCTTGTTTGCCACATTAGTGGTATAAAAAAGGCAATCACATGATCTAGCTGTCACGCGAACCTGGCGTATCTTTATTATTCTGCCATGACTAAAACTATGCTATCAGGTAGGTTTCTTCTTTCTTTTTAAAGTTACTTTGGTTTTGTTAACATCTTAGCCGTCTTAAAAAATAGCAAAGCATATCTTACGTATTCTCAATGTAATGCAAAACCTCTAGGTTTACAAGGATCGTAGAATGTAATTTTCTATGTTGATAGGATATTATTAACTTAGGTAATATTTTATTTACAATTACAATAACATTTTGATACATCAAAGCAAACTCAGTTTTCCTCAGGCTGTCGTGGTAACGTTGTTTGGTTACTAATTTTATTCAGTGGCCTTTGTGCAGACGTCGATCTTGGCTCTGAAATTTTAAATAATATTTTATATTTGAAGAAAAATACGACTTAAATTTTTTTGATGGGGACATCCTTTGTCAAACCATTTTTTTAAACTCATTACCTACATTTTATTTAAAAAATCGGTATTGATCGATGTTTTTATAAGTTCGATTAAGGTTTCGTGTTTAGCGGTAGTGTTCGAAAAGTTCTTTTACTGCATAACATACCATCACGCCTATATACCTTGAATGGCTTGGCAGAGGTATATGTACTAATATACACCCACAGTTTGCCAGTATGTTTAAGTCCCATGTAATAGATGAAGAGTCTAATGCCATTTAACCGGGCACAAATCCAAACTCTTAGCTGCTACTGAAAAATTCATAGAAACCCCAATAACACTTAGGAATCGAACCCAGGATCTCTAGTTTAGCAGTCGCTCTTACGACCACTAGACTAAAGAGGCAGCCTTTAACGGGCTTTTACGAAAAAAATATTTATAAAAAAACTATTAACTACTTAAAAAGTATGACTAGTTTCCATAATACATAGAACGCTAAAAAGCCGCCGGGGAATACAGGCCTGCCAAACAAACAATCGCCTGGCAAACGCAATGGTAATCTTAGCTGTTGTTATCTACACACAAGGAGATATTGGCTCCTAGTTCCTTGAATAAATCCCTTAGTCGCTTTGTATGATACCAGTGGGACTACTCGGAAACATGATCTCTGATGTAATTTGGATCAAAACCAGCCAAGCTTTCTAAATTGTATTGATTTGAAAATATATGTGTTACGTATTATGTATGTATATTACTTGTAATACTTATACTACCTTATACAGTGGGTTGTTGCCATCAATGGTGGCTGAGGGTATCGCTGAAACAGCGTTGTTGGCATTCCTATGAATGCTAATAACTTCAAGCAAAGCAATAGCCTATTTCGCCTCACACGGGTGACACACAACTGCTCCAATAATTAACTTTAATTTATTATTTACAATCACTATTTATTATATCAAACTATATCATATAAAATTATATTATTTATAAGAACAAATCTTATGTTAGTCTTATTGACATAGGTTGTTATTGTTTTCATAGTAATCGTAATTTTACGTACGTCAACAAGTACATTCTGTTGCTGCCAGTTTAAAATGATATTTTACTATACTTTTTTGTGTTTATTTGATATCCCTCTGTGTGTGTGTTGAGTTCTTGTTGGTTGAGGAACAAAACCATTATTTTTCTTTATTTTGAGCAGATTTAGTTTTTATTCGGTAGCGTGATGGTCACATTTATCTTTCAGGCCTGCACACAAATCCGATGATTGACAATGAGATAAACTATGCAGTTTATGCCTCTAATAATACTACAATTTGTATTCACGATATGTATAATTTATAGGTAATGCGTTGAGCGCAGTGTGGGTTGTGTTCCAATTGGTATGAACACGTACGCATCGTTACATCGTCGGCCTCTTAATAGTACTAACTCGATAGTGGGTAATATTAGTGAATGAGTGAAATGTAGGTATATGGGGTTGTCTTATTCTTCGGAACACTAAACTCATTAAATTAACTGTAATAGAACTGGTATTTAAAACTTTAAAAACAACGATAATGGTGCAAAATAAGAAAGCATGTAATATACATAACTAATTAGATCGCTTATGAATTAAATTCGATATTATATATTCACAATATCCTCATGGAACGCATTGGGAAACGGATCCAAACTCACGCTGTCTATTAGAATTAATCGGTGTACAAAGATAGACGGAGCGTTTAGCCGCAATCAATGGATACCGTATTGAGAATTTAATTATGATGTAAATTAATAATAATCCTTCTTATTAACGCCATTCGGATTCTGAGTGGCCTTTATCTCCGAGGTGGGGTATTTTTCTGTCAATAAATACTCAGTCAGAATTACAAAACTATAATTATAGTATTTAACGAAATAAAACCTCATCCAAAGAAAAGGAAGCTACGCTTGCGTAGCAGTTTTCAGTGCTACGACGACTACGGCGTAGCGACTACGGGATTCTTATAGATAAAAACTTGAGCGTAGGTCGTGTGCATTTCGGTTGAGAATAATGTTATTTCTAGAAAATGTTGTAGTTACTAAGGAATGCGGCAAGAGAAGCGGTATCGTAGCGTTCTACGAAGTAGGTTCCCTAGTAGTGGACGATAACCGGCTGACAAGTGATTTTACGATATGACACTAAGAAAATTAACCTTAAATGCAGGTATATTTTTTACCATTGTACATAATTTATATTCTCGTTACTCACTAAGGTTATATATTTGTTCGGCCTTTATAAAGAATTGTGGCGGGTGTTCAATTTCCCAGACCAGAAATAGTAAGATTAATTAACCATTTAGCCGATTGGATAAATATTTTTGTGGACTAACTGCTTTACAAAAACTTCGCTGAAATCAAGTTTGTGTAAGATTTGCATTATTTTATCCTGTCTCTTTTAAATTTAATGAATTTAGTTCCACTTATCTGTTTTCTCAAATAATAAGTTGAAAGTCTGCCGCCTACGTTTTATACCTTAGAAGACCTTTATAAGTTTTGCGGAAAGTCTAATTAATATTTTACTTTAATTTTCTTATTACAATGAAATGATTAGCTATCAAAGTACCTACCTATTAAATTGATGTTAAATAATTTAGATTTAGGCTAGTTAATAACGAACACTTACTTTGATACACAATGTTGTTAAGGAGATGCCTAAAACAACATTTTCTTTCTTTAGCGGGTATTTTCAAGAAAATAGCTTGTGAGAAACACGATGAGTCATTGAACAGTAATTTCAGAATGGTTTCGCCCTGTCGATTTCAACGAGATCTGAATTAACGAGTTAGAGAATTGTTACTCTGGCTTCTAAAACTAGCTTTTGGCAACTGAGTTTTATAATACAATGTTCAAATAAATATTATGACTATAGATATAAATCGCTAAGTACATTGAATTTTGTTTATCCATAATTATTTACCGCAATACATAAATATAATATTATTAATGAGTTTTAATATAAATAATTATAAACGGTTCAATCAGGCAACTAACAGTGATATCACCTGTATTTAAACAAATTCTATCAATATTTAATGTTAGTCTGGTTTCGCTCATTACGTTTAAATATATGTTGTACGATTAGAGTGAATTGTAATTTCAAAAACATAGACATACCATTACGCCTGTATTTCCCGAAGGGTTAGGCAGAGGTGTACAGTAAGCCACAGTTGGCCGGTATGTTTAGGTCACATGTAATAGGAAGCTAAACCTATTTATTGCCAGTAACCGGGCACAAATCCAAACTCCGAGATGATACGGAGAATTTCAATCCAATCACACTTTGCTTAACTCTAGCGTAGCAATCACCCCTGTGACCACTAATGAGGCTGTTGTATTTAATTATAATTATATGATCTAGTAAAATAAATATTTCTAACAATAACGATTTGTGAGCTAAACGAAGTTCAGAGCAAAAACTAGTCTAGAAATAATTTATGAACACTCCAACATACCCAAATAAACAAAATATACACGCTAAAGGAACGAGAAGGGAGACCATTTGGAAACCGATAAGCAATACAAGTGGCGCGCAGAAATCACCCGAAACCCACTTGTTTCCTGCTGCTGAATAATGTGATCAAAGTTAATATTAAATCAGCTGTTCAATAACATTGTATGTTCTCTGATGCAGAGGTGATTTTATTAGTCTCAACAGAGCTTAAGCTTGAGCAAGGAACGTAAAAAAACTTCGGCCGACCCAAAAGTTTTGTCATGTAACAATGTAATTAGCCCCTAGGAGTTTGCCGGCCTCTAACTTGTAACAAATTCTTTATCTCGCCTCGGCGTTTTCACTCATTAAAATTTAAATTGTGGTTATATGATTCATTTAATTGCTTTTGTGGAACGCATAGCTAACACAGCAAATTTCATTTTCAAATGATCACAATATTAATTAAATTGTTAATATTATTTTTATGGTTCAAAGTTTCAATGTTATTTTATATTTAAAATTGAAATACCATAATTTGCGAACTTCTTTCTTATTTACACAAATGTTAACCGATGTTTAAATATGTACGTGCACGTAGTAGGTACACACACGAGTATGCACATGCGGTTGGTTAATTGAAAACAATTTCGCCGCTGGATCTTTCTGAGAATTAATTCACAAAGCGGCTACGTTGTATTATTCGGGCGAACACTTGCCATTAATATTTGATCGTAATTTAAGTTAGTTACACACATGAGTGGAATCTTGCTTAAGATTAATCCTCTGGCTGGAGTTAGTAAAGCTCTCGCGGCCTGAGTTGCTAAGGTTGTTAGCAGTAGTGGCCTCGTCGCATGTTTATTTCAGAGATTGCGAGGGTGTAACTTGAGACTGTTTGCTGGTTTTGAGGGCGGCGCGCAAACACCGCCTCCCGCGTACATACAACAGCTTAACGAGCCAACTCCGGCTCATCAGGGAATAGCTTCGCATGGGGCGAATGAGTGTCGAATAATACCTTATGGTAAAAAATAAATTTTACTTTGAATAATGAATTTAAGAGTGTACAATAGAACGGAGAACCGTGTCAGGGACAATAAGCTTGGCGGAGCGCAGTTTGTTATCGGGTGTGTGCGTCGGGAGTCGGCGCGCGGAGGTGGAGCGACACAATCGCGCCGCGACTCGCCGCGCCTGAATACACACGCGACGCGATGTTCACTCCGCGACGGATATTGGGTAGGCGAGCGCACGGTTTAAACTGAACACTTTCCTTACAAAGCGAAAAGTTTCAACTAAATGCATACGGCCGTCCCGTTTGTGCGCTCAACTTTACGTTTGTCAAGTTACAAACTTTCTGTCGCACTAACTAGACCACTGCCAGATGTACGGCTATATAGTTTTAAATATGCGCGTCTGTTATTCACCAAGTTATCCCACCGCATCGCTGTGAATTCTATACATCGACATACTACCATATTCAGAATAATTTAATGATCTTCCTGGCATTGTGCATTGGTAACTAAATACTATAAACTAACATGTTTCTGTAGGTAAAACAAAAAATACAAGTAGAACAACTTAAAAACAATTTTATGGTGTTCTACTTGTATGTTTTGTTGAGAAAACAGTTTTTTGTGAACTAGGTACTAACCTAGTTCACAAAAAACTTTTTTCTCCCTACTTTTGTATTTGAATTTACTTTCACTGACTCGATTGTCATGTGATCACCCAATACAAACCTAATTTCTTTCGCATGGAAAAACCTATAATTATATATCATAGTATCACATAAATACTCTAGATGCTTCGTAGATTAAAAGATAACGAAACATCTTGAAGCGAACACGCCGGATTTAAAACGGAAAGTTACACTAATCCGTCGCGAGCCACCAGTAATTTATTTTTCAATTAAATATAAAGGTGTAGGTACTGAGCGCAGTGGTGGTGGATGAATGGTTTTCTAATGAATCTGGCGCGAACTTCGTTACCGTAATGGATAACATGAGCGTCCACGTCTCACAATACCTCACGTACAGAACAATGTACGTAAGCATCAGCCTGCATTTGTATTGTCGCAGCATTTTTTTCACTAACTACCGTGACATTTTCATCATCATTTTGATCATTTTTAAACATGCATTAACAAATTTGCAAAACAGAGACTTGCCAATTCGACTTTTGAGCTGGTCGTGTGATAACCTGCGTTTATAACCCCCATTTGAGAGGAAAGTTAGAATGTAACTAACTAGGTAACCTTAAAGTATGTAGGTACATACACATATAAAAGCATAAACATGGAATTTTTAGTTTCCAAGGGTCACTTTAGGCAAAACACACAACAATAGGCCGGGATGTAGTTGAGATTAGGAGTAAAGGAATTTCAAGTTTTATCTTGATTGCTCGCTTAGGGGATTCGAGGGGAATTGGTGATAGTACCGTATCACATTTTGAACTGCTGAATACAAAACTAGTTTCTAACTCGCTAGTAGGTAGGCCGTGGGTAAGTATAAGTAATGTCGGAATAAAATTTCGTTTTAGTTTGCGCCGTTCTCCCTAGATACTTAATTACCTTATACCATTAAAACACAGCATTCAGTTCAAAAACCTTATGTAGATTGATGATGACATTTCACAGGCACACGTACACATAAACTGAAACGCCACATAAAGTACATAAAACATAACAATGTTTAACATCATGAAGTAAAGAAAAATAAAGCAAACACTAGAAATTGCGAGAGTACGAGTACGTTTACAGTAACATATCGCGTCACTGTGATGTAGATATCATGTCTTATGATAACGCAGGTATTTTGCTAGATAATCCTTCGCGAAGAATTTCATATTTCACCGGCGAATAAGTAGCGTATTATTTCGCGTCAGACAGGTGTCGCTCTCGTCAGCCGCCTAAATTCATCTCTGTATAGCAGGTGCACACAGAACGACGCTTCTAATCCGGCCCTGACGGCAGCTCTCGCTTTATGTAGTGCTGCCTTAAGATAAGGATGAACCTACATTATGTTTCGCGAGATCGTGTACCTGTTTGGAACCGTACAAATACAAGGATTTACGGTTGTTATGTATCGTGTTTTGTTTTTAATTGAGCGTGTAGCCAGATTACTTTAATTAAATATATTTGCTGCAACTCCCTAGATACAGATGGGCCTCTAGTTTGGGGGTCATCAATCTATTCATACAAAGTAATCTGTGATAAGTTATAAGAAACTTAATGTACAAACCTAATCTAAGTTACCTACGTTACGAAGGACTGAATAATTTGTATTATTACTTTTATTTTGTGTATCGTCTAAGTCTCAAGTGCAATTATATCGAACTTTCTTAAAGGTACAATATTTAAGATTATATCCTAGTATTTATTAAATTAAATTATTCTTTTATTTTTATAATTTGATATAGAGTAATGAATGATATTATGATATGATGAGGGGCTTATGGCTAAATAATAACTACGCTGATCAATCGATAAGCAAAGTTAAGCCGCGTTAGCTGCGGCGAGTCTGTGGATGGGTGTTCTCCGTACCTCTGAGACAACGTGAAGCTGTCGGCCCCGATTGTCATAGCCAGAAGTTGGTAGTCAGAATCCCAAAAAGCCTGACAAGCCGTCTATCCTTGGGATATCGGTATTACCCAGGAATTGGGTTGCAGAGGTCTGAAGGCAGTTGCTTCGTATTAAATACTGATATTCAACCGCATCTGGTTAGACTGGAACTCGACTCTAACATACATAGTTGGGAAAAATGCTCGGAAGATGATGTATCTATATACATTATCTTCCGAGCATTCATGTGTAATAACCTAAATATAAGTATTCAGGTCGCGATGTCATCCATCTAAAAATTCTATTATGTTGTGCTTAGAACTTTTAGAGCGACGAAACGATAATTTGTTTACAATGTGCTACTAATGATGTCTTTTGAACGTTTAGTTTTTGTATAAGACCGTCAGTTTTTCTTTGATGCGATCGAACTATCACTGTGTCGAAGATATTAAAGAGAGACGCAAGTTTTAATATTAGTTTTATCGATCAAACGGTTATGGACGATATTAGACCTGTACAAAATTTCTTTCAACATATTTTATTTGAGGATAAAAATACTATTTTAAGCATCACCGCAAAACTGGAACTGCTTTTTAGTACATTTTATGTAACTTTTCCCCACAGTAATATAATACCTACATCGTACAGGAGTTTAATACTGAGTAAACGAGTAAGTTAACTCCCTTTTTATATTTAACATAAACCTTTTCATAAAATTGCCCGCTTATTACACATACAGTGTTCGTGAAGTGAGGTAAAAACAAAGGGCAATAAAATAAATTGTTCCTTTTGAATTACCCCATCAAATACCACTCGGCAACAATGGAGCCTTCTGATGAATTATCAATTTTCTCTTTGTCACACGCCAAACAAAAACTCGCGATCATCGTACCTGGGGAGCGCGTTATCTTGGCAGAGACATATGACCATTATTTGTATGTGTGCGTCTGATACCTGTGAATGTGTGCGTGTATATCAATCAATTGGTGACGACAGTCGGATTGAAAGTATGCCCCGTTGATCGAACCGGAATATGTATATGACATTACAAAAGCTTTTCTGCATCTCGTTGATTTGATTACACAAATTCTTTTCTGTTCGTTTCGCTTAAAGCCATCTTCAAATCACATCGTTTTCGAATATTTTAGATTTTATGCTACTCGAGTAAGAAACGAAGTGACGAGAATTTGAACATGTGTATTTTAAGAAACAATTATAATGAATCAGAAACATATTATAGGCTTAAACTATTGGATTGACGCCAACAATAACGGAATAATCATCCGTCAGTATAATGAGCATTTCATCATTTATAACACTACCCGTTATGTTGCAGTGTTGCCCGCGTTTATCGAGTCATGAATTTATTGACTAAGCTTGTACATTAGGAACGTTTCAACTTAATTACAAGTTTATAGGCTTTATAGTTTCTACAATTTCGGGATTAGTCGATGTATACTATTTCACTTTTATCTATGAGCAAACGTTCATAATGATGTTACCGGTAATGTATAAAATCTAGAAAATGTATACATTTCCTAAGAAATGTCAGAAATGCCGAGCCAATTTAGGAAATAATTTATTAAACTTCCGGATCATGTTCAGGAAATTTCTAGAAAAAGTTATTTCAGGCGTTTCCTGTTGATTTAAGTAATTATGTACATTTCCTAAGAATTCTATATATTGACGAATTACATACATTTCCGGTAGCACTTATACAAAAAATTATAATTAATCACAAGGCATTAGTATGCATGACAGAATCAAAATGCAGTGAATAACGGAAGGTATCCGAAATAGAATATCAACGCTTGAGATGATAGCATCATGCCTGATAGATTCAGCACTAAAGGCATTGAGTACGTAGGAGCACATGTATTATTTCACACGAGTCAATAAATAGCAATGCTGGTGATACACGAACGAAACTAACATGGTTCGAGCGTATGAGGTATATAAAATACTTCGCCTGCTTTCGTAAATATTTTTGTGTTTGTTGGAATTTTGTTTCATATATGGCGGAAATATTGGATACCTATAGCTTAATAAAGTAGATACAATTGTATGATAATGGTTTTGGCATAAAATGAAATGAATTACTGTTATTAGCTGTAGAAATATACAGTTTTTTTACTACTTTATTATAGCTCGGTTTGTACCTCTTTATTTCACTGCATAAAAGTTCCCTTTGGTTTTATGAACAGTTGCTATAATAAGGTACGCCAGCAGGTTAAGATATCCAAAACTGTCAAATTTTCTCAATTGAATTTGAAACGTATATGCATACAAAATATGTATTAAAGTTGAAAATTAATAAAAGAAATTTGACTGATTGTGGTAGCTTGATGTGCTGGTACTTGTAAAAACTGTTGCTCTGTAAGTTTTTCAATGCCTCTCAAAACCTTGTAACTCACCTACTCGCTTCTGCGTTTAATTTCTCGTTAAGTAACGTGTAAGGCAGGCCTTACAATTAATTTTGTAATTATCTTTACTTGATATGAAACTCACGCGTGCCTAGCTGCGCGCCCTTTTTAATCATCCAAACTTCCAAAATTTGTTTAAACTCCTTACACATGTAAATCTACAAGTGAGTACAGGAGTTATTAAGTAATTTTATTATTTTTCCCCCGCCGACGCTGTCGCTCTCTCGTGATTGAATTAGAGTAATTTCGATGAACAGATTGCGACAAACGGGCCTCCAGAAAAGAGGGAGATACTTACATAGATATTCTTATGTCATCTCATTGGCCTACACTGCCGAGATTTAGGCCCTCGTAATCCAAAAAGAAGGAACAGTGTGTAATTCAGTCAATTGATTATAATTGTTAAATATATAAAAAAAAAAAATCTTTCATATTATGTTATTTTGTTTAATGTATCTTACTTTGTTAAAACATATTTAGGAATAAGGATTTAAGTGACTCCCAACTTTACAACGTTTTCAGCAAGAAGAGATATCTTGACACAGAAGAGAGAAGTAAATCGTCGTACAAATACAGGAAGAATAAACTCGTAACTTGAACAAAAGAGACGGAGAGGAGGTTAGAGCACAAAGATGGTGATTTAGTGATCATCAAGCGTTCTAATTCGACGTGAACTGGAAAGGTTTCCACTTCAAGGACCTCCAAGATGAAGGGCAATGTCTAAGTAAATAAGCTTGGCCCTACCTCAAGACCAAAGTAATTCCTCTTCAGCTGCTGACCTTAGGAAAAAATGACCACATATCTTTGTCTGTTCAATTAATATTATTGTGTTTGAATGAAGTGCGACATTACACTTTATGAGTATATTATTGATTGTAATGCCGAAAAGTTCTCAGGTCATTCAGGCGTCATCGAAGTCAACAACATGTTAAAGAAAGTAATTAAAAGGTTCCCATGGCGGGGAATTGCCATTTTTATTATAAATAATTATTAATAAACATTATAAAGAATACCTAAATAACTGTGCCCTTTATGTAATGTCCCCTATAGGCCAAACTTAATACTAGCGGCCCAAATAATACTTTACTGGGCCCTCTAATTTGAATAAACGGTGAAGTGTTACGTAGGTATTTGCGAACAAAGGCCATGGGACATCGAATAGTGATGTTGATTAAATAATAGACAATTATATAATTACAGTCGCGCCCGGTATCCCCGGAGGCTTAGGCATAGGTGTGCTGTGTCGTAAAACCGGTAATTAGGTCCCGTGTGATAGGAGCGGGAATTGTAATTATATTATGGTTGCATATGTATCAATCAACTAGTAGCAGATGCACTGATGGAGCTTCAAAGAGATAAAAAAGGAGTCTACCTATAAAAAAATATCACAATTTTAATATCGTGTACAACAAAATATTTAATTAAAACTGCAACACAAATAAATTGTAGTCCAACTTTAGTGAAATATTTGTTACAATATTTTTGTTAAAAAAAACACAAAGGTAATAATAAAATAGCTCCACCGTTGCGCACAACAGTACACAAATGAAACATTACAGTAAAAGACGGAGCTCAAAGGGTTTGATATTTTGTAAATGATCGTTTATTGGCGGCGACTGTACGCAGCTGTGTATCTGTACCCGTCCATTGGGTCGGGCGATGTTGTTTGTTCGAGAGCTTCCGGCTGTCAGACCTAAACCAATACGGTAATGACATCGACCACTCACCGCGAAAGCCTTCAAAGTTATATCTATTGTCTTTATTCAGTACCAACCTGGGTCAGTGCGAATGAACGGTCCACTTAATCAGTTATCTTGATAACGGCCGTAGTGCTGTTCTGAATAATATTAATATTCATCCAAAGGGTTTGCGCGTTTCGCAGAATTTACATAGCTATTTTAAAGCGTGTTATTGTATACAGGCAATTAATAAGAGATTGGTATTATACTATCGATTTTGTAATAATTTTTAATCGATCACATATAATGCTTTTAACGATAAGACCGCCCATTTTACCATTCTATGATATAAAACATGTACTTGGCATTTGTTTTTGTCATGAATATTGACATTAACAAATGATGATATCCTGAAATTATGAATCATGATATTCTTTAATTAATTGTGTTTTTGTTGATGATTTTACAGACACAAATCAAAATATCCAAACTTGGAACATCTATCAGTAAGTTAAAAAATAATTTGTTCCGTGCGGGGGTCGAACCCGCGAACCGTAGTGCATCAGGCGATAAACTGCGCCAATCGAACCGCCAACTTTATCGATAACTCGCTAGGCACTGTTCATTTAGTAAATTAAATCGTAATAAGTTGTTGGATGGTTCACGTTACAAGGCTGCGGCGGAGTTTTGTTTTACTGACATTGAATACATTACAAACCTTAAGTAAGGTTTGTAATGTTTTCAATGTCAGTACTTTAATTAGCAATGTAACATACTTCTGACGAAAACATTTTGTGTCTTTACAAAGTTGTTTCAAGGTTGACTTAAAAACCGACAAGCGCTGTAGCGTGTATTTTGTCAAAGTTGAAAAAATATAAAACTGATCGTTTTTAATTTATACTTTACTCTACCAGAAGTTTCGTGAACGATAGAAGGTACCGTTCCCATACATGTTTTGTGGTAGTTGTTTTAGTCAACGTTGGCAACATAAAAATAAATGGTTAATTTTATATAAAGCCAGATTAAGATGTAATTTTGGCAACACTGTTAATGTGATTAGCTGTAAGCTCCGCCTCTTCCGTTTCTCTGTCTGCTCTGTTCGCAATTTTGTTTTAATCAGTGAGAATATATTCTTTCTTGCTACTTTAAGATTCTTGCGTTATCTTCTATACAAACCATAGTCCACTGCCCCTTGAACAGTAAATTGTTTGTATTCTTATTTTAGGTGACCGCTTCGATGTTTTCTTAAAAAAATTAGACAGCTGCATCTACCATTTACTGAAAAAAAGTAGAATAGCTCTTGCTAGAGCTATTCTACTTTTTTTAGATCAATTTAATCAATCAATTAACGTTGTATAGCGTTTTATTAACTGATCATCTTGTTATTTTCCGACAACATTAGATATGTTAACACATAAGAGGATGGCTGATTGCCATCTTTACATTCACCTTTCACGTCTCCGACTTGACTAGTTAAGGGACGCCTATTCTTTGCTATGACCCGCACAGTAGAAAACTACATAGCACTATACGTATAAGGATTCCACAATTGTATCAATCCTACGTAATCACCTAAACCCCTGAGTTTCTAATAAATTTTTATCAATAGAAGTCCCAGTATAAATCACAGGCACCGCTTCTGCTGTCCTTTCGCTTACTATCGGTTTTGTCCCAATATCAACTTGTATATTTCCTAATACAATAAAAGAAATAGGAGGGTTGTCGTTAGATCAGGTAGCCAGTCAAGTGGCTCGGTATTTTCCGGAACAATACAAAGAATTATAAGAAAACGAAAGTCATCGGTCGTTCATTTGTTTTCGTTCCGCGTCATCAGTTTTTAGTGGAGGCAGGAGGAGAGCCTATTAGGAACGGACCTGATAGATCCGACATCTAGCTAATTGCCTGTTTCGATAGTTTTGCTATACTCGTAATAACGTATTCGATGCACGACTTTTGTTGTTCGCTAACTTTAATAATTTGTTTTCTTAATATCTTGTTACAGTGGGGAGTTGCTGTAGTTAAACAATCTTTGCTTTTATGGCAGGAGTTGTTAAGAGATTACATGTTGTTTCAGATTATTATTGAATTGCCTCCCTTGTTGCGTAAGTTGGCCTCGCTTCTTTTGTCTTTGTTCATACGTATTTCGGGTAAATCTCTAAATAGTATAAAACAGTCACTGTCCACGTCTTTCTTGATGTTTTTTCGCTTACTTCTTCTAAGCTACGATTTTGATACTGTTTCCACTATCATTTAGAGAATTTCTTCCAGGTGGTTTATACGCAAAATACATGCATATTAACAGTTCATAGTATGAGTACCAAAGCTGAGGCGGGCCGCTAGTTAGAGTATAAGTGGATAAGTGGTACAAAAATGAGTTTCTTAATGAATTTCAATGTTTAATTAATTTATTAACCCGTTAAGTTACAAATTACTGGCACAATGTAAAATTGGTGTTCTTGAGCGCCAGAATAAGCCTTACGCGACTTGCATAGTAGCTGTACCTGGAATTCCTCCATTTCTTTTTAACAAAAAAGCAATACAAGCAACAGCAACCAATACAGGTTTGATCAAAGTGTCATTACATTGATGAATGGTAGGAACGCATAGAAGACGAACAAACAAATAACTATTCATTTTAAATTTACTAAAAATTCAAAATTATATTATCGTATTAGTGGTTTTTCCCTATCCCATGGTAAGTATCTTAGAGTGTATATGTTTGGGTTAGATACTGTTAATTAAACAGAGATGTTGCAACGTCCAGCAGCCACGGCTGCACACAAATCCAGAGCAGCTGACCGTTCATACGGCATTCGATGAATATTGGTGCTAGGAAACGCTCAGAAAGTCCATATTTATACGTCATTATGATACTGTCTCACGCCTTTACGTCTCCGAAAGTGTCAATTTTGTGTGAAATAATTATATTTAAATTATAATTTTTATATAAATATTTCTGTTTGCCAGCGTGGTGTGAAGAAGCCCAGGATAAAAATCCTGAATGTGTGGTGAGGCTTTCGCCCAGCAGTGGTGTGTCCCACTGCTGGGCAAAAGCTAATGGGATAGACAAAATAAATAAATTATAATATTAAACTATAGGACGAAACATTGGTGCCTTCCTCTCTCCTACATTGCGTGCCCGACAGGGTAGATGATTGATATAATTTTAATTAGACTGTATATCAACTATTAACAATGTGGTATGCAATAAAGGTATCGAGTATTAAGATTGTCATTCCCTTCCTTGTCAGCATGTTGTTGGAAGTTGGCACTAGTTCTACAATATCAATGTATACGGTTCATTGTGGGTTTGAAGGGGGCCTGGTAATCTGTTAGACAGGGAAACCTAGTACGGATACCAGTCCTTCACAAAGGAAATATGTACTATCTAAGCACTGTTCTTTTGTAACTATAACTTTAAGTACCTACCTTTGTGAATGAGAAATAAAACTTTTTATTATTATTATTTATTATAATATATAGATTACTATAATAGAACCAGTGGCCTTTCAATATAGTTTTTGCACTTTCCAGTAAGTTAAGCTATAGCAGTCATCTCATCTAATGCAACACAGATACACTAGCGCAGGAGTCAGAGAATTTTACATTTATGTACAGACGCGAGCAGGCCAAGACATGCACACCTGTAAAATTTTCCCAATTGAATATGAACCCTATAACTTTGTATTAAAGTTGAAAATCAATCTAAGAAATTTGACAGATTTGTGGTAGCTTGATGTGCTGGCCTTAGTACGAATTTATTTTATGTCAATAAAGTAGGTATTATTATTATAGTGCTGAGATAGGGACCTATTCTGATTTCGCGTTGGTACGTTATCTTGTAAATTGTTCTAATCTCTCTCTCTCTAAAACCAACTTAGGTTGTCTTAAATCTATCGTTTTGTTTTGTTCTGTTTCAAAATAACAATTTTGTCTTGTGATGTTGTGACTGTCAGAATAAAATCTCTTAATTTTGCATTTATTTATAATTGTACGCAGGCATAATCTGTATCAAAATATCCACTGTAATAGTAATACTAGAGTATTAATAAGGTCTTACTCAATCATTAAAACTTAACATAACACATGTTTTCACGCCTGTATTTCCCGAAGGGTTAGGCAGAGGTGCACTAACGTACAACAACAGATGCTGGTACATACTACGGTCCCGCGGGGCGAGCCTATTGCCATTAACAAGCCACAAATGCGAACTCTGAGCTCCTACTGAGAATTTCATAAAAATAAAACCGATAACGAATGTATTTTTTTTTTGTTAATTGTACCTTCACTTAACATACCCTATATTTTGATTAAGCAACGATGACAAAGGTTTGCTGGTAGAAAACTCAAAACTCGTCTTGGTACGTTCTTTGTTTTACTATATTACTATGTTTTAAATATATTTCTATGTGTGTGTGTTCAATAAAGAACAATTTGCTCGACCTGGGAATCGCACCGAAGACCTCAAGCATAGCAGCCAGTACTTGTCATAATATAAGTATTAAAATTTCATTTATTTAAGTAGGTATTGATAATTACATTAAAGTTAATCTCATTTACGTTCCCTTCTTGTTACCTCCCTGTGTTCGAAACTTGGAAATGCAATTCCCTTTACTCAAATTAAATCTCAGTGTATTATTATCAGTCTTTGAGCGAAAACAGATTTTAAGGCGCTCTTTAATAATAATATACCTGAAGTAGAAAGTTTAGCGAGCACAAAATTATACTTCTCTTAATTATATTAATTATACAAATAACGAATAGACATCGTTGAGATAAAGTCTCGGCGTCCAAGTTTAACTAACTTATACCATTAATTTATTGAAAACACGCAAAATGATTCCGTGGAACGATAGAGTTCGTTTGCCGCAGATATTTCCAATCGATATCAACTTATTTTCACTGGAGCGGTATCCATATTTTTGAAGTCAATATAAAAACGTTTTTAATTAACAGCCTCGCTTTATCTTTGCGAATACTTTGCCAATCATTTTTAAAACATTGGAATAGAATTCGCAAAAACATAGTTATATATGAAAATAATGTAACTGCTTTATCGACAATATTATATTATTGATTATGATGGCATCATCATCATCAACCCATACTGTTCCACTTCTGGGTACTCAGAATGAGAGGGTTTAGGCTATAGTCCACCACGCTGGCCTAGTGTGGGTTGTCAGAAAAAGCCCTGAACTAATGAATTAATTGTAGCAAACATCGATTTTTGAATTGTGTAGCAACATGCGGTGATGAAAACTTATGTACTGCCATCTTTATCCTATGGATATACCGCGGGTTGAAAGTCTATTTCAATTTAAAATCACTTCAAAAGTAGTTTTTCCAAAGATAACATTTTCTCAATCCACTCAATACTTTCCCTTGTTCTGTCATAAAATTCAGTTGTCAGGGAATAACATTAAGAGAATTGCAAGAAACCCTCGGAGGCAATAAGCTAAAGAAATCGTTTGCTGCGAGCACGGACAATTACATTCGGGCCCCGAGACTATCCTTCTTTCAAGTTTCAATTCGCATTTCTTTATTGGAATCGAAACGATTAGGTACCGAGTGTTTAACTAGTGGGCCTTCGATATTGCCGTTTATAACATAATCGCCTTAACTATAAACATTACTTAACGACGCGATCCCTTCCAATTTGACCCTACGTATTTTTGAGAAGAAAAAGTAATTTAGGACGACTTTTGAATAAGCTATGCCGACAATTACAGGACTTCTTCAGAGTAGAAATTAGTTCTGGATTTTCAAGATAAGTTTAAAGTAAAAAGTATTTTCACTGTGACAAAAGGGTGAACAATATAATCACATACTTGATCTATATCTGTATATTCTAGCGAAGGCAAAATCGACTGCGGTCTTCGGTCTTCTGGTTAAGTATTTAAATTCCTGCCCGCAGTCGAATTTTTCTGTCGCTAAAATAACTTTAAAATGTTAGCATAGAAAATACAAAATGATATATCTGTATAGTCATGAACTATGCAAAGAATCTATTTATGTATCCATTAAGTCATCGATTAAAATGCGAAAGCATAAAAATGAACTCTTAAAAACTATTTTACTGTAGATAATATCGAACTTGTATACATTTAGATTTTTGCTATTCAGAGCTATAAATTATTTCTTTTGCTGCCCAAGAGTTTTTCAAACATAACATTTTGTACAAAAATGTCGAGTCATCAAAATAAATAAACCTAGCACAGTATATTAAATGTGTTATGTGGATATTAAATTGAATAACAGTCGTTCCTCACTAGGAGTTACCTTTGTTGCCGATTCTGGGAGCGTATGTGGAATGTAATTGAAGCGTGCCAGCCGAGTTCCATCTCCTGCGGGACTTCAGTGCTTTCGTACGCACGCGCAAAATGCCTTTACACACCTACATTATACACGTACAACTATAACTATAAACTCTTAACAATTTACATACATCAAAGTAACAAGAGTGACCTAGAGCTTGATTACTGAAGTCCTTGAAATGGCAGTAGCACAATGTGAAATTGATGGAGTACTAACCGCAGTGACCCGTTCAACAATAAATAATACGCAAAGCACCGGTACTAATTTCCCGTTCCATGCTGAACGCACTCACTTGTAAATGTTGAGCCGAATTAACGTAAAATGGATTCAAATGCTATGACTACGTAGCTTCATTGTGATTTTATTTAGCAGATAAGAACTAATACAAAATTTTAATAAACATTTATGCGAAATTACATAATTTATTATATAATATATAACTTATACAATATATACATAATTAATACAATACTTGCTTTGTATTAGGTATTATTTCGTAACTTACCAGTACCTTATCTTTGCGCCTTAGTAAAGTACAGTGCTACAGTCAGTTCATAAATAACTAGAATTATATTTATGTCTTAATCAACATTGCTTACTGAAGGGTAGGTATGTAAAATACTTTTTACTCTTTGAAATACGTGAGTAAATTTAATTAAACCTTTAGTGCACGAAATTGAGTACGCAACACACGAGGTAACATAGTAAATAAACAAATATTGAAGACATTTGAGTCGTGTTTGTATGAGGTGCGAGTAAATTTTCGGGTCACCGCTCGCGTCTTCACTGAAAGGTTTTTGTCGAAAGAAGAATTTGCTTTGATTTGGCTTCTTAAATGTTTTACAAATTCTCGTATATCCCACAAAGATTGAGCACTTTCAATACATTTTGCAAAATCTTTCCTTTGTACTATACCGGAAGCAGAGAGTTATCTTCAATACTATTTTCGTGAGTATGAGAATTGAAGCTATTTTTGTAGTTGGCTGAAATCGTTCCCGTTTCAATGTTGAAGTCGGTTCGGTCATAAATTGCATGGAGCGTGAGGAGAGTAGGTTCTAGGCACGTCAATGTAGTGGCATAGTGTCCAGTAGGTAGTACGGGCCGAGCGCCGAGGCAGTCGAGTCAGTGCGGATCGGCTCGCCAAATCTCTGTAGGAATGTGCGCAGATTTAATCCTTGCGTAATAGGCTGGCACTTGAGCTGCTGTCACCGACGAGATATATCACGAGCTCTAATTGCGAATATTACATATGTACCTATCTGTGTGTAGCTAATGAATGCCAACTGAGAGTTGCTAATTTCGTTGATATAAATATCTCAGCTTGTTATTGTACACAAAGACGGCGAGGGGACGCCATTTGTACTTACCAAATTAGAGTTCTGACAAATTAAATTTTGTGTTTTGACACTTGCAAATTTTCTTATTTGGTATTTTGAGAGACTTTACATAAATGAGAAAATTAGAACTTTTGAGTATTTAACTTTTTTTGCTATTTGACTATTTCCACACTTATTTTGCTTGTGTGGCTTTATTTTGCTTGTGGCCCATGGTGTCCCACTGCAGGCCAGACGTCTCCCCCTCTCCCTCTGCTTCTCCCTATTTATTGCTGTCTGAGGATCATCCTTTTGCAAATTCTAGTTCATGTTTATACACGTTTATTAAGATGTTATCATGACTATAATTAAAATGTATACGAAACATGTACTTATATACCTACAGTTGTCATAGCTTATTTTTTTACAATAAAAACAAAAGAATAAAGAAAAAATAACACGCTAGACGTGTGCGGTATCTTATTTCGATACGGGAGCAGACTCAGGAGAGACGTAGGCTATCCGGCTTTCAATATGATTATTTTTCCATGTCTGTTTACTTTATGGTTATGCTTCATTTATAACCAAATGTCTCCCAACAGTGCAATTGTGTCCTTGTCGCACCCCCAATAGGTAGGTATGAGTAATGTCAAAAGCATGTTAGCGAGCCGTTACCCGATGGTACTTAAACGGTTTTAATTAAGTAAGTTATTATAGAAATTGTCTTTTTATGTCAGGGATTTTGGCGGTTTCCTGCAAAAGGTCTACACCTTTATAAGAGAGAAGAAAGTGAGATAGAATGTAATGTAATCATCATAATCAGCCTATATTAGTCCACTGCTGGACGGAGGCCTCTCCTAGTGAAATACACGGGATAGTGCTATTGCATACGTCTCTGACTAACGCTTTGAGAAATATAGGTGTAATGGCATGTTAGGTAGAGGTATACCCCTGTGTGCCCACAAATCAACGGCATATATTTCGGTCCCATTTAATAGGGTACCTAACCCTAAATATATGGTACCTTTAATTGATATTTCGGGCTACTACTGATAATTGCTCTTTTTTAGTAGAACAATCCAGTCCTTCAACACTTTACCGGACCTGAGAGTCAAACCTAAGATCTGAGCTAAGTTCGCGTTTGGGACCAATGACTAATAAAGCAGTTTTATTTGCATGAGAGATTTATAGAACTAAAAAAAATGTGATACAGGTATATCTAATTATAGGTACGTATATGTACATCTTGTGTATTAATATAACGACGATGATCAATTATATAGTATCTTCTCTCTCTATTTTAGTATCTACTCTCTCTTTTTCAGCATAATCCGAGCCGAGCGCCACCTCTTTCCCTTGCAGGGATGAGACGCACTCTTTAAGTCAAATCGTCGGTGATACTCCAATACCGCGTAAGTAATACTTTGCTATAAGGACTAACTTTGTAATAAATAACATTGAAAATTAAGCCTTACAGCAAAGTGTAACTTACGCGGTATTGGAGTACCACCGACGAAATAATGTACTTAATTTCGTTTTTATTTTATTTTTTGTTTGTGTTAGTGATAGTCTCATTTTTTGAAGAAATAAATTGTTTTTCTTTCTTCAATTCAAATTGATATAAAACTATATGCAGTATTATGTAAAAATAGTGAAGGTATGTCTTTGGGTAGGCGTATGTACGTAGGCATCTATGATGACTGTAGATGTTGGTGATTAACATATTATCACAAACATGTAGGTTTCAATATTCTATAGTAAGTAAATGAAGTAATAAAGCGAAAATGCAAAACATTGGCTTGAAATTTTCAACTAAAGGTCATCAATATTCATCAAAGTGATCAATATTGATGTTTTATTCCATTTTTCAGTTGAAAAACGACTGTGTTATTGCATTCCATGACTGTCAAATGTTTTAATTAAAAGTATTTTTATTAGATTACACAAAATTCATGAGATCGATATTACAATATGCGAGTAAGTAATGATAGTGATTTGACTTCATTTTAAACATAATTAAAAACTATTATAGAAAGTCCTCTTTGACTCTGTTAGTGTAAAATATCCAAGATGTAACTTTGGCAAAATATTTTGACCCTTATCAAGACTAGAATATGATACAATTATGCTTGGAACAATGTCTTCTCGCCGGTCCTTTGTAAAATTTTTTTTTTTGCCGTTTGAAACCGTATAACTGTAATTAAAAGTATCTAAAGGAGGGATTTTGAAATACTGATAGGTTAATAACAGAACAGACGTCAGTAGTAACAGTGAGCCACAAACTAAGCATATAACTTGAATCTTCAATCCTGGGATTGTGAGTGTACAAAAAATCTTCTTCTTCGTGTCGATGGAACAAGTATACTTATATATAATTAAATTTGAAGAGCCCAGAATATTGCCACATTCACGGCGTTTTCAGTGGCAGACCAAAGGCCTCTCGAGGTGCAAGTGGTGGGTACAAAGAGCAGGAGAGTAGATGCGACATGGTTTGGGGGCTAGTACCACATTGACAGGCCGTTGTTGTTACGTCTATGTAGCCCCACCTGCTCACATCATAGTTGCTCCTACCCACTTAAGTCCGGAGCCGATTTGACTTCCATGTGAGCCAGGGAAAATCGAAAGCAGTAGAAAGGTCTTCGTCGGGATCTATAGTGTTAGCAGTAGGGGGAAACTTTTTTATCCGCATTGCACGGGCTTCGGCTGGACATCCCGGTAGGCCCAGTCGCTTTGAGGAACAAATGAGTGTACAAAAATAATTCATTATGAATCAGAACTATCCGTTAGTATCTTTTGTACTTTTTTCCTTATTACAACTACTTTCCAAATTCTTTGAGGTTAATTGGAGTCTATAGTGACATAATGAAATTAATGCACACAAATCCCAGTAAATTAAACAACACTCGCACAAATACCATATGTTTTGTGCCAGTGTTTGTGTGTGTTCCATCATGGCTATGACAGTAGGTATTCGAAGAAAAAAGGGTGTGGAATTATTCTCTAGCTCACCCATATAATAATAATATTATTTGGATCTAAATGTATGTACACAGGTAAGTCCGGAAGTCCATTTACTTACACGTGTCGAGTGTGTCTGCTCGCCTCCTCTGTGTAGTGACACCGGCGAGCACTAGCAAGTTAATTGCAAACATCGCAACAATGATTTAGTACATCTATCTTCGCGTTGTACTGGCTCTCAGAGCTCTCTCGCTTCACTATTCACTATTATCTACGCAAGAGTCGAGTGGGCAGATTTATGTTCGCTGCGAGACGCCTTTTTACAGAATAATATGTGTCTTTAGATACGAATTTATTCTTTCTTAGTTTCCACAGAGGTTTTTATTGTATAAAGTTGTACTCTGTTATGCTGTGACAGAAGTAATTGACACAGGAACGTTTTATTTTGGTGCCGAAGTTATTTTAGGCAAATATTGTACCTCATTATGTTGATCTTTACATTATTTGCTGCTTTTTTTAGATACTAAGATAGATATATATGAAGAAAGGAAGGTCCCTTGGAAGTTTTGGAAGGCGCGAGGGACGAAAGTCCTAATTTAAAGGTAACTTTAGGGATTTGATCCTATATGGGGTATCAATGTTAATGTTAATATTATAACATAAGATGGACATAAAAGTATTGTTTATCTGACCAACAAATGGAATCATGTCACGTCCAACTTGAATATCACAAAGTAGCAATAGCGAGAGTCTAGCCATCTCACCAAGGAGACCTCACCAATTAATCAAGCTATTGTACGCTAAAATAATCTGTACGACACCTTATTGACTTCCCATAAATATAAACCTTCCCTAATACAAGCGAATAAATAACCGTAGCAATCCAGACCAATTAAATGAATTCCAGCGCATTAACAACAGCCGAAATAGCCGAATCGATACCGAATCAAAGCCAGTTCGGAAATTAAATGTATTCATTGGCAACGTTTTGATTTATTCCTATCTCACCACTAATCCTTCGCCATTTTATTTACATGGCCGCACTACAGTTAACCTGCACAATTTCATTATTCATATTAGACCACGTTCAATAATGTAATCGACTACCGAGTTTATTTTTCATTAAAAACTGCTGCGTATCCGATAATTTGAATTCAATTTCTACAACAATCAACTTGTATAAAGTAAGCAATTTGCTTTGAGTTTAGTATGGGGATTAGTGAAATGTTTCGGTTTCTGGTGGCGAAATCACAATGAAAATTATAATATAAGTGGGTTAGGTGCCCACAGCTGAAATCACAAAGCTACGCTTTTGATAAACCAATCCTTGCGGAATTATGAAACGTGATGAAACATTTGGGTGGAAACCGACGAACGCTGTTTCCTTGAGAAATGTTGGGTTGTTTTGGGTAACAGAATAAAATAATGTTATTATGTAAAAATATTTACTTTTGTACATATTTACATGAGTATAAAGTAAATTTACTAAAGAATAACAATTTATGGCCACAGTAGGGTAGATACGTTTATCGTATTTAGGTTATAATATGTGTTTGCTTCAAATATTATTAATGAAAAAGAAAAATCAAGACAGACTTTACATAATTTATGTTTTAAAATAGTTGTATTTGGTGAGCAATATATTGTATCAATACAATCTCTATGACAATATCTATATTTAAAAACTTAATAAACCTTATAATACGTACCTACCTTACATATTGAAACATTATTAAATAGACATAAAAATTACTCTCGCCACCTATCTATACACGTCCACGTACCTACAAAAATCATAAACCCGTACCGTGTATAAAATTCATCTACAGTCTGTTTGCAAATATAAGACTCGGTGGTGAAGGAACATATTTACAATTTATATCTAAAGAACTATAATTAGTTGTTTAATAGACATCATCTTAGTAGTACAGTCCATATGGCGATGGCAAGCGTGTATAAGAGGTCTGTGTAGTTGGGCTGCGCGTCGCTGGAGAGCGCACTGGCGTGGCACTCGGCCTCGTCGGCGCGCAGCTGCAGCAGCGGCACGCGCCGGCCGTGCGCGTCTTTGCACGTGCCGCTGCGCACGGCCCGTCGAAGCTCTGCGCCCGCGTCGTTCTCCTGCAGCCAGCGCCGCAGCCACGCGCCCACCCAGGCTAGCTCGCACTCGCACCGCAGAGGATTCCCCGTCAGAATCAGCCCTCCTACGACATCATTCAAGCAAAATATTAATTCCTACAGCCCACCAGACGATTTACCTCGTCTAGAAAAGTTTCGAGTGGTGTATTAAGAATTAAAACTCATTAAGAAGAGTTGCCCGCCTCATTCTGCGTGGTGAGAGGCTCAGTAAATTTTAATAAAATACTAGCATTTGCTTGTGGTTCACTCGTGCCACTGTACATTTTTAATGAACTACCTAACTCGTTTTAGAGATATCGTAGCGTTAATTATACGCTTATGAAATAATTAAATTGTTTTCAAAGGAGATTTAGTGGTTTTACTGCAGGTGGATCGTGTAATTTGCGGGTTAAAGTATATTAATAAGATTTTTAGCGAGAATAGCTGAACTTGGCGTTACATGTTGGTTTTTTAACTAGGCGAGACGAGCGTTGAACTAAGTTTAACTTATAAAAAATTTAAACGAGCGTAAAAATGCAGGTTTTCAGCTTCGTTAAGCTGAGTTGTAGATAGGTAGACAAAAAAAGCATCTACTCTGAAATGAAAACTTTATCTTGTTTGTATATTTCAGCCGGCTCGGTTGGCAAAGGTTTTATATTATGGACTAAATTCTAAAAACACACGAACATTAATACGACGTACCTGATAGTAATTTGGTCGCTACATGGCTCCAACTGGTGAAATTTGGATAGAAAATAGCAGGATTTAATGTCGTAAGTTGATTGTAGCTCAAGTCGATCCCTAGTTGCGGAACTTGCCCCAAATGCCTCATAAATGCTGTCGGCAATTTCGTTAGGGAAGTCATTGTGATTCTGATAAATATCTCTTGGCTGTTGGCGAACGGCTGAAAGGCGTCGTCGGATATTCTTCTCAGATTTGATCCTGTGATTTCTAAGTAACGAATGTTCCTCGCGTCGATTCCATGTAATTGATTATCCATTATCTCGTCTGTCCAATGTATTACTAATTTGTACAAAGTGGATAGGGAGGAGGTTATGTTGGAAATTCCGAAAGTAGAATGATTTATAGTTGACCAAGATTGGATATGCAGGGACCGAAGTGATATCAAGGGACGGAAGGAATCCTGGTCAACTATGTCTAAGTATTTGAGTCCATTTAAATTCAAATGAGATAAATTGCTCAACCATTTGAAACTATTTGGCGTGATTCTTACGATAGGGTTGAATGACAGATCCAGGATGTTTAAATTATTTAAATGAAACCACATCTTTGGCACTAAAGAGGTAAGACGATTATGACTTAAATCTAAATGGCGAAGACTAGCTAGTCGTTTAACATCAGTCTCCTTAAAACTGTTAATGTAATTTGAAGTCAAATTAAGACTAGTTAAATTTGTCAAAGGTAGATAAGGCACTGACTTTAAGCTTACATTTGCAAGATTCAAATGCCTCAAGTTGGGAAGGTTATGAAACAGTTCCTTGAAGTTTGCCTTTATGGAGTTAAAGCTGAGGTCCAGTTGGCGTAGTCCGCCGAGGCTTGAAAATGTGTTATCTGATAATACCGTTAATAGGTTGTGACCTAAATTGAGACTCAACAGAAACTGCGTGCTGCGGAATATATTACTGTCTAAGTACTCTATGCGATTGTGCGACATGTCGAGATACCGGAGAGTGAAGCCGATCTGGGAGAGAGCGGTGCCGGGGAACAGCGACATGTCGTTGTAGCTCAAGTCTAAGTGCTCTATGATAGTGTTCTTAAATACATCTCGCGGTAGCAACCTTAAATTATTATGGTCCAGTTTTAAGTATCTAAGTTTGTTTAAATTATAGAATTGCTCAACAGATAATTGAGAGATAATATTAAATGATAAGTCTAATATTTGCAAAGAGTTTAGATCTGTAAATGACTTTCTTTTAACATTATTTATGTTATTTTTATGCAAATCAAGTATTTCTAGATATTTTGCATCACCAAAAGCTTCGTTTGATATATGAATAATTTTATTATGCGCTAAAATTATTTGCCGTATAGAGGACGCAATCGCTACAAAAAAATTGTTTGGCACTTCGTAGAGATCATTGTATGACCCGTCGAATATGTTAACTGATATTGCGGATTCGCCTTCCATGAACCTAATATGGTTTCTACTTACGTTCAATGTGAACGTGACATCTATATTAGATACGTTATGAAACGAGTTCAGTGATAAATATGTAAAGTTGTTTCCGTGGAGTTCTAATACTTGCAGTTTTGGTAAATTAGCAAACGTCTCGACTTCCATCGAATCGATTATGTTACCCGCAAGAGATAAATATCTCAAGTTTGGTAAGTTTGTGAAAGTGTGCTTAGTTAAGTTGTTGATTCTGTTATAAGATAAATCTAAGTTTCTTAACTCCGGCATGTAGATGAAATTTCTGCTGTGCAGTGAATGCAAAAAATTATACGCGAGTCTCAGGTCACTGAGGTATAACGATACGTTACGATAGTCTTCAGTTATTACAATATCTACAATCCTATTGTAGTCTAAATTTAAATATTTGAGAAATGGAAATACAACCACATCCGATAGCTTGAGGATGTGAAAATCGTTGTTATCGAACGATAACCAACTGATATTCGCTAAGCCCTCTTCAATCTCAAATGGAAAATAACCACTGAAAAGCGTAGAAGACGATTCCAGAATACGAAGCGATCTAGTCACGTTGGAAAAAGATTGCGGATGCACGTAGTACAAGTCGTTAAAACTCAAATGTATCTCTCTCAGTGACATACTTGCCGGAAAAACGTTTTTATAAATTTGTGCAATCCTGTTACCTCTCAAGTTGATATTCCCTAGAGAACTGGACCAGTCTTGGAATTCGTTTGGTAATAAATTAGATATCCTGTTATAGCTTAAGTCGAGATAACGAATAGAACCGGGTTCGAGTGTTTGAAGTGCAGAGGGTATTGAAGTTAAAAAGTTGCCGGCTAGCGAGAGCGTCTGAATCCGGCTCGGGAGGGCAGGCGACTCCTCCAACTGGTTGTAAGCTAAAGATAAATGACGGAGTCGCACGAGCTGAGCGAGGCTGTCTGGCAAGTGGAACAATCTGTTGTGCTCCACTTCCAGATGTTCCAGAGAGTTTTTCAAAGACAAAAATAGATCTCGGCTAATGGAACTCAACATATTGTATGATACGGACAATCTTTCAATTCTATTGTTAGCGAATAGCAACTTAGGTATTGTAGTCAATTCGTTTAAGTCTAATATAATTTGTCTAATTTGAACTTCCCGGAAGAGAAGTATTTGAGAAGTATCGTTAATTTTGTTATTACTCAAATCTAACTTTTCAATTTTTTTAGTTTTATTACTTGGACAAACGTAATTGTCCGCAAATGTAATAAAATTATGGCGTAAATGTACAGATTGTAACCTAGGTAGACTATAAAGTAAATCACAGGATAGTTCATGGATGAAGTTGTTGGATAGCTTGAGGAGTGTGAGGGAAGCTGGTAAGGAGTCGGAGCTAATAGTGCGGAGGTGATTTCCCTCCAAGTCAAGCTGCAGCAGGTGATACAGTGACGTCAGCGCTTGGGACTTCAGATGCGTTACTTGGTTATTGCTCAGTGATAAACTCGTCAGCGTTTCCTCCAAATGATGCCACTTAATTTCAGGTCCTATGTACACTATATTGTTGCTAAAAGTGTGAGACAAAAATAATATTAATAAAATTAATCAAGTCTTCGAGTAAAAGTTTAATAGAATTTAGTTCAAAACTTGTGCTTACTTCTGCAGATTCAACCAGTTTAAAACTTTTAAATCTTTTAAGCCCTGCTGCGGTATTTCAGTGAATTCGTTGTAACCGAGGTCTAAAGATGCTAGTGTGCTCGCCATGGAACTGAAAATGAATGAGTTTTGTTTAATGTTCGCTTTCACACGACTTTTAATTAAAGTTCTCGAAATTGTTGTAATAAAGTTTGATAAAATACTAACTTACCTAAATGCGTGCGTCTCGATGTAATGTAATTTATTAGCGACTAAAACTAGTGTTTGCAATGTCAATCCGTCCAGTGCGCTCTCTGACAACACTTCTAGGTTAGACATGCTTATATCTAGATGCTGCAGCTCTATTCGGGGCCATTCTGCAAGAGAAGTTTAAATGGGTACATAGTTTTGAGCCGGACTTAAGGACTTACTATGGCGTACTGTTTCAATTACGCCGTTCTCTTGTAAGTTATAAGCTCTCTTATGTTGAACGTTTAATATTGAATAAAACATGGAGCTTAATTATGTAATGAAAGAAAAGAAAGAAAAATGTTTATTTAAAGTCTCGCACAGAACAGTATATACATAAATAGCAAAACTACAAATTAACACAACCCTGCGCGAGGCTAAAAAAGGTTCCCCATCTCAGCATAAAGCTGTGACATTCCGGCACATGCTCAGATGTCACAGCGCTGGTTTCATTTTAATGGCTATAAATTGTACCAACAACAATGAAAATTTATGTAGTATAGGTCACTAAAAATACAAATTAGTGGACATTTATCATAAAAAATATAACATAATGACAGTCCATAGTTTACCACAATCACGACAACAGTATTGCGTTAAAATTCCGCTCGTTTAATTATTGCAGTAAATTTTATTAACTAAATTTATTGCTTAATAGAAATGGAACAATTATACTAGGGCATATAATAATATATTAGGGCAAGCGTCGGGCGCGCTGGTTTTAAGTGTTCTTTGGCCGCCGATTGGGTTAGATGAAAATTAAATGAACATATTTTTCAATATGTGTTGAAAAATAGTGGGACTAAAAACATTACTCTCCTTTAGCAGTCAAGTAAAAAGGCCGCTTTCGATTTATCATAATATGATTGAAATTAGAAAATTACAAAATCTTATACAGATTATCACTTTGACACCTGATTGGCAGGCAGAGCGGCTGTCTGATCACCCTGTTTGTAACATGGCTAGACAAATTCTCGTATTACCGTCATGTAGTAGCTACAGTATACGTACCTGGAAACCTGTGTAGTGGTACGGCGATACAAGACATGTGCGCGACACGGCAGGAGCACAGCGGGCTGCCGGCGCATGGCTCCACTCTTTCCGGCGCCAGCGCACCCGCCACCGCGCATGCCACCAGCGCCATCCACTGCAGCGCCCATCGCGCACATCCATGCCCCAACAGCATCACTGTTATAATATCCATGTTTAGTCAACCGTTAACTTAAATGAATGGGGAAGCTCTTCTTATTATAACTTCGAGACACATGAGACCTGCAATATTATGTTACCATTCCAAATTATTACTTTAACATACGGTTTAGAAAGGCACATAATTATGTACTTTCTAAATCTTCTGTTAAAACAATGGTTTGAGGAAATGCTTCAAAATGCACGGTGGCAAAGACAGATACCTAAATTAAACAGAATAATCATCATTATCAACCCATATACTGTCCCACTGCTGGGCACGGGTCTCCTCTCATAATGGGAGGGATTAGGCTATAGTCCACCACGCTGGCCTAGTGCGGGTTGGCAGACTTCACACGCCGTCGAGAAAATCTCTAAGGCATGCAGGTTTCCTCACGATATTTTCCTTCACCGTTCAAGCGAGTGATAATTAATTATTAATACGCACATGAATTCGAAAAGTCAGAGGTGCGTGCCTTGGGTTCAAACTCGAGACCTTCGACTTGGCAGTCCAATGGTCATACCACTAGGCTATCACTGCTTGAATATAATACATATGTAAAATAGCAGTGAAAAAGTCAAACTGGAATTTAAACATTTAAAGATTTCTGTATAATATAATTTCGGCATAGAAAAGAAATAACGGAGCGAAGGAATTTTGGCGAATTCTCTACTGATGTTCGTTGTTATGCATAATATACCAGGTATACACAGGTATTTTATCTTTTTATATAATGGTAGGTACATACTCGTATTTATGTACGAGTGAGCTTTAAAAATATTCTTTTGACCGATAGAAATTAACAACTATCTGATTGAAAATTGAATTGATTCATATTTAAGACAGGAAATAAATATAGTTTCATCGATCCCTGCTAGTTCAAGACATTTTGGCGTCGGACGCATGCTAGAAAATAATTATGAAAAATTTACATTAAAACGATATGTTTTAATGTCCCTGTAATAGATGTGGCAACTGTTTTTGGATCATGTACTGATATTATTATTAAAGTTTCTTGTCGTATTGTTGTTTTTTAATCTGTTGTTAGCCAAATAAAATAAATTATTATCCTGAAATAGACCTGCATTAAAAGGGTCGTGGGGCTCTAGGGACCGGGACCGCGGTTCAATATTCCACCTATCAATTAAATATTAATTTTTTAGTAGTATTTTGGGACCGCAAAATAAAAGAAGTTAAAGTACAGTTCACAAAACAATTCTTTAATAAAGTAACAAAATAAGTAAGTACTTTCCTAATTATTTAATAGGACAGAAAAAGACAAGTGTGCATAATAATATTTGCAGACAGGTAGTGCTATCTCTCTCCCACACATCTATTCTATCTCGCTTCACAGTAAAGCATCACGGGTTGCTATTTGACCAATCACACCCCTTTGTCAAGGTTAACGAGTTCTAACTACGGGAATGCTTATCTAAATGAGCAGTCTTCGCGATGCATCTTTAAGTGTGATGTGTGACAAACAAGTACTTAGTGTAAGTGCCCGCAGTCTTTTAATAAAAAAAGGTAAGGGTATGTCATTTCTTTTTAATTTAGAAATAAATTATTTTCTAACACAAATCAATCAATCAAAATAGTTTTATTTTCATATAAACCATATACAGGCACTTATGAAATGTCGAGTCTAGGTGCACGGTTCCAAAGTAGTCGTTTCCTATGGAGAAGAACCGGCAAGAAACTCTATGGTTACTCTTTTAAAATATCGTTTTGTATTGTACAATGATGGAATATAAATTGGATTGGATACTTACATGAGAGAACAATTTAGGAATGTTTCGAAGATTACAATTATATAAAATACAGCTAGGCATAAAATAAAGTTCTAAACAGTAATAACTATACTTGCATAGGTTAAAATATAATAATATCTTTACAATTATTATTGTATTATAGATTATTAATATGTTTTTGTATATTTTAGTTATCCACACCTTCAATATGGATGAAAATCAGCCATCAACATCGAAAGATTATTATCACACAAACGTCTCTTTCAAAATCAAAGATCACATTTTGTTTAGAAACGATTATGAATATTTACATAAGAGAACTAACAAAGATGGATCAGATTTATGGAGGTGTCGAAAAAAGAATATTTGCAACGCCACTATAAAAATATTAAATCAATCAATTGTCCACGAAAGTGACAACCACACTCACCCTCCAAAAAATATATCAGAGCTTACAATAGAATCTGAGATGAAGCTATGTTTAAAAAATATACAGCAGAATGTTACAACACCACTGTCAACTATTTTTGAAGAGACTATGGACAGAATAAAAGATGCAGGGTTGGATCTCGTCACACCAATTCCATTATTTGAAAATCGCAAGAAAACATTATATAAGAAAAGAAATATGGCATTGGGAGTCAAAAAGATAGAGTTTCAAAAGGCAGTGGATATCGATATTCCTAAAAGATATGGAAATTTATTATTCGCGGATTACAAACACAAAAATAAAAGAATTTTGATTTTTTGCAATGAAGAGATGTTGAAGTACCTATCCGAATCTAGCCACTTTTTCATTGATGGCACTTTTAAGCTGTGTCAGAAAAATTTTTATCAGCTGTACACAATGCATGCAGATATTGGGAGTAACAATTCTTTTGTCAATGTAGTTCCAATACTATACATACTTTTACCGGACAAAACCCGAGCAACTTACGAGATTCTTTTTTCATTGATCAAGGCTCGTGTACCTCAGTGGAACCCATCGAAAATAAGTATGGATTTTGAAGTATCCGCTATATTAGCTCTGCGAAGCATTATCCCAGGTGTGAAGATACTAGGTTGTTTTTTCTATTTCACACGATGTTTATGGCGAAAAGCGAAGCAGTTGGGTGTAACCACATCTAAACTTGGAAAAGTACATGTGAAATTGTGTTCAGCACTTGCACATCTCCCGCAACATTTAACCAGTGAAGGATGGCTTTACATCATGGAAGATTGTCCGAGAACCAGTGAAATAACATCATTTAATGACTATTTCGTCAACACGTGGCTAGAAAACGATATTTTTTCAACTTTATGGTGTAGTTATGGCGAAGATCACATAACTAATAATATTGTCGAAGCTTGGAATAACCACGTAAAAAAATTTTTAAAACCAAAACCAAATATTGTGCAATTTTTGGAGGGTATTAGAAAAGACAGTATCTTTTACTGGAAAAAACTTCAAAATTCTACAAATATTTCCAAAAGATCTCCGGAAAGTAAAATTATTAAAGAAAAGATCATACTAACATTACAGGAATTGTTAAATCACCAGATAAGTGTTGGTCATTGTCTTGAAAAATTAAGATTTTAAAGCTAATAAGTAACACAATTGTCAATACTTATGAGTTATGAGACTGATGCAAAATTATTTTATACTGTCGAAATGTTTATTATTAAGTTCTAGGCTGTTAATTATATTCAAATAATTATTAGCATGTATGCGAGACTGATTTTATACATATTAATAGGTAGCGGTTTTATGTTGTTGTTTATTATGCTGTTGATTATTTTTAAGTTAAGACAATTATCATTATTTTATTAGAGCAAAGATTTAAAAGACTGCTTCCGTGTGCTAACTAAGGCTGTAAGTTGATTATTTTTTAATATTTTATTTAGAGAGATTTTTCTAATAAGAAGGATGTGATTTTAAAAATAGAAGACATATTTTATAATGTTATAAAAATTGTTGTGAGACTGATTTTATTTATTATTAAGTGTATAAGAGCTTTCATATTTTTGTCTGTCTTTTGGCTTTTAATAGTAATTGTTTTTAATAAGTAAGTGTAGAGATTTTTATTACTGCTGCCATGTGCTTACTAAGATACTGTTTATTTTGAACGTTAAATTTAGGTAAGAGGTTGTTACGTGCAATTGCGTAGATGTAAGGGATAAAAACATAAATGTTTTTAAATTAAATTCTTGTATTTAATTTTAAAACATAAATATTATATTTCTATAGTTATATAACTACAGTTCTTAATGAGTACCTACATATTTTTTTATTCGAATAGAAAGCTGTGATTTTAGAAATAAAAGACAATTTATCATTTAATAAAAATAGTTTTATTTATACTAATTCAAAATTATTTGGTTGACCGTACTTTTTCGTAAGACTTACTTTACTTTTTTATTTGTGGTCCCAAGATACTACTCCAAAATAATTATTGTATCTATGGGTGGAATATTGGACCGCGGTCCCGGTCCCTAGAGCCCCACGACCCCATTAAAATAGAATAAAGCTGAATGAAATAAAACAAAAATAATGTTGTGTTGATATGCAGCTTTAATTTAAAGAAAATCTTTGAAAATTTTCATTAAACAACCACAAGCAAAACTACTTACATAAACTTAATATACTGCTGTACCTTGTTCTAACCGACTAAAACCGCACTTTGGCTTAAAGCCGTAACATATATAAAGCTTTTGTTGTTTGTATAACGTGTTTTTAATAACAGCTTGTAATTGACTGCATATGAAGGTACAAGTAACAGTAATCTATTCGTTTACAGCCAAATTGTACGCCGAGATAAAAATAGATACAGTCTGCGTCATTTTGTTTCAAACCAACATCATTTTGTAAATCCTTTGTAGATGGAATACGAATCCCAGTATAAACCATCTGTTTTACTGTGATGCCTTTAATTTCGGTGGAGTACTCGTATTTAATATGTTATAATGATTATCATGTTATGTTATGTGTGTGAAGTCTGCCAACCCGCATTAGGCTAACGTGGTGGACTATAGCCTAATCCCTCTTATTCTGAGAGGTGTCCAGTAGTGGGACATTATATGGATTGAAGAAGAATATATCATCTAACATATAAAATATCGTGTCATATTGTCTGTTATCGAACTCTTCCGAAACGGCTTGACCGATTATTATGATTTTTTTGTGTATATTTGGCAGGTATGAGAATACGTCGTAGACTATTTTTTATACCCCTGTGTGATAACGATGTCCCTCTCCAGAAGTCCCTCTCCTTTTTTGGCAAAACATCGTTTTCCGAGTCAGTTACTTGCTCACTTTTGACGGATTTTATCGTATTGTAATCAATATAACGCAATCATTATTAATCCCGACGTTTCGAACACTTCACATCGTTCATGATCACGGGTAAAGACAATTCTTGTAATTATTGAGTAGTGTGTGTGAGAGAAGCTAGTGTCTGAGTAATTAGCGATGTATTACAAATCACCAGGTCTCATCCCACAAAATAGAAGTTTACAAGTTTTAAGTTAAGTTACGTTAAATTACTTACAAGTATTGCAATACTGTCATCATCATCGCTAATTTCATTACATCACAAAAATCTCATATCATCGCAAAAAAAATGTTGTATTAATTTCATTGTCAAAGCAATCAAAGGATGCTTACTTCTTTTATTAGCTTGCAGTTATCCTAGTTGTGGGAAACGTTACATGTCATGCAATGCCTTTTATTTCATTATATATATAACCACTGATAAATAGGAAACGGGTATTGCATCGCTACGCTTGCTTATTACGTGACTTGGCAAGGCTTTCGTCATAATATTTCTCTGAATAGTAGTAAATGAATGATCAAAAGGATTAAATCCATACCAATATTATAGATGCCAATAGGTATAAATTACTTAGACTTTATATTAGACTGCCTCATTAATCTAGTGGTCCTAAGCGCGACTGCTACGCTAGAGGTCCTGGGTTCGATCCCCAGGCGGAGCAAAGTGTTATTGGGTTTTTTCTATAAAATTCTCAGTAGCAGCTCGGAGTTTGGATTTGTGCCCGGTTAATGACAATAGGCTCGCCCCCTATTACATGGGACCTAAACATACTGGCGAAATGTGGGTGTACATTAGTACACCTCTGCCGAACCCTTCGGGGAATACAGGCGTGATGGTATGTATGTATGTAGGTATAAATTTATTTATTTGATAACATTTGGGAAGGGCATTAATTATTATATTTTTATAATTTATTTATTCTTATTTGACGACGTCTGTGGTCTAGTGGTTCGCGTGTCGGATTGCTGATCACGAGGTCGTGGATTCGATACCCACAAAACACAAATATTTATTTGAGGAACATAAGTGTTTGAGTTTGTTTGGATGTTTTTTTACATATTTTATTTCTTTACAAAAAATCCTTAAGTAATAATCCTTATCAATATCCATTGTCTAATACCCATAGCACAGATCCGTGATCACTTTAGAAAGTTAAAGCTTAAATTGATGACGTACTCTAAGACATAGATGTAAGTAATTTATCGAGAACTTATATTGCTTGTACCGTTTAAGTTATTTTATTTATTCCATTTTATCTTGTAATTTTATAATCTCATATTATCTTGTCATGTACTCGTAATTAATTAATTTGATAATTTAATATACCTAATTATAATCCAATGACTAAATGATTTTAATTTGGTATATTGTAAGATTTAACACAGATAGATCAGATACAATTGTAAGACGACTACGTTATTAAGAAAGCTGTGCTCGTCTATAATTGATGTAAGCATAAGTCCTTATTTCTGTGATTGTCCTTTGTCAATGTATGTGATTATGTTGTTGACGTGCCTTAATTAATAAAATAAAATAAAAAATAGCACAAGCTCTGTTTAGTTTGGGACTAGATCGTGCTGTGTAAAATGACAAGAATACCTATTTATTTATTTAATAAATTGTATCAGATGGGTCATGCGAAGGCTTTGATCTTTTATAGTACAAACGCAATTCATCGATTGCCCCAATTAATACGTCGGTGTACACAGTTTGATTAATTTACCAATCGGGCAAGTGCGAGTCGCGGTTGGCGTGATTAGTGACCGTAGTCGTAAGAACAGCTGGTTTACTTGAGCCTAGGAAGCTGGCTTCATTTCAATTGGTTGAGTTTTCAACCCTGACATTAAATAATCAAATATTTTTAAATTAAATCATTAATTATTTTTCATTAAAAACAAAAATAAAGAAAACAACTCTTTTCAATTATATTCGGGCAAGAAAGTAATATTCCCATTTGTAATTGGACGCAATTTCCCGCAACTACAACTGTCTACGTCAAACGATCACAAATGGAAGCCTGTGACAGACAGACAGACTGACGAAGTGCTTTTATGGATGTTCCTTGTTTTGACAATTTAGGAACAGAACACCAAGAATTATCAAAAGTGTTTGAAAGTGCCAAAGTGACACCAGTACACCCGGACTGGACTCTCAAAGGGAATTTGTTTGACAGCAAAAGTTCGGTTATTTATGCCTTAAAGGTGCTTCGTGGTCGCAGTGAAAATAAGGATTGGAGTAGCGCCAAAGGTCAGTGGTAGGGAAAATTCTGGCTGCATTCGAGTAGGGTTTCAAATTAGATTGCAGCTGTGGACTGTGGCGGTTCCCTCTGTTCCACTGTTATCAAATGAATGTAGACGAATCGCTAGTGTAAGTTTGAATCAATGTGAAACCTCTTTGGGATAGTAATCTGTTTTACGGATCTAGTGCGCCATTTTCTGCCACTGTATGCTGAAAAACGATATACCAATATGCGGTTTTATTAAACAGATAAGGAAATATTGCTTCAAATAAATGCAAAGAGAAACGATACATCAAATCCGATTTCACAATAACGATTCTCTTGAACACGAAAGCAATGATTCGCTAAAAATAAATATATGTCTTTCAGTTACAAGCTGAATTTCCCGTTATTATGCTCATCGGAACGAGCGCTCCTATTTTCATTTTTTGTGAGTAATTGAAGCATTAGGCACAGGGGAGTGGAATGTGAAAAGGATAAAAAATAAATGAAGTATGTAAAGAAAGAAATTAAAAGATGAAAGAGACCGTAACGAAGTGTCCGCGATGAACAAAAGTGAGAAATTATTTTAAGGCACTTGAAGCGGTAATAAGAGGCACAAAAGTTTTCGCAGAGATTTTCACGTTAAATGGTAATCTGAGAAATTTCGGTAATCAGATTAGGCGTCACCTCGGATGTGTTTGCGGGATCTTTCAAATTATTCACTCATAAAATACGTACTTCCTATCAAAAATCTTTTTGTCACTTTTATCTTGCGGTAATGTTTTATATGAGAATTTCTTTAAGTGCTTTTACGTCCATATATTAGGTGCGACGTGTCTGTGTTTCAACCAGTGTTAGCGCTTTATGTTCCATTATCTACGTCTCTGTGTACTTAAGAAATTGAATCTACAATTCGATTCTGTAGAAAGAAAATAAACTTGACTTTTCTTATTCCTTTAGTATTTTTTCAAGTTTTAAAAGACAAGAGCTAGAATATATTTGTGAAACTGAATGGTTAAATGGAATTTGAAGTTGAAACTATAGTTCATTTACTTTGTTGATCCGTTTAAATAAGTTCAGATAGAACAAAGTGCAAAAGTAATTACAGTGCATGAAACATTTAGCTTTAAATGACTTGCACAGTTTATGAGTTACAACGAAAAATAATGAATGTCTGCTAGCAGTCAAATGAAATTTCAATATTTGATGAGGGCTATGAATACCTCTACTAGGATTTTAAACGAAAGTTTAAGTGCCGAGTAATATTTATAATTAAAAACTCGACAGGTTTATTTGTAAGGGTTTTATTTATAGTTTTTGTCAGAACCAGCGATTGAACACAAAAATAATAATTATAGCAGCTATGAAGAAAGAATATTTCTTGGTATAAATCATTTATTATTCGTCAAAGAGGGTTATAGAGCGAACATTTTGAAAATGTTCATAAAAACTTTAATCTCGATTGGATTTTATTTTTTTATTTGTCAGGCTGACATATAACGCTAGACAGTGCTATTTATTTCCTATAGGAAACAAGTATATAGGTAACTACCCGTTTATTAAATTTAAAATATTTTTATAAATTCTACAAAGTCAAGACCAGATATTTTCTATATAAGAGTGCCTGTAACTGTGTATACTGGCCAGAGATTGAATGAGGCATGAGCTGTTAATCTTCCCGCAAAAGTCGTAAAAGTGGATTGAGAGAAATGGCTAGCAATGGTGCTTGTAATAGTACTTGCTCGAGGTCGAATGTAGACAGGGTTATATATAGCACCTGCAGACTTGAAATCTCATCATGATAAGTCGATAAAGAACGTCACCGAGAAACTCGCCTTGTTCGTGTAGTCAGTGGAATTAACAAAGACACACGATCCGTAACCAACCACATGAAGATAGTCATTACATTATTTACATTAGTGGACACTGAGTAGTAACCTTATATTCAAATCGTCGAATTCGTAATTCGTAATTTCTAATTTTGTTTCGATTAATTTACCGATTCGAACATTAGCTTAGGTTGCATTTGTTAATTAAACTGACAAATTTTGTCATCAAGGTGTGTTGTCCAGGTACCTAGTACTAATTTTTATATTTCATTTATTTATTACACTCAGAAATACAAATTGAAAAATTACAATAAATTTACAAAGATACGCCTTAGTATATTATTTTATTTTCTATAGCTTAGCGATTTCTTATAGGCTTACATAATAATTATAATATACTAACAGAAACTGTACCTAGCTATAATTTAAATATTTATAGTTTGTAAGTTATGTGTATCTATGGACCAAAGTAGTCTGAAATCAAGAATATTTTAGTCTGGTTTCTGACACTTACGGGAATCTTAGATGTAAAATACCTCAGTCTTCCATAAATGCTGTACCTACAGGATTCGAAAAGTCGCGAATTAAATAATATCAGTATAATGCGATAAAGACCATAAGAAGTACTTTTATTAATTATATTATGACGCAGGTATTTCACGCTGCTTTATTCCAAAAAGTGTAATGTGTAAATTGTTGGTTTATCATTTGGGTCGGTAAGTGTGATCTCGCAAACCTTTCAGGGCGTACGTAATTGACTGTCAGTCACCACGATGAAAGCTGTTACACGAAACATCAAAATGTGGCTCGATATAGCTTGCCCGAAACGAATTGAAACCTTATTTACCTTGAAAGAAAAATCGAACCATTAATGCTGTATAAAGCTTCGTTCGAGTACTAGGCTGAACATTGGTTCCAACATGATAGTTTGCGTTTCCTAGAACCAAAAGTCGTTATAAGTAGGTTAAATATCAATTATGGTTATTGGTTCATTCAATTTCCTCGAAACTTAACTATTAATAAGCTCCACTTACTAGGTAAGTCAATACAACAATGTGTTCATCCGCATCGCTTGTGCATAAACAACTCTTTACCATACGTGAAAGAGTATTTTGTATTTGTTGTCTATGTTCACATGCTTTAAATTAGCATTTCACAAACCAGTTGTGACCTAGGTATGTTTTTGGATCCAATTAGTTGAACTAGATTTTGTAATTTAACTACACTTGGTTTATGTACGGTTTTGTGGATTGCAAATGAACTAAATTTGGCATGTGTTTCAGTAGCAAAATTCAACTCATTTATAATGTTTGTTAAATGTAGTAACTTTTACGACTAGTGAGCATGAGCGTGAGCACTGTAAAGCACTCTGAATACAAAATATTTATATTAATCCCCCAAATAACTTTTAAAAACGGCTTACATCGGATTAACGAGATTTTCTAGCTTAATGTGATTTATTTATGTTGCATAAAAAAACTAACATACCTAGTAAAACTGTAGTAATCCCGAACTAGACATAAGAACTAGTTGGTATCTGGTGTCATTTTTGTCATCACATTTGTTTTCCGAAGGGTAGATATATAGAGATGTACACCAACAGTTCACCAGAAATCCACGTAATATGGGTAAGAGTATAGCTATTAAATGGGCACATTGAAACGGTTACTGAAAATTGCCTTTCCTTCCTTTGGAAAGTTATAATATCATTTTATCACTGTTCAACCTGTGAATACGACACACTATGAGACGTGATATGTTCAGGATCTTTATGAACGTTATGCATCATTACCGAAGTGTGGGAGAGATACAGCTAAAGCAACAGACGAGACAACACAAACAAAATTGTAATAGACTATTACCATACTATTACCCATTGGTAACAAGTCACTCTATCTGGTGTCATGTCAGCGCCACAAAGCAAGAAATCAAACCAAATCACGATTCAAAAAGTGTGTAAATTAGGAAAATATTCATATGAAAATTTTCCTAATTTATGACCCTATCGCTCTTTAATCTCTTTGGATACAGCATTTAGAAGTCACCAATGTGGAGGTCTTAGGGCGATTTGGGTAAGGCCGCAAACTAATGCAGACCATCAAACAAAGAAAAGTCCTGGTCGAAAAACATTTGTGAATATACCGGAGTCACAAGTGCTGTTGAGCTGTTCTACCTCGACAAAGACAAAGAGAAATATATATTTGGCGTTTATGGCCAACCTTCAGAAGCAGAGGTACCAGAAGATTTAATTTTACTAAAGACCACAAGCGTCTTTTTAATATTTTTATTTCAAATAAATTCAGAACATTCTTAAACGGTAAGTAGTTTTCACAAACTTTTTAATAACTGGTTTTGTTATTAAAGTATCGCTGTTATGAATATTTAACTAGTTCCTAATAATTAGATGTTAAAGTAATTACAGTTCTTTCTTCTTTACTTACCTATGGTAGTTAGGTAGTTAGTAATTAGTGGAATCAATAACGACAAGCGTACAAAACGTGGGTTAGTAGAACATTCCCCGACCTCATCGACTCTAATGTAAGAACTGAAAAAAGTGTTGGTTAATTACTGCTGCTACTGTACGCCACAAATAATTAGTCTAATTTTTAATTTATTATATTTTTTGTCAATAAATTGGGGGCTCCATATTAAAATCCTGATATTGCTCTCTACACAACAATGGTCTTACGCATAGCCGTAGAATCTAACTTCTCTAGTTTATATACGAGTAGATGAACGATACTAAAATAGGCTAAATTATTAATTTATTTTTGTCCTTATGAAAAAGTTGCCCATAAATATAGTCGATCAACCAAAACCAAATTAAAAGTGGCTAAAAAGTAAGTATTTTAGTATTTGCTAGACATAGAGGCCACTATATGTACTGAGAGATGACGTAAAGTCTAAGGTGCGCCATATAATTTCTATAACACTCGTTTTGTGGGAAAGGGACAGAGCATCCCCTTTAAATTTGCACCAAAAATTGTAATCTTAGATCGTTATTAGTTCATTTAAATTTAAATTATTTTTGCAGTAAACATCATATTATGCGAGAGATTTATTTTTCCGCTTCTCAGAATGGGTACCCACTTTCGTTAATGTTTATTATGCCCCTGTTATAAAATAAAATATGAATGTATATATGAACACGAAAATGGAATAACGCCCTGAACAAAATATCTGTGACTTCAATAAACGAAAGGTATTTCAATATACTCCGGATTAATTCGTAGCATTCGTAGACTGCCTCATTAGTCTAGTGGTCCTAAGCGCGACTGCTACACTAGAGGTCCTGGGTTAGATCCCCAGGTCGAGCAAAGTGTTATTGGGTTTTTCTATGAAATTCTCAGTAGCAGCTCGGAGTCTGGATTTGTGCCCGGTTAATGGCAGTAGGCTTGCCCCCTATTACATGGGACTTACAACATAAACACATACACCAACATGAAATGTGGGTGTATTAGTAAACCTCTGCCTAACCCTTCGGGGAATACAGGCGTGATGGTACTTATGTGTAATTCGTAGCAGTCTACGGAACTGTGCTATGACATAGACTTCGCAAATGAAGTACAAGAAATTAAATACGCCGTGATATTAGTTATTCACCCAGTCTCTCTACTACCAACATACCCGAGTGTTGGCCTCGGCATTAATAAGGCTAAGGTCAATTAGGCATTACCAAGGTGTTGGTAGTAGAAAAACCGGGTACGCTAATTCGCTACAATGAGCTCAAGGGTCTAGAATTTGTTGATCAGTTTATTTACCAAGGCTCTCTTATCAGTAGCGAGAAGACAGCGAGAAGATTAGTAGGAGAATCCAAATGTCCAAAACAGCGATGGCTAAACTCACTAGGATATGGAAAGATCGCAATTTATCAATCTTCTCCTACGGCGCCGAATCCTGGACAATAAGGCAGAACCAAAGATCGAGAATTGACGCTTTCAAAATGTGGAACCAACGTGTCCATTCTTAAGGAGCTTAGATATCCACAAGGCTGTCCGCTATCTGTTTCCAGCGGATACTGAATTGCTTTGTATACGTCGCTCGTAGGAACCCTGATAACTTGGAAAAGCTTATGGTTGTTGGTCAAGTCGGCGGAAAAAGAACAAGCCGTCGCTAACCTACGCGTTGGTGAGACCTAGAAAAGACGCTCACTGGCCTGCCAATAACCGAAGTAATTAAGACCGCCGAGGACTGAAACATGTGGAGGTGCATAGTTCATCGAGTGACCAAAGCGTCAGACACACCTTCAGTAATGAAGACAGTGACTAAGAACATGAGTATTTCCACAGATTGATCAAAAACTTTAATAAGTATAAGTGTATCCCTTATGATTCTGAACAAATCGGTTTGTAACTAGGAGTATGTTTCTGCATACTCTTCAATAATATTTCTAAATGCGTCTTGGAATCAGGTGATCCAAGATCAGGCGACGGTTAATCGTAAAGAAAATCATAGGAATACCAAATATAAATACCGAGAAATCAAAATGGACTGTTGTAGACGTATTGAAAAAGTGGAGTCACAAATTGAATATCGAATATTTATTGGGCTGATAAATGAAAGAATATTACCATTAGCTACCGATTTTTTATTTATACTGTCTGTAATTTTTATAGAAATTGTGTTTGATAATGTCTGTTAATTATATAGAAAAAATACGAAGATAGAGCCTGAGCTACCCAGGCTATCCTTAGGTCAGTCCCGAATCGCGAGCTTGAAGCAATCTTGATCGAGCTTCGCATGGGAAGTTGGGAACCCGGGTGGTTATGAGTATAAATAATTTTAGCGCTTGTGTGTACCCAATATAGAGTACATACTGGGTACACATTCAGTGAAAATTATATAACATGAATTATATTTTTTATAAAATTAACGGCGGCGTTTTTGATAAAATTCAAATAAATGCAATAAAAGGTTATACGAGATGATTTTTTACTAAATTACTTAAAACGATACATCTTATAAATTAGACCAACATCACAAACCAAATACTTACGAATAGCTACTTATTAATAAATCACATCTCAAAAACCACCACAATTCAATCGAAATCCAAAGTTTGGTAACAGTTTAAAGGTAAGTGTAATTTTTGTTTAACTTCATCAGTCACTTTCAAGCTGGTGGTTCACTTGTATCAACAAACGGGAGTTGTGGGACATTTTAAAGTTAGCGCACTTCGCAATCGCAATAGAGGGGGTGAGATTGGCTCGCGACGGACACGGCACGGCTACACACCTCAACACCCGAAGTCGGACTGAGCGGCGGTCCTCAGTCCTAGGCCGCGCTGCCGCCGAGCCGCGCGATCGACGCTTCAAATTATACCTTTCAGGTATCCACCTTATCTCCCCTTCAAGGTCTTATCTCATCAACTAATTAATGTGCGTGCCTCATTCATTTATTAGTTCTATCTTCACATTAAATGTTATTCGTGTTTAAGTGTTTTATTTAACCTCAATAATTATTACGACATTTAGGCCAATTAGTAGAACATTTTATTTGATTTTGAAACCCGCAAATTATGCAGGTAGGAAAACATTAAGACTTGTCTTGGCCTAATTTCACTTAAACAGTTATGTAATTCGAGATTAATATTTGAACTTCCTTTGACGAAGGTAAGCGACTGAAATTCAAACCGAGTTTTCAAGTAAACGAGCAGTCACTATTACTTAGTTTCTGTGGTCATCTTCGAGAGAACTTGTTTTATAATAACTTGGTTTTGATATTAACGAAGTTAGGGTGTTGTACAGTTTACATTGTTGGAAGTTCGACTTTGTGAGATTTATACACTGTAAGTATCAAGTAATTTTAATACGTAGATATGGATATTGGTAGGACATGGCTTAGATGATGGACAGGCAACCTGGTAAAGGAAGCTGGGAGTCCTTGGATGCAGGTGGTATAAAATCGGTCCTTGTGGAAGTTTATGGGAGAGTTCTTTGTTCAGCAGTAGACCTCTTATGGTTGATATAATGATTCAATAATGATGGATTTTGGTTGGTAAAGAATATCTATACTACGTATGACGCAGGTTCGAATACTGCCCGCGGTCGAATTTTTCCTTCGCTAAATAACTTTAAAATCTTAGCATGGAAAATGCCAAAAATATACAAAAAGATATATTGAGTCTTATATGCATTTTCAAATAGTTTTGTTCAATAGATTTAATCATAATTTTGTCGCTCAATCAGTATTTTTGATGCGCGGTTTATTATATTCCATTTTCAAATAGTTTTGTTCAATAGATTTAATCATAATTTTAATTTCATTGAATCTAAAATAATTTTTAAATTTTAGACTCTAATTGGTATTTTTCATACACCTACATTATTAATAGTACAACTAAATGGTTGTCCCAACCATTAATAATGAAAGTACTCCTATATTTAATAGTCTTTATAAGTAGGTAAAAGGTTTTTTGTGTATAAGAATAGAAAATAAATGCTATAGATATTTACTTGTAGTTGTTTTATAAATATATTTTTCCATTAGGTTATAAAAGATAGGCTCGTGGCTAAGTATTAATTAGGCTGATCAACCAATCCGTAAGGTTAAGCTGCGCTTGCTGCAGTCAGTGTGGGGATGAATGACCATTCATAAACCCATCGAGACTCCTCCGTGCCTCGGAGAGCACGTAAAGGATTTGGTCCTAGTTGTCCTATGACCACGTATAGAACATGTATAGTTGTCCAAAATCAAACGCCGAAAAAGCCTGCCAACCAGTTTATATTCAGGATCGGCATTGCCCAGAAATTGGGTTGCAGGGGTTAGTCGATTCGCGTAAAATACAGATATTCAGCCGCATCTGGTTAGTCTAACCAGATGTTCGGGTCGGCTTCCAGACTGGAAGCCGACCCGATACCCAATTACTAAATGCAATATTAATTTATTGCATTTAGTAATTAGGATGACGATAATTCGTCATCCTAACCATAATGATCATCTCATGTTCAGTATATGCTCAGTACAAATTATATCAGAATAGCAGTGAGATCCATTTCACTAGTATGTTCTACTACTACATATATTCCATCAATTAAAGCCATGACTCAAATGCTAGAATTTACAAATTAATAGAAATTGCAATAGACACATACTAGTACTGTTTATTTTTATGTTTAAAAAATAGACAGTTATATCGATTATACCGGTTTTAGACGTATACAACAGGTTTTATTGGCTTTTCTCAAGCTGGGGTGGTACAGTCAGCAACGAAAGTCACTGAACATGTTTTAATATTCAATATGATTTTTAATAATTTGAAGTTTATGCGAAGTAATTGCACAGATGACTATTGAATATTTAGGTTATCTTAATAAAAAAAACCTCTTGACAAGTTTTGGAGCTGTGACGGTTTCAAAATTGAGCTGTGTTCATCAACTTTTGTTGCTGACCTTACACCGCATTGGCGAATATTCTGCTTCTAATCAGAATATAAAGATGTTTGATGGGCAATTTAGGGAGTACTGGGCACATGAGACTTAAATAATAATAATAATAACTCTTTATTATCAGGCTACTTTGGCCCATAGATACATACCTTAGACTAACATATATATTATATAACACAAAATGTGAGCATCTTGAGACTTCAGTTGTTAACGACTCAACAACTGAAGTCTCAAGATGACAATGCGCTAGTGATACTTCTGGTGTTGCTGGCTGTTGCTGCCTCTTACCATAAGGCGGCCTGTTTGTTTGTTTGTCATCTAATTATAATAAAAAAATCACCATTGAGTTCGTAGTGTGTGAACTATGTATAACGTTCTAGTTAAAGAGTACTTAAGAGCCTATTGGTTCTAGAAACGCATGTTACACGTAACGTTGAGTGAATGCGTCTAGACGGCATTGTGCTGCGAGGGGAGCCTTCAAAGTAGGTACGCATGATTGTATCTCCCGCTGTAATGAAGCGTGCTAAAAGAAATATGATATGTTGCGTAGATTGGGTGAGGAAGTTGACTGTGATATTCCTTTGTGACTCCAAACAATCATGGATTCAATTGTGTTCGCTCATGTTATTCAAATCCGTTATTATTTTACATACGTTTCTGTTCTTACAATGTTGTTTGTATTTTTCTTAACGGATTTCTTCTCAATGAGAGTCATCTACCATACCATACGTTACCATACTATACGTACGTATAGTAAAATGTAAAATGGCGTCGAGAAAATCTATGCAGAATAAAATATGTGTTTTTTTTTTTTAAAGTTCGGAACGATCTCCTTTAGGTTTCGAAAATGTTGGTTCGTTCCACGGATCCGCGAGGGGTTCGTGGCCAAGTAACAACTACGCTGACCAACTGATCTACAAGTTTAAGTTGTGCTAGCCGCGGTCAGTATGTGGATGGGTGACCATTTTTAAAGATATCGAGACCCCTCCATGCCGCGGAGAGCACGTAAAGCTGTATGTCCTGGTTGTTGTACTAACATTTATAATAATGTTTAACCACTAAAGATTATTATAAATGTTAAAAGTCAAAGGCCTTAAAAATCTGACAACCAATTTAGTCCTTAGGATATCGTTATTGACTTGTAATAAAAATGCCATGTCTTATCTTTTGCTATCAAGAAAAAAACATTTAATCGACTCAAATTGTTCTAAAGTACAGATTCAAATATTTGCATGAATATGAGCCGAATAGGCTATCAGCATAATGTTGCAGTAGTCAACCGCAACGCGTCTATGACTACGTGTGACATTTTATAAATTTCATTAATTTATATAGAAAAAAAGAAACATTTTATTGCCATAAAAACCGCATTTATTGCCGAAAAGTATACAAAAAATAAATACAAAAAAAAATACAAGGAAAGATACTCCATGTCTTTGTTCACCCAATAAGTTCTCCATAGAGATTGACATCAACGTACAAAGTTAAGCAATCGTCATTTAATACGACGTAGATTAAACAAAACCCTGGGGTCAATTTTGATGAAGTTGAATACAAACAGTGGAGCTAACCCTTTCATTTGTATTCTAAAGCGGCGCGTTACGTGATGACGTGTACGTTGGCCCGCGGCCCGTCGTATCTGCAGCCTACGCTTACCTGCATGTACCTGTGTAATTGTTTGGAAAACTACTCGCATTACCGCTTCAAACATAATAAGCTAACTTATACTGAGTTCATGAAACATTGTTTGTTTTAAAACGTCCGATTTTATTTCGTTTATAATCGTTCTGCACCCATAGTAGCGTCAGTAGAGTAATCTATGACAACGCCTGTAGTCTAGTCGTTCAAGATTCGGGCTGCTGATCATGAGGTCGTGAGTTCGATTCCATCAGGACACAAATATTTATGTGATGAAATTAAGTGTTTTTGTTTATATAGGTGTTTTGTATTATTTTGTATTTTCTGAAAAAAAATATATATACCAAAGTATAATTTCCATTGTCTAGTACCCACAATACAAGCTTTGCTTAGTTTGGGACTAGATAGTGCCGTGTAAAATGTCCCATATATAAAAAAAAGACAAATGGAAATTGTTTCATTGGTCTAGTGGTCGAAAACACGTCTTCTATACTAGAAGCCCTGGGTTCGATTCCTAGGTCGAGCAGTGTTATTGGGTTTTCCTATGAAATTCTCAGTTACAGTTCGGAGTTTGGATTTGGCAATAGGCTCGCCAAATATTACATGGTACTTAAACATACTGGCCACCACACCATACTCACACCTATGTTAAAAGCTAAATACATTTTTTTAAAGAAAAATTCTACCACGGGTAGATCTCGTACTTGCATAAATGCATAATACCTACAATAAAAAAGAACTAATCGGATTACATGAGACCAGCTCCTATCCTTTGTTGGGATTATTAATTAACTTAGAAAAGGTTTCTTTCTATTTTTGAATTAATAAAAATAAAACTAAGACGACACTTTAAATAAACAATGAGATCATACATTTGAGGCCATTAAGTACTTAGTACATTCTAAAATATACATGTCCCAATTACACTAGTTGTTGTATCTATCAGCGTTGCTAAACTTGTAGTCTGCAAGAACGAATATAAATATACCTACATATTAAATATACTCGCTGAGACAGATTAGAAGAGTGACCTATTTATATCTCGTTTTCTTTTACAAAGAGATATAGGTACTAGTAACGCTTATATGTATATATCATGTCACAAGCATAAAAGTATAACCGCTCAAACTAATGTTGACGGCAAAAATAAGTCAACATAAGTTTTTCCGGTCATTAGTTTTGACTGTAACATATATGTATACACAGGTTTTTTTTTTATATTGCAAAGGTGGCAAACATGCACACGGCCCACCTCATGGTAAGCATTTACCGTAGCCTATAGACGCTTGTAACATGAGGAGTATCACCGACCCAGTAAAACGAAAGAGGAATAGTTGGGTTGGCAGTATAAGGGTCAATGTCCCTCCAGTGCCAATACAACGTTTTCTTGTGGAGCACTGGTAATCTTGTTCACCGTAAAAAACACAACACCTCAAAGCAGTGTTATTTTACTTCGAGTTTCTGTAAGGCGGAGGTACTTCCCCAGCAGCTCCAATTTGTGTGGAATTACTCCCACTATGCCCTACCTCTCTATTTATATTCAGTTTAAACAATTTTTTATCTTGGCTAATCATAACTATACTAGAGAGACGATTGTTTCATGGGTGTTGCACTAGGCAATGCATCCAGCACCACAAGGCGACAAATTGCATACTAAGTATATTCAAATCAATAATAATTTTATCATACTGTATTAATTTATTAGCATTACGTGACCCAGGCCGGAATATGTGGTGGAATTTATTACGTTTACAGGTAAATAGCAATATAACTTAAAGACCGCAGCATTCGCAATTTTCGGCTTCATGATACTTTGATACTTTATCCGACTAACCCATATACTGTCCCACTGCTGGACACGGGTCTCCTCTCACAGAATGAGAGGGATTAGGCTATAGCCCACCACGCTGGCCAAGTGCGGGTTGGCAGACTTCACACGCGCGCCGTCGATAAATTCTCTAAGGCATACAGGTTTCCTCACAATGTTTTCCCTTCACTCTCTATGCTATACTAGGCTATCACTGCTCTCCATGCTCTCTCATCATATATTATACAAAACGTGAAATGATTCCCCAGAGTGTTTTATAATACGCCTAATACAAAGGGTGAGGTAGGTCGGAGCACCGTCAAATAAAGTGCACATAATTGTCAAGGTGAGTGGTGTGCGGTACAGTCGCAATTATTTACCGGCGAGACATAGGGGAATGAAGAGGTCTTGAGCCCACGCCAAGTGCGCTCGCCTCCATCCACGCCGACCGCGTTAAGAACTACCTAGTCGCACGTATTCATAAGCCTTCACATATATATATATATACTCTTCAGTTTTCTCGCACGCGAATTTTTATTTCAACTTCCCCTATAATTTGTTTCTAAATGATTTACACGCTAGGCAATTTGTTTAAGAACGCCTTCAGTTTAATATAAATAAATGATGTTGCATGACATGCCTTGCGTTGCTTCATTTTCAAAGCAGCTATGAATTTCTTAAAGTTTTCTGACGTTCAGAGAAAACATCTTAGAGGTATGGTTGGCGTCTTATTTTGCGGACAACAATGATCCATTTTCTTGGTAGATCGAGATTGAAAGGAAAATACAGTGCAGGTATAAGCTGCTTATCTTCCTCGCTATTCTAGTGCCAATAAATATGGCAAACTTTATGTTATTAAGTTCTGTTCGAGACTGACAATCTTTCAGGAGGATAATTTGTTAGAAGTAAAGTTAATAATAATTATGATTTATAAATTGGACAACATTTTTTGATTGTGCAGAAAATGCTCATGTATCTTTTGGTCTGTCATGGGACTCACAAGTAACATTCGCTACGAACCTAATCTAATATCAATTAATAGTTAAGTACACCGCGGTACGGCTGATACTACGACATATATTCATCACCTTACCCACATTTTATAATTAAAATGATCTCACTTATTACCGTTTTTTCCAAAGCAGTATTTTGACCTTTTTACCAGAACCACACTATACAAATCAAAAGGACAACAGCAGTTGTAAAAAACGAAATAAATAAGTGATACAATCCGTTAATGTCCGATGGAAAACTGCCGGTCGGTTTCATAAAATACCTAAAATTCTATTGTAGTTTTGCACAGTAACCGAGCAATCTATTGTTGTAGTTCGGTGTACACTAACACCGCATGCTCTATTCAAAAGTTTTATGTATAAACCTTTTCGGGGAAAATGGAAATATTAGACCTGTTAGTTTTGTTATCTGGTATTTTTTGTGGCTTTGATATGTAATTGTTTTTATTCTTAAGTTTATCAAATAGAAATGGATGAATTGTAACTGATGAAAACAGTTTCTAAGCAAGGACAATGGAAATGATGCGTCAGAACTAGCTAAATTATTTTTAATAACTATTGTTTATAGAGAACGGTTGCTTGTTTGCAATAAAAGTATATTTTTTTAATCTTTCTTAGAGCGATTAGTCATGAGGGAGTTAGCGTTAAATAAACTGGCAACATTGTAACTAAATAGTTTTTATTCCAATAAAGAAAATATTGTTTTATGTTCGGTAAGTCCATAAGCTTACTCTATTGGTAAAATATTGTTCATCATTCATAAATGATCACCAATTGTCATTAAACAAAATCGGCTGAGAAAAATTGCCCATAAAGAACTCGTCGCTACATAAAAATATTGTTATTGCTTATTTTAATTTTGCTCGTGTTGCAAATTTGGGCTGGGTATTTTGTTTATATCGAAACTTCGCTGGGTTTTGACATCTGATAGGTCGTAAGTGGACACGCAAATGACGAAATTTGAACCATAAAAAAGTAAAATTATAGTGCAATGCACTTAATTAATACTTGATGGCTAAGTGATCTATCTATCATACACATCGTAGTAAAACAGACTTTATGACTACAATACAAAGATGACAGTCGAGTGTAGAATTACGACCCTCAACTTGGAGCGTCTTCGACGACCTCCACGGAAGCACTAAACAGAAAACTTTTACGATCGTATACATCTTTGTAACTTTATTTAATATTTCACAAACAGTGTCATAGAAAAGCTTTACTTCAAGTTCATTCCGAGTGAGATATTTTAATTTAGCTTCGGCGCGTGAAAGCCGTGCAGTGGCAAGATAATAGCGGTTCTTAAAATAAAGCCTTTGTGTCATTATTCTGTGTGACGCGGCACTAGTGTAGCGCACTTGGCGGCGTTTGCTCGCGATGATTCCGCCGAGCCTCCATGCCGGATGTACCCGAATATTCTGCAGTTTAAGTACCGTTACATGAATATATCCGAGAGAAGTGACGTCACTATGGTTTTATCAGCGTATAATTAGTGGTGGTTGCTCTTAATATGCATCCTTTTAGAGACTTGTTTGTGTGAGCATTCTTTGTAGGTAGGATTTGTTCGTGGAGGATTAGAAGCTATTCCGAAGGTTATTTTAACAAAAATTTTGTGTGATTGTATACACTATACTATTATATACTATACTTGCACTCGCATTCAGAATTACTTTTATAATGCATGTAATGATGTAAAGACGGCTGGGGGCGATCGGCTTTTCCATTCTGGTCGCGGGTTCAGTTCGGAATGATAATAATAAATATGTTTATTGTATGGCTCATAAGTAGTTGTTAGCTGTTACTTGCACAGTCCGCGTTGTTTAGCTTTAGACCCGTCAGTTCAAAAATTTTAATTCTATTCTGTTGCCATAGACACACTAAGAAGAAACTGTTACCGCAAATGAATTGCTGCGTGTAGACGCACGCACGGAGAAAATCCCAAGGTGGGGCAATGCTTAAAAAAAGAGGATCTTGATACCTAGACACATATATCTAGTTTATGACAGTGTAATTTACGATCATAATTATAAATTATTACAGTACCTACAACGATTAGAAAACTTTGGCCCACATTATGTGTGGTAATTACTGGATTACATAAATGATATGCATAAGCTTTGTGACATAGGTACCTACCTAGATTTGTGTTCATTAAACAAGATGACTGGGCGGACATAAACTGTTAGGTATTTAATGATTAATCGAATATATATTATATACAACGTACAATATCGCAATATACATACAACGTTTATACATATACATGAACCCATATACTGCCCCACTGCTGGGCACGGGTTTGCTCTCGGAATGAGTGGGATTGGGCTATAATCCACCACGCTGACCTAGTGTGGGTTGGCAGACTTCACATACCGTCGAGAAAAATCTCTGAGGTTTCACGATGTTTTCCTTTACCGGTTAAGCGAGAAATAATTAATTATTAATACGTACATGAATTCGAAAAGTCAGAAGTGCGAGTCCTCTCTAATTTAGTTTATCTTGACTTCATAAGAACCTCATAGAAAAACTCTCAGTTATTCTCGAAATTTCCAATATTTTCGGAAAAAAAAAAACATAATTAAAAAAAAAAACACATCAGTCCAGCTTCAAGTTATGAGCCATCAGTTCTCAAGTGATGCGTTTCGCTTCGAAAAACGAATAATAATAATAAGTTATTTTTTGTTTATTGAGATTAATTATTAATTGATTGCCATTAGAGCTACAGACCACGCACCGGAAAACGCAGCGTAGGACGGCCTCCAACGAGATGGACGGACGACCTGGTAAAGGTCTTTGGAAGCATGGCGGTCCTTGTGGAATTCTATTGGGGAGGCCTTTTTTCAGCAGTGGCTGAAAAAAGGACCTCTGGACCTCTTGTGGCTGTTATGGTGATGATAATGCCATTAGAGACGCGATGAATTGTAAAATATTTAAAAATTTACAAAATTGAACACGTAGATAAAACTTTAATTAAGCAACCATCATAATATTTGATGTTATGATGTTCACTGTAAACGAGGTGTCATACAACGTTTTACTGTCACTATTAACCCGTTTAACAACACAATATAAAGACAATATTTTATGAAATATTTAATTACAGTGACTGTAAAATTCGTACACAAAGTCATAACATACATTACTATCACCCCTGTATTCCCCGAAGGGTTAGTCAAAGATATACACCAGCCAGCTTGCCGGTTCGTTTTTAGTTTCCGTGAAATAGGGAGCGGCCCTTTTGGCCTTAACCGGGCACATACACTCCAAGCTGCTGAGAATGTCATAGAAAAACCATAACACCTTTTACAACTCGTGATTCGAACCAAAGATCTCACGCTCAGCAGTCACAGTTGTGACCACAAGACTAATGAGGTAGTCATTACATACTAGGGGTTAAATAAAGCCTGCTCTATACAGGGCGGTAAGGCTAACATTTCTAGCACAATAACTGACTGGCCTTGTTACGAAATTGTATCTCTCCCTGATATAATTTACAAAATGGCGTCCTCTATTTTTAACAATGGAATCGTACTCACGTCTGGCAAATTTAAAACAGTCGTAAAATTCAATAAAGCGTATTATTGCAGACGTTGGTAAATTATGTTAGTGTTTAAATTGTGCGCACTACGTGAATAAAATATATATGGTTTTATGTGTTACGATAGAATAATAAAACGGCATTTAATATTGAACAGCCATGTTGAATGTCAAATTGTTATCTGATGTGGGTAACTTTTTAGAGCCCCTATACTTCGGCTTTGTGTGGAATGGATTAAAGTGTCCTTTGATAACAATGTAGAGATAACAATTTATAGTTTAAAACGATATTACTATGTTCTAAAATTAATTCTAGGACCTTCCATTATGGCTTACGTGAATATTGATTTACTGCACTAATGAAAAAAAAACTCATTATAGAAACTTTTATTTATTAACTTGTCACAGAAAATTATTGAGAATATTTTTTTACAAAGTAGACGTAGTAATGTGTCATAAAGCTAGCATACTGATATCCTGCGGATAGACTGGCTGTCAGGCTTTTTAGGATCTGACTACCAATAACGATTGTTATTTGTGTTCGTATGACAACCAGGACCGACGGTTTTACGTGCTCTACGAGACACGGAGGGGTCTTGATGTGTTAAGAATGGATACCCATCCGCAGACAAGCCGCAGGTAGCGTAGCTTAACATTATAGATCGGTTGATCAGCGCATTTATTACTTATCCACGAGCCCCTCATATTAGTCATGTAACCAAAATATACCTGCTTGACGCTCACAGAAAACAAACGTTATCAAAAAATGTATACGTGACCTCTTTGGAAAGCTTTGAACTTGGGGAAGGTAATTACCATAAAGTGATGTCTTTGCTCAGCTATAAACTGATATACGGGCAATAAATTACAAAAGTAAGATCATATATTCGTTTGCATTATCTTACTTTGCGAGAAACCCAATGAAACTCGACGAGAAAATAATAGCCGATAAATACAGATTCAGTAGCATTTGGTTTAACAATGCCATTCAAACCACAAAATTGCAATAAATACTAATTGTGTTGCATGCGTAGATTATGTGCGTAATTATTATTATTTGTATCTCCTTTTTGGATATCTCCCGTGAGGAAGACATCCGGTCCTTTGGCAGGCTTGCGCGGGGACACAGGTCCAACGCGTAGAGGCCCCTTTGAGAGCTTTTATCTAAATATGGGATGGGGTACCGACCCGGGTCACTGCACACCTGCACTATAAAAGTACAGTCATGGAGTATCGCGGGCGGGTGCAGGACTATTGTAGAATCTTCTTCTTCTAAATCGTTTCGCTCTTGGCAGAGCGGTCGTGGTCGTCAGGTAGTAGTATCGTAGAATATGGAACTATAAATTACTGGGATTATGGATGGGGCTTTTATTATTATTACTGTTATTAGTATTATTTTTGGTCATCAATATCGTAGCTCTATGCGATTTTGCACATAATTTTTTCATACAAACTGGAGCGGCGTCTAATGACGTCAGTATTATATAAATGATATCAGCACGACGTCCTGGGACGTCGACGTTCTTAAACACTATGCTTCAATTTAAAACATCTTTTTAAACAACAGTGCAATACTGAACCACGTATCATATATAATAATCAAAAACTTACGTCCTTACGTAAATATTCGCCGTGACACAGAATCGGCGCACAGGATACCCCCGCGACGCGCATAGGTCAACTGATATGCATATGTAAGTTGTATCGTTACTCTAAAAACGCCAATGTCTGCTGGTGACAACTCGTTTGAATAATTAATAGCCTGAATAGTAATCGAAGTCAGCAAAGAATGTTGTGTATATTGAAACAGTAGTATTGTCAGAGTGTAAGGTCAGAACGGGGTCAAGCGGCGCGGCCGCATCGAACGCCACGTCGGCAGAGCAGTCGTTGTTCTCAAAATAACGCGCAGCGGCTGTGCTATATTTGAAGTGTCTCACTACTTGAATAATTTATAACTCCAGCTCTTCTCGAAGTGCATTTCCGTAGCAAAGCTCGTTGTTCCAAACAGAATAAGTTCGCACTTAACTCAACTATGGAAGCGAATCAACGAAATCACTTGCTTAGTTTGAGAAATAATGAGCTGTGGAAGTCGTTGTCTTAGTTGATTTAATTTGTCTTTATTAGTTTCTAATTAATAAATTAAATTGTTATGCAATGCTAGTTATTTTCGTAGTTACAAAAACTACAGGTTATTAAGCCTCCGTTCTAATTCGTTGTAAATACATTGATTGAAAGAAATCAGAGAAGCACATTTACTATTTATATTATGTGCATAGGTATGTGTATGACACGAAGGTGAGAATACCAATGCTGACAATGATGCAGGCTGGATGTGATTATAATATTGAGATCTTTACTTCTTTCTTTAGTCATTCAATGTTTATACATCCCTAACCTGCTATCTAGAAACATTTTCAAAGCAAAATAATAGATGCCTATCAACCCAAGTTAGTCGTAAAAGTTTACCGATGGGAATGGTTATTGTTATACCGACTGATATGCAATCTACTAGTTTTTCTTTAGAAAAATGTGCTGTTCCTTCAGATATTCCTTGTAGGTGCGTTTACAAACGACAAATTAAAAAAATACCCGTATATCATGCAAATATTTTAAACTACTACCCGTAGTATTAAAGCATGATTAGTGGTGGAAGGACTTTTTAGGCTAGCTTTGTCCATAATCATTTACTTGCAGCAGTCGGTCTATTGAGATCATAAATTTGCTCGTTAAACTCCAAGATATCAAAATTAAGTTTTTGTGTAGGTTTTAGTTGCTTGTTACAAATTATAGACCCCAAAGTAGTACAAACAAATTATAATGATACACTTGCTCTATTAAAAGATATTGTTTACAAAATATGTGAGCAATTATCATTTTAAATTTGCGTCGTCTTAATGTAAAAATAATTTAAATGTAAATAAACAAAATTGTTTAGGAAACACTTAAAGAATCCCTACTGATATTATAAATACGAAAGTAGCTCTCTCTGTTATGTTTTCACGCGGAAACCGCTGAACTGTTTGAACTTTTTTATAATAAATCATGCTCTACGCAACTTATTTCCGTTACTGTAATCTTACAGGTTAAACTAAACTGTGATAAAATAAAAACTAAAAAAATTATGTTGGGAGACAATCCTAAGCTTAATTTCTCTGTGCAAGGAGTTCCCACAGCTATCTCCTGGCTACATCTCTCATTATTTTACAGCAAAATAAATATTTTGTGTTCGAAAATTCCTTTTCAGTATCTTGAATTCCTTTCTAGAAATAACAGATGCCCGAACGCTTAGACCGTTTTAATAATTTTCAGTCGAGCTCTTGTTTCTTTATGCTCAATATTCGTTTATTTCATGCTGAAAGAGGTATTTTCGGTTTGAAGAATGAGGAAAGTAATCTTATGGAAATAGGTACATAAATGTTATATGATGCACTGATGTTTGATTTATAAAACCGTTTTGATTTCTGACATTTACGCGAATATTATACATTGAAATAAAACTACTTTTTAGAGATTTTATCGCGTGTAATGATATTATTGCTGGGATAATAATATCAATTGACGCGATAAAAATCGTAAAAAGTAGTTTTGTATTAATTATAAAGCTATTATAAGCGCAGTAAAAGTTGTGTTCGTGTTCTTGTTTTGAGTTTCTAGTTTACTTCGCCAAATGACGTCAAACTGCTCTCAGTGTTTGTATTGTCGCCCTAACTAATGAATATTGTTTAGATATTGTTATATCTTGTTTTCCTCAAATCTTTAATCCATGCAGTACATATACAAATACATACGTATGTAATGTTTATTGGTAATGTTGATGTAGAAGGTAATTAATTATTCGTGAAGACTTATAATTAATTGCTTACCTGTCACCTGTACTTAATATATGTACTTACTTTTGCTGTAGTATTGAAAAAAAAATCTACATCTACTGTAAACTAAAAAGTTCAGTACTAGACTTAACTAATAAGGAACGCAGAAGTGAGTGCTATTAGGTAATGTTTTAATTTGCCACTGTACTTCATTCTACTACACATTCCTGTGGTTTTCAACGCGTTCCTACATCTTTTTAGCTTAAAAGAACGTCGTGCGCTCATTAGTACGACCGTAATGGACTGAACTTTTGCTGGTTTATTCATTAAACCTCGATAATCAATGAGCTTAAAAGCCACAACAGATGGCACGTTAAGAGAAAAAACAACAATTAACATTTTGCAGAATCCCAGAGGTCGCATGAGCGAAGTTGGGAAAAAGCTAATTTAAAATATTCCTATTATACTTGATGGTCTAAAAAATATGTGGAAATCAAGATGGCGCGCAAATGACAGTGGTTTTGCTAACGTTGTGCGTGTACATATAATAATTAGTCGTTTGCGTGACTGTGATAATTACCACATTTCGTACAAAATGTAGTGGTACACATGCCACCGCGGGTTTACAGTAATTGTCCAATTACGACGTTTGTGTGTCAGACATTATAGTGTTGAATATAATCGAGTGTTAGCTCAAATCAATGTTTTGTTTTTGTAAACAAGGACAGATATTGGAAATAAATGTTTTGAAATAAATTTGTTTGACAGAAAATGAAAACGTTAACGAAACGATTAGAAGGGATCCTACTCCTACTCTTTCTCATGATTTTGATTTACTAGTAATGAATATACCTATTTATTTTACTGTATTCTATCAGGTGCGCTATGTATAAGTCTTCAGTTTGTATTTAAAACACAGTTATTATTTTATATATGAATATGGATGTTTATTTCCGATAATTAGATGTAGTACAATCAAAGACGATCCTCCTTGGGGTGAGAGGGCAAGAAAGAGAGCTGTCATTATAACGTTTTTGTCACTGGCATGTGACATTGACATTCCGTTTCATTTATTACTGTTAAACTTACTGTAATCTGTACTCAAAAAATACTTATTTTACTGCATACTAGACGGCAACGAAGCAGTGATAGCCTAGTGGTATGACCATTGGACTGCCAAGTCGAAGGTCTCGAGTTCGAACCCAAGGCACGCACCTCTGACTTTTCGAATTCATGTGCGTATTAATAAGTAATAATCACTCGCTTAAACGGTGAAGGAAAACATCGTGAGGAAACCTGCATGCCTTAGAGATTTTTCTCGACGGTCTGTGAAGTCTGCCAACCCGCACTAGGCTAGCGTGGTGGACTATAGCCTAATCCCTCCCAAAATGAGAGGAGACCCGTGCCCAGCAGTGGGACAGTATATGGGTTGATGATGTAAGACGGCAACAATATATTACTATGCTATTTGGTACAAAAAATACAACCGGTTTAGTTTGTGTAACTTTGAACACGTCGTAGTATTTCTCGTAGCACAGTTGGCTACGGCGTAGACTTGCTACACGATTCATGTGCAGTGACTACGCTCACTTAGTTGTTAGATTGATCACTTTAAAACTAATAAATCTTGCGAGATGAAGTTTCTTTTATTAAAGTTAGGTCTTATGTTGTTAGTGTACACAAGATATTGTGCCAGGACATATTATGTAAGTTAGTTGTTATAAATATGTTCTGGTATTTTAAGTAGTCCGTAAACTAGGTAGCTCTTAATGTAATACAAAAAATTAAATAAAATGTAATGTATTTCTTAATATTTCATTGCAAATAAATGATTTGGTTTGATTTTTGAAAACATTGACTTGTGTTATAAATAATATTATGATAGTATGTTGCTGACAGATACGATGAAGCTAGATATTTTTGTGTACATACAAAATATAGTTGGTCACACAACTACAACTATATCACTAATTAACATATTTTATTAACAATCTAAGTTAAATTATAGAATAAAAACAAATATTCCGCTTAAATTGGCTGAATAAACTATTATTTAAATTACCAAAAAGGCTGCTCATTACGTATTTAAAGAGGCTAGAAGGTCGCGGTATTCTCTAAAGCATGGCCAATGTTTTATTTGCTTAAAAGCTGGATTATGTCCGTCCGCGACACTTCCTGCCACACTATTTAATTCGGTCTACGTTATTTCAATGCTCTATTTTTGTAAAATGTATATTACACAAAGTTTTTTATAAATTCACGATGTTACTTTACACTTAGCTTATTCATTTTGATGTTATTAAAAGGTTCATTTAGCGCAGCTTCAGTCTCGGGCGGCGCTCAGTGCTGTCTAAAAATAGCGTAATTATACACCTGAAATGTATTTGAAGTGAAACAAGCTCGAAAGTGGCGATTTCGTTCAAGATTTTAATCCAAAAAGGTACAAATTACGTTTTAATTAGGTATTATAAAGCGAAGAACTACTGAAATAAACTTTAATTAAGATATTTAACTAAAGGGTCACTTCTTTAAATAGCTCTATTCTTTGAGTAATGTTATTTGTCTAGCCGACATTAACAAGCCAAGTAACAGTAGCCAATACCTACATTATAACGTTGTAGTTAAATATTAGGGTAGATTAGGACCTACTTACAGTTGACCACAAATATTAAATACATTATTAGTGCACCCACTACCATGTTTTGTCTCTGCATCATCCTGAGGTTGACTGGCTGATGATATTAAGTCGGCTTTTGTAGAATAATTTTGTTTTGTGTATGAAGTATTTAATAAATATATTCAGATTGATTGGTACGCTTAATTTCTTATAATTTTATAAAGAAGCGCTTAAAGCGCTTTTATTATTATGACGTGTCTCACCTGACGGCGGGCCCCGTGGCCCCAACTGTGTCACTGAAACGCAATCTTTGTAAAAGCTTTTTAACTTTGACAGATGATTTTACCGATATTGATTGTATTTCACTTGAATCGATACTGAGTTTTAAATTTAATTTCATCATTAATATTTCAGCCGATAATTTTAAGCTGAAATACTTGTAGTTAATCGTTTCTTATCCGATATTATGTGCGCCTTATTTGAAATTCAAATTCAAATGGCTGGCAATATTTTTTAAAAAGATCATGAAAGTGATTTTATAAGGTTTCTATTTTTCCTTGCACCCTGTCACAATAGTAATTAATAATAGTAATAAACTTTCAAAGTTCGAGGTAGAGAGCGCATTAACACAATCTTAGGATGAAACCAGACTAAATACTCTTTATATAATATATCTTTTATCATAGTAAAAGAGACGACTCGACAGACGTTGCAGACCATTTTAACTAAGTTTACTGCTACGAAACTTATGAGAGGAATTAGTGAGATTATTTAATTTTATTTTTGAAATGCAACTAAATAAACTGCATTACGTCGGAGCGTGTTTCTAAAATAAAGCTTTCCTTTATAAATATGGTATATTTTTCAAGCTATTACCTGCAAAATTCTTGTCCTATTTTCTTTCTTGCTTCTCCTTAGGCTGTCTCGGTACATAATGTATTAATAATAATATTTCAAAGAATTGCAAAACGGTATACATCTTCCTTGTGTGCTATATCGTAACTATTTACTCTTATTATAATATGTACTAATCCCTCCCAAAATGAGAGGAGACCCGTGCCCAGCAGTGGGACAGTATATGGGTTTGAAGATGTAAGACGGCAACAATATATTACTATGCTATTTGGTACAAAAAATACAACCGGTTTAGTTTGTGTAACTTTGAACACGTCGTAGTATTTCTCGTAGCACAGTTGGCTACGGCGTAGACTTGCTACACGATTCATGTGCAGTGACTACGCTCACTTAGTTGTTAGATTGATCACTTTAAAACTAATAAATCTTGCGAGATGAAGTTTCTTTTATTAAAGTTAGGTCTTATGTTGTTAGTGTACACAAGATATTGTGCCAGGACATATTATGTAAGTTAGTTGTTATAAATATGTTCTGGTATTTTAAGTAGTCCGTAAACTAGGTAGCTCTTAATGTAATACAAAAAATTAAATAAAATGTAATGTATTTCTTAATATTTCATTGCAAATAAATGATTTGGTTTGATTTTTGAAAACATTGACTTGTGTTATAAATAATATTATGATAGTATGTTGCTGACAGATACGATGAAGCTAGATATTTTTGTGTACATACAAAATAAGTTGGTCACACAACTACAACTATATCACTAATTAACATATTTTATTAACAATCTAAGTTAAATTATAGAATAAAAACAAATATTCCGCTTAAATTGGCTGAATAAACTATTATTTAAATTACCAAAAAGGCTGCTCATTACGTATTTAAAGAGGCTAGAAGGTCGCGGTGTTCTCTAAAGCATGGCCAATGTTTTATTTGCTTAAAAGCTGGATTATGTCCGTCCGCGACACTTCCTGCCACACTATTTAATTCGGTCTACGTTATTTCAATGCTCTATTTTTGTAAAATGTATATTACACAAAGTTTTTTATAAATTCACGATGTTACTTTACACTTAGCTTATTCATTTTGATGTTATTAAAAGGTTCATTTAGCGCAGCTTCAGTCTCGGGCGGCGCTCAGTGCTGTCTAAAAATAGCGTAATTATACACCTGAAATGTATTTGAAGTGAAACAAGCTCGAAAGTGGCGATTTCGTTCAAGATTTTAATCCAAAAAGGTACAAATTACGTTTTAATTAGGTATTAATATATTACTGGTTGGACCAGTTTTTCTAGTAGCTTTAACTCCCGAAACACTTAATTTAGTTTTATATAAGATTTCTAAATAAGCAAGTAACCTTGTTGACCTTTTTGTAGTCATTTAATAGATAGCAGCAGTGAAATCTTTACGATGTCAAGTGATGCAGCACCTATAAATATTGACACAGGTTATTTAGGTAACATTGTCTTTCAAAACATTGGATCTCGCACGTCTGTTTCGGTGTTTACTACTCTACTAAATCATAAATTGAGTAGTTGACTAAAGTTGTGTTTTAACTTTAAGCTATCTTCGTAAACGTAAAATTCAAGTGTGTGCTACTTTATGCTCTCACGTTCCTATTACTACTACGTAGTAATACTATCATTTAGCTAGATCTTATGAGGTTTAGGTAGTAGGCTTTGCTCATACCACAGAGTTTGTCTGGGGTGGCTATCACCGCATTGCCAAATATTAAAATATTTGCTGCGAAGCAATAAGGTTCTAACATTATTATGTTTTGGTGTGAAAGTCAATGTAGCCAGTGAAATTACTGGGCACATGACATAACATAGGACATTAGACGACAACAAACTAGTGAAATTACCGGTATTGATAGCGTCTTAGGCTGCGGTGCCGCTTATGGCCAGGCGGCCGGTATGGTTGTTTGTGATCTTATAATAATATTACAAACAAATATATGTGCTCGATTAAAAACGATAAGATTGTATATATCACATGAGTTCTACAAAAGATATTGCAGCAAACTGTGTATGTACGCCAGTAGCGATCTTTTAGTACAAAACTGCACATCAAAAACGATATTGAAAACCTTTTTTCGCAAAGATCCACTATTTCTACCGCGTATTTCGGTTACATTTCTTCAAGTTTCATTAGAAGATCAAAGTCGTTACGTAGTTTACTACATTAATTAATTTTACTTTTCCTTTCGTACATTCAAATAATCAATTTAGTGAAGGAGCATACATTTTATAGTGTAAAACCTCGTTATCTCTGGGATACATGGGAGATGGTGTATTGATAAAAAAAAGCTAATTAGGTATAAAAATTTACAGTTCAAATTGATATTAAATCTAAAATCGTTCATCAACAAATTAGGAGAACATCAACAAGGAGGAGCAAATTGCTCGAAAACGGTTTGAATCTCAGATGAATTAGCTGAAACGACGTAATCTCCAACTAAACCTCGACTTGACCGAGATAACTCCAAGTTTCCAGAAAAAGGAGGTTCGCACTTATCAGATAATGCGACTTTCCAGTTTGTAACAATGATAGTGACTTCGCTGTCGTTTAAGGCGGAAACTTTCTGTTGGGGTTTTAAACTTTTTTTTTGTAAACTAGAGTTGCGTGTATCGGGCCACTAAATCTTTAATGTTTTTGTAGTTTTATTGTTGCAGAGTTTTCGATGTTTGGATTTAAACATTGCACAGCAAATGGTGAGATTATCTCCAACGTAACTTTTTAATCTAGGAGTCTTTCAAGAGTACGTAAATATTTAGGTAAGCTTAGATGCTAGAAATGAGTAAAGTATAGCGGTCGGAGATTACGAGCTTTATGTACTCATTAATGCAAGAAGATTAAGAACAAACTTTTAGCAATGAAGAGTAGTGTGGCTATGTCATGGCTTAATAAACCTAGGAGGTTTATACCTTATACTATATAAGTCCTCGTGGAAAAGTTACTTTTTTCGATTATCTTCTTTTGTTTCTTATTTAATTATTTGGCTTATTAACTCAAAATCGTTAAAAATTATAGCCTATATGTTATTCTGATGTATAAATAATAATACTGTAAAGTTTTTTCAAAATCTGTTGAGTAGTTTTAGCGTGAAAGAGTTACAAACATCCATCCATCCATCCATCCATCCTCACAAACTTTCACATTTATAATATTAATTAAAATTAATTAATATAGGATAATTACCTACTATACTATATTACTAAGATGTATATTTCCTTTTCCATAAAACAGCACGTGTTCAAACAACACAAAGTACATTTTAGCTATAGGAGTTTTATTAGACTTAGAGAATAAGACCATAAAGGTTATGTTAAAATAATATTATTGAAGGAATTATTAACCGCCGACCTCCCGCATCTCACATATCAATGTGATTTCAAAGGATGCGTTGATGCCATGCGGGGCTCTATCTATCTTGTCGGGGATAAGAAGCGAATCTGTACGTTTTCCGTTCATAGCCACATGGGTATGTGACATTCTAATCCAAGAATATGCAGCAATATGTATGCGTATTTGTTTTTATATCCTTCTCTTAAAATAAGGTCTTAACGTTAAGATGAAATATATGGTGGATTACGATGCTCAAATGTTTGTCTAGAGCCCGTCTTGGCAAAACTCGTTTAAGGATTGATAAGCGACCCAAGTAGTTTAGCTTTTAGTTATGTTAATAAGGAGTTTCTATCATCATCAACCCATATACTATCCCACTGCTGGGCACGGGTCTCCTCTCACAGAGCAGACTTCACACACTGTCGAGTAAAATTACAGATTTTACTCGACAGTGTGTGAAGTCTGCCGATCTGCTGAACGATGGCCCAGTGCGCGGGTTGGCAGACTTCACACGTCGTCGAGAAAATCTCTAAGGCATGCAGGTTTCCTCACGATGTTTTTCTTCACCGTTTAAGCGAGTGATAATTAATTATTAATACGCACATGAATTCGAAAATTCAGAGGTGCGTGCTTGGATTCGAACTCGAGACCTTTAACTTGGCAGTCCAATGGTCATATCACTAGGCTATCACTACTGTTAGGAGTAAGGAGTTTCTATAAATAATGCTTATTATTCACAATAACTTTTGTAACAAAAATTATAGCGTTTTTATCAGAATTGTTATTTGTCATGTAAGTCATTAATAATGTATTGAAATTGTTATTTTATCAGTTATGGAACATCTAAGCCAACCTCGTATCCAATTATCTACTTAAATATTGATAACAGTAGTTATGAGAGTTGTATTAATATTAAATGATATGAATATTTTTTGGATGGTTAATAAAATGTTGGGAAAGTACTGTGTAACATACAAAGATTGTAAATAAACCTACTTACAAAAGACGGTTTAAGCTGGTCTAACCAACCTAATATTAACAGTATATCCATTTGTTTTTGTATCTTATATGTATCGTAAAGAGATTTTATATAACATACGTTTTTCTTAGGCCATCTTTTCTAATAAGGAGTTCAGTTATGTAAAATATCTGCCATAATTGTATGTATCATAGTGGCTATTATAATTAATATAAGTAAGTTTCTAATGAAATAACGACTTCTAATCGTTTTCCATTTTATGCTTTTAAGGAATGGAATAGAACAGACATTCCACATTTGTTTTACTAACTATGGTCACGTGGATTTAAAATTGAGTAACAAGTAGATATATATTATATAGCATTAAGCGGAGACAGCTAGGTAAATTAAAAGAAAAACGGTAATTATTAGAAATTAGTTATTTATCAAACCGTTCAATTATAAGGTTCAGTAATTATATGTATTATTTGTTTCGAGATATATAAAGTTATACTTTCATTGTGATGAAACTCCTCGTTAATTTTATCACAAACAAAAATTACTCATCCGAAATCATAATGGAAAGTAATTTTTTCCCGACATTTTTAATGCAAAACGCGCAATTATTTGAGGGCGGTCCGCAATTTTGCCTGAATCATTGACGCGGTGCGCCAGGTATCAGGGAGGGGAGCATGCAGGGTACATACATTTGTTACGGGATGCCGAGTCTGCAATGCTGCACGCCTGTAATACATCTTGCTACTGAGGCGCCTCGCCGTCTCTCCGCCTCACCGCTCGGTACGTCATGAAATACGAGTATATTAGTCATTACACAAATTTACACTCATATTTTGTAAAGAAAAAGATAACGTGCTCCAAATTATCTTCGAAAGTACAAAAGTAAGACGTTGCCTATTCACCCACCTAATTGATTTGCAAAGTAGATAAATAAATGTTGCTTGTCCAAATTCAAAAGCTGTTCCTTTACATCGGCGCCCGCGCGGAAGCTTTTTTCCTTTCCACCTTTTTACTTAAAAGTTATAAAAACTTTTAACTAATTTAATTAATATTCGTAGAACGTTGATTAAGAAGCTCTGGAATGCTTTTAGCGTGAATGTAACTAAGGCGAATTTTGAGGGAAGAAATAATTTCACCGAATATTTTGCGAAAATATTACTTTCAGTTTTGATCATTGCGGATATTTGAATAAGTAAAGAGAGTGGTTTAGAAATTGTTAAAGCAATCTCAAAAGACTTAAATTGAACATTTAATTTTGAGTTTTTAAAGTATTTTTGTTGTATCAGGTAATAATATTATTGTTTGTATTCTATTAAGGAAATTCATTTATAAGGAAAAACAACTAAAACGGCAAAATTGCTACTCTTTTTGAAAGCTGTATCAACAATATCAAAGCTTAACAAAAAGGCTATCTCACGCTACATTAAACTCGGAGACTCAGAGCGGCCATGCTAAGACAAGTTGTGAGTCAGCGAGTTGAATGTTAAGTTGGCGACAGAAACAAAACAGTGCTAGTTATTGCACATTAGGGGGCGCACTAGCGCCTCGTCGCCGCTCGCGTCGCCTCGCCTCGGCGGCATTAACGCGACCATTGCAAACTTCCTCCGCGCCTCGCGCCTCGCGCCACCGGCCTCTGTACTTAAGAGTCTAATTAGCCGTAAATTGCATTCAAAATTGGGTTCTTGGCCGAGAATTGAGTTTTGAATGTCTAATTTCCCAGAATAAAGGGAAATTGTACCGCAATTTATGTGTCAATCTGTATTGTCGTGAAACACGAAATGGCCATCTTAAAGGGCCGTCGATAGGCAATTGTTATTGTAGACTTAGCGCCCGTGTTCATTAGGAAACTTCAGTGGAAGTACTCGATAATTAAGTTCTTATCTTGCAAAATTTGTTTGTTGTAGTTTGTTGTACATATTTTCATATCAGATCATACTTACAATAATATTTTTTTTATTGTATGGAAGCTGCGTTAGCGGTGGTGGTCAGAGAAAAAGATACCCTGGGTAAGATATTTGAAAATATGAGGAATTTGAGTTTTCATTATTATTATATACTCTTCCAAGCCTTTTCCCAACTACATAATTATGTCAGGGTCGGTTTCCAGTTTAACCTGATGCAGCTGAAGTTCAGTATTTTACACGAAGCGAGTGCCATTAGACCTCCGCTATCCAATTTCTGAGTATTACCGATATCCTAAGGATATACCGATTGTCAGGCTTTTTGGGCTTCTGACTACCACTAACGATTGTCAGGTATTCGTATGACAACCGAGGCCGACGGCTTTACGTGCTCTCCGAGGCACGGAGGGGTGTGCACGATGTGTTAAGAATGGTCACCCATCCACAGACTAGACGGCTAGTGCAGCTTAACCTTGCAGATGGGTTGATCAGCTTAGTTATAAAATGTTACCTATGTATAAGAAATGGGTACCCACGTATATATATTTGTATAATATTTCGAGTATGCCTGTTAGCTTCTATTACTTACATATAACGTGGAGGTCTTGTTGAGCCTAATAAGCAGCCCGAAATTAATTTACTTTATAAAATCAAAGGCAAAATCTAATTTACTGTATCCTTAGCATATTGTTTGACAACAAAACGTTACGAAATGAGTCAAAATTGAATAAACAAATTCAAATTTTCTTGTGAAAATAACAATATCTCGCTCAAGTTTACTATAAATATAAATAAGTGGGTTTGTGTTACCAGTCGGCGGTACAGACGAATGATTACAAAGGGGACCTTGAATATTAACGTTCCAAACTCATTAACGTGGAATCATGTATTATGGACCAGGCGGGAATTAAAAGAAATTTATGCGGAACTTCGCACTTCAACACCCTTCCCTGCAAGTTGCACGGCTAGGGTTGAAACACTCTACACATTTGTCTTTTTGACGATGACATGTAAGGAAGTTATCTGGACAACCCTTCCATGAGCGTATGTTTGTTTTTAGGTTACGTAGCCTGTGGGCATCCTTATAATTTAATGTCCATCCGTCCCTCTGGCCGACCCTTCGTTCGTTTGTATCTGGCAGGCTCGTGAGCTGACGGTTTGTAGTGAGATGTATTCGCCGATAAAAGTTCGCAGAATTGAGGCGAGTTTTGTGTGTTTTCAGCTGTATGTATGTTAAAAGATTTTTATACAATATTTATGTAACATTTTCGTATCCAATGAACTAAAAGTATATTTGAATCTAAATAATATTATTATTACTGAACGACCTTTAGAGAGCACCTAATATTTTAATTGGAAAAGCAAATAAATGAAGCTGTTTTATTTCTATTCTATGTTCAATAATATTAATGTAACATTTAGGTATTCATTCATAAAAAAAGTCTTGCATGAATTAAAGTTTTAACCACGTTAGTCGTGAGCGTCCATCGACGAATGTAACTACGATTGTCGAGAGACTTTTATATTAATACCTATATAATTTTCTACGCGATGCTAGCGACTATCGAGAGTAAACTCCTGGTATTAGGGTAAAAATTGACGACCTTTATCTCCATATACGTGTTTGTGCAGCCGTATAACAGCAATTTAACAGCTTATATGAAATATTTACATAGATATCCCTGTGTGGGTGTAATAAAAAGTATATATATTTTTATTTCACCCACTCGTATTAGCTACTTGCCGATACTTAAAAATATGTTTATTTTTCACCTAACGGTTTCCGCGTCAAAGAACGTTACAACGTAAACAAAACACAAAGGAAATTGTTTTTCGTCTAACAAAAAGAAAGTAAAACGCTTGAAAGTTGAGAGTTAATTTATTTCGAAGTTGTTTGCCAGTAATTTGTTGTGGCTGCGTCCTCGGGGAAGACCGCCGGCGCACACTGTTGTTACACAAAACTTTTTCGTGTTACGAAATTCGAGTCGGCTACTTGTGAACTAGGGCTAGACCTTCAGTGTTCTTCTGGGAACTGGGTATCTTACCTTTGTTAATAGGGATCTCATAAACGTATTATAGAAATTTGAATAGGGCGAAGAAGTTTACGTCGGTGTAGCTCTGCTATGTGCCAAGTATGTGTGACATTTACGTAGGTAAATTTCACTACAGCCAAGTTTGTTTTGACGTGGAGATAGCTAAGTTTCTTTAGCTAAGCTAAAGATTTACATAAACCTAAAATATTCTCTTGCACCGTGACATGTTTCAGCTTGTGCAAAGTTTAATGTTGCTTGTATATTGTATTACAAGGAACATCAAAACTATGTTTAAGGGTGTAAAATAGTTGCGATAGAATCGTTTAAAAACAAGTAAAAACCACAGTAGCGCTTAAAGTCGGCTCTGGCATATTGCCAAGAAGCACATACTAACCTGGTTTGCTTGATTCCTACAACTTGTGGGAGATAAGCGGTTAATACAATTTATGCCTTTATTTTATGCATTTAATTTTAGCAAAAACTTTATATTTTAATTTTATTTTTCTATTACGTTCTACCTCTTTTCTAGTGTGAAAAATGCTCCTGCACCGTCGACGAGAACATGATCGGGGCCGTGGGATTCATATTAACATTCACCATGACCGCGAAAGGCAATCATTCAGCGCAATCGCACCATCTCTTCAAGAGGTCTTGCCTCACACCCTATTCGAAGGTACGCATGTAGTAAATACGCACGCTGCTAACTGGGGTCATTGTATGATCGGGCGGCCTCACCATGTCAGAAACGCGCAAGCCACATACATACCTACGTCTATGATTACGATCGGGATAGTGATGGATGATTCTCTCCTTGCACACATTTCATCGACTCCTTTGCAAGCGTAACTTGCTTATTTCGTTTATACACCATAATTCATAATACCAATTAACATCGTTCATAAATGCCTTGGCCAAAATGATAGTGAGCTAGCAGTGTCAGTGTGACTTGTAAAAATTAGTAATTCATTTTGTTGTCAAAGTGTACCCTTCAACAACAACCTCCCGAGTAATTTTTAAGGAACTAAGGCTTGCGAAAAGGGTAAAGTATAAAGTTTAAGATTGGTCCGATTGGGCAGGTAATGTGGGCACAGAAAGGCGTAGAAGGTAAGTTACGGTTACCAAATTAAATATTAATAAGTTTCAGCGTAAGAGACATTAAAGTGTCCTTTGAAATCTAAAGTATATCAATATAGGCAAAGTGTATGGTAACGAGAAAGCTACAAATAGCAGACTAAATAAAATTCTGAGAAGATGTAGGACGTTTAGGCGCATATCTAAAATATAGTTCGAACAGTACTACTCGTATCTTTAATTATGATGATGATATAAAATATGATTAAGACTTTTATCTTTTGCCGATGCAGGATATACCTGACTTCGTTATAATACTGCACTTGTAAGGAACCACAGTGTAGACAAAAAGTTTGACGAGAAGAGTTCTTTAGACTGTGACACAACTGTGTAACACAAAATATGCACACATAAGTACTTGATGGGGCTTCAGATTGCTCAATGAAACTCCAGTATCGAAATTACGTGGTTTTAATAATAAAAAATACTGAATTTTACAATAAAAAAGGTGGAGCAAAGGTTCGCGACTAGATGTATGAAAAACAAGTATAGGTGAACAAAAAAATCATTGTGTCGGTATATGGAGAAATGGCGGCTGCACCTTGCCGTTTCTAAGAGCAACACAACATGGTTAATTAGACAGGGTGACGATTAACGTAGGCGTCAACATCCTCCCCCCGTTGAAACGTGTAGGCTTCAACCCTATAATAGTTCTTCTTCGGTTGGTAGGGGGCACAGTCGAACCAAAGGACGTCGTACGGTTCCTCTAGTAGTGTTCACGTCGGCGACGCGTGATATTCCGTCGGGACCAGGGAACAGCCTTGACATACGTCCGAGTCTCCAACATAAGGGTGGTACGCTATCCTCTTGTAATAAAACCATGTCTCCGATTTTGACGGTTCCGGCATTGGTCTTCCATTTGCGGCGCTGTTGTAACTCGGCGATATACTCGCGTTGCCAGCGCTGCCAAAAATGTTGGTGTATTTGCTGCAGTCTAGCATAGCGCTGCAAGTTGGTTGGGTTGCAGTCCTCCAGAGCAGGTTCGGGCAGAGCGGTGAGAGCTCGACCAATGAGAAAATGCCCAGGTGTAAGGCAATGGAAATCGTCGGGAGAGGAAGACAAAGGATAAAGAGGTCTACTATTCAAAATAGCCTCCACTTGTGCGAAAAGAGTTTGAATTTCCTCAAAAGTCAAATGAGAATTACCCATTACTCGTCGAACGTGAAATTTAGCTGAGCGGATGCCGGCCTCAAAAATACCGCCAAAGTGAGGAGCGTAAGTTGGTGAAAAATTAAATTTTATGCCTTCCGCACATGCAAAATCAGACAGATCATTGTGGTTAATTTTAAAAAAGTCATTTATTTCTTTGGCTCCGGCTACAAAATTGCGACCATTGTCGCAGAATACCTCCGCTGGCCTGCCTCTTCGTGACACAAATCTGCGGAATGTCATAACAAAGGCGTCCTTTGACAGATCACTCACTGCTTCTAAGTGTGAAATTTTATATCTTAAACATATGAAAAAACAAAGGTAGCATTTAATTAACGAGGCACCACGTCCCCTTCTATTTAAAATTAGGAATGGACCAGCAAAATCAATGCCCACCGTTTGAAATGGGAAGTTTGGCGTGACACGTTGTGATGGTAACTGACCCATTATAGGCGCAATTGTCTTCCCTTGCACGCGTCTGCACGTGGAGCAATTACGAAAAGTGCGTCTCGCTAAATATCTGCCATTAATCGGCCAAATATATTCCCTAACAAGAGACAATAATAATTGTGGGCCAGCATGTAATCCGCGTTTGTGTTCGTGCTCAAATATTAATCTCGTAAAATGATGCGAAGCATGCAGGAGAACAGGGTGTTTCTTACTATAACTATACTCAGAAGATCCTAATCGACCTCCAACTCGAATAACCTTGTCACATAAAAATGGTGACAATGATAAAATATTTGATTTAGGACTCAATGATTTTTTATTGTTTAATAAATTATATTCATTTGGGAATGACTCTCGCTGACTTAAATAACATAAAGAGATAAATGAGTTGTTTAATTCATCAACAGTTAAGTTATCGAGAATTTTATTATCCTTATTTTTTAAATTATAAATAAACCTTAATACATAGGCAAATGTTAGCTTTAATCTACTAAGGCTAGAATAGTTTTTAAATTTTATTATAGGTTCATATTGAGTAACAACATTAGCGATAATAGAATTAGATTTAATTTCAGGTAAATTTTTAAAATCGGTTTTATTTTTTAAGATAGGCCAATTGGATTCAGGCTCTAAGAGGAATGAAGGGCCTGACCACCACAGCTTGGTACCACCTAGTTGATCCGGACTGATACCTCTCGATATAAAATCCGCAGGGTTGACAGATGTAGGCACGTAGCGCCAAGATGAAGCATCAGTTAACTCACAGATCTCAGCAATTCTATCGGCTACAAACGTTTTTAAATTTTTAAAACTGGTGTGAAGCCATCCTAGTACAACTGATGAATCGCACCAGTGTACCTGGTGCTGGAATTCATATCGCAATGATTCTCTGACAGCCTTACATAATTTTGCTGCCAGCAATGCTGCACATAGTTCCAGCCGGGGAATAGTTGTACTCTTAATCGGAGCCACTTTGGACTTGGAACAAAGTAACTTAATTGTAACTTTATTTTCAGCATTGACAGAACGCAAGTAAATGCAGGCTCCGTATGCGTTTTGCGATGAGTCACAAAATGAATGTAGTTCGATAGATGTTGGCGCATCGCATAGGACACGCCGGGATACTTCTAGCGTAAGAAGAGAGGGTAAACACTGGGTAAACATATCCCAATCTCTTCGGATGTCATGCGGAACTGGAGAATCCCAAGTTAAGTTTTGCAGCCACAATTGTTGTAATAAAATCTTCATTTTAATTACACATGGGCTGATCAATCCTAAAGGATCAAAGATTTTAAATAAAGAAGAGAGAAATGATCTTTTGGTTAAACTACTATTGTTCGAGAAAAATGGAACCTTAATGGGAAAATTAAGCTGATCGGTTGCAGGGTTCCATCCCATGCCCAAGGTACTAGTGGACTCACTGACTATAAGACTATCGTCAGTATTGTCAGTTAAGGTTAATAATGATGGTAAGTTAGTCTTGAACTTACGAAGATTAAAGCATCCTTGTTTTAATGCTTCTGTTACAGCATGGTGAATGTAACGTAAGGAATCCTCGCTTTCAGAACCCGTAATTAGATCATCCACGAAGAAGTCATGCTGTATTATGTCCTTGACCCTAGAATCAGAGCACTCTTCACCAATTTGCCACAGGCACCTTGTACTCAAGTAACTGGAACTTGCCATTCCATATGTTACTGTATTTAATTGTAACGTTTTTATGGGCATAGACTCATCTTCCCTCCATAAAATAAGTTGAAGATCGCGATCCTCCTCATGGACACGGATTTGTCGGTACATCTTCTCGACGTCACCAGTAAGGAGGTATTTATACTGTCGAGCTCTTATTAAAATAGAGAAGAGTGAATCCTGCATATTAGGCCCAACTAAAAGAATGTCATTGATAGACTGACCTGATGTAGTGGGAGCGGAGCCGTCGAATACGACTCTTATCTTAGTGGACTCACTACTGTCTTTGAATACAGTATGATGGCAAAGGAAATATGTTGAATTATGCTTGTGATTTATAGGTATGGTGGATTCTGAGAGATGACCTAGTTCTGCATATTCACGCATGAATTCAACGTATTGCGACTTGACTTGAGGTTGTTTACGAAATCGCCTTTCTAAATTTAATAAGCGTTTTTTAGCTAATGAATATGACTCACCTAGACAATCAGGTGTATCCTTTAAGGGTAGACCAACTGAGAACCGTCCGGTTGCTAAACGAAAAGTATTAGCTAAAAAATGTGTTTCACATGCCTTCTCGGTGTGACTCATAAGATGTTTCGCTTGTGGAACATTTTCTAAGTCCCAGAACTTGGTAAGTTCTTGATGTAAGTTGTCGACTGATGAGCTATAAGAAACAATTGAATGTTTACATTCTATATTTATGTTTTTTACATTGGTTTTAGGAAAATTCAAATATATTGGACCGGAAATCAGCCAACCGAAATGAGAACTTCTCAATATTGGGGAATTAAACCCGAGGGAAATTTGTTCTCGACCAAGAATGTCCCAAAAAATATCGGCACCTATAAGGACATCAACAGGTGCGGGTTGGTGGAAGTGAGGGTCTGCTAAAAAGATATCAGTCGAAATATTGAGTTGTCTCACGTCAATTGGTATTCTGGGTATATTACCGGTTAACGCTGGCAACACAAGAAAAGTAGAAGTGACTGTAAAATGTTTCATCAAAGATTTTAATTGGACTACACTAGTCTCCGTAACCTGACTAGTAGTTTTGTTGCCTATGCCAATAATGTTTACGTGAAATGTAGAATTAGATTTTAGACATAATTTAGTTTTAAGAGATTGAGTAATAAACGATGACTGACTACCGCAATCCAAAAGTGCACGAACCTTCTCAGTTTGGTTAGTCATCGGATTGACGACTTCGATGTAGGCAGTAGACAGTAAAACTTGGGTAGCAGTTTGTTTGGAAAAATTTACGATAGTGTCATCAGTATTATCGGGTAAAGGTGTGACAATATTAGAAACATTTTGTTGTTCAACTTGTTTATGCAACAACCTATTATGTCTCGCATTGCATATACGACGAGGATGCAAGCGACAATAGCGTGCAGAATGGCCCGATCTTAGACAGTTATGACACAACTTCAATCTGTTTACTTCAATGATACGGTCGTCTACGCTCTTAGCTAAAAAGGTTGGACAGTCGTACAGGCGATGAGTACCGTTACACACGCCGCACGATATATCAGGAATATTATTATGTTCATTATTTGAAACGTACGACTGATGAGGTCGAGATACTGAACGTTTTGGTGTCAACTGTGTCTGGCGTTTAGAGTACGGTTGACTACGACTAATTGACTCAAGCACATCAGCGCGGTCAGTCAGAAACTTAAAAAAGTTCTCCAAATTGATATTGTCATCATCCAACGTGCCACGGCATTCCTCCCACTTTGTAAGAGTGTGACTATCAAGCTTTGCACTCATTATATGAATTATTATTTCATCCCACGCATGTGTAGCTAGCCCGAGACTAGTTAAGGCACGTAAATTCTTTGTAATGTGATCTACAAAAAATCTCAATGATTTATCGGACTCGCGTGTGATCTGCTGTACGTCTAACAATGAGTTTAAATGATGACTTTTTAATTGGCGTTTATTGTCATATCTATCACATATTAATTTCCAAGCATCCTTGTAATTCGCGTTGGATACCTCTAAATTAGCTATAATGCGCGCTGCGTCACCCGTCAGGTACGAAATAAGGTAGTGAAACTTATGAATCGGAGCGATACGGTCGTTATTGTGCACTATTGATAAGAATGTGTCACGAAACTCAAGCCAACGGAAGTAGGAACCGTCGAACTTAGCAATTTGAATTCGAGGTAGTTTAAAACCAATATCGTGATGTTCAACATTGCACTGACCTGTAGATAAGTGGCTTGAATTAATATCTTTATAATTACTTTCATCATGACGATTCGAGTTATTTTTTTGTAAAATACTTTGAGCAATTGCAATGTTGGATATAAACAGCTGCTCGATGGTATCACGCTCATCTATCTCATTAGGTAAATTATCATAGTTTAATAATTCTATTTGATTTTGCAAGTCGTCAAAACGGCTATATATTGACTCAAATTTGTTTAATTTTAATGTTAACTCAGCTAACTCAATTTGAGAATGAATTTCTTTAGAAGTAATATTTGATAAAAAGTTTCTAAATTTTGTAATCTGTCCTTTTATAGAACTGCGTTTAACTAAAAGATCCTGTAAATCTTGAGGATCCTTTGTGCTAGTTTCACCTCCATAATCTTTACCCATTGTAAACATAGAATATTATAAATGTGTAGTTAAGTATTTTAAATAGAATTTAATTTTAACCAAGATATTTTGTTAGATTGATTAAGGAATTGAAACTGCCACAAATGTAGATAATGTTTTGAAATAATAATAAAACTTAGCTCACGCTCCTCGCCCAACGTCACCTGAGGCCAGCTCTGCCAGTGTTGGGCACGACTGCGTCCCGGTATTCACACGGCCCGAGTTGCGTAACCCAGAGAAGTCGGCCTGGAATGTCCGGCAAAGAAGGTGAAATATATGCTAGTATGATAATGTATAAGCCTGTAATATGAAAGTGCACTAGTGTCTTAATGAGATCTGCTTATGGGACTTGTTTTAAAGTTTAAAACGTTTATAATTATTGATGGATGTTACGAATGACCTTTGAACCCTTTGCGTTTATGATACAATTTAATGATTTAAAACACTAAAGATATCACTGCACAAGTAGAAAACTATTTGATATAGGTATTAGGACGATGGTTAGGTATTTTGAAGGTATATAGTTAGGTAGTTGAGTAGGTAAAAGGGAATTATTAGGAAAAAGGGCACTTAGCTGCATTGGCCGATGCTGCGGTACGATGCTAAAGGCTGATCGTTGACCGGCGATGACTGCAATGGCTGGTACACCTCCAGAGATCCCGGGATAGTTGCTTTATTTCCAAAAATCCGGCTGCGGCGCAATAGTTACACCGGCGGCTTGTCGTCGTTACGATCGAACTGATTTTTGTAGAAAATTGCAGGTTTTGTCGTAGGTCGCCAGATGTTGGGGCTTCAGATTGCTCAATGAAACTCCAGTATCGAAATTACGTGGTTTTAATAATAGAAAATACTGAATTTTACAATAAAAAAGGTGGAGCAAAGGTTCGCGACTAGATGTATGAAAAACAAGTATAGGTGAACAAAAAAATCATTGTGTCGGTATATGGAGAAATGGCGGCTGCACCTTGCCGTTTTTAAGAGCAACACAACATGGTTAATTAGACAGGGTGACGATTAACGTAGGCGTCAACAGTACTATTACGCCTGTATTGCCTAAAGGGCTAGGCAGAAGTGTACTAATAACTCACAGTCCACCGGTATATTTTGGTCTCATTGTCCACATTTTGGTCTCAACTGCTACTGGGAATTTCATACAAAGAACCAAGAATACTACTCGACATGGGAGTCGAACTGAGAACCTAGCGTAGCAGTCATAAGCGACCGATTGGCTAGTGAGCAGTCACACACAATTATTGTGTTTCATTATACGTAAGCTTCTTCCAATATGAATTATATCCTAAGGATAAAATAGTTTTCAGGCCTTCAAACTTTTGACTACAATATTCGTATAATAATTGGAACCAATGGCTTCACGTACTCTCCGAGGCACATGTTTCGGTGAGATAAGAATCTTCTACATATAGTCTGACTGCGGCAACCGCAAATTAACCTTGTAAATTATTGAGCAGTTTGTTTGTTGTTTAGCTACAAACCCTTCAAGGACTATGCTATTTAATAATAATAATGAATACGAGTATTTTTTTATTATATCTGGCATGCACGCTAAATGTTTTTAAGGATATATACTTTTAGAGAAACTACACTATATTATAGTAGTAATATAATATATGCTATTCTAGTAAAATGGAAAGGCAACATCGTTTGGCATTGAACTAACTGTTAAGTAAGTTATGTTGGTTGAAGAACATAATTAATATGTCTTCGATAGATGTCGCTGACGTCCCTCTATGACGTAAGAAGGAAGAAGAGAAATTCGACATCACAGGCAGTGGTCGTGGTGACTTAGTTTTCTAAAGCGTTCGGTGTACTCATCCGGAGAGATTTATTTTTAAGAGAGGTATGGCATAGTGAGAGTATCTTTTTGTATTTTTTTGGCATTTTCCATGCTAAGATTTTAAAGGAAAAATATAAGTGAATAGTGGGAGTAATTCCACTCAAATTGGAGCTGCCCGAATGCCTACCTCCGCCTTGCAGAAAATCGAAGTAAAATAACACTGCTTTGAGCTGAGTTGTGTTTCGGTCGATATCACAAGGTTGCCAGTGCTCCACGAGGAAACGCTGTGTTGGCAGTGGGTCCCTCCACACTTTGACCCTTATACTGCCAAACCAACTATTCCTCTTTCGTTTTACAGGGTCGGCAACGCGCAAGTGATACCCTTGGTATTACAAGCGTCTATAGGCTCCGGTAATCACTTACCATCAGGTGGGCCGTAAGCTTGTTTGCCACCTTAGTAGCAGTATAAAAAAAAAATTGGGTAAACTGGAAGCTGACCAACACAGCTGGGAAAATACTCGGAGCATGATAATTTATTGTAGGTAACAATACAATATTACAACATCCGTAATCAATTACAAGCTTACATTGTCTACCTATGTATGTGAGGACTACCAATCATGAAATTAATTATGAATGAATCTTGTCATGGTGTCGGGGGAATTCCCCCTGTAATTATTATGTCCACAGAGCAAATTAATTATTAATTTGATAAAAGAAACCTCTACATTTGTTAAAAAAATTAAACTAGCATTTCTTTTACAATTAGGATAATGTTATTTCTTTAACAATAATTTTAATATACATATTTATTCATTATAAAGTTGACATAGAAAGTTTAAAGGACTGTCTCATTAGTCTAGTGGCCATAAGCCCGACTGCTACGCTAGAGGTCCTGGGTTCGATCCCCAGGTCGAGCATGGTTGAGCTACACAATGACTGATGCATGCGTGCCGTCAGTTGTGACTGGTCTACTCAAAGCCGCTATGGCTCTTTCTTCAAAAGGCCATTTCAGACTTTGCCCAACATTGTAAGACACATATTTGTTACTATACAATGTCTGGACTTTAAAAGAGACTATGATTCTCTGAGTTTGTTTCGGCGTTTCTTCTCAGAGGTCGTCAGCTAGGAAATGCCGGAGCCATCTAGCTTAAAAAAATATGTAAAATATTGACTTGTAAAAAGATCTATTTACAGAAATAAATATCATTTATCATTTATGAATTTCTCAGTGGCAGCTCGGAGTCTGGATTTGTGCCCGGTTAATGGCAATAGGCTCGCCCCCTATTACATGGGACCTAAACATACCGGCGAAATGTGGATGTACATTAGTACACCTCTGCCTAACCCTTCGGGGATTAAAGGCGTGATGGTATATTATAGAAAGTTTATTTTAACATATTTTATGTGTAATAAAGAATACTCTATCTATCTATTTTAAAACTGCTTCATAGGTGCAGCTGTAACTATAATATGGAAATCGAACCCAGGATCATACGCTTTGCAACTGCATTTGTGCTCACCAGACTACTACTTTTTGCATACATGATCACGGATAGTCTTTATGACCATGGACGCTGTAAATGGGTCCGAAACGTCGGGATTAATAATATCAATATACCGCGATAATATCAGAAAAAAGTAGTTTTATTTCAATGTCTAATATTCGCGAAATATCAGAAATTAATAAATACCAAGTTAGACAATATTTAAAAGTGTTATCCTCATCATCAACCCATATACTGTAGCCTTGTACCTATTTGGTCAGTAAAGAGATCGCTCCGTACTATGTAGTACAATTCGGTCAGTTTACTAGTTCACCTTGTAAGAAATGAGTAATTGTACAAGGAATGTTCAGGAGGTATTCAGTCTCTGGTGAATGCACGGGATTACGGTGTCCAACAGGAGTTACCTGTGGGCATCCAAATTATAAACGAACCCGGAAATATAGTAATATATAATGATCATAAAAATACAAGTGGTCTGTACACGGCACAACAGATAACTGGCGACCCCCATGTCGCCTCATTCCCTACATAAGTACTATAGTTACATAGGTATATGTGTAACACGTCGATATGTATATAAACGTACAGATAATATGCACCTACAACCTTATTAGTTCTATTAGTTCTTTTAGGACATAGATCCGCTACCCCACAAATCTGCTATATCAAGAAACTAAAGTGCTAACTGTGCGCCAACTGTACATCCTATCGGTGATCCTGAAGTTTCATAAAAACTCACTTGCTACTATGGTTATAGATCAACGCTTGCGTAGGAAACCTAAATGGAATACAGCTTTCTACAGACTAAAATTTAGCAACAAATCATTTTCTTGTATAGGGCCGTATTTGTATGGTAAAGTCAACAAAAAATGTAGTATCCTCCTCATGACCAAGTTTGCCTGTAAGAAACATGTTAGTAATTGGCTACTAAGTCTCAATTACACTGAAACTTAAAACTTAAAACCTAATCACTTTTGACTAACACTCACACAATCCACACCCATACACACACACACACACACACACACACACACACACACACACACACACACACACACACACCCCCCCCCACACACACACACACACACACACACACTCCACTCATCCACACACATAAACACATACAGACGTATAACTTCTTGAACTAAACTATCCTAGAACATAAAGATGTACGCTGCATTACATTTGTTTCTTGTTATAACTTACAACCTGTCGAAAGAGACTAGATCCTGCAACACAGGGTATCCTAGTGCGGGATCTAGTGCCCATACATATATCAAATGTAACCTTTTTTGAACAATAAACTTTATTATTATTATTATAGATGTCCTAACTATTATGCTATTGGGTCAGAACCCAATAGCATAATAATTCATTGTTTGTTCCCGTAACAATCATTCGAGAGTCATCAGAATAGTTAGTATCATGTCTAGCAGATATCTAATATACGATCGCTCTATTGGGCACCGGTCTCCTCTCATTTAAAAGTGTAGATATCGATATTTATTTTACCGGTATCAATTGTTTTTTTTCTCCCGTAACGCTGTTATCAACTAGATAATTGGTTTCAGATAAATTGATATTCTCATTTACCGGCTGTTGCGTTCATCGCGCCACAGCTCACCTTATAATTCGATCTTGTATCGAACGCGATGTGCTCTTGACATGTTTATTAGGAAATTGATGAAGAATATAATATGTAAGTTGAATACATAACATGACATGCCATCACTCCTGATGGTGGCGACCAGGAAGGTTTTAGTGGGTAAGAATCCCGTAAACCCCCTGTGAATAAAAAAAACCGAGGTGTACAGGCTGAGGTGTAGATCGCCGGCCTTTTTTTTAAGTCAGCGAGCTTATTGCCATTAACCGGGCACGAATGCAAACTATGAGCTGACAGTGAATTTCATAGAAAAAACTCTATAATACTTTGCTCGACCTGGGAATCGAACCTAGGATCTCACCCTCAGCAGCTGCGCTTGTGATCTATATACTAGATAATGAGACAGAAAACAAATTACATACATGTACATACCAGTAGCCAAGGGTCCATTTCGTTCAGAGGGAAATTGAGGCCAAAAATACTTACATTGATTTACTATTATTGTCCAATAGTAATAGTGATTATTCTTAAAGGGAAACTGGAATGAGTTGAATAGAATCTCCACTACTCATACATGACTAGAGATTATCTTTAGTAAAAAAAAATATGTTAATCATTTCATAGAATATACTATAGTTTCTTGAAAAGTAAATAATATGATTAAAAACTCTTATACAATTTGTATTTCTATTTGCTCATTAGAATGTTGTTTGTGACATTAATGTACTTACATAGTCTATATTTTTAATGAGCAATGCAATGAGAATATTCGTAATCATGAAAATATGATAAATTGATGAACTTTTCTATCAAGCTTTATTAAACAACAACGGCTTATGTTTACGATTTTTTTTATTACATGGCATCCCAGCATCCGCCTGTGGTATTGCTCGCACGTCATCATCTTACCCCATTTGTTAAATCTCATTTCATCATCATCATTAACACATATACATATACTGTTCGAATGCTGGGCACAGGTCTCCTCCCACAGTATGAAGGGAGAGCCTATAGTCCACTACGATGGCCCAGTGCGCGGGTTGGCAGACTTCACACGTCGTCGAGAAAATCTCTAAGGCATGCAGGTTTCCTCATGATGATTTCTTTCACCGTTTAAGCGAGTGATCATTAATAAGTAATACGCACATGATTTTGAAAAATCAGAGGTACGTGCCTTGGATTCGAACTCGAGACCTTGCTTGAGACTTGGCAGTCCAATAATCACATGCACAAATCACATGCTAAATGCAGTGATAGCCTAGTGGTATGATTACCACTAGGCTACCACTGCATTTCTCTAAGTCTCTAAGTCTCATTTACCCAGTAATTTAACTGGTTACCTAATCCTTCAACCTGGAACACAAAAATTATAGCACACTAAAAAAAAAATCTGCTTCGCGACGGTATATTTGGCAATGCCACTGCATTGCCAAATATACCGTAGCCTCACGGTATGATGCCACTGCATCATACCGTGAGGCTTGAGGCTAAATAATAACTACGATAATTACCTGATCTGCTAAGTTAAGAGCCTGACAGCCAGTCTCTCCTCAGGATATCGGTATTGCATGGAAATTGGGTTGCGTCTTTGGGTCTGATGGCAGTCGCTTCGTGTAAAATACTGATTTTCAGCCGCATCTGGTTAGACTAGAAGTCGTCCGCAACAGCGTTGGGAAAAGATTCGGAAAAAGAAAGCGACGGCATCAAACCAGACGAAGCAGCAGCACCAGTGTTCTCTCCTCAAGAATATAATAAATTGATGCACAGATTTTATTTTCCCGTACTAGGGAATAAAAATATTGTTACCGTTAAAATGAGATCATCATTTCTAAATTGACAAACATGGCTAATGGATTTTGAAACAAGCTAAAATGTTTTATACTTAGTCCTTGTATAAAATTAAAGACCTCAGTAGTTACCTAAACATTATAAGCCGTCTCGATTTATGTAGGTGTTTACTCGTAGAGACTTGGCGTGTTTCGCGTGGGTGCAACGTACAACGTAAAGCTTGTTCAGTTAAGACACGATTATAGTTGTGCTTCAGATAATGTTCACGAAACCCACGGTTTTTTGTTAAATCCAGCTTTAATAATATTTAATATAATATTTGATAGACATTTCTAATATCAAATCTTTCATATTATCTTTTATAATAAACAATGTGCCTTTAACAACTGGTAAACTGGTTTTAAAAAAATAATATTATGTAGATTTTCTCGACGGCGTTTGCAGTCTGCCAACTCGCATAAGGACAACGTTGTGAACTATAGGCCCTCTCATTCGCAAAAGAGACCCGTGCTCAGCGGTGGGAAAGTAAATGGGTTGATGATGATGACGATAATATTTAGTAGACGGAACGGGGCGTAAGCGAAAATTGCGAGTTTTAAAAATGCGATTTTTTGAGGAACACTACTGATGCCAAAAATTCCATCCAATCGTTCATCCATGGGGACCCACACGAAGCAGATAAACGTGGAAATATGCCAGTTTTTAGTTTATTCCTAGCGAGCGTCATAAGTTCCAGCACGTCTAGAATTCCGCAAATCCTTTATACCGAGATTTCGCACCATGCCTCGGCTTGTTTGTTCTGTGAGCGTAGTTGGTACTCCTGTTACTGTAGCTATAATAATATAGTAATAGGAGCCATTTATGAGCACGGGGCCTTTTCCCAGAGTGAGAGGGATAAAGCTATAACTTCCACTGCCCTAGTGAGTGATGTTAGACTTAATGCACCTTTAAGGTCTTTGTGAACTGTACATATTCCGGTGTACATATTCTATCACCATGTTTCCCTTCACAATTTATTATATGTCTGAAAGTCAAATGAGCTGTGGACCAAACAAAGTACCTAGCGGGTCCCAAAAACTGGGTACTACAACGTAGTAGATTCAGACTTCTTCTGGGAGTAAGGTAGGGAGAAAATGGCTGAATAATAATATGTAATATGAAGTCAAAATGTAGGTATTTGTATCCAGAACAAATATTATTAGAACAGTAATTTTAACTAGGAGCCGACTTAAAATATCTAGAAGCCGGTTATAATATGAGACTTTTTTTTTTTTATGTTTTAGGTTGGGCAAACGAGCAGACGGATCGCCTGATGGTAAGCGATTACAGCCGCCCATGGACACCCGCAACACCAGAGGAGTTTCAGGTGCGTTGCCGCCCTTTTAAGGGATTTGGGCGTCCGGTATCCTCACTCACTCGACGAAACACAACGAAAACGTTATTTCACGCCGGTTTTCTGTGAGGCCGTGGTATCTAGTCCGGTCGAGCCGGCCCATTCGTGCCGAAGCATGGCTCTCCCACGGTTAAAACTCTTAATTACACAGTAATAAATTAACTTATATAACTCTCGACTACTAAGTTCATACAGAAAAGTCCTTTTTGTTTAACAGAAAGGCTATTGAACACAAGAGTCTTACTATTAAGTTCTCGTCCAAGCGTCTAAATGGGAAGCCGCAGTTCTGCAAGTATCTAGATTCATGAGTCATTAAGTAGTATGCGGCAGCTTTGAACAAAGTTGATTCTTCTCTTTGCTGTAGGGACTGCCAATTAAGTTTGTGTAGCGCACATTACGCTGCAAAGTTTGAAGTAAGTACATAAAAATACTACGACGATAAAATGGTTATATATTTAGTTTTTGTTCTTATTTTTGCGAAACTGTCAACTGTCCAGTGTTTGTGTTCACTGTTTTTATTGTATGAGTTCAGCAAATTAATGGAACAGTTCACAAATAAAGTTTCTGTTTTATACTGTGCTAAATAAACACTTCGTATTGTACTTATGTGCTCAATAGTTTTTTTTAAATAGAACCACAAGTATAATACGAAGCAATTTTTCCAAGAACTTCTTTATTTTTCATCCGGATGTGAGACCTAAATACCGGAAGAAGGTGAATGTCAGACATCCGCGAACCATTCCGCACTATGCGAACAATAGGTAACATTTCGGTTGGAACAAAATCACATAGTTTAATCGTCCCTACCTCGTTCAGTGCGCCAGTCTAAGAAATAAGAGATTCACTTGAAATGAGCAAGCGATTTATTTGCCACTGCGGGCGTTCGCACTGATAAATATGACCAATAAAGGAAAACAAAATGTCCACAAGAGAAATTATTGCGGTGCCCGTAATTTACCTCTTCGTTTATTTCTCTACATTTTTCGTTTCTTTGAATAAAATATAATTTAATATGGCGAGACGGTCAATTACTTTCGCGCTGAATGTTTTCGTTTCTTTGAACGTCATTAAATTATGAGTACATCGTTATCGAGACGCACTCCACTATCAACTATTGTTAGCTCAATGCTCTTTGTTCTTCAAAACACTATTTTAAATAAAATAAAAAAATCCATGAAGTTCAGTTATTTCAACCAGAATAACAGAATTTTATATTAAATTTTCGCGACTCCACTGAAAATTTTGCAAATATAAATATCGAATACACCTGGAGGCAGTTTGCGTAAAAAATTAGGTCGGCCGCCGACTGCCTATACTATAATACCGGTGAGTTACACCTAATTGTGCCATTGTTCTGCTTTACGCACGTGCAAACACAAAATAAAGATATTTATTGCCCAAATAACTGCTGACTTTGTTGTTTTCGGTTTCGATCCGTAAACAAACAGTTAAAATAAAATAACAGTTTTCCTGATAACCGGAATGAAACGATCAGTCAGGAAGTCAATAATAAACGATAAATAAATAGTTTCGCAAGTTAATCCGAAACGAAAAAAGTTATTTTATTGAAAATTTGTTAATTATTTCGCAATGCATCATTTCATTTATTTATTTCGAATATAGGTATTACAAAAGATGTTACGCAAGAGGATAGTATCACCATACTCCGCTTCAAGGCGTGCAACATAATTAAATTACTTAAATTAAATATACTAGGTAAAATTAAATCATCAAACGGTTTTAAATCGGTTTTCGGTTTTTATAAACTCAAGTGCAACTCAAATAAGTATTATCATGATTACTATTTCGACTGATTAATAAGATTGGTACAATATTGCGAGTTTCAAAGATCGTGTTTTGATATAAACACCTTTTGCCAACCGCTATTAGGCAAGGCCTGGTGGATATAGCCTAATTGCTCTCATTCTAAGAGGAGACTCGTGCCCCGCAGTGGGACAGTATATGGGTTGATGATGATGATCCTTTGCAGTAGATTTACATTTTAGGTAGGTAAAACAAGGTAAGGCAAGCACATCTAGGCAATATTTTAATAAATTGGAACTTTTTACTATGTTAGTGTTCATTTTTTAACTTTAATTTTTAATTAAACGTAAAAAAACTCCGTAAAAAAACTTTTTTAATGGAGATTATGTAACTATTGTAGCATAGGAAGCATAACTTGCGTGGACAAACCTACAGGCTACAATTATTTCTAAAAATATTGTTTACTTTAGAAAAAAATGCATGCCACATATTCAACAAAATATTGCGCCAATATCAAAGAAAGCTAAAGGTGCTGCAGAATATTCATCTTATGCGACGCTCGATGAGTATATTTGGCAGATGTAACATAGAATATAGTTCATGAATAATGTGACACGGTTCCCGGAGCGCGGCGACGGCGTGGGAGACCCGGCCTTCGTTCCTCGTAAATATTCAGGGTCCGACTACCGACGCTCCACGATACATCAAAGTCGTGTCTTCTCATATACAGCCCACCTAACATGCTATGTTTAACTTTGCGAAGCCACGCTACTACTAAACAAATGAAAAACGTAGAACAAACAGCAAGCGGAAATTAAATAAGAACAGGACAACAATTCTGTGAGATTTGGCTACATTTATAAGTTGAGCATGAGCTCGCTCGGTTTGGATGAGTGCCGGTTTTAACGAAACGACTCGTATTTCAGATGTGCGGCTCCATAATTTTTAGTAGGAATAACAAATGGTATAGGATTCATGACTACTTTTAGCGAATGTATACATATTTTCGTGACAGACTGTTTACATTTGTTGCAAGGATTATAGCGATTTTAAACAAGAAAATAATGTACAAACAAGTAAATAAAATGGGCGAAGTTCTTCACAAGGTAAAATATAAAACCTTTTTCATAAAAGGAATTTAATTTATTTACATGTTGTTGATATCTAGGTAGTCCGATGATAATAATGGTGTCTGAACAGTATCCATTTTACCTGTCAAGCGTTGTGACGTGTAATGTTCATGATGAATAGTTTTTAAATGGTTTCATTGTATTAGAGCTTAATTATGAAAATATAATGAATATAATTTATTTACGTGTTGTATTTATTTAGTACGTGGGGTCGAAGTGGGGGCCAGGCATGAGTAATCATTTCTCAGCTGTCATTTCCTTAATATACAGAGGTCAAATGTCAAACATTGAAATTATAACAAACTTCATTATTGTTAATGGGTTGCTATTGGTTTATTTATTCATTTATGTGTTTCAGCCAGTAACTGTCCAACTTTGAAATTGGGATTCCTGTAATAAGAAGACAAAACAATTGGATTTTTTAAAATTGTTATACCTACTTATGAAGTTATGACGGATTGGCCTACAATTGGTTACCTACACCAGTTGTAGGCCAATCAGTTATAAGCATAACAAGTATAGACAATTGTATAGTCATTGTTTCGAGAACTTTACTTAGCGAGAAGTATAGATATGGTACGGATTTTTTTTATAACTATGCATTGGTTTGAGTGATTATTATCTCTAATTAAACTAGCAATTATTGTTTATAATATAATTAGTTATAATTTTATTGTAACAAAGTCGCCTTGTGAACTGCCTCATTAGCCTAGTGGTTGTAAGCGCGACTGCTGTGCTCGAGGTGCTGGGTTCGATTCCCAGGTCAAGAAAATTGTAATAAGGTATAAAGTGTATTTTCTATGAAATTCTCACTCGTAGCTCGCAATTTGGATTTTTATCCGATTAGTGGCAATAGATTTGATCCCTATAATGTGAAACCTACACATATGCACAAAATTTGGGTGTAAGTATATTACTCATTAGAACACCTCTGCCTTACCTTTCAGGGTGTACAGGCGTGTACAAGATATAACATATTATGTTATGTCTTGTTAACTTTTCATGTCACAGGGATTATTTCTTGAGGAAGGTTAAGTCCAATGTTTTTGGGGTCAAGAGCTTAGTACGTAAACGAAAAGAAGTGGATGCTACGTGTCTGTTTAGGAGAAATGGTTTTCTGTGTGTAGTCTTTGAGAATATGGAATACAGGATATTTAATGTACGACCAACAGATGCAGTTGCAGGCATTTTTTTATTTTTCGACTTTGTCTGTACCATATAGTTAGTATTTGTTGAAAAGTTTCGTAAGACAAAGTCAGACCTGTGTGTATATTTAGATAACTTTATCTAATTTCAAGTAGGTACCTAATACCCGTTTGTTCACGTATATTTGCATTATAACATCACGTACCATTAACATTGGTTTAACGCCACTTGCATCGTAAGCAGGTATCAACGCTACGCATCCATTGTAATATCCTATAATGTATTCACATCTACTTGACCCAATATGAACCCCAAAGCGTTTCGGGGTGATAACTTTCGGTGGATTCAATCAAATCAGTTAAATGTAGCTGTAAATTGGGCAGTTCCACTTGAGTGATATTGAGTAATGGTAGCCGCGCCGATATTGATGGGCAGGCCCGGGGCGCGCGCCGTATCTCTCCGCTGACGTGTTAATTTGTCAAAACCCTACGTCATAAAGAAAAAGTTAGGATATTCACACGTGATGGCGCCACAGAGAGAATCCAATCCGTAACCTTCATAAAACTCATTATCAATCCACTTACAAGACAAATAACTCGGAGAAGGTTCTCTGCAAATTATGTTTAATTTTATGCTCGAACTACGTCCAAAGAGATTCCGCTCGTAAGTAACAAAATCTGATTTTGTGTTCTCCTAAGTAGTCCGAAAGGGAAAGATAACAGGTCACGCGCGCACGTCTGTCGTTACCCTTAGCCTCTTACATTTTATTACGTCCCATTACCTGGGATTAAGTCGGCATGCATCGCGTGGATTCTGTCTCATGTCGCCAGCCCCGGCACTAATGTCATCCTCTACATACAACCCCGCTCAAATGCTAATTTTAAAATATGAACTCTTGCAAACCTACATATGTAACCTTGTAAAGTTACGGAGCCTGAAAGAATCCATTATTCTAATTAAATTTACGACATCAAATGCTTTTATACGACTGCTCACTGCTGTAAAGACTTTTCTTTAATCAAATGTCGAGGTTTGTTACTTACAGGAGGCCCTTTGAAGGAGCTGTAAAAGGGATGAAAAGATAAAGTTTACTCGGGGTGCCGAGACCAAATGCACTAATTGCAGAGTAGACGAGTGAAGTATGTACACCTGAAGAAGTAGGCACTTGAACTCGCTGTATGAGACCGGTGATTTCATAATCAAGTACCAACTGTAATATAATTTCCCGGTCTGCGCTAATGAACGTGTATTTTGTTTCATCTGCCGTCGCTAGAACGTAAAACGCGCGTCGTAAAATCAACATTTCATTTGGTCCGAGCACCGTCCCCGACTCGCTGGCTTCAGCTTAAAATTTGTGTCATTAATATTTTTCATTTCCGCTTCTAAATAAAAATGAGCGGAGCTAATTATAGTTGAATCTAGAAATGTCACAAATATTAAGGTCGAATAGGTTTGTGCTTTTTCGTAAACGGTGTTGGAGTGTATGACGTACGTTGTAGATATGTTATATTTATTTTATTGTGTGTAGACAAGTGAGGTGTGGGCACCCGCAGCGGTGGAGCGGGCGCGGGGTCGCAGGGCGGGTTTTGTCAAAGAGTCGCTGAGATAAATCGCCAGCGTACGTGTTGTGGAGAGCTGTTCGATGTATCACGCTCACGTATCCAATAGAACCAGCACAGACACGTTGCGTGAGGCTATTTTCCCTTGTCTACGGCCTCATAAATCCTCTCAATATAAATTAGATTAAAACACAATGCCCCACAAGTAGGTATGTTGTAAAACTTTACGTAAGTATACCTTGTGCGTCGAATAGTTGGGAACTTTATCATACTTGCTTGGTATGTGTGTAGTAACTGTTTAGAACTGAGAAAATGTACTTGTTTACATTAAGTATTGAATATCCATCCAGTGTGTTTACTTATGTTGATGAATTTTGTGTTACATTATAATGAAATTTGTATAGTATTTCGAATGACATAATATATTATGCTGAGTGTTAGCATCATGCCTTTTAGTAGCAGGTACATAAAATGTAACATAGAGTATGTCAGTAGCTTATCGCAGTACAAGTTGTAAAAGTAAAGTGAGGGTTTGTTGCTCCGGGGTACGTAGCAGATAAGCGAGTACCTAAAGTGCATTGTTAAAATAATACTAACATTATGTGGAATGCTTTGTTTGTTGTACTATCTAGTATAACATACGCACACAATAAGTATGTTGACTCGTCAATTTTTTTTATTGTTACTGTTAATTAACCTATAATGCATTAAAATCTCTGAGAAGCTATTCTCTACACCCGAGCAATAATATATAATTATAATAATTGAAATAAAACTTAAAAAAAACACTTGACTGTTTTATAAACGTTAAGTTTATAAAACAGTCAAGTGTTTAATAAATTCTAAGCATTCTAACAACCTCAAAATTCTAGATAATAACTAACATCTATCTCGTCATCCGTCGAGCCTTTTCCCAACTAGGCTGGGGTCGACTTCCAGGCTAACCAGATTCGGCTGAATACCAGTATTTTACACGTAGCGACTGCTACCTCCCGACCTCCGCAACCCAATTTTTGGGCAATACGGATAACCGGAGGACAGACAGGTTGTCAGGTTCTTTGGGCTTCTGACTGCCACCAACGATTGTCATAGGTGTTCGCATGACAACTGGGATCCGGCTTTACGTGCTCTCCAAGGCACGGAGAGGTTTCGATGTGTTGAGAATGGTCACAATCATCTACAAACTGACCGTGCCTAGCGCAGCTATTTGCAGTTCCACAATGTAAACTAGGTGGTAATCTTAAGTATAGGTATCATTAAGGACACTGTTTGGGCACAGCAAAGGCATTATAGTTAATTTTAATCTATAATAGTTATCTATTTCAACTAAAAGTACTTATAGTTCTATTTTACATTGCACACTACCTATAGAAAGATCTGATGCATTCAAAAAGTATTAATTAGACATTTTGTATACTACATATACTTATATTTTTATAAACTTATTTTAGTCGTACTAATGTTGAGTACTTGTTTTGGACCTATTCAAAAACATGTGAATGCATCACGACACACTGAATAAAATGGAGACTCGCTTTTAAATCGCTATTACATAGCTACAACCATTCAAAAGTGTCTCTGATCGCGATAGAAATGGAAAATAACATCTGTAGCTACGCAAGTGTTCAACGATAAAAGGCAAACGATTGCACGTCAATGGACGTTCTGTATGCGCTCGTTTGCGACTGAATTGGTACAAAACGTCCTCACAACTTTATGTCGCACTACCGCCATCTTTTAAACGCGGCAATTTGTTGCTCTTTAAAGTATTCGCTGATTAATCTTCGAGTATCTTAAACATTTTGCTGATTTGCACAACTTCTTTTATGCAAAATAGTATTTATGATGAAAACGAGGTATTAAAAGGCACCCAGAAAGATTTTTATATAAAAACGACGTTGTTCGGCACTAGTATTTTGTCCGTATAATGATACTTTTTCGATTATGTAGGAATGAAAGTCTGAATGTACTTTTTACTTAGTTGCTTATCTTGCAATTCTAAATTACAAATAAAGTGAAAATAAGGAAATTTTCTTGTACGTTCCACTTTCATAGTACACGCCACAAACATTTCTAGGAAACTAATTTCTGTCCGTGGGCAAAGCAAACAAAATAAATTGAAAAATTGCGGAATGAGTTTCTGTATACGAAACAAGCGACAGATTAGATGTGTTTTTGTTTTTTTTTTCAAATATTTAAGGAAAAACCTTCAGTGGGTACCCAAACGTTTTCAATTATTCAAGAGACATTAGAATTTCAATTCAGCGGAGCGTTTTATTTTTATTTCTTCTTATTATTATGAACAAGAAGGAAGCCATTAGCATGTCGAGAGTTGAAATCGTCAGTTTTATTGCTCATTATTCGTGTTTATCATTTTTATTTTGAAGTGGTGCTTATCTTAAGGTGTATAATTACTAGAGACTGTTGTTATTATTTATAATTACTGCATAACGCACTGCAGAGTAGGCCTACTCGAGATTGCTTTAATTAATGGTCATGGGAAGATACTGGCATAATCCCACCGCTGGGCAAACAGTTTGAAGTTAGCATTATGTATTACTACTAGCTTTGTCCCTTGGTAGTATCTGTGTTGATCTCGTTTCCCAATGCCATTCTTCTAAATCCTTCCTTAGTACATACATATTCTAAAATAAACCTTCCTCCTGAAGCTGCAGTGTGAAAACTTTTACATTTTTAAATGATTGTAGGTACCGTAGGATTCTACTGATTATCATAGACTCATTAAATAGCTTATTTAATTCCATCAGGCCTTTACGCATGCTAAGCATTTTCTAAAGTTATTAATTTTATAAAAGAAAAACGTTGTCGGTGTGTTAAGTCGAAGGTTCGAATTTAGATCCTCAATAAAAAAAATATTTAACGCAATCAAATTATTCTAAGAGATATAAATTTGTCAGTTGATAGGTACTTGTTCCTCCTTCTAGAAGTCATTTACCCAAAAGGAGGAACAAGGTGGGACAAATCCTTCTGTCGGGGTCTAAAAATATGCCTCTGCCTAAAACTATACTTATTGGTTTGGTCGCCCTGAGTGCTCTTAGGCCAATATAGTTAGGTTACACTCCACATTATGCATGTTGCAAGAAAATGTGGCTTGTCATGGTTGTGGCGACTTTCCGGATCCCATGTCTATGACTATAGGGTAATTGAAGGCAAGTACGGTTTTTAGTCGGTACGAGTCAGATATATCCTGCACATATTTTCCATACGATAAAAAAGGAGTCTATACATAAGGATTTCATACAGGTGGAAAAACCTTTTGGGAACAGTTCTGTTTATAAGTTTAAGCCAATAGAAACCTGGAAAACTCTACTAATAAAAAACTAGTTTTAATTTGTAATCGAAGAATTTTACTATTCACTGCAACTTTATGTAGGTATTTTAATGGTGCGAAGTTTTAAGTCAACTTTCAGACGCTAATTTAGTTTAGTGTTATGTTGTGAAAGGAAACTGCCAATTAGTGCTTAATGTTAGTAAGGAATAAGTTTTAGTATACTTGAGTTTCCAAAGCAATATCCAGCCCTGTTGGTATACCTACTGGCAGAAAGGTTGTTAATTCCAAGTGTTTCACTTCCACTCGTTTCACTATTTAGTTTTTTCCAATCTAAGTACAACTAACAGCTGCAAATTGAGGAGATGACCTTGTGACTATGTAATTACTACTTGCAATTATTAATCTGCAAGGTAAGCAGTGATAGCCTAGTGGTATGACCATTGGACTGCCAAGTCAGAGGTCTCGAGTTCGAAAATATTATATTTCTCGGTTAATGCCAATAGGCTCGCCACCTACATGTGACCAAAACCTATCGGCAAACTGTGGGTGTCCATTGGTACACCTCTGCCTAACCCTGTGGGAAATACAGACGTGATGGTATATGTTATATACTAATATCCTCTAGAAATTACATACCATTACTACACTTAAATCTGGCCAAGAAACCCGAGGGGTTAAGCCGGGACTTGCTTATTTAGTTATATTAAGTGGCAACATCGTAGTCGGGCAAGTTTGGTCCCCGTAAATACAATATAAGCAAAGTTAGCCAAATAATCTCACAATTAAATAAAGGCTTAAGACTAAAGTCGTGTTTGTCGACTTCAGCTTTAACCATGGTAGGTACTTAACTAGTATTTATTTTATATCCGGCAATAAACGGTCGCGTGAAGGATAAATGCTTTTTTTATTGCCTGAATAAAAAATGAACACTGGTAATTTAATATATTTTTTTTATCTAAATACTGATACCATAATAAAGCAATCACGTGTTGAAAAACGTACATCGTCAACCTATACACTGTCCCACTGCTGGGTACGGGTCTCACTCCTCTCAGATTGAGAGAGATTAGGCTGTAGTCCACCATACTGGCCTAGTGCGGGTTGGCAGACTTCACACACCGTCGAGAAAAATCTATAAGGCATGCAGGAATCCTCACGAGGAGATCCGTGCCCTACAGTGGGACAGTATAAGGGGTAATAATGTCTTAATTTGAAAAGCAGATTGACTTTATTTATATACCTATTAATTTTTACGGAACGTCATCGGTGACGTTGAATTTCTATTTATGAACGTTTTAAAATGCAGTGATGTATATTTAATTGGCTTAGAGAATCGTGTGCAAATGATTAGGGGAGAAAGATTGGACGTTGAACATTAAGCGAAGTCATAATTCGCGTTCAAATTCATGGCACGTACCTCTAACTTTCCGAAAGCGTGCGTATTAATAATTAATTATCAATCGCCTAAACGGTGAAGTCCCTGCGATTAAACCTGTACGCCTATCTGTATTATATACTTAATATATGAAAAAAAAAAAAAAACTAAAAAGGAACTAACTAACTATCTCATTAGTGTAGTGATCGTAAGCGCAACTGTTACTCTAGAGATCCGGGGTTCGATTCCCGGGTCGAGCAAAGTTTTGTTGAGTTTTTTTCTTTGAATTTTTCCGTAGCAGCTCGGAGTTGGATTTGTGATCGGTTATTATTACATGACCTGTCTTACATGGGACCTAAATATACCGGCGAATTGTGTGTGTAAATTAGTACACCTCTGCCTAACCCTTCGGGGAATGCAGGCATGATCGTATATTAAAAAGAAATAAGAAGAGTAAACGTAAAATCAGAATGTTTCTATAGTGGCTGAACGTCCACTAACGCGATTATATACGTCGTTCGTGTATTATGCAATTGGACAGTCAAATATTAGTAGAACGTGATCGTAATAATATTGAAATAGCCCAATGGAATAGCAGCTCGTTCTATAACGTTTTATAATGACGACATCGGTGAAATTGCGCAGATTTATCGACCATTTTTATTGCTCTGTTTACTTTGGAACAGTTTAGTAGGTTATGTATGATATTGTTAGGAGATTGGTGATTTTTTATAAGACTACCGCCTATTTATAATGTCAATGTCTCTGGAAGGCACGCACGTCATTTTGCCACTTTGCCGCTAGTCGTTGGATCTTGTTGGATAACATCGAGTCTCTGTCCGTTTATTGCGTATTTATTGTTATGTGTATTACTTACCACTTAACCCATGAGGATTTCCCAAAAAAAATATATTATATCTCACGGCACGAATAGTGGAATCGGCTTCTGCGATAAGTAAACCATACTTATCGCAGAAGCCGATTGCACAGTGATCGCAGGTTCAATTCCCTTACGGAACACATATTTGTAAGACAGGTACCTAGTTGCTTAGGGTATTTAGAAAGAAAAAAACAAAAAACATTAATACATCAAGAATTTGCGTTTGTAAACACACACCCGATGAAGAATTTTAGTTTGAGGTAACGTATTTTTCTTAAAAAGGACTCGTTAACTCTAATATTATTTATTATTTATCTGTAACCGTCTCTTTCATACAGAGAAGGGTAACTTGTACATCACCACACCACACTTTCGAGCGTTTCTTTTAGCGACCGAGAATGCGCGCAACGGCCGAGATGTCGCGAGTTTATATAATTATACTTATTTATGCTGTTAAGCTTATGCTTTATGTATGTATGCTTGTGCCGATATATACACAGTTACACACATCAAAAAAAGTTTGCGATCACTAGCATAAGCTGATATAATTTTAATTTAATTATTTTTATTTAATTGAATTGTTTTATTGTTTTATATTCTAAATCTATATTTTTAAATAAAGAATCTAAAAAGAAGATGAAATCATAATTATAATCTACCGTAACAAAAAAGATTTCGAATTTTCAAAGTAATCGAAAACTTTTTTTGATGTGTGTAACTGATTTACTCACCTTGTGATTTTCAATCCTGTGAAGTAATCTCGTCATCTTTGGATACTATGTAGTTTGCGCCTTTGCACAACTCGCTGTCACAATTTTAAAAGGTTTCATAAAAATGTGTTAGTTTGTAGTTTATTCCGGATCACTGTTCACTTCTGGAATCTGTGCTGTTTACTTATGTATTTTTTATTTTTGTTAAAAATAAATGTTATTTTATTTATTTCATTATGCTTGTCTAGTCTAGAATACCAAATACTATGATTTTTTTTCCATATTGTCTTATTGATAGAAAACATACTTCCCAACTTTTGCATGAGCTTGAGGCTCATGTCAAGATTCGTCTATGAATAGATAGTCCCCATACCGTCCCAGGGGACTCGTAGGGGATCATATCAGGTAGATGGCAGCCGTCATCTCAACGTTACATTTTACGATGACCTGGTTTCCTTATGAATTTTTGGGTCAATTTTGTCAAAAGCTTGGTGTTGTGTTCTTTGTTATTTTTTCATACATACGTTTACGCCTGTATCCTCGAAGAGAAGTTAAAGATGTACCAGTCTAAATATGGAGTCCACCGATACATAAAATTTCGTAAAAAATCCCAATATGTAATACTGGGCTGAAAATCAAACACAAGACGCTTGGCAGCCATTTTTGCAACCATTAGACCAATGATTCGGAGTTTGTTGTTCTAACAAAATCAATATTACTGTAGATCTTGTCGGTTTCTTTGTGGGTAGGTATGCGTAAATTGTGAAATTACATAGAGATAGTTAGTTATATAGAATTATATGGCTTAATTTAAAACAATGCAATAATCATTGTGACAGGCCACGGAATAGTGACGAACATGACGTATTTATAAGTTTGAATAAGTTCTTTAAGTGATTGTTCATTAACTTAATTTTATATACTATTCCTATTTTTATTTTTCTCTTTTTATTGGTTTAAAAAGGGTGTCATTGTCCCGAACAGAGTTTAAGAGTTATTACAATTTTATTAATGGTTTCAGTATCTCATCTAAAAGAGAATGATTTAAAACAAGCTGTAAATTAATTTATTCATTTAATTATTCATTAATTAATTAATGCCCTGTGATTTGCATCTGACGGCCGCGTCAGCAAACGCAGTCCGCGTTGCTGAGATTTGGGCCAGGAAAGTGTCACTTAATTCGAATAATAATTTTATTCTTTGCCATCGACACGGTAAGAAATTAAGAATTAATGTTCCTAACTTTTGCATAGTGTTCTTTTATGAATAATCTGAATGTCATGATTTTAGTGCTTTTGACTGCCAATAACGCTTATCACAGGAATTTTTATGACAATCGAAACCCATGGCTTAACGCTTTTCAAGGCACGGACATTTCTCGAAGGTCACCATTGACCGACCGCGGTCACAGGATAGGTATTACTAAGCCAGGAGCCCCTTCCCCCTACAAAGAAATATGATCGTGGGTTGTTGTTGCATTTAATAAATTATATTTGACGTTTCTTCATTTCACGCCTTCACTACCTTGTTTAATATTTTCATTTGGAGTGCTCTTGGCTATAAATAGAACGATCCAAACATTTTAAGGGGATGTTGTAAGTGAAGCTTAAGGAGTTATTATTTGGGGAACTGCAGGAGCTTTTATCTCTGACTTTAAATTTAGCAGCCGGCCATATACTGAAGCAGCACGTATATTGAGGAATAGCATTCAGACTTCCTTATGTTTTAGTTGAACTGTTAAATATGTAAGAACAAACATTCCCGTCAAATAATTAAAAAAAAAACAAAATCATTATATTATGCTATGTAGTTACTAGGTTAAATTTTTGCCTATACATCCTGTTATAATGCTCGCTCAGACTTGTAAATGAAATGAAATTGTTAGAATAACTATGCTCAATGTAAGTGAACTGTATTTGTTCTTTTTGAGTAAAATAAATGTCTTTGAACCGAAATAAATGTTAAAAAAAGTAGATAAGTGATTGTGCTATACGTGAATTCGGAGGAAGTGTTGGCTTCTGACGGGCGTTGAGACATGTTAATTTATTTTATTTGATTGACTTGATCTAGACCTGATGCGATAACATTCAGCTACTAATAAAACGTAGGTAGTACTTATACGTGCTAAACATCATTCCACTTATTACGAAATATGTTCTAAAATAAACCCAGAGTTTAAAATATTTTGTAGTATTTATGATACCTCTAAGTTTGGATTTTCCCGGATAATGGCAATAGGCTCAGCATCACCATGAAACGTAAACATAAATGATAAATGATATTTATTTCTGTAAATAGATCTTTTAAAGACACTTTTACAAGTCAATAATAAACATTTTTTTTAAAGCTAGATGGCTCCGGCATTTCCTAGCTGACGACCTCTGAGAAGAAACGCCGAAACAAACTCAGAGAATCATAGTCTCTTTTAAAGTCCAGACATAGAGTAGTGGTAACAAATATGTGTCTTACAATGTAGGGCAACGTCTGAGATGGCCTTTTGAAGAAAGAGCCATAGCGGCTTTGAGTAGACCAGTCCCAACTGACGGCACGCATGCATCAGTCATTGTGTAGCTCAACCATAATTTAGGGAGCTCAACAATCCGTCGCACGACGATACCAGATCAGAGAAACATTTGCGTAGGCCATATAAAAAAGGCTCAAAGCCACCATACCGACGAACGATGAGTGTACATTGCTGTAGGTACGCCTCTGCTTACCTCTTCGGGGACTACAGGCTTAATTGTAGTATGCATAGAGTGTTACTTAAAATTTCATAGAAAACCCCAATAATACAATTTGATTCACCTTTGATTCATCGTATCTAGGATTTCACCACACTATTAACGTCGTGGACGAGTAGAAAAGTTAACAGTTTGCAAATAATATAGGTCTAATCGATAGGCTTCAAAGCGTTCATCTATTTGAATGAACAATATTTGAATTTTATTAATATATAAGTTTGTAGGTACTTAAAAATGTTCATTCATCTAGAAAAAGGTATAACAGCAAAATCTGTGAATATAAATAGGTACGTATAAAACCGATAGGAATCTTTTCAAGTTAAACAGCCTTTATGTAAAGTATTGCTGGTTTTTAGAGGTAAGAAGAAACTATTAATTGATCCCTTTTGCCATCACTTACGGTATTTGCCTATTGTCGAGTGTTATATATTGGGTTTTTCTTGCTTTTCAGAATAGTTTGTTTGAAGAAGACGTAGGTTGAAGTAGAAATATTGTTTCTTTTTAAATGGAAGAGGGAGGCAAGCGAGCAAGCGTGTCAGCTAATGGTAAGTGATCACCGCCACCCGTTGACACCGAAAACAGCAGAGGTGTATTTTAAGAAAATTAAAGAAGAAGAAAGCGACACCACTCTTGACAGCTCGGCTCTTATCGATGGAACAATCGCCACTGTTCTCTGTTGTCTGCGCTCTGTTTAACCTCTTTATACGACTGGATTCCCACTTTTTCCTTCACTTGTTCTATAAAACTTGGCAAAGGTCTCCTTAAATTGACCTTTTTAAAACTTTTGGTGAACTTTAACTAACTTAAGACACTTTGAATAATATAATGGAAGTTTACTGAGTATTTTGAAATGATGTCCTTCATTTTTTCATCATCATTGCGACACAAAGGCCTTTCCTGCATCGTATAACATTAACTTTTTTAAATAGTGCTCTAAAGCAAGCCATAAAAGCTCATCTATTGACATACCATTTCCACATTTGAAAATACGGAGCCGTTTATCATAAGATAAAAACAAAAACATAATAGGATTTCCCCCTGTCCATCCGTATGTTTTTTATTTATAAAAGAGATTTACAGCAGGAATCAAACAAAAAATTGGGAAAGACGTAAGCCGTCTCAGGGTCGACGACAGAACGCACGAGAAACCTTTTGGTAAACTTTGTCTTGGATATTTTGTGTTTGTACCTACATGTGTACGGTCAGATTGAAATAAAGAAAGATGTAGGTAACATCCAATAATACGCTTACTATATTAAGTACTCCATTGTTTTAATAACCTTTCAAGTCATGACTTATCATACTTAATTAGTAATTAGTTTAAAGTTTACAAAATGAAAAAAAAAAATATTGTCATAATGAATAAAATAAATAATACTTATTAATTAATTAATTAATAATAATACATATTTATTTTCTTACAATTATTTGAATTATCAAAAGCAGTTTATTTATCAAATAACTAAAACAATCATGTAAAATTCCTAACCTTACCAATAAAATGAGCTTATTCTCCGTTTAGTTTTCATTCGTCGTTTTGGCAACAACAGCGCAAAATATATTTTCTTCCTTCTCTTGTTTGCTTTCTAAACGTGTCGTGTTTCGGAAACTTTCTATGCATCTATGACGGTCTCATTTTATATGGAATGTGATGCTAAATTTAAAAAGCGTTGTGCAAATGGAAGTAAGGTTAAGCGCACATTTAGTCAGGGTACAGCGCGCAGGCCATCATAAAGGAGTCAAGGCATTTATTATATTATTGCTAATAATATTTGTCAGAATTCAATTGAAACAGTGTGACAATGCTATAATTATAATAATGAATAAATATTTTTGAACATATATAAAATTCTCGTGTCACGGTGTTTGTTACCAAACTCCAAAACGGCTGGAACGATTTGTATGAAATTTTGTGTTCATATCGGGTAGGTCTGAGAATCGGCCAACATCTATTTTTCTCTATTTTTCATAACCTTAAATGATAAGGGGTGGCCTAACCCAAATTTTTTTTTTGATGTGGCATTAAAAAATACATAGGTACAATCCAAAATTTTCACCCTTCAGTATTTATATGGAAAAACAACGTTTGCTGGGTTAGCTAGTGTTATATAAATGAATATTTTTGAACATTTTACATAGTATTTAGTCACAAACTAAGCAAAGGATATATTACTTACTTCCTTTTTTTTTCTAAAGATATACCTATTGTAAACACCCAGCCAAACACAAACACTTAAGTTCACATAAATGTTTGTGTCCTGTGGGAATCAAACCCCGACCTCGTGATCAGCAGTCTGACATTCTAACCACTAGAACAAAGACGTCGTCGAAAAATAATAGAAATATTATGTTGTAGTTAGGGCTGTAGAGCATAAACTGGTTGTTAATTTGGCCAGGTTAACCTAGCTTCTAAATCACAAGATTTATTCAAAAAACAACCGTGAATATCTTTGTGTGAGTTTATCAATCTTGCGGTACGATAGTGGGATTGTTTTAACATAATATGTTTTTCGAATCAGATGAAGGATGAGGATGCCTCATTGGTAAAGGTTATCTGGTAGAGAATGCCTAAGGCATTAAGACCGCCTTTGTACACTTTTTGTACATTAAGAATAAATAAATTAGCGTAAGCGCGACAACTACGCGTGACGTCCTTGGGTTCGATCCCCAGGCCGAGCAGTGTTATTGGCATTTTCTATAAAATTCTCAGTAGCAGCTCGAGAGTTTAGATTTGTGCCCGGTTAATGGTAATAGGTTCGCCCCCTATGGTATGTACGTTTTTGAAGGAAGAGGCTCTAATAAAATATTACTTGTGGTTTGTTTCTTGTAAGTGTTGCAAATTTGTTGCGCCCTGGCAACAAGCTGCGCCCTGGCATAATATGCGTTCACCTTTAACGTTACAAATGGAAGTTAATGTGAACGCGAGTTTTGTCGGATGTAATAAATGTCAGGTGCATGTCCGTCGCCGTTGCGCCCGCGTGCCTTTCTCTAGTTTTATCTATTTTATATGAAGGCACATTTTTTATCAGACTGTTTCCTTCTATGTTTACCCGGTGAGGTAAACAGTTCTAATATGTAAGAGCCTCATTACCATGTTTCCACAATTTTAAGTCTTTAGTAGGATCTTCACAATTATCCTAGATTTTTTACGAAATGTCGACCTTCTAGTAGATAATAGAAGTTCCTAGTATATACTAGAAGTTCCTAGTAAATACTACTAGAAGTTCTTATTATATATTCCACAAAATAGCACCTATTTTTTGGAGTGTAGAAAATCCTCATGGATTTTTTGCTACCTGGGGAGGCAACAGGGTGTATCGGTCTCATACCTTCGCCTCTTGGTACCTTTCCTTATCTTAAAACTACCTTTTTTTAAAAACATTGACCGTGACTATAGTCACGGCTTGTTTTAAAAATGTTTTGTAATGTTTAAAAAAAAAATTTGATTGAAAACGTTTTTCTTCTTGGCACTACATTATATAATAAATTTGCAGTATACGAAGCCGTCAACACGGGAACTATTAAAGACTGCGTAATCTAGAGAAGTTTGCTGATTAGTATACACTTAAAATGTTATACTTATTACTAGACGTTTACGTGAGCTGATTTAATCCAGCGCTGTACATATATCGGTGCGGGGCGGCGGCGGCGCGGCAAGGCTGCGGCGTGGCTTCCGCCGACTCAAACACGCGGTTGTGTGGGGCTAATAGCACATTAGAGCAGCCATCTTGGCGGCGTAGTTTTAAATATTAACGCTTCGGGCCGCTCTGCAAGCCCTCTCACTGAAAAAGCCTTTTTATTTGTGGATAACGAGATCGCGCACTGCTTCTACTGTATAATGAAGTTTCTTATTTCCTGGTAATGAGTTTCATATACTTATTTATCGTGCTGTTAAGAGGTGATAAAGGTGGTCGGCGATGTTGTAGCGTTGGATTTTTATAGGGACTTATGGTTATGACGTCGTTATCTCGGAACACAGCTCTGGTATTGCATCCATTTAATTAAGATTATATTACTGTCTTTAAAAAACTATGACAGGGAGATTTGTTTGATATAGGTACTAGGAGTTAAAAATAATAATAATGCATTTATTTCTGTCTTATAGGATACAACATTGTTACATTAGAAAATCGTTACTGATTAGACTTAACCATTATGAGAGCTGGTGTTTGTTCTACGTCTAGGACCTGTAGGTACACGTATTACAAACCACCAGGCCTCGGCCAGGATTTGTGTAACAAGTACAATATGAAATGAGATGTTAGGGAATGATGATAGGGAAAATTTCCTTCATGTCGCCTACGTTTCACGAGCAGATGTGCGCAGCGTTCGCTATGAATATTTATGATTCGATATGTAAACGCCACTCAATAAAACGTTTAATTTTACGTTCTTTCGAAACCCGTATTGTCATTCCCTTCTCTCTTTATATTGTTTACGAACTGTGATATAATTTTAAAGAGGTCAAATAATTTTAATCTCGCAAAAGAGTATGTTATAGGTACGTCTGCAGTACAAATAACGATATTTTTTCCGGGGCCATAACAATCGTTATTAAAAACTTGTTCGCGATTCGTGATTTTAATTTTTCGACAAAACTTTCGCAATATTTCTCGCTGGAGGTCGCGCAAAACGAAATTTGCATATTCAGCAGTAAAATTTACGTCACAAACAATGCCCTATTACGGTACAATGGAAATGTCTTTACATTGTTGCGGCGGTTTGGCGGTCGGCCGGCACGGCGCGACCGAGCCGAGCGTTTCACGGACTCAAAGGGCGGCCGTCGGAGCTGATTTACGGTGAGGACCTGTGGCTGCTCGTGTTTAAATGAAAATTATACACGGGCCTGGTGCTATGGGGGCGCGACCTTTCCCTCGTAAAGTAACTAATTTATGAACTCGTGATACTTCAGCGGGGCCGCCCGCGCTCCGCTCTTGAAATTTTAAACACCGCCGCTGCCGCTGCTGTGCAACTGTTGAATTTTTGACGTTACGTTACACATCTTGACTTCACACAGAATCAATGCTTTATCGCATATCATACATGTTCTTTGTTCTACGGGAAACAGAGATAGTCGCATGCATCATCGAAACAGTTCACTTCTAACAACTCTAGGTTGCATTTCTACGCGCTCTGCCATGGACGTCGCGAATTTCACGGATCTCATGGCTATGACTAGGGCAAGTTAAGTTTAACTTTAATGTAGGTATTATTATTTTATAAGTTAAATTTAAATAAAAAGTGCGGTTTGTTTTCGGTACGAGTTCGACATACCGTGCTGCCTCCTCAAGTGGCGGGCTATCTATGAGGATTTTCCTTCTTCTTACCCGACAGCGCGACGCAAAGGAGGGTAATGTGTTTATCAGTCTATGTATATATGTATCTTTGTGGCACACTAGACAACAAACACGCGTGGACAAATTTTGATAATTCTTACGCTAATCGATTTGTCTTAATCTTGCGAGTATTATTAAAGACATAACAGTTATCAATATTCAATATGGCGACAACCAGACGCCATATTTTGAAAAAGAATAAATGAAAGTTGAACTATTAAGTGGTGTATCATTGAATAGGTATTTTAAAATCATTGTTAGGTTTCTCTTATCATTTTTCATTTCGAATGACCATTTAGGACCTAAAGGCGATTTAAAGTTTGTTAGGAGTTTTTCTCACTGAAATTGTCAAATGTATATGTATAAAGGCTCAGTTCTGGGTCCATTTTTATTTTTGATTTATATAAATGACTTACCTTACCTAATAAGGGATAATCATGAGATAGTACTGTTTGCAGATGACACGTCACTGTTATTTAAACTCAAGCGTCAACAAATAGTTACTGACGATGTAAACAGTGCTCTCTCAAAGGTGGTACATTGGTTTAATACTAACAATCTGCTTTTGAATGAAAAGAAAACGAAATGTATTAAGTTTTCAACAACTAATGTAAAGCAGGTGAAAACCAGTGTACTTATTAATGGTGAAGAGTTGGACCTTGTGGCCACCACCGTATTTCTAGGTATCACTTTAGATTCTAAGCTTCAGTGGGGCCCACATATAGATAAGTTGTCGAAAAAGCTTAGCTCTGCAGCATACGCCGTCAAAAAAATACGTAGCCTAACCGATGTAGAAACAGCGCGCCTTGTTTATTTTAGTTATTTTCATAGTGTGATGTCGTACGGTATTCTGTTGTGGGGGAATGCTGCTGACATACAAACTATTTTTGTGCTGCAGAAAAGAGCCATTCGATCGATTTACAATTTAAGTCCCAGATATTCACTGAGGGATAAATTTAAGGAGATTAATATTATGACGGTTGCATCACAGTATATTTATGAGAATTTATTATATGCACACAAGAATGTTGATCTCTTTAAAAAACGTAGTGATATGCATAATGTTAATACCAGGAACAAAAATAAATTTATTGTACCTGCAACGAGGCTCCAGAAGATAAGTAATTCGTTCAAATGCCAATGTATACGCTTGTACAATACAATCCCAAGCAACATTCAAAAATTAAGTCTCAACAAATTTAAGTCAATTGTTAGGCAGAAATTGTGTCATAAAGGTTATTACTCATTAAGAGATTATATAGATGACAAATATGCTTGGGTTTGAACTGTTCCAATGAACCAGGCTATCGTTTCTTTAATTTTATATTATTCTGACATTTCTTTGTTTTATTTTATTTATGTTTTTGAAATTGAAATGTTATTTAGATTAATATTGTAAAAACATGAATTTTAAAGTATGAGAGTCGTGCAGCCATTGATGTTGCATATATTGATATGCATTTTAATGACTTAAAATTACATTGTGTCCATCAGTTGCCTAGTACTCTGAGCTTGTCATGCTCACTAAAATGTCCTGCTGATGGTGGCGTTGTGTGTCGGGTCGTTTTATTCCCTGCAACATGGTTGAGTCGAACGACGCCGATACGCACGTCATACTCGTGAACGGGTGCCGTCTGTCGGGGCTGGTCAGCTCTTACTGTCTATGGCAATATCTTTATTTATTTATTGTTCTTTTTCTGTAGACTAGATTAATTTGATGGTGCAACAACATCAAACTGCATTGTTCTCATGTAAGTCGGACATAAAAATGATTTATATTAATTTGATATTAACAGACATTACTGTAACGGTTATTGTGATTATATTTTTTTTATATTTTTCTTATTATTTAATAACTTTTAACTCAATAAAATGTAAATGTGAGTACTCTGTAGGCTAAATATACATACCTACTCAGCTCTGAACAGTCTGGCGGCTTTGAGCCTTTTTAGTGGCCTACGCAAATGTTCCTCTGATCTGGTATCGTCGTGTGACGGGTTGTTGAGCTCCCTAAATTATGGTTGAGCTACACAATGACTGATGCATGCGAGCCGTCGGTTGGGACTGGTCTACTCAAAGCCGCTATGGCTCTTTCTTCAAAAGGCCATTTCAGACTTTGCCCTACATTGTAAGACACATATTTGTTATTATACCTACTATGTCTGGACTTTAAAAGAGACTATGATTCTCTGAGTTTGTTTCGGCGTTTCTTCTCAGAGGTCGTCAGATAGGAAATGCCGGAGCCATCTAGCTTAAAAAAAATGTTAAATATTGACTTGTAAAAGTGTCTTTAAAAGATCTATTTACAGAAATAAATATCTTTATCTTTATCTTTATCTTAAAGCCGTGATAAAGTTCTAATATAATCAGTGAAAAAAAAAAAAAAAAAATTAAAAAACCCGACTGAAAAGAAAAATCACGACGTCAGGAACATAGCGACTTTAACAGTTGGGACTCAATATTGGGAGATCGGGTCTATAATTTTTAATGGGTACCGGTTAAATTTTTAACTACTGCAAAAAAAAAAGAAATTGGCGTAGAAGCTAGAATTATGTTTTTAATAAAACCATTTGGTCGATATTCTTACTAGACCACAGACGTCATTACTGTACAATTTTCTTAAGTACCGAACGAGTTAAATTAGCTTGTTAATTAATGTAAATTAGGACTAGAGTAGATAAAACCACTGTCCACTGCAAACGACTGGATCCTAAATCCTACTATCCTATCTTATTCTACTATAATAATATTATAAATGTGAAAGTTTGTGAGGATAAATGGACGGATGAATGTATATTTGTTACTCTTTCACTCTAAAACTACTGAACTGATTTTGAAGAAACTTTACAGTATTATTATTTATACATCAGAATAACATATAATTGCTATTCTGATGTATACATATATATTACGGCTATAATTTATTACGATTTTGAGTTAATTACCCAAATTACAACGATAATTAACTTTTCCATGCGGACGAAATCGCGGGCAGAAGCTAGTATTAAACTAAAATTCTCATTTGTCCATTTTATGTCTCATTTATCCTCATGCGGTAATATTGAATAATTATTCTATGGCAAGAGTCGCGGACTCCCTCCAAACTTTCTGCACGGTTCCATGACTTCCACGACTATACTATAAATCCTCGAGAGTCTTATTCGTCATTCTACAGTTATTTGTCTATACTTATAGTATATGGAATTATAATAATTATATTAGTAGTCGCAAGCGCATGAGACCTAAAACATACCGGTAAACTAGAATGCCTCCTGATACTTTACATAGCTAGAATGTATAGATTTCCTAGTGAAAATGTGACGATATATCTAAGCATAGACACATATACCTACATCGGTAACCTTCACTACAGGGCGTGTCACTCTAACCTAACCCAATATGTTACGCCCCCCCTCTAACCACGACAACAAATCGTTAGCGCCTAGTTAATTGTCAGTTTGTACTTCAGATTAAGCTAATTAACGCAACAGCGTGTATATCACATAAGTACCTAATAATATATGCGAAGGTACAAGCCATTATACAGCTAACCCGCATCCATATTGAGTGCGGCCCGGAATTTTGATTAAGCACAAACTAGATTATGCTAGGGGTAAATTGAGACCGTTTCTTAAACTACTAAACAGTTAATAGTGTTTGCTAAAACTTGCTAGTTACTTATTTGCTCACCGACATCGGCGGCGGAGTTATGACGGAAGTTAGCTTATGTGTACCTCTATATAACTTCTATACTTAACTATGCAAATTACGATCTAAATCTGCTACGTTGTCTGCTTTTTGGGAATTAAACTTGTGGCCTGCTTGTGTGTTGATAAAGAAAGTATTAAAGAAGTTTGTTTTAATGGAGTTGTATATTTTTTAAACGGAAGAATATTCTCTGTAATAATTAAATAAGAACTGTAAACTTAGTGTTAAAGAATTCAGACTGTAAGTCGGCCCTAACATACTTTAAAGGGGTATCAATAAAGAGTATTTACTTGTAATAAGGTTCCATGAACAAACAAAAAAGTACTTAATGTCGTACTTTTTTGTTTGTTCATGGAACCTTGTTGATATCGTAACTGGGTAGCAAGGTTTATTAGCCGGTATTAGACCTATTTTTTTTTAGTTCGGCCATGAGTTATTTATTACTTCGAGAGAAATTTAATAACTTGTCACCGTAAACCTCCAGCCATGACCTACCGGGAATCTAGAAGTTGTGTTCGGTTCTACAGTGCTGGTTTTGATGTACGCGCCAATGCATTTGTTTGATTATTTCCATTTTAAACAGACTCTAAATAAGAGATAGAGGTTCTACTTCATCAATAAATGGTATTTTCTCCTCCTCCTCCCTACAATGATGGTGTAGGCTTCCAGTCTAACCAGATGCAGCTGAATATCAGTATTTTACACGAGTGACTGCCATCAGACTTCCGCAACCCAATTTTGCCAATATCCTGAGTATAGACCGGTTGTCAGGTTTTTCGGCTTCTGACTACCACTAACGATTGTCATAGGTGTTCGCACGATAACCGGAACCGACAGCTTTACGTGCTCTCTGAGGCTCGGAGGGGTCTCAATGTGTTAAGAATGGTCACCCATCCACAGACTGACCGCGACTAGCGCAGCTTAACTTTGCAGATCGGTTGATCAGCTTAGTTATTACTTACCCACGAGCCCCTCTCTATATTATCTAAGTATTATATTAAGCTTTACATTAGATTATCTATTTCTATTTAATCCTGAAATCTCACAGTATAATCGACGCCTGTCAATTTACTCCTAATCCGTAGCTTCGTTCACGAACGTGAATTTTGTATCAAAGCTACAAATACATATTATATACTGACATTTCAGTGACCCTATTACCCGTCTGTACTGAACTTGCTAGTATTTCACTGGTATATTTCAAAATACTGCAGAGTGTTCGTATAAATATTTATGTGGGTGACTATGTCATCTACATATTTTTGGGCCGATATGAAGGGCGTGTGTAGTGAGGCCTCGTAAATCACAAGGTACCTGTATCAAAGGTCAAAACAGAGAGTACTTGTGGCTTTACAAATTAAACCTATGGTTTTCACCAATAAATGGTAGATTCCATAAAAATGTCTCCTACTTATTCACCAATAAATTAATTATCGAGAGAATGATTGAGAGACCAATTACAACATTATGAAATACATTTAATAAAATCTTAATATTTATGAAGCATTTCTTATACTTTTTGATAGACTTGGAGGGCTTGCATAGTTATAGACTTGTGGATAAGGAAAATCGAGCTATTTCCATTAATGGGTTGTAGGAAGGCGATTTACAACAAATTAGGCCCAATCAACTGGAGGGCCGAAATGAGCATTGAGTTGTTTTTTTACAATCATTTTTGCTAAATAGTCTGAAAATTAAGAAATAACTCAAAAATCCGGATATTTCTGCAACAACTGTAACATTTTGGACATCCAGTTGGTGGGACTAAATTTGTTGTAAATCACCTCCCATATACCCCCTATAAAGGAATAAGTCGACTTTTCCAGTCGCCCTGTATAAACATGAAGGTTGAGAAAAATTATGTACTCCTTATAGCACAAAATCAATTCATAAAAGGCATTATTCATTTCATTATTTTTAAACACAACGTAGTTTCGTTTAGTCTTCGCTACTGTTCCAATATTTACATAACTCTCAATAGTAAGACTGCTTCTTAACAATCTCAGTAAATGTTTCATGAAAGCACTCTGTCGCTCTTAATGCAACTGTGACGACGAACTCGGAACTCGATTACGTCAAGTTGCTTTACCAGACTTCGCAGGAAAAAATCAAATACCACACTGATTGCCCATTTCGTAAATTCCAAAATCATATCCCTCCAACCTTGTTTATGAGGACACTTTTGATCATACCCGTAGTTACCAAAGAGATGAAACAAGTTAATCAAACATGAAACTAGTTAAACTAGTTACATTTGACGATTAAACCCACCTAGTGACATTAGGCAACAGTTTTAGATAAATAGCAGTTCTAGACTCATATAAACAGTCGTTCACGTAATTATTCGCTGCGAAAGCGTTATACAAGCGCAGATGTTCAGCCATTTGTGTGGACATGAAATATCGAGTCTGTTAACTTTATCGTCAAGATTAAGCTATAAAATCCAGACTTCATTAAGCTACAGTCTCAGCAAGTCTTGGTTTAGTGCAAATCAGCGCATCTATAAGGTGGTCGAGTGTCCGTAAACTGAATATTTATAGGAGGCGCTCTCTATGTACCTACTAAACGCGCCGGAGACTGGCATCACAACGATTTTGCATAATTTATACACTCAAATATGCTACAATTTATGAAAATAAGGTGGTTTAAGGACTAAGATATCAAAAGGTGGAAACGTATTTAAAACTTAATTAACGCGAAATGAATTCAAAACGCTTTTGTAGCTGACGTTAAGGTACGAATAATGGAAATTTTCACTGACTAAACGAGGGGTTTAGCTTTGTTGAGAGTATGTTCAAGTATTTTGGGGCGAATATGTTTAAGTAAAATATAAGTAGGTATAGGTAGGTAATGTAGGTATAGTAAATCCGACATCAGACGTTTTCATGACATGGTTGCAATTTGCAAAGCCGCTAAATCGTAACGGTGGTTATCCTCGGCGAGATGAGAATATCTCCAGTGGGCAGGCACCGCGTTCACCATTAAATCCTGACTGACCCCCTCCTCCCCGCCCCGCGCCCCCTCTTTCTAAATCCCTGTAGTGGCGGCTCGGGCGCGCTCGCGTCCTCTCGCCACTCTCATGCAAATTATTCACAAAGTACGCGTGTAAAGCGCCCCGCACGCCTAACTGGCCACCAGAGTACCCCTCTATATATACAAAATGTAAAACAAATGAAATGAGCTTCACTCAAAACTGGACCCAGAAAGCAAATACTTTTATTGTACTAACTTAACCGCTCTTGTTACGTCATATAAGCGATCCCTCTCAAGTATATAGAAAAAATATACATTTTCCTTTTGTATGCATCTTTCTGATCTTGTTTCTTTATAGCGGTAAACAGGCTTTAAACGCAGGTCGGGAGGAATCAACGTTCGATAGTAATAATAAACTAGAATATACAGGGTGGAAGGGACATCGACACGCAACGGCTTAACATGACTTCAGTTTCAATTCTGGAACCCCCTGCGTTGGAATTTTTCGTCGACCTTTTCTTAAATTTTACAACTCGCAAGTGAACTCTAAGGAAATAGCTGACCAGAAGATCTTTCGAGCTTAATTTACAATGCTGTTTTTAGTGAAAAAAGTGAATTAATGACTTTTTAATTCAAATTCTTATTGTGTTATATAGAAATAATGATTTTATACTGTTTAAAGTTGAAAAAACTGCAAAAAAACGTATAATTTAAAAAAAAGCCGACGAAAAATTCTAACGCAGGGGGGTCCAGAATCATGTACTGAAGTCATGGTAAGCCGTTGCGCGTCGATGTCCCTTCCACCTCGTATTATATTAAAGCTATCATACCTCCTTTATACTGTGGGTAAAGATGGAAGATTTTAATATCGGGTGTTGTAAAGAAAATAATTGAAATTGGTTTCTTGGAAAATTAAATGTGGGCTGGTAGCGTGTGTAGGACAGGTATTAATAGGAACACGTGTGGCTCCTACTGGACCAATTGAACCACGCTACGATATGTATGGAAACCTGGTATTTATTAGTGCTTTAATAACTTCCATAACCATACATCACTACTTTCCACGAAAAACGTTTAATGTTGTAAAATGTTAAGCACTTAAATACACAACAGTTTTGAAATTTATCAGACGAGCTGAAAATTTGACTGAAATTAACTATGTTGTAATATGCTTAGTCCCTTATATAAAATCACACTTTATTTATAACTCTAATTATATGTCTTGAATAAATTAATTAGTTAAGCGAAATATATTGAAATCAAAACTCATTTTGGTAAGTAGATTCTTAATAAACGTTTTAAGGGTGAGATAATACAGCGGTCCACTCCATTGTTAACCAACCAAACTCACAAAACAATGCAAAGTCAAAGTCACTCGATGTAAGTGAACTCTCGACTTCAAAACAGTCCTTTAAAATAACGAAACTTTACTTTATAGGTTGGGTGACGTGTGACGTGAATGTATTAATCGGGATTTCTAGAAATCGGTCGTAACGTTTTAAAAATTTAATAAATGGAGAAGAAAAAGGCTCGTGACACGTAACAATACCATCATCATCATCATCAACCCATATACTGTCCCACTGCTGGGCACGGGTCTCCTCTCATATTGAGAGGGATTAGGCTGTAGTCCACCACGCTGGCCTAGTGCGGGTTGGCAGACTTCACAAACCGTCGAGAAAAATCTCTAAGATATGCAGGTTTCCTCACGATGTTTTCCTGCACCGTTTAAGCGAGTGATAATTAATTATTAATACGCACATGAATTCGAAAAGTCAGAGGTGCGTGCCTTGGGTTCGAATTCGAGACCTTCGACTTGGCAGTCCAATGGTCATACCGCTAGGCTATCACTTCTTACAATACCATCGCGCCTATTACATTATTCTTCTGTACAAAAAAAATATAAACTATTTATATTTTTTAATACCTGATAGGTATATCAATGTTAGTTTTATAAAATGAACAGCAAAATGTTTTCATGGAAATCCTAAAAAAAACATCTAAAACACCTGCCTATACCAAAAAAGGGCCAACAAAAGTGAAAAATTAAATCAGCCATTTAACCAAGAGCACAATGCTCGCAATTCATAAAGAATATTTTTATGAAAATTTTAATACTCGCCCATACATGCGACCTCCTCTCATAAATCAAGTACTTCCGGCGCCCTTTGAGTTCCCGCGCGCCGATGATATACTGCGTCTGTGACAATGCCTGCCTTCAGCATTTATACACCAATATTCCTTTTGACAGAGAACGACACTAATTGAACTAGGGAAGCCGTTAACTTATACTTTTTATTTGCTTAGAAACAGCAATATAAGTGTCAGCCCTTATTTCATACAGCGTGAGTATTCTCTTCAATGACAAAAGTCGCTGTCAAAGTTAAACTAATATAGTATATGGTTTGTTTAGCCAAGTTTGATGTACAAAGTTTTACCGAGGGTCATTAAAGACTGAATATAATTATGTGCATTCCTGTGTACTACTTAAAAATGTATAAACATTGTAGTAACAATGTAGCGTCTACAAGAGCTACGATTCGTAGCCGTCTCTGCGAGAGCTACGATTCGTAGCCGCCGGCAATTTGCTACAAATAATGTAACCGCGAACCAAAGGCCATTACATTTTTTATGATGAATGTTGTTTTTATATAATATTTTGAGTGTTTTCCCGGGTTTTATTTATTTTTGTCGGGTAATTCGTGTGAACGTGATTAGTGGTATAATATGAATTGGGTAGGCCGTAGGTATATATGTTTTATACAAAATCTGGTTTTAAAAAGCAAATCTTGCCATATCTATCTACATATACTAATGTTATAAAGAGGTAAAGTTTGTGAGGTTGTAGGGGGTAATCTCAGGATCTATTGGACCGATTTTGAAAATTCTTTTACCAATAGAAAACCACATTATTTGTGAGTGTCATAGGCTATATTTTATTCCTATAAAAGAATAGGGACCTACTAAAACTTCAATAATGTAAACCAAGGTGTAAAAAAACCCGTGCGAAGCCGGGACGGGCCGCTAGTTATGAATAAAGACACTTGTGCTCATTAACCATGGAAGAGCGTTAAGATGAAGAGTTTTCATAGTAATCTGATGCTTCTTATCCGGTGTAAGTTGTAATAGTATGAAAACGGGTCATTTTGTAAGATCATTTCACTTCTACCTACTAGTGCTTATTCAGTGATTTTTTTATGCATCAAATTATAATTACAGTTTTGTATGTGGCTTTACTTTACGGATTAGCCTTAAAACAAAAACTTTATCCTGAGGATAGACTAGATGTCAGGCTTTTTGGGCTTCTGACTACCTCTAATAAGCAGTGATAGCCTAGTGGTATGACTATTGGACTGCCAAGTCGAAGGTCGAGTTCGAACCCAAGGCACGCACCTCTGACTTTTCGAATTCATGTGCGTATTAATAATTAATTATCACTCGCTTAAACGGTGAAGGAAAACATCGTGAGGAAACCTGCATGCCTTAGAGATTTTTCTCGACAGTTTGTGAAGTCTGCCAACCCGCACTAGGCTAGCGTGGTGGACTATAGTCTAATCCCTCTCAATATGAGAGGAGACCCGTGCCCAGCTGTGGGACAGTATATGGGTTGATGATGACTACCTCTAACGATTGTTATGGGTGTTCGTATGACAAACAGGACCAACGGCTTTACGTGCTCTACGACAGTGACTAGCGCCACCTTTAACCTATTGGTAGTTAAGTAAAATAACATTATTAAAATATTAACCATTACTTAATTTAGATTCTAGACACATATTTGCTATAGATTTTACAAAAATATTACGTCATGTAGGAAGGTTTACTTTGGCAACGTGTAGGCAGTTTGTACGAGAGCAGCGTTCGCCCGGGTGGGTATGTAGGTACGGGTATTCGTTGATCTGCGCTCCTACAGATGGGAGTGCAGATATATATTTCTGGTAGGTCGCGGCCGACGTGCCGGCACCGGCCGATATTTCGTGCTCCCAGGGCGACAATAATTTGTTGGTCCGTCGTGCCACGGTTCGTGTATTGCCGACGATTTATCTCCTTCAAGCGTACACTCTAATCGTGCCCGATATGAACGATCGTCACTGCCGTTTTGGGATTTTGTGGTATGATAAAATTACAGCTTTCAATTTTCAATTTTGGAAGTTACAATTCAAAATTGAATAATTTTTTTATGTAATTCAACGCACGCATACAGACGTTTTATTGCCTCAAATTACAAGAAAAAATATTGAGAATGTGTCAAGCGAGCTTATTTTTAAATCTTTTTACGTGTAAAGTAAGTCAGTAAGTTGTGTGCTGAAAATTTTACGATGTGACAGATTACATTCTCCTTCACTTCGTCTTTGGTCCATATTTCTAATGCAGTGCGGAGTAAATCTATGTTGTCGTCCCTGAGACCACGTTCAACCAATATTTGAGTTCGCTCATGTTCGTAAAGCTATTTGGTTTACGACTATGGCGGGGAACATCCAAACACTACTCGATTTCCGTATTAAAATAACATTTATATATTGAACTGTTTTACTTTATAAAACTAAATTACCTATCGCGCACAGATTCGTTCAGTTTTATTTGAACATAATTTTGCGATGAAATTAATATGAAAACCTATTCATTGCATTTATGTTCAATAAAGCGTTTTAATTAGTTTTCAAAACAAATATCATATACCTACGTTGTTTGTTTCATGTGAATTAACTTGGACATTCAGTGTTTGAGTTAACAGTTCATTAGAAACGATTTAATGAAAACAAAATGAATTGATCAATAGGTTGTAACGGTAAACGAAGCACTTGTTTATGGTTTTTCCGAACCGAAACCAGCCAAATTAATAGTGAGAGAGTCCATTATCCTGCATTAAGCACTCAGTGGGGCGAATGGGACATAATGGCACGTCGCCGCCCGGCGTAGGGCCTTTTATACCTCTTAATAAAAACGTCACTAGTACACATTATCTGCTTCGTTAATAAATCTGAAATATTGCGCCTGTAAACACAATTATAAATATTACACGTTAAGGATTTTTGAAATTGTTATTCATGGATGTCCTTTCATTAGAATGTGGTATTTTTTTGTTTGCCGATTTTAATTCCGCAAGTGACCGCTAGAAGTGTTCGTCAAAAAAAAAATGGACGCTAGCATTTCACTATATGTACACCTGGTAGATGTAAGTGTGTGATGAAGTGTATGAACATTTTGTGATTGAAGACGTGAAAATAATAGACACATTTTCAATAACAAACCAACGTTACATTTCAGGCCTATGAAATATTTTTCATATTTTATGCGCTAGTCTCCGGCTATAGGGTAAAGGGCCCTCAGTGGTCACAAGAACCATATATTATGTAACGTGTCGATACTAGATTGTTCTGTGAGATATTGAGCAAGGAAATATGGGTCAGTAGGTGTTAACCCATTGATGTTATACGTTTTCTCGACCTCGTATGTAACAATTTAAAGTTATATTTTCGGTTCGTCTTGATATTGTTTAATTATCAAAACAATAAAGCAAAGAAAAATCCTAAAAATAATCAAGAAATAAAAATACAAATTCTTTGCTCAACATTTTCGTAAAAGTTCGCTTAAATCGATGCAAATGATAAAAACATTACCGTACCGTATACAATTGATGCACAAAAGCTAACTGTTCCTACAGATATTCAATACTTTGTTTTAGGTGGTGGAAAACAGTATGTTCTAATGTAAGGATGTTATTTTGCAGCTGCAGTATATGAATATGCAGGTACTATCGGTGTAGTTTGCAACATTGTTTCAGTATACGTTGTGTATATATCAAGTTCGCAGAACAAGTCCTTTCTCGAAGCTCAAACCAGATTCCCTATTTTAGGCGGTACAACATGACAATAATACGAACACCGTTTGGAATATTATATTGTGTTGTGATCATGACTTGTGACCAAATATAATGATCGGTGTTGCTGTCGAATGATTTAGCTCCCATACTTAATGGATGAGCTGTAATATGATGACTGTTCCATGCTTGCCGTCTGTCGGGATGTTAACTCAAATCTGATATGGCTCGTCCTTCAAAAAGTCATTCCGGACATTGTCCTACATTGTAAATCAATGATTCCCTTAGTATGTCTTGGAGTTAATTCTTCTTCTTCTCTTCTCTTAGAGGTCGTCAGACAGGAAGCGCCGCCGGATGCATTTAACTAGTATTAAAATTATGTTTTAAAAAACTACATCTACATATTTTCAGAGATACATATCATTTATTAATCTTTCAAGGTCGCCAGTGATCTTATAATTAATTATTACATACTTCTATTTATAGTCACAGTGCGTGAATATTCTTGTTACTTCGTCTTTTGTTAAGTTGCTGCAAATATCAAGCGATTTATCTTATAATTTATTACGTAATACTCAATATCAATGTTTATTGCGGTGTAATTTTTATAGTGTGGTAGTTTACATAAGTTCACTATGGGCCCCGTTCGGCACAGCAATGTAGGAGAGAGGATGCACTGTGTGTGTGTGTAAAGTTACTTACATAAAACAATATATTATTATGTAATTGTATGTATAAGAAATATAATAAAAACATATACAGGGTGTTACAAACCCGTAAAGCCGAGAGGAGGTTAAATGGTGCCTTATAACGAGTCCATTCACAATATTTAAGAACCGTAGTAACGCTGTATAACATACCCCAAAAAAAAGAAAATAACAACATTTATGAATGAAAAATAGAAAAACTATTAAAGTAGACAATTATTAGGTAAAATAGGTACCTACGTAGGCCTTTCTGTTAAATAATCTGGTTCCCTGACAAAATTGTTGACTTTGATAATTAATTATATTTTTTACGGGGTATTTTGTAACACGTTGTATACAATTAAGAGGGTTTTATAATATTTGTGATACAGAAAATACGTTAGGTATCCTTATACCTAACAATGGGGCAAACGGTTGGTGTTGTAAATAAAAAATATTTTGTAGAATTATATAAACTAAAGCCAGCACTCAGAATAAATGAATTTAAAATAAAAACAATACATTTCCCATTCCTGTATTATTTAGTATGTAATAACACTACCGATTTAAGGGCGAGCTACGCGCCTGGTCTATAAATATACGTAGATATATGACACCCGGCCGGCTGAGTGAGTTTGTGAGCTCTTTGAAGTGTAGATTAAGGTACTGTGTCACTAAGCAGCTGGGGCTGGGTGGTAAGTGTATCTTGTTTGAGTATGAAATATGCTATTTGGTGGACATTGTTGCTCTTTTTTTCGACTGATAGGCCTTACAAAGACATGAAATATGTGTGAATGTAATGAATAAACATAACTCACATTCTAGCTGTATTGCTCGCGTCTCGAAATAACTAATATCTTTTAAAACAAAAGGTAGCGAATGTCCTTCTCTGTCTCTTATCTCCTTGCCAATTTTTATCGAAATCTGTTCAGCGGCTTACGCGAGAAAACACAACAGACAAACAGACAGTTAATTGCACATTTATAATATTAATATGGATGTAATAAGTAGTACTAGGTAATGAAGGGGCGCGTAACTAAGTAATAACTACGCTATTACGGTTAAGGTGCGCTGCGCCGCAAACAGCCCGTCCCAGTACGTGCCTCAGAGAGCACGTAAAGCCGTCGCTCCCGACTGTTATATGAACACCTACAACAATCATTAGTGGTAGTCAAAAAGTCAAAAAGCTTGACAACCGGTCTATCCTCAGGATGTCGTTATTGTCCAGAAATTGGGTGCGCAGTGTAAATTGAAATCCAGTAAGTATTTCTTCTTTATCAGTTTTTCGAGATTTTCGGAAAATTCCCACATTTTTGAGATAAAAAGTCAAAAAAAAGAATATATCATTCCCGGTCAAATACTAGTTATTTGTGTAAAAAATTTCATGCGAATGGGTCTAGCCATTCTTGAATTATAAATGGTGTAACTAAACCGACTTTGATTTACTTATTACGAGTATAGATTATAGGCAAGATCATAAATAAAACCTATTGAGAAAGCTTCTTTTTTTAATGAGCAGCAGCTCTTGTCGGTGAGCCTTGTGCTTCTGACAGTTTAAGCAATAAATTGTCAATGATACAGATTACGTAATCTTTGTAACACATTACGTATTCTATTCCTTATAGAGCCAACATAAAGTGAAAGGAAACGTAGTGAGGAAACCCAGTGTTAATAATTAATTCCGAGCGTGTAGCCCTGGGAAGTTGCGCTATTTGTTGCCTTAGCGCGAACTAACGACGCAATGTGGGTAGATTGAGGGCCACACATTCACTACAATGACTGACAAGCGGTTTAAGATCAATACGTACTGTTCTGATATCGATACCGTCTAGTTACGATAAAATATTGTTCTAAGTAATTCATTGTTCATACCATACCATCACGCCCGTATTCTCGAAGGTGTGATGTATTAGTGACATATTAATTCAATAAAATTGATTTGTTTCTTCCTTTTCAATGTACTTTTCATCTACCACCTGAGGGTAGTAGGAGTTTTGCAACCTGCAAGGCATTTTCTGTCACTTCTAACGACTAAAAACCGCACTTGCTTCCTTGCTTGCTTGCCCCTAACCCTATATGTCACGAGATTCGTGATATTCGCCACCACCGCAACAGACTATGGTCCAACGCTCGCTGGATTCCTCCAAAGGGCAAGGACCCATTCTCCTCGCGCATGTAGTGTACAGTCAGCAACGAAAGTCGCTGAACATAACAAAATTTTGAAAACATCACAGCTCCAAAACTTGTCAAGAGGTTTTTTCTATTAAGGTAACCTGAATATTTAATGGCCATCTATGCAATTATTTCGCATAACCTTCACAGGTCAGTAACTTCACACTTATTAAAAATCATATTGAAAATGCAACATGTTCAGCGACTTTCGTTGCTGACTGTACCTACAGTTCGTAGGTAAGTATGTTTTAGATCTCATGTAAAATCAAGAGTTCCTATTTGCTACTGAGAATCAAAACCTAACAACACTGTTTGATTTGGGAATGGAACCTGGGACCTTACGCTAAGCAGTCACGCTCATGACAGGTAAATTAATGAGGTTGTATTCATAGAACCTGTATATTGTATATAAAATGAAACTGTCTGTATGTACTAAAGAACCATTTTGATGATTGAATGCGGATATTACTTCTGTCTAGTAGTATAGTAAATGAGTCAGGTTCGATTCCCAGCCGAGACTAATATTAGTTTGACACTACAGATACTTAATTCGAGTCTCTTTGTATCAGTTAAATTATATGTTTGTAAAGTCCCCCACGACACAGGGCTTATATTATATCCCAGTGCAGGATCCGTCTGTAAAAAAAATAATCTTACGTACGTGTTCGAAGTACAAACACAAAGTACGGGCCTACACAGAATGAGGCCGATCAATCGGGTTATAGTACATCTCACTCGCCTTGTCCAGATTGGCACACTTCACCCACGCACATAACAATACCTTAGTGAAAACCCTTTATTGGCGTGTGAGTATTACTAGTATGTTTACATCCTTCGTTATTAAAGCAAGCATCATTGTATGAATGTGTATTGGTAGTTTGTTTCTAGATTCATCTCTAGATTCTTAAGACTGGAAATAATCTGCTCTCCATCCAGACAAAATAAGCGTAGCAATTTGCATTTTCGATTCAATACACAAGAGAATCTTTATAACAACTCTCGCGTGAACCTTGTAGACTATTAAGAATTCAGATAGTCTGAAACTTATAATAATTGTAGCTGTTACAACTTTACAGCTAGGAAAGTCTGAAAGCACTTAAAAAGAAAAAAATATCCATTTTAAGGCATTGACTACCTAACATACCAACTTTTAGTCTCCGAAGATTATTTTATTATTATTAGACCCACAGTTCGTGGTATGTTTTAAGATTTATAATAAAGAGAGCCTCTTGCCATTAACCGGGTTTAAGGCCCACATTCCGAGCTGCCACAAAAAACATTGCTTGACCTGGGAAACAAACCAACAACCTCACGCTCAGTAGCCACGCTTGTGACTAAGGAGTCTATTTTAAGCCGAATAAATTTATCACCATCAAACTGTCACGCCCATATTCCCGAAAGGGTTAGGCAGAGGTGATGTAATGCACACCCACGCTTTGCTGGTATATTTAGGTCCGAGCCTATTGCCATTAACCGGGCACAAATACAAACTCCGAGCTGCTACTGAGAATTTCATAAAAAAAACCGATAACACATTGCTTGATCTGGGAATCGAACTCAGGACGTCGTAGTCGCGCTTACAACCGTTATGCTAATGAGGCTGTTAAATATAATTTTTCGTCCCCAAATAGCTATGACGAAAATCGTGATATGAAATGTTGGTAATAGAATAGCGCAAGCTGATGAAACTTTCTGAAGAAATACTGAACAAACAAAAAAGATGGAATCAAATAAACATTACGGAGCTGTATAAACAGAAGCTGGAAAACGTTGAAACACTCAGAAATGACATTATTATATAGTGTTAGCTTGTTTCTTCTTTTTTCTTCGCTTCCTCTTGCAGATGTGCAGACACATGAGTAGTTGTGCTTTTCCGTGAAACGTGAGTGGTCGTACTTACATTATGTTTGTATAAGCATTAAAATGATGCGTTCATTTTTATTGTCTGTAGCAGCTGTATTTGTGCCCGGTAAATGGCAATGGTCTCGCCCCTTAAACATACCGGCGACTTGTGAGTGTACATTAAGAAACAGCTCTGCCTAACCCTTCAGGGAATACAGTCGTGATGGTATGTTATGTTACGAATATTATAGTATTTATTACACTTAGTAGAACAATTACAAATTAATATATCTTTTTCCAATTAATTATTGATGTAATAATAAAATTTTTCTATAAAAAGTTGTTCATTATTATCAGCCGAAGGATGTCCATTGAACAAAGCCAACTCTTTGCACGCAAGGTATCAAATTGGTCCTATTATAAAACGTATTTCGCCGTCAGTAAATCGCTGTAGAAACTATACCGGCTGTGACCTGTTGGTCTTGACCTCTCTCAGTGTAAGGTTGCAGGTTGTATAAGCTTCGGCCACTGTGTACCGATGGCTCGCCCGCGATTTGAATATCATGCTGATGGATTAGTTTGCCGTTCAGATTATTGACACTTGCCGGTCCATTCTATGCTCAGTATTCAGTGTTCAATGAAAATTGGTTTACTTACAACGCCGAGAGGGTTATTTTCAATAACTAAATGTTGTTTTTAAGTGTTTGAATGGGAATTCTTAATTCATAAATTAACGTTTTTGAAGATACGTGGCTATTAAATGGTTATAGGTAATTTCTTCCAGAAGCTCAAGGTCACTCAGCGAGATGGAGAGAGCTATGCTTGGTATTTCTCTACGTGATCAAATCAGAAATGAGGAGATCCGTAGAAGAACGAAAGTTACCGACATAGCTGAAAAACTTAGCAAGCTTAAGTGGCAATGGGCGGGGCACATAGCTCGTAGAACTGATGGCCGCTGGGGCAAAAAGGTTCTCGAGTGGAGACCACGCACCGGAAAGCGCAGCGTGGGACGGCCTCCAACGAGATGGACGGACGACCTGGTAAAGGTCACGGGAAGTCGTTGGATGCAGGCGGCTGTAACCGGTCCTTGTGGAAGTCTATGGGGGAGGCCTTTGTTCAGCAGTGGACTTCCTGTGGCTGATATGATGATGAATTTCTTCTCCTTAACCTATCATTTATCTATGTTGAACCGGCCTGAATTCTAACCAGATGCGGTGAAACATCATTATTTTATAGAAGCTACTGCAATCAGACCTCCATAATCCAATTTCTGAAGAGTACCGATATCCTGGTGGTCAGGCTTTTTACGTTTCTAACTACCACTAACGATTGTCATAGGTATTCGTATGGCTACCGGGATCGATAATGGCTTCACGTGCTCTTTGAGGCACGGAGGGGTTTCAATGTGTTAATAATGGTCATCCATCCACAGACTGCCTGTGGCAAGTACAGTTTAACCTTGCAAATTGGTAAGCGTAGTAATTACTACGCTGGTAATAATTTGTTTAAGTAAATTGTTGTAGCTAATTATATTATGGCTAGAATCCCTTCTTGTCTAATATGTAAATTATTCTAAGCAGACTATAAGCAAAAGCCTGTTTTCTTTTCATTTTGTTAAAATTACAAAACAGAAGCCGAGTATTCTTGCTATGTTTGTAACGTAGTAAGAAAGGGTTACTTCGATAGTCAAAGGCGATACGCTGGCTCTATGCCATATTGTATTGACAAGGTCTGTGTTAGGGTAGCTTTAAGAAATATCTAGAATAAACACTAAAATGTATAAAATACTCGTACCTATTGATTTCTGATACATACGCGAATATTAGACATTGAAATAAAACAACTATTTGTGGATTCTATCGCGTTATATTGATATTACGACGTCTGTGGTCTAGTGGTTCGCGTGTCGGGCTGCTGATCACGAGGTCGTGGGTTCGATTCCCACAAATCACAAATATTTATGTGATGAACATAAGTATTTGTGTTTGTCTGGGTGTTTCCTATGTATTATAAGTATATGTATTTACAAAAATAAAAGTATATAAGTATTATATCCATTGCCCAGTACCCATAGTACAAGCTCTGCTTAGTTTGGGACCAGATGGTGCTATGTAAAATTGTCCAAGAATATTTATTTATTTATTATTAATCCCGACGCTTTGACCCTTTAAAGCGTCCATGGTCACCATAACTATAAAAAGTAGTTTTATTTCAATGTATAATATACTACGGGGTTCAAAGGCTTAAAAGCTTAAAAACTTTTTGATTACGATTCACATTAGGTAATTGCTAAAGATCTGCTAATAAAAGGTCACTGGAAGTCTATAGGGCCTATGTTCAGCAGTGGACCTCTTGCGGCTGATGATGATAATGATGATGAAAGATCTGCTACGAGTTCCAAATATGAATTAATTGCAGAGAAAGTGCTCCATTGTGATCTTTTAGCGACCCTGTATGGACATCGAACTTTCTCTATTCTGTTCGTAAGTAATGAAAAGGAACCTCCTTCTCTATGAAATGACTGTTATCTTTATGACATAGAATCTATAAGCCTCATATACTACTGTTGTACTTAATATTATTAGAAACTTTTACCATTATCACCACGTTTACTATACAGAACAGAACGGCTACCGTTATGAAATTATTTTCAGTAAAAAAATCTATCTTTTTGTATATTTTTGGCATTTTCCATGCTAAGATTTTAAAGTTATTTAGAAAAGGAAAAATTGGACCGCGGGCAGGATTCGAACCTGCGTCTTCTGGTTAGGTACACCAGACGCTATGACCACTAAGCCACCGCGACTCCTACCCGTCATGTCGAATTTTTCCTTCCCATACTGAATTTACGTCTTTATGGTGACGTCAGTAACACCTATTGAAATGCAAGTTTTTGCTTTTCAACCGACACAACTTACTTTACAGTTAGTTAAATGTCGAACGATGCCACCTTACCTTGTAACTATCTTTTTGTATATTTTTGGCATTTTCCATGCTAAGATTTTAAAGTTATTTAGAAAAGGAAAAATTGGACCGCGGGCAGGATTCGAACCTGCGTCTTCTGGTTAGGTACACCAGAAGACGCAGTATGGGAAGGAAAAATTCGACATGACGGGTAGGAGTCGCGGTGGCTTAGTGGTCATAGCGTCTGGTGTACCTAACCAGAAGACGCAGGTTCGAATCCTGCTCGCGGTCCAATTTTTCCTTTTCTAAATAACTTTAAAAAAATCTGTTCAGTCAAAGGAAGCAGTCGCAATTTTTTTACACTAACAGTAATGAGAGTGCAATTCAGCGACACGGGAAGAAACACATAACACTGAAAGACAAAGGCTACTAATCTACTCTTCCGAGTCCATTTCTCTTCATTTAAAGCTAGTTCAGGTTGAATCCTTCTAAAAAGTGTGGAGCTTGTTCCCACTATCCCAAGTATGTCAGCAAATAATAGATTTATAACTTACTAGCTGTTGCCCGCATCCCATAGGATAATAGGAACCCTATGTCCTTTCCCAAGGTTTAATCTATCTCTGTAATAAACTTCATCATAATCGGTTTAGCGGTTTAGGTGTGAAAGCGTAATAGACCGCAAGAATTAAGCACTAATACTAAGCACGTCGTCTTTTAACTACGCAACTACTTACTATTACCACATATCCATAATTACATACCCAGTAGGTACGGTCAGCAACGAAAGTCATTGAACACAGCAAAATTTTTAAAACATCACAGATCCAAAACTTCACAGTTCAGTAACTTCATACTTTTTAAAAATGATATTAAAGATTGCAACATGTTCAGCGACTTTCGTTGCTGACTGTACCTAAATCAGGGTCTTACCCTAGATATAATATAAGAACAACAGTTTTCATTCCACAATCTATTTCACAATTTCCTGTGTAAATATGAGTTGAAAGGGCAAACCTAACCGGCGAAAACTTTACGAAAACTATGACATCTGGCATTTCCCAATTACAGGTGTAGAAAGTTGTGGCGCCGGCAATTAGTTCGCGTGGGTTTAAAGGAGGCTAGATGGAGCCAAACGAAGCCAAACTAAGTTAGGTCCAACCTAGCCAAATGTCTTTGTGAAATGTTTATTTACACCTAAATGTTTATTTAACCTATATAGACTACTCTAGGTATTTAAGTTTATAATATCAAAAGTTATTTGAATATTGCTATTCCTGTGGCTATAATTCGGCTAAATGCTGTGTTGAGCGCTGTTACTTTATTTTTGACATAGATGTTGGTAAAGTATGCTTTGATTCAATTGATAATAATTTTATCATAAATACTTTACACCTAAGCTCTGATATTTTGCCTTATATACATTTGAATGTAATGTTTTTACAAACGTTAGCTATTTCACCTTGTATTTTATATTTATTTCAAACCTCAAGACCTGCATCTTCTTCGCACGAGTATGTTCATAAATTATAGATTTATAGAACCTACCTTCCGGAAGAAATTATTTAAATTATGCTGAAAATCGTATCAAAATCCGTTGCTGGTTTAGAAGAAGAAATCGGAGAAACTTCACGACAGACGCGAAAAGCGACTTTGTTTTATACTATTTAGTGATGATGATGATGATACTATGGTAAGTTTATATTAGCTTTATGGAGTGAAATAACACGTAAAAAGTTGCCCTGTTGCTAATTTGTAGGATAATTATTTTGAAAACTACCTTTATTAGATCGTGTTCGTCTTATATAATTAGTTTGAAAACTACCAATTAGCTCGTGTTCGTCTCATAAATGTTTAATTCCATATGAGATTAGGTCTATGATTATAAGTAACATTACATTTTCATATTATAATAGCAGGTACATCCCTTAAATGTATATCTACTAAGAAACCCATTATTAATAACTGTTATTAACTTCAAACTCTAATGTGATACTGTTAGAGTATTAAATTAATTACAGTAGATGGTTAGGACATAATATAACGTTAACGCTACACGACGAAGACTCCACTTAATTTAACAACACGAATAAACAATTTTTAATCGATACTATAATTCATGTGTGATAACAAACGAGCGGGCAGCGCGGACGAGCGGTCCCTCTCGGGTCCCCAAAGATAATTTTCATAATAAAACATCCCTTTTCTCAGGCACTTCGCTGTAAATCAAGTTTTCCGGCCACCCTTTCAATTTCCTGACCGCAACACAGTTCCGTTCAAACGAGATTTTCATTAGACGTTCAAACATCCTGCGTTTGAAAAGATAATATTTTTACAAGACGATTAAGAATTCTCAGTCCCATCCCTCCGCGTTCTTAATTTGTCTTGCCATGGTGGCAGAAAAAATATTTTTTATCTACAATAATAGGAGACTCAAATTAATTAAGATTCTAACCTCCGACTCAAATAATTTTATTAATATAAAAAAAGCTTAACGCTGGCAGGACGACTTGGATGCTTTCCGTACAGCACTGAACAGAGATATGTGGAAGGAAATGAGGAGACCTTTGCTCAGCAGTATGATCACGAATGTTACATAAAAAAAAGCTTTTGAAAATTCGTTCATTTAGATTCCAACATTTAATGTTTTAAAGAAAAAAAGAATAACTTACAAGTCTAAATAAGATAAAACTTGAACATAAATCTTCATCGAGACTATATTACCATATTTTACATTTAACATGAACAGACAAACTCATTACAAATGTTACGATTAATTTCACCCACATTTTCTGAGAGATTGCCATTAAATTGCCGCAGTCCATCTTGCAATGTTTGGGAAACATAAATGAATAAATCGACCTTATTTGTGTGTGAGCGGTTGTTAGGGAACATAATAAGATTTTTAATTTTAAATGAACGTTTTGTGGTATACAGGATGGAGAATAAAATTTGTGAATGTTGGGGCTGGGCGTTATCAAAGGCTATGCAGGCCCGTGTGATCCTCGGGGATTCCATTATTCGAAATTAAGAGTTGTTTGTTTTTATTATTTTTTAAACAACACTTTTATGCAAATGTTTTCAAGTACCTATTTCTTAGCGATACTCTGAAGGTAAATAACAATTGTCCCGCTTTATTTACAAAGTAAATGGTAGTTAAACTCCTTTAGTCGAAGGATAACGGTAAGTGGGACTGAAAATCTTGGCTGGCTTTTCTCTCCAAATTGATAATTGAATCGAGAGAGTCGATGATTTCAATAATTTCGACAAACACAGTCAGTGATGTTAAAATCCCCCCGAATCTTGATGATGATTTACGGCTTGTTGAGTTTTATCGATGTGCTGACCTGTTTAAAACACATTGTTAGACAAAATTAATGGGAAATCGTAAGTCAAACACGAACGTTTCTTTGTAATGGAATGTAAATACTTCTGGCGTTCATTTTAATAAGGAAATTATTTTTAGAGTTCGATTCAATTTCTATGATTAATTGGTGATTGGACAAGGTCTATTATTTAAGAGAGTACTATTAAAATAATAGGTAATATTTTTATAATATCAGGCCCTTTACTGTCCCACTGCTGGCACGGGACTTCTCAAAAAGTTAAAACATATTAATGTCAGTAAAAATTTATAATTTATAAACATACCTGTGCGTAGCTGGTGCAAGTGCTCTTATAAATATGATAGGTCTAAGATTAGCCGACTAGATTAATATAAAAATGCAACTTTTTTAAAATCAATGTTACACTGCTGGGTACGAGTCTCCTCCCAGATTGGGAATGGTTTATAGGCCATATATAGTCCACAACTAGCTTATTGCGGCTTGGAAGAATTCACACATCGCCGAGAAAGTCATATAAAAAAGTCTGAGGTGCGTGCCTTGGATTCGAACTTGACCCCTACAACGTGGAAGTCCAATGGTCATATTACTAGGCTATCTTTGCTTACAAAATTCAACATGAAATTGCATATGAAATTCAGCTCTCTATTTTCCATAGTAGATTAAATATTTCCACGTTGATTGAAATACGTTCTAAATGGAACAGTCCACAGAAACTATGCCAGTTGGCGATTGTTTAACACTGACCAGCCTACGCAAATCTATACACATTCGGGCGCATAACGAATTTCATAATTCTACTGAAATGTACTGAAACATCTCGTTCAACAACAGTAAACTGTGCAGGTTTGTGCGATGGTTCACACATTAGTCTGCGAGCCTCTAGTAGGCTTAATGTTGCTGTGCTATTAAGGTATAAATGCTAAACGCGATTTAGGGGATTATAATCAAAATTATGAACTACAGTATCATCAAATCTGTATTTTATTGAAGTGTAGGTCAGTGTTGTAAAAGTAGGTATATTAAATGTAGCAATTAAAGAATACTTGAAAACAATTTAAAAGTATTTTACTATACCTGTGACAATTAAGTTCTATTTTTTTTATTCACTATAGGCCTACGCTTGACCACTAGTTCGCCTGATGTTAAGCGACACTGCGATCTACGGTGGTGCGCGCAATTTTTTTTTTTTTAGCGAATATTATATGGATTATACATAGTGATAGCCTAGTGATATGACCATTGGACTGTGAAGTCAAAGGTCTCGAGTTCGAATCCAAGGCACGCAACTCTGACTTTTCGAATTCATGTGCGTATTAATAATTAATTAACACTCTGTTAAACGGTTGTGAGGAAACATGCAGGTTTCCTCACAACCGTTTAAGCGAGCCTTAGAATTTTTTCTCGAAGGTCTGTGAAGTCCGCCAACACGCAATAGGCCAGTGTTGTGGTAGATATACTTTTGTACGTACGACAAAATTATTATTTATTTACATAAAAATGTAAACATCAAAAACTACGTATTTTCCCTTTTTATTTTTCATGTCTTTGAGGATGTTTTTTTCTTTGTATAGATAAGAACATACAAAGGAAACATTGTGATGAATCCTGTACGCCCAAAGGGGATCCACGAAGTTCTTGAAAGTATATGTGACGTAAGTATGTCTTCCTAATCCCTCTGGCTCTGAGAGGAAGCCCGTGAGTCTCTAATGAGCTGAAGTACCTACAAATTCAGTACTTTTTTTATTACAAAAATACTACTACAGTTTTCTCATATAAATGAGTTCATAAATTATAAAATAACATACCATCTGTTTGCAGACATGACGTTCCTAAACACAGTGTGCCGGAATATTTTAGAGCCCACGTAATAGGAGATAAGCCTACTGCCATTAACCCGGCACAAATCTAAACTCAGAGCTGCCCCTAGCTTAATGTTTTCTCTAGTCTTCTATTACTCTAGTGGCTGCTACTCAGTGTGAGGTTCTGGGTTCGATCGGAAACATTAGTAATGAATGTTACCCGCCAAACAGCCAGTTGCAGAAACAATCTTTAATTTTTAAAGCTGTTATTGTGTACCTACTAATCTACCATTAAATTGTTGCAGAAAGCAACATTCGATTTGATTTTATCGGTTCAATATATCACAATTTTAGTTAAACAGTCATTGTTAGTTGATTGTAAATTAATGACATAAAATGATATGAAATGGAGCATTAAATATTGGCTTTGTGCAACACGCTGATGTGTTTGATTTATAAAAATAGGTATAAAATATTTTATCTTGAAACCACCTATTAAAAAATACACATGACATTGCTCCCGTAAATCAATCCAATTTTCATCAAAAGTCAACCATGTCATTAAGTCTCCAATTGGAATCCAAGGTCCACCTCAGACTTTCCTCAATCATGTGCGTATTAATAGGTATCGTACATCATATGAAGTCTGTCAGCTTGCACTAGACCAGAGTGATATTCCAGCTGTAGGACAGTAAATGATTTTTATTCTAAAGCATATTGAATATACTTCTTGATCACTTTTTGTCAGCTATTTTGTATATAAGTAGTTAATTAACTTCTACTACTTCTACGTTTTATAAATGGTAGAACTTTTTTTTTCTTATTTCATTTAGGTGGCAAACAAGTATACGTCCCGCCTGGTGGTAAGCGGTTACCGTAGCCTATAGAGAGAGCTTACGCTCTTATATATTTTATTATATAATTTTCACAAGCATTTCTACATTGTTCTTCATACCAATTGTAGGCATCTAAAGATTATTTTATCAAACATCAGTCAAGAACGATTAAAGAATTAACCATGGAGTTTCTTTTACGCATACTAAACTATTTTGATTTTAATTCCCTATTTTTAGGACATTTTGGCCAATTTTTTATACGGCACCATCTAAACCCAAACTAATCAAAGTTTGTGCCGTTTATAGATTTATTTACATTTATCCACGGAAACAATTCAATATTACCTAGTTATCTCATTACGGTTCACGCGTATTTGCTTACAATTAATTAGTTGCATACGATTGATTATCATAATGCGCCATTCAACAAATTAATTACGTTTAGATATGCAGTTATTACTATATTTTTAATGGCATAAAAAGGTCAAAATAACACAAGAAAGGAGAGAAAACAAAAGGATAATAAATACGGAGTAGGTAAGTAGGGATTAGTAGCGATGGTTCAGTATTTATTGTCAGAGTTGTTAAATTACAATAAAAATCAGGTTAATAAACTCCTAAAGACTCGTAAAAAAACTGACTCTCTTAAAAATACTAATATACTTAATATCGGCTATATAGTTTAAGAACCAAAGATTTAAATATAAGATTATGATAAAATGGCATGCCTCAGATGAACTTTTGATAGGTGTTGGAACATTTGACCTATAAATATTAATATTATTTTTGATATTGCAAGACATTAATTGGAGTATCCATGTACCACACGGCTTTAGTTTAAAACATTTATGAACCTAGCCCAAGAGCTAGAATTGGGCCTTACGAATATATCAATACAAAAACCGTTCTTTCTCCTAGTCTTTTCCCAACAATGCTGGGCTCGGATTCCAGTCTAACCAGATGGCTGCACGTTTGGCGTAGCGGTTACCTCACCACTAACGATGCGCCGGGTGTCATGGGCTCGATTCCCACCCGAGACAAATCTGTGTACATATGATGCACAAATATTTGTGGATCATTGTGTGATCACTGCTTTGTCTCCGTTAATCAAATGTCTGAAAAGTCCCACACGACACAGGGCTTGTTCCCTAGTGCGGGAGATGTATTATTAAAAAAAAAAGCTGCGGCCGAATAATAATATCAGTATTTTACACGAATATCAGTAGAGAGCCCTATATTCCGTAAATAGAGTAATAAATAGAATCCCGTTTCTGAGAAACTATCTATGTCAGCTGCATCCTTTCCCAACCTAGTTGTAAAAATTAATCGACTGCGAAGGGTCACTGGTCCTTGAGGATGAACAGCCAAAATAATATTACTGTTGGTATATTATATTTAATCGTCAAGCCTGTCGTTACTGAAGTCGATTCGAGCTAGGCCTTCTTTAGCTTTAACCCTCTCAAGCAGAGATGAAGAAGCTGTAACCGCTTCTTGAGTAGGATTTATGAGAAGTATTTGTTTAGATACACCACTAAAATGTTATCAGTGCTATTTTAGAATACGGACATTAAAAAGAAGTCATTAGTCATCATATCAAGTGTGTCCCTGACTTCAATTTTAGTTCGTTTTTAATCCTGACATTTCAACTTCAATTTATTCATAGAACTAAATTAACCGCAGCGTACTTGTTCATAAACACTGTAATGAACAAACAGTTACTTAATAGTAAAAACAATATATTTCTTAACTAAATACAAAACTCAGGATCCATGTACCATCGACGGTCCTAAACAGCAAATATGTAAGTACATTTACCAGAGTCTGCAAATATAAACATTTACCAACTAATACAATTCCTTAGAACTCTTTTTACCTTTGTAAATGGGAAAATGTAGGCAATACTCCAATACAATAGGTGATATAGGGTAAATAACATGACCAAAGCCAAATATTGGCAACCCAAATGAAATGAAGACCCCATAAAAACTGGCGCGAAACAATTGCTATTATTCTCCGTTATTACTGTTCAGGTGTGTTTCTGTGATATATCGGTCTATCGTAACGTTTTTGTGGACCTACACAGCTTTGCCAGACGCTTAGAATGTAGATATTGTTCCACTAAAAAGGCGACAAGTTCAATAGTTTTCCATGAAAAAACAATTCATCATGAGTGACAGCATACAAGTTTAGGCTTTTATTTTATTCTAGGAATGTTACGTTTGTAGCTAACTTATAAATCAACAAGGAAAAGGTAAGACTAAAATTGTTAAAGATGCAAAGCAAATAATATAAGGCGACATAAACCAGTAGTAAGTAAGGGTAAAGAATAAAAAAGTATCTTTAGTATTAACAACAGATACACAATTTCTTTTACTGACCGTATAAACGTCACAATTCGCCACTTTCTTACACATTTTTATGGGCTCACCTTTTCATAAAAATATTATTATATTTTCGTTTCCTTAAAGGAATAAAGATGATCTTTTTCTATTAGCACTTGTAAATGTTCAAAGCAATATGTTGTTTGGTGCGAAAGTTGTGGAGTAGCCTCAGGGCGGATTACATGTCACTGAGACACCGGTTTTTATGGCGTGTTGCTTATTGCCTTTCGAGTTACGAGAGGGACGTTTTTCACCTCCGCGTAGTGTTGATATAAAGTTGGCGGTCTCACGCACATTACACACAGCCGGCGCGCGCCAATACACACAATTTATTGTATTGTTATAGATCTGGGGTCCGTCTTCGGAAACATATTGGGCCCGAACTGCGAAGGACAACGCTTAGTCACTGGATTCTCGATCAACTCGCGTGAAAGGTGTTTAACATAACTCATGTCGTACGTAACAATTTATAGCTACGTTAGATCTTTTTGCGCGCGTGTGTGGAATTTTAAAAAGCGTTATACCAATAATACATTTAAATATATCAAACTAGAAACTATGAATTTATTATGTCAAAAAATTGTATGCGTCAACACTGAAACGGCGTTTTGAAATATTCACGCAAATGAAATCGTCCTGCCATAGTTATTTTCGTGGCGATATCGAAATAATTAAATATTTTAAATGATATACGCAGTTATTGATGTAAAAGCACTAACAGGAGCGCATGTAGTAGCTCAGAGGGCTTCCGGCGGCCGGAAGGGCATGATACATGGTACTAAATCCAACTAATTTGCGAAACCTGTTAGTGGGACAATAACGTTTAAACACATTCCTTGTTGGCGCTGTCTCCCTGTCACCTTGAACACTGGCGCAATTAATTCACGTAACGCTTGCTCGAATCACAATTGAAAACAATGTTACAATTATAAGAGCCTATCTGAAACGTAGATGGGATTAACTTATGCCGTTTTAGTTGTGTGATTGAGAAATTTAACGATAACAAATCGTAAGGGTGATTAATCAATGTAAATGTCTGGGTAATACGTGGCTGTGTAGGTAATATAAATATATTAATTTATTTCCATAATTTTCTTAAATTTAAGAGCTCAGCAACTGTTCTCTATCTTATACGTCTTCCCACTTGATCCTCTATTTCTCTTCACAAATCTACTTAAATCATTATGTAAACGTGAAGAAGGTATTTGAACATGGAAATAAACCATAAGCTAGGCAAATAGACTGAAAAGGTAGGTCTGTGCATAACATTTATGAACAGTGTAATGCTAATATTTTATAATTATGTAATGTTATTATGGGCATTTTGTAATGTTAGGTATTAGATTTATATTCGTTACCATTTTGCCATTAATTTATTCACTTTCCTTTTAGAGTATTATGCTTTGTGCTTAGATTATCAAAATTGAAACTAAGTAAAATACAAAAGATTATGAAATTAAGTTTGCAGAAATTATCTTAAAGTTTCAACGGCAGCCATTGTTCTAGATAACTCATTTTAAATTAAATGACAATACTTTTCAGTGTTCAGTGAGATTGGAAAGGTGTAAGTAACTCGTTCCACTCATTAGTAAAATTCTCCACACTAGCTCTACAAATTTGGCCCAAAATTTCACCGTCGGTGAACACTGAGTGTGCGGCTCACACCGCACCTTTACAGATCACAGACGTAAATGTAAGGTCATGTTTATTTAAAACGTTTCAACATGCTCACAACACAATATTTACTTCCAATTCCCATTTCCCCATCCACATTAAAATGAAAAGCTTTTCAAATGGCAAAAGCAAAACTTTTGTTTGGTGTTTTCACCGTTTAGCTTGAATCATTCACGTGTGAATTTCTAGCCGATGTGAGGTGGTTCGGGCGTAAGGCCTCTGGCGGATAGTGGGCTGATTGCTCGCCGTAATTACCGCAGACATACCGGTATGACCACTGTTTACCACAGTTTTACTACAGACAATAACTCTGTATTGGAGATGAGTTTGATTGTTTGCGGGCATGAATGGAGAAATAGACACTGTTATCAGTAAGTGATCTTCAACACCGATATGATGACTGAATGGATAAACTGTTTTGATATTATGAGAAATACTTAGTAGCTACTAATATGAGGCCACCTAAATGTGAATAGACGTGGCTGCGTGGAGATCGTCCTTCATGCAGGTGTGCCCACCTGTAAGTCGACGCAACAGTAATTGTGACATAGTTTGCTCTGGATTTCCGCAGTCACATTGAGCAATATTAGGATCTCTGAACCTCCACTTGCTCTTATTAGTGGTCCTGTGTTTACATCTGGGTACATCGATTAATCGACTTCAACATCGATCATTGTAAATCGTGTCCAGACCGAAATATCTTCTATGGTGCAGTAAAGTCAGGAGGTGGAGGGTTGCGTCCTGCGGTTGCTGGGTGGTTTTACTCGAATTGTTTAACGATTGATACGACAAGAAAAAGTAGGCAACTTGGATTCCTGTACCTATGTAAAAGCTGTTGAAATAATCCATGATAGATACAAAAACACTCATGACACAGCGGATTTTTAGGGTTTCTTTTTTTAAATGTTGCCGCACTAATAGTTTCTTCTGCACGTGGATAGTGCTTTATAAACATACATTCTCACACATATACCCAGACCCGGAACAACTACCTGTAGTTTATACAAATATTTGTACCGTGCGGGGATCGAACCCAGAACTCATGGCGCAGAAGATAGTGTCGTCAATATACTCGCAAATATCCCACAAACATGAAGAAATTAACATAGGAGGCGTTCTTGTTAACTCTCATTGCTATAAAAAGGGATGCTAGGAGATAGGCAAGATAGGCTAATGCGGTGTTTAGTCAGTATGAGTCCGACCTTTTTGGCGACAATTCATGAGGATTCCGCGCACCAAAAAAAGGAGATATACCATATTATGCAAGTTTCTACATTGAAATGGATGAGTGAACATGTCAAATCTCTTAGTACCCCATACAAGCACACTATTAGCACAGCTGCTCCTATATGCATAACCTACTTACTACATTGCGGCTTTAAGAGGCTTAAGAAGGACTAAGACAAACTACAGAGACACAGAGAACTACTGGCAGCGTGCTAGGATATATTATACGACTGTGTAGTTAGTAGTAGCTCTATATAGTTCTACAAGGAGTATTCGTTCACCTTCTAGATGAAAAAATGATCGTAACAACGCCACCAGGAGCGTATTGGTCTAGTGCTGTAGTTGAGCATCAGGTCGGAGAGCGTTATTGGATTTTGTTTTGGAAAACTGATGCTGGAAGTTGATTTTGTAACCTTTGAAAAATGCACAATTATTATTAGTCTGCTACACCCTAAAGTAGCCAGTGTGACTACTGAACTAGAGGAACCTTAAGAAGAAGCTTATAACACTGCTCGATTTCGACATCCAACCCAGGTCGAGTGCTTTGTATTAAATTTTTAGTAGCATCTCGAAGTTTGGATTTGTGTCCCATTAATGGCAATAGGTTAGCCCTCTATTACAAGAGCCCTAAAACATAACGGTGAGCTGTGACTAAACAGCAGATCCTTCAGGAGACGTGATAGTAGGTATGTACGTTAAAAAATATTGGTTCTGTCTAGTATCGAAAAAAATTGCTATTGTACTTTTTTTAACGTGGACAGTAGATTCGTCACGAAGCTGAATTGAGGCTTATTTTATATCGTTGTTAAGCCTCAAATCTATTTGGAATCCAGTCCTAGGTGCAACGCACTTGAATGCAGAATTGAGATTCCAGTGCTCAAAATACATTTAGTTCGTTGAACCAGTGAACAACAAAGCATTGTATCGGCCGACCGAAATGATTGGAACCAAAGTAAAATTGGACTGCTTTGTTCGTAAAAGGCTTGGTAATAAGAATGGAGTGTTAATTTGTAACCACAACCTCATTTACTCGCGCTAGATGTCCCATGTAGTTGATATATTATGTCTTTCATTTGACGTTAGATCGTCCTGAACGTCAATAAAAAGTACAAGATTAATTAACTTTTTAGAAAAAAATACCATCTTCAAACGATAAGTAATCAGCTATTTTTTTATTTGACATATTGCTTAATACTACGTCAAAAACAGGTTTCAATGAATCAACAAAAAAGTTATGCGCGATTTACTCACTTTAGTTGAACATTTTCTTAGCAATTTTATTCTTGTAGCAAATTAAAAAAAATTCAATTTCTCTCGATACTGAAAGAAAAAGAAAATAATCTAAAAAATAAATACAACAGATAAAAGTCAATGCGTTACAGTGAATGAAGTAATTAGCATATTATTAGCGCTCCATTTGTTCTTACTCTATCGCAACAGATGCATCAAAATTACTTACCTCTAAATGATTCAATCGTCGAGCCTTTGTGCAAACATAGAACGCTAGATTCGCAATTTAGTATATAAAGGCATTTGTTTTGAATCGCATAGCCATTTTTATAACGAACCTTTTTTGTTTTGAAATTTGATTATTTTTATTGTAAATCCTGGCGTAAAAACAAGACCTACACTTATTTTTTCGTTTTTCTAGAAGTTAAATATTAGTTACATTGTAGGTGATATATTTGTATTTTAAATATAAATAACTGAAGCAAATTTCGACCTGGCGTCTGGGACTCACGGTGGCTTAGTGGTCATAGCGTCTGTTAAACCTAACCAGAAGACGCAAGGTTGAATTCTGCCTGCAGTGTAATTTTTCCTTCGCTTAAATAAAAATTTCTAATTTAATATCTCAGCTTGGGAAATGCCAAAAAAATACAAGAAGATAATAAATATTATTATATAATAATATAATAATATTTTTTTATTAAAAAATAAGGGCAAATCAAGTCCATATATCTCAAAGGCCTATTTTCCTTGAGGTATTTTTATGGTTTTGAGATATTTAATTTAACAAAAATAATAATGAATGTTCTGTTGGTACATTCAAAGCGATATCTTGGAAACATACAGTGACTACGAATTAATTCTTAGTATAATTACATTGCACTGACTGATTACCCTAGACACACCGCAGTCAGAAGAAACGGACAGAAAAGGTCAAAAACCCCTATGGTGATTTAAAGTTTCCCCTTTGACCTTTTCGGAGCACAACCCTAAAATCTTTTTACGTACGACATTAGGGTTGATCAATTTTACACTTAAAAGTTTCAGTGATAAGGTGGAAAGTAGATAAGCTTCAAAGTTGCCAATTATATTTAGGACGCTTATTTACGAAAAGTTTCACGACTATAAATTTTACAGACAGTTAGGTTGAATTAGATGTCATTCTGCAGACTTCAATCAGGAAGCTTGAAGATAGTAATTGTTAAAAGAACAGGGCAGGCGTAAGAGGCTTTAAAAATAGTAAATCATCGGACATAAAGCATGCCTAGAATTGAAATATATATTTTATTTATTTTATTTTATTTTCAGATTTAGAAAACTTACAGCTAATTAAACAATAGTAGTAATGAAAATATAGTAAAAATAATGGCCAATAAAAAGTTTCCACTTTTAACAATTCTGTGTAAACTTGCACTATAATAAGCATATCTACGATTTATCAAAACATATATTACAATATTAAGGAAAAAAGGGCAAGACTACAAAATATTTTTTTTTTTTTTACAAATGTTCAGCACAACAATTATGAAAAATAATTCACACACAGTGTCTTTTTTAATTTTGCAGCATTGGTGTTAAAAATATCAATGTCAATTCTACGGCAAGTGTCGTTAAACGTACGGCAAGCCCTAATTAAGTACGAATTTTGTCTATAGGTACTTTGGATGGCAGGGGTATGAAGGAGGTTATGCCTACGAAGCAACGCAGATGGTACGCGCAGGCCCAACCTACCTACCAGCTCGGTTACGTCTGTCGATCCGTTCATGATATTAATTAAAAAAGAAATATCGGCTATTTTCCGCCGCTCTTTTAAGGGAAGCATGTGGAATTTTCTGCAACGAGTAGTCTGGTAAATATGTTTTAGAACGATATTGAATGTACCTCATAAATTTCTTTTGAATGTTCTCTAAACGAGATATGTATGTGTCATAGTTGGGGTTCCATACTTGTGACGCATATTCGAGGTGACTACGGACGTACGCGCAGTATAAAATTTTAATGGTTTTTATATTTTTGAAATCTGCTGAAATTCTAAAGATAAATCCTAATGCTTTAGTAGCTCTGTTAACAATGTTTTCCACGTGCGCATCGAATAGTAGCTTAGAATCGAAAGTTACCCCCAGGTCTTTGACAGTGTTCACTCTAGTTATCACAGTACCTGACAGTGTGTATTGCCAGGTCACCGGGTTAGGCTTCCGAGTAAAAGAACAAACATAGCACTTAGAGACATTGATTTCTAATTTGTTTTTCAAGCAGTATGCTTGAAAGCGATCCAGATCATCCTGTAGCTGAGTAGCATCTTCGTCAGAGGTTATTTTTTTCAGGATCTTCATATCGTCTGCATATAGTAGTATTTTAGCGGTATGAAAACAGGAAGTGATGTCATTAATGAATATATTAAATAAGAGAGGCCCCAATAAGGATCCCTGTGGTACACCTGAAGGAACGCACATAGCTCTCGACGAATAACCATTCAGTACAACAACCTGACTCCTGTTCTCAACGTACGACGAGAACCACCTAAATAAGTCACCCCGCACGCCCATCTCCAATAGTTTTTGCTTAAGTATGAAATGGTCAATTCGTAATACTGTATAATACTGTAGTTCATACAAAATGTTTGTCTCTGGTGCGATCGAACCCACGTCCAAATATAAAGACCGTTCTTAAATTAGGCTACAGCAAAACTGTGACAAGCAAAAAACCTTTTAACTTTAAATCCGACACCCAAACACATCAAAACCCATTTTAAACACACGCTAGTACACGGGAGCGGTACATTTAACCCTAACTCTGCATCAGCTAACGCCTTCCCTGGACAAAAGGGAACAAGACCCAATAACAACGCGCAGTAACAAGGTGAGTGCCGTACTTCACACTGTTTTATTCGCTTGTCTGACTTTAAGAGTGCTCAGTTTTACCTGTGTTATCCTCAGGGTTAATATTAGGCTTTAGGTAACAACAGTTGGACCGCTTGTCATTCGACGTGCTTAAAATAAATTTAGGTTTGTTTAGTGTGTTTTTTGTTGTCTTCCCTACAAAGTAAAGTCGAGAATCTACGATGGTGTTTTGAAAGGTTAATCCATTGTTTTAGAATGTATACAACAATACCGTGCAACAACTGACTTCTTGTAAGAATGTATGTATAGATTCTTTCGTCGCACCGTAGAGATTAAATCTGTTATCTTTTGCGCATCGACCAAGTGCAACAAGACGACACGGCAGAACTTTGCGTATGGTATAGGTTCAGTCCAAATTACATGGTGCTTAAAAATACATTGGCTAACTGTGGCTACATCAGAACACTCATGCCTAACCCTCTCAGGATACAGGCGTGACAATTGTACATAAATAAAAAAACAGTCAAGTAACGTGGTTGTGATTGTCAAGGTACATAATTGTGAAGATTTTCCCAGGTTCCTTCCAGGGTTTATTTCTGTATATTATTTTATATTTTCGTCCTTCAACTTTATAAGATAATTTATCAAATGAAAAGAAAATTAATTTCACGCTTCAACCATTCTGTAAATACTAAAAAGAAAATACAAGTTTTAAAGACACGCTATAGATTTGTCAATAAAATACATAAACGATTCTCTGATAAGCAAAACTTTCACTTAACACATAAATTAATTAGTATAACATGATGGATATTGACAGGTAAATATTCATACAAGTCAACGCGTAACTTTAATAAATAATGGGTGTACTATGCTCCAACTATCAATCATTTAGTGAAGGTGGTTAGCTAATTACCTTCCCTGGCACGCTAAAAGCGGTTGTGTCTATAACAACCGCGGGATGGGAGATGAACGACTGAACATCAATCAATGTTAGTTACACATTTATCTGCACACACCTTTACTGTCGTATCGTGCTGGCAACGAGAAAATAAGCCATCGATCTCGTGCTGACGTAGCCCGCAGTGTAGGAAACTCTGCAACACTAGGTTCTAAAATATATTTTTAGAAAATGCAGTATAGTATGGTTTTATAGAGACCCGTGACTAAAGTCGGATTCACATTAGACTGATGCATCGTGCCATAAATATTTATTTATTTATTGGTATACACACAAACAATACATATTAAGTAATTTAAAAAAAAAAAATTCTTAAAAATCTCGTAATCTTTAAAAAGAGATTAGCGCATTTAACCAAACAAACAAACTCCTCAACTTGAATTTATTAGTATCGATTATTTCGTATTAAAATGGATATGAATGACTGCCTCATTAGTCTAGTGGTCCTAAGCCTGACTGCTACGCTAGAGGTCCTGGGTTCGATACCCAGGTCGAGCAAAGTGTTATTCTATGAAATTCTCAGTAGCAGCTCGGAGTCTGGATTTGTGCCCGGTTAATGGCAATAGGCTTGCCCCCTATTACATGGGACCTAAAACATACAGTTGGCGAAATGTGGGTGTACATTAGTACACCTCTGCCTAACCCTTCGGGGAATACAAGGCGTGATGGTATGTGATGAATGATGTCATCCGGGAGACTAATTAGTCTCTTTTAGCTTGAGTGTACTCACCGAGTCGTTGATGAAAATTATAGCTCCGTGTAATTTAATCAGTTTTTATATGTAACTTCCATTTAAATATTCTAAAAAAGACGCAGTTATATTAGTCTTACCTCTAAAAAGAAGTTACAGTGTTATCCTAGTGAATTATTATGTGAACTACGTAAAACTACACAAAAACAATAACACTACAAATTGGAACTTAAAGTGATTTTACAAAGAATTTACCTGTGAAAACCATATCAAATTAGTGTGTTATAAAGAAGTGACATCCAAAACTTTTTAATTATTCATAGATAAGTATCATTTAAACAAACTTTATCTAAAAATAAACAGTTGAAGATTCAAACAGTGATCAATATTGTAAACATTTAACAGCTGACTCATTGCTAAAGGTATTCGCCAATCAAAACTCAGCAATAATTTCGTTCAAAAACTGCAATTTAGTTTTGTGTGTTGTCATTAACTACTAAATAAGGACTCCCATTCATGATAAATACGGAACAACTAAAATAAAATAAGGATACCCATTCACTGTTAAAGCATCCTGTTCATAAATAAAGGCATCTATTCAAGACCACTTCAGTAAATTAAATAACAATTCAAAAGTCCAATAAAAACAACCAACTATCTTACTATATTACTACGAACCCAAACTATAAATACTTATACTGGAAACTGCGCCATCTTTTGAACAAACCAAAACTTAACACAGCGGATTAAATATATATTTCATCAAAATGGAAAAAGTATGTGCCGCTTGCTTTGAAAAACTAAACGGCAATGCAGCAATTACGTGTATTAATTGCCTTGACAAATTCCACCTTCAATGTGTGAACGTGAGACAAAAAGAATACCTTAACATTGCGCAAAAATGGTTTTGCCCAACATGTAGAGGAAAAGTGCCTAAAGGAGATAACACAAACACGCCGTGCCGTGCCACCCGTGCCACTTCCCTCTCTCCGGATGATACCATAAATGTAAATACACAACCTCGTTCATCAAAACGTCAGACCTCAGAGTCTCCTGTACTTACTCCAGGCGATACCAATATCCTACTTTCGCTCACTCACGAGATCCGAATGATGCGACAAGACATGTCAGAGATTAAATGTCAACTGGATGATCTTACTGCAAACATTAAGACCTGCAATAATAGACTAGATAATTTTAATGACAGAATTGCACAGTCTGAAAACAAAATAGCTGCTTTAGAAGCCCAAAACCACAAGCAAATTCTAGAGTTAAATGATACCATATCCCAGCTTCAAACTGAATTGAATATACAGTCACAGGCCACCATGTGTAACGAAATAGAAATAATGGGTTTGAACGAGTCAAAGAATGAAAATCTGCAACATACAGTACTGTTAATGGCTTCCAAAATAGGAGTACACCTTAAAGAAGATGACATAGACTGGGCAACTAGAACTGGAATATATAAAAAACGCACTACAGGGGATACTAACCCAAAAATGCCACGCCCGATCATTGTAAGACTTTTGCGGCGAACCAAAAGGGACGAACTCATTAAAGCAGCGAAATCTAGGAAGAACCTGAACTGCAAAGATATTGCCACCGAAGGACCACCAGGAAGAGTGTTCATTAATGAACGTCTCACAAAGCAAAACCGTCTGCTTTTTCGTGAGACACGAAATAAAGCACATGCAAAAGGTTTCAAGTTTTGTTGGATCCGTAATGGACAGATATACCTTAGAAAAGAAGAAGGGCTGCCGGCCGCTCATATTCGCGCCCAAAGCGATATTTACAAACATCTTGGTTCAGATTTACCAGATAACGCCTTGCCTCGAAAAACACTACCTGAAATATCTCCTAATTAAATACAGAACTTCATATACTATAAGTTTACGTGGAGCAAGAAGACGAAATCACATTATTTCTAGGATACTTTTACTTTATATAATATTTTTTAGAATTTATGTTATGAAAACACAAACATACATACTATACATATCTACAACACTATACAAGCATGCTACTATAGGAATACAATTTAAATTTTATAACAACTTAACCTCAGTACACAATATTTATAAACAATGTACAGCAAGAAATATACTAACCTTACATCATAAATTTATACAGTATCACATTCATCCCAAACACACTGAACCTTTCACTTCAATAAGAATCTGCTATAAACGTACACAATACTACTTACGGACTACCATACTCACAACGCGCAAGTTTAACAACAAACACGAAGTCAACAAGTATACAAGTATTGCCATCAAAATGCAGTTGCAAATAACACGATTAAATGCGCTCGTGACATGTCGCAAAAAGAGTGACAATATTGATATTATCACTAACTATATAAAATCGCCTTCGATACCCTGGATAACCTAGAAGTATATAAAAGCATTGACAAATCGCTTAGTATAGATTGTCACTTGATAGATAATCTCGAGCAGTGTAATAAATACTTAAATTGGGATTATAACTTTAAAATACTGACTCTAAATATAAGAAGTTTGCAACGCAATTTTGATAGCTTTAGAATAGGCCTGAAACGTTTAGATATAGAATATGATGTGATTGTGCTTACGGAGTGTTGGTTGCATGAGAACGCAAATATCAAGCAAATAGAAGGATACAATGTTTATTGTACTACTAACCATACAAACAGAGCAAGTGGAGTTACAATCTATGTACGGGACTGTTACACAGTCTCGGTAACAGAACCGGATGTAAACGAAGCAGACTGCCTAATGGTAAGCATTAACGGTTTTATCCAAATTCTAGGTATTTACCGCTCCCCTTCCATTGTAAATTTAAGCAATTTCCTTGCATCTCTGGATTTAAAGTTATGTAAGATAAAGAACTACTCAAGAATAGTATTGTTAGGAGATTTAAACATAGACCTGTTATCGTCTAACCCTAGTGCGGATAATTTAGCATACCAATGCTTGATGGCGGAGCATGGCTTACTTCCTGCAATCACAAAACCTACAAGAGGTGCCACTTGTTTGGATCATATATTTATCAAAAGCAGGGACTCAGTTCTAGGAGTAGTAGCAAAATGCGCGATAACTGACCACGATGTTGCTATGATAGGTTTGAATACACAAAAGATTAAACCTAATAGGAGAAATAGAATCATTATGAAGACTGATTTTGAGAGCGTGTATGCAGATCTACAGAAGACTGACTGGACGATTGTAACTAGTAAAAAAGACGTCAATGAAGCACTAAATCTTTTCAACCATCAAATCAGTTCGGCAGTAAATGCTCACACACAATTTATTAAAACTAGCCGCTCAAAATATAACCTAAAACCCTGGGTCACTCCTGGATTAATGAGATGTATGCGACATCGTGATAGCTTACATCGACAGGTCAAGCTCGAACCTAATAATGAATTTTTGAGACTTACTTATACTAGGTATAGAAATTTTTTCACAGAGTTGTTACGAAAAGTCAAGAGTAACTACGAAAGCAAAGCTTTAGATGACAATAAAAAAGACCCAAAAAAGCTGTGGAGCGTCATTAAAGATATTTGCGAAATAAAACAACAAAGGAACAACTCAGCTGATCTACTAAATTTAAAACCAACTACTAAAGATTCACTGAACTTCTGCAACCACTATTTTACAACAGTGGGCCAAAACTTGTCTGAACAAATTATACAGCGTTTAAATACTTTCGACGATTCTCAATATGCAAACACTCAAATTTCTCCCGCCGACTCGATATTCCTGTCTCCAACAGATGCAACAGAAGTAGATGCTATCATAAGGAATCTGAAGAATGATAGTGCGCCTGGCATAGATGGATTCAAACCAGCTCTTATCAAAGTAATAAGTGACCTAATTTTAGAACCATTTACTTACATATGCAATCTAAGTATTTCAACAGGAGTCTTCCCAGATTACTGGAAAATTGCACTAGTCTCTCCTATCCATAAAGCGGGACCCAAAAATTTAATAGAAAATTATAGACCTATAGCATTACTCAGCATATTCTCCAAGGTCCTGGAAAAGATAATAAATACTCGTGTTGTAAAATACTTAGACATAAACACCTTACTTTCGGAACGGCAATTTGGATTCAGAAGAGGTTTGTCGACCGTAGATGCTGTAGAACTCTTAACTAATAAAATATGTAACTATATAGATAATGGAGAAAATAGCCTTGGAGTATTTTTGGACCTAGCGAAGGCTTTCGACACCATCTCGATTCCAATCTTACTCAGAAAGCTTGAGCGCATGGGAATAAGGGGTAAAGCATTGGATTGGTTCCAGAGTTACTTGAACAAGCGAAGGCAGTGCATTAAAGTTCAAAATATATTGAGTGACGAATTGGATATACACTATGGGGTTCCGCAGGGCAGTGTTCTTGGCCCGACGTTATTCACGGTTTATATGGATGACATATTAAAAATTACGATTCCAAACGCGGAATTGTTATGCTACGCTGATGATACTGTAGTATTATTTCACGGGAAAAATTGGGAAGATCTTTTTAGATTATCAGAATTGGGCATGAAGATGATCACAAACTGGCTGGACTCGAATTTATTGACTCTAAATGTTAAAAAAACAAAATACATAACATTTAGAAAAACTAAAGCTACTAAAATACCAATCTGGAATCTTAAAATTCACAATGCATGTTGCACCAACTCATTCATAACAAACCAGCAATGTCTATGTAGCAAAATTGACAGAGTTGATGAAATAAGATACCTTGGAGTTATTATAGACCAGCATTTATCATTCAAACCACAAATTAGGGAACTAGTAAAACGCGTTCGTAAACAAATCTACGTCATGAAAATGATTCGCGACAGTGCTTCGATACCTATAAAAAAACTCGTTTATACTGCACTATGTCAATCCCTGATAGAGTATTGCATTGTAGTTTGGGGAGGGGCAGCAAAAACCCACTTACTAGACCTAGAAAGGGCACAACGCGCTGTTCTTAAAACCATGTTATGCAAACCCTATAGATATCCGACAAACAGCTTATATGCAGAGTGCTCCCTATTGTCAGTAAGAAAAATATACATTATGAACGTAGCAATCAAGACCCACACAAGAACCGCGAAACGGAATGACCTAGCCAAACTACAATCAAAACGCAAACTCAGAATTCCAATTCCCGCCGCAAAATCAACATATGCACAAAGGCTACCAAACTTTCTTCATTCTCATGTTTACAATGCTATCATTAGACACTGCAACATCAATAACTGCTCCCACTATCAAATTAGAAAGACGCTACGAACTTGGTTACTGAAAATATCGTATTATGACACAGAAAATATATTAAACATCATTAAATAACACCACGCACACAAAGCAAGCAAAATTGTTTAACAACGAACGCACGCGCGCGCACGCACACACACACTAAAACACACACACACACACACACATACCACACATTATATTTTTATTATTCTTATTTTTTGTTAATTATAGATTTTCCCCCTATTTGTTTTAATTAGTCAGCATACACCGAAGTTTATGTTTATTGTAAATTTAAATTGGTACCCAAGATACAGGCTTGCCTAGTTTGGGGCCAATGGAAAAACTAAGTGTGCAAATGTATGTTTTGGTTAATAAATATTTTTTATCTTTTTATCCCGGATGACATGACTCCCGGTTTTATATTTTGGGTTTAATTAAACCCAAAATATAAAACTCCGTATATACTGAGAATTAGTGCATTAATTTAGTGTGGATTGAGCATAAGTAATAATTACGCTGACCATACGATTTGCGAGGCAAAACTGCGCTTGCCGCTGTCTATATATGGATGGGAGATCATTCCTGGCCCATTGAGACTCCTTCGTGTGTGTGAGAGTACGGTCACGTACAGGTGAACCCCAACATAGTTGGAAAAAGGTTAGGATGATGTTGATGTACTAGTAACAACAATGTGCCTTTAGTGGCCTTGTCCTACTCATCCTCATCATCAACCCATATACTGTCCCACTGCTGGGCACGGGTCTCCTCTCATATTGAAAGGCATTAGGCTATAGTCCACCACGCTGGCCTAGTGCGGGTTGGCAGACTTCACAAACCGTCGAGAAAAATCTCTAAGGTATGCAGATTTCCTCACGATGTTTTCCTTCACCGTTTAAGCGAGTGATAATTAATTGTTAATACGCACATGAATTCGAAAAGTCAGAGGTGCGTGCCTTGGGTTCGAACTCGAGACCTTCGACTTGGCAGTCCAATGGTCATACCACTAGGCTATCACTTATTTTTTTGTCCTACTCATTATAATAAAATTCTTCATGTTTCGGTATTCTTGTTTGGCATGTCGCGTCAACCAAAGCGCCCTGGGTGATCAGACTACGGCAAATTTCCACAAAAACATGTAATGACCAACAACGGTTTGTTTACGATAAGAAGTTATAAAAAGGGTCAAAAGTACCTAATAAGGCTTCTTGGGACAAAAAAAAACGATGTTTCTACAAAGTTAGTAAAGAATGAGGAAACTTACACACAGGCTGCCTTTTTCCTTCTGGATACGCAGCCATAAAAAAGCGGCCACGTGACTTAATATTTGAAAAATAAACCGCGCATTTTTTTAACTTCAAGTAAATAAGGAAGTCATTTCGCATTGTAGCAACCGAAAAATATGCCAACGTTTTATAAATCACCCCTGAAAACCTTTCACGCAGGTAAACATTACCAACGAACAATTTAAAGCGTCTGAACAGAATTGCTACACACGGTGAACGGAATATCGAATATTTTACAACAATACGCTTAATGGTTTGACAAACAAGCGTATTCGGAGTACAGAAACCAGCTTTGCTGATTGCGAATTGTGCTTACCGTCGAATACAAATTGTAAGCGTATTTCCTTCAAGTTAATTCACCAAAGAAGAAATGACCTTATGGAGACAATTTTTCTCGTAATTTTTAAGCTCTTCGTTATTAAAATATTCAAATATTTTTGCGAAAAGCTATGAGAAAAATGTGAAATGAAAAATCGTTGTTTTTAACTCATTTAAGGCAACTTAACAGGTATTCAAGAAATTATGTAGTATTAAACAGAATGGTATTACTTAGATTTAACATAAACAAATAGGTTTCATAGGTAATCTGGTGATTTTATCTAATTGATTGTGTTCATCCACAGTATCAAATCTCGGGTAGACTGAGATGCAATCAACTGAAAATTGAGGGCCAATGTGATCAAATTGAGCGCGAAATTAGCTATGAATAATATTTGAGTACTCGGTGTAATTGCTGCTTTTGGATTTCGAATATTGCCATCTTGATACTGAGCGTAATGAATAGGTGCTATTAGCAATAACGTAAAATATGAGATTTTTTGATGCAAATAAACATAAAAAATTGTCTTTGTTAAATTTCGTGATACGCTTTTCTGATGAAACTAGGTTTAGGTATCCTATCTAGATGATAATGACAATCAATGTCCGTGCTAGCGAAGCAACAGGCAAATGCTAGTTATTTGCATAATTTTTTGATTAATATTGTGCATCAATTTTTTTTATACCACTACACCGTAGCCTATATGTAACATCAGGGGTTTCACTTGAGCATTGCCGACCCTGTGAAATGAAAGAGGAATAGTTGGGTTGGCAGTATAAGGGTCAAAGTCCCCCCACTGCCAACACAACGTTTCCTGGCGGAGCCCTGGCACAATATGAAATACTTTAGCTATACAATCTCGAATACACATGCCAATGCTAAATTTATTAATAATATTTTGTGTTTGACGTATCAAACACCACATAAATAAACACGCAGAAGAACTTGCTTTTTCCTTCCTTTGAAGCACTTCCCTAAAGATTTGAAAGGTACTCAATGGTTTTATGAGATTTTCTGTACTTAGATTATTATTGAAATATTTTTTCGCATAAGTGAAATTGCAAAATCCTTGCTCACCGTAAGGAACACAACACAGCTTAAAGCAGTGTTATTTCACTTCCCAAGGACGGGGACCGGGGCGGGGGACGGGTTATCACCAGTCGGGGGCCGCGGAGAAATGCTCTGTTCCCGTAGCCCCCGACGCAGTAGGTGCGGGAAGGAACACCGTGTGGTTTTAGGCGGTAGGTCACCCACTCTGGGTGGAGTTCGAAACACCCCGCCGCCTCCCCGGGCGGAAGTCCATGGGAATTTCCCAAACGCTAAGCAAACTAAAAAAATAGACCCAAAACATACCAGCGAACTTTGGGTGTACATTAATAGGTACAGTTCTGTCTAGACAATGCACAATTCTATGTCATAAAATGGAGCAGAATCAGTTAAAAATTCGTAGTCACAATAGCACTGAGATTGAACTAAGAAAGAAAATTACTGCAGAATAGTAATAAATGTAGCTTTTATCTCGACTTGGCCCACCGAAAAATTTCAAGCTGAAGCCAAAAATATTATGTTCTTAACCCGACAGAAAGAGGTCAGACAGTAAACTCCATTGATTTTAGTTTACAAATCGACTTTATGTGGTAATAGTGTGGTGTTAATGTGGTGTGCGGAGAGCGGAAAAGTGCGAACGTTAAAGGCGGGCCTGTCCGTTCAATATTCATGAGCTAACTTAAACGATGAGGCATTTAAGGCGGCGGCAGCGGAGAGTTGTCTTAACATTTAGTGATCTTGCAATCGATTTAGATGGTGAACAAAATTGTAAAAATTGTTTCATTCCTTATCCTGAGTTATCCGTACAGCGAGGTAATGGAATCAGCTGCCTGAGTTTGTATTTCGTGACGTGTACAATTTGGGGGTCTTCAAGTCACGAGTGAATAGGTATCTTCTATGTAAGCGCGCTACATCTTAGACCACATCTTCACTTACAGGTGAGATTGTTGTCAAACGCTAACCTATCTCCTATAATAAAATAAATAAAAACAATTGGCTGGCAACACTGATCATGTTCTGCCCACGTATGAATCATTTCGGTTTATTAATACAGTATTTATTAACAACTCAATACTCAATACTCAATAACTTTATTGCACTACAGCTCCCGCTATTGCACTCAACTCGACTACAGCGCCACCTGTCGGATCGTAACATAGCTATGAACCATCATCTTGATAAAATAAACATGTTGTGTGAATATGACCTCAATTTGTACCGGTATTTATTCTCAGAAATCGTTAAAATTTTCCATACTTTTATTAGACATTACTTCCTTATGAAAAAGAAATGGCTTCAAAGGATCTATTTACAGAATTAAATAGAATTTATCGTTTCACCTGTTTTTTCGGGATTCTGCAAATCCATCTACGGGTTTTGTTCTAAATAATTTGTTTTCTATTTATTATTGATGTCGGTAATATTAGTTGGGCTATTCAACATTAAAACTTATATTTAATCTACAATCAAATTGGTTGGAACAGTATTTCAGTATCAGCTTTAAGCGGTTTTGTATCATACCATAGGGTACATACATACGCCAGTATTCCCCGAAGGGTTAGGCGGAGGTGTACGTAATTCCCACGTAATATGGGGCGAGACTATTGCCATTAACCGGGCACAAATACAAAATCCGAGCTGCTACTGATTTAATATGGAAATACATTATTATTCTCTTTATTTATATTTTCACATATTTTTTAAAAACTTCTTATTATAATGTATCCCAGGGATCTTCATCATCATCATCATCATCATCAACCCATATACTGTCCCACTGCTGGGCACGGGTCTCCTCTCATATTGAGAAGGATTCGGCTATAATCCACCACGCTGGCCTAGTGCGGGTTGGCAGACTTCACAAACCGTCGAGAAAAATCTCCAAGTTATGCAGGTTTCCTCACGATATTTTCCTTCACCGTTTAAGCGAGTGATAATTAATTATTAATACGCACATGAATTCGAGAAGTCAGAGGTGCGTGCCTTGGCTTCGACTTGGCAGTCCAATGGTCATACCACTAGGCTATCACTGCACTACATTACATTAATAATATTATGCAGATATTTCAGTAACGTAAACCAATTATTTTCTAGAAAACTCACCAAGACATTTGTCTATAATCGCTGATTCTGGTGCCCTCAGTGTACGTTCAAACCATTGAACTAGACGATTAAAATAACCGTTGCCATAATGGTGTCTGTATTTGCTTACTCTGCTGCAGTTGTAATTGAATACGTTTGAAATTAGGTAAATCTGTTCCTTTCCACATCATTTGGAATTCATACGTGCAAAGATATTTAAATGCTTTTTAATAGATAATATAACACTCACACCGTCACGCCTGCTTCTCGAAGGATTGGGCAGTGGTGTTAATGTATGTATACCATGCCACGCCGCTATGATTTAGGTCCCATGCAAGGGGTGAGTTTTATTAACATAAAATAAAATAATATTAGATTGCCTTTTGCCATTATGCCACACAAATCCAAACTTCGAGCTAGTTACCTACTAAGAATTATCCAATAACAGTTTACTCAACATGGGACTTGAATTCAGGACCTCACGCTCTGTAGTTGCGCTTGTGACCACAGGACCGATAAGGCCAAATGTGATTTTCATTCTTCCTGTTTGTTCCATAAAGATCAGTATTGTATGTTTGTGTAACATTAAACTAGTGACCTGTCCCGGCTTTGCATGGATGCCATATACTAATAAGTTATTATTAGTAATAACACGTATGTATTATACACCTGCCGGAAGGAATTATCTAAATTATAGTGAAAATCGTATCAAAATCCGTTGCGTAGTTTAAAAGATATCAGCGTTCAGAGGGACAAACAGCGGGAAGCGACATCATTTTATACTATGTATAGATATAACCAAAAATTTTTTGAGAAGTATGACTAAAACAAGTGGTAGGTAAGTAAAATTTCCAAAGTAACAGGGATGCCTCAGTCCTCAATATTCCTCATACAAATCGATTTCTTTATTGGCTCACGTACGGTCTGTGATTTGCCAACAGTTTGTAACTATTTTGTTCATGGTGGGAACAATCGTAGCCGTAAAAAGTTTCTGGAAACATTATTTTCTTGTAATGAAATGGGATTGACTTAAGTTTCGAAACAATAAAATAGAAACAACACAAGAAATTCGAATTGCTTCAATTATTTTTAGCTTTATTTTGCTTCAACTAATATTTTTTTTAAATCATGTGCGTATATCTGCCAACCCAAATTAGACCAGCCGTGAGACCCGAGCCCAGCAGTGGGACAGTATATGGATTGATGACGATGCTATTATATTCATAATGCCTTGCTACATAATTTTATTTTAAAACTACCAAGAGTATCGGAAGCCGACATAGAGTTGATATACCGTGATTTCAAGTCGAAAAATAAATCATTTTTACTCGGAATAAGTATAAATGAAATCTAAAATTTCATAGAAAAAGTTGTAGGTAAAGATTGTTATAAGATTAACCTTCTTCCGCCGTTCCAATATCCCTCACCCTAACCATTACCGAATCAGTAAATTCTATTTTCAATCGCAATTCTTAGAGTTTGATCCACTTGAGCCTTCAATCTTTTAATGACAGATTTCAGTTTACGTGAAAGATAAAGGCCAGTTTCATTCTATCGTTTTAATGTTAAGTAGAAATTAAGCTTATCTAAAATTAAGGTCTTCTGTAAGTTTTAAATAAAAATTATATTCTATTAATTATACATATAAGGTTGGGCTACCTAAACTACTATTGCGTTAAAATTTTTTTTAATCATGCCACTGAAAATTATTTTTGCGACGAAAACATTTTATGTTCGATTATGACGTTTGTAAATTTGTCAATGCAATCTTTTTTGCGTATTACGTTTTAATGCTAGACTATTAAAATTTTAAATTGCGTTCGTCACCTGGGGGCCTAGACAGGGTACCATATCTAATGTTAGAATTGACGCATGAATTAAAACTGAAATTTATGTTGATGACATTTATGAAGGCTCGATTTGTTGAACGCTGTCATTTCATATTTTAATTCCTCCATTTTAATGTATTTTGTGTTTTGGTATGTTATTGTCAACTCAGAGAACAAATCATGTCAGTCTTCGGAGTACAAGAAGACAACGAACAATTTAATACTTAGCAAGATCACAATTAACGTCTGGCTGTAATGTATTGGTGTCATTTACCATATAGCATCGCTCATTACACGAGCGGCAGCTTCGCCATCTGTTACTTATTGACTGCCATGAACGTATCATTCATCCACTTGACAAATGACACCGTAGAAAAGGGACAGCACCATGCTGACGTGTTAAATGTACTCAAGGAAACTTATTGTATAAAGCTGACCCGATATAGACGTTTTCCTGTTAAAAAAATATTTTTAATTTGTACAAAATCTCAAACAGCAAAATACACTCAAATTGTCCCGATTTTTTCAAGTTCTCGGGCAAATGTTTCATAATTTCTTGCCTTAAAATTTTATCTAGACTATTAAAAACACATTTAAATTTCTATTACATGTAAGTATAGAAGATAAGAGGGGTCGGTCCTGCGCCTGTAGACAAGTTGCAATCTGACAATCGAATCGACGAACGAATAGAAACAAAATGTATGGGAATGACATTTATGATCGGACGATTTGTCGAAAGCTTATGTCATTTCCATACTTTTTGTTTCTATTCGTTCGTCGATTCGATTGTCAGATTGCAACTTGTCTAAGCCCGCAGGTTGTCATACGAACATCTAAGACAATCGTTAGTGGTAGTCAGAAGCTTAAAAAGCATGACAGCCAGTCTATCCTCAGGATGTCAGTTAGACATCGCGTTACACGACCTTCTCAAAAAATTACTTTACCAAACAAACAATCTAAATTAAAACAGTCTATTACTAGTACTTAGTACCTAAACCTTCATTTAGAGTTAATTTCATGGTAAACACGAATATAAATGAATGGCTAGAGAGCAATTAAACCTCACGCCAATTACTTGAAACAACCACGCGATTTAACAATGAGCTATAGATAGTTAAAGAAATCGTGGTAACTGAATGAAAATTTCTTAAAATAAACCTTTGTTTATTTGTTGTACAGTTTTAATTCGAGACGAAACCTACATTTATTGAACTTAGTGGTGAAAAGATTTCTCTACGAAGAGAAATCTCAGAGAATAAACTGGAACCGTGAGTTATGTGTATTTATCCGACTTCTTTCGCATTCCGCTTCGAAAGAAGTCGGATAAAAAATGCGAAACTCACTGCTAATCTGAAAATCCATCACCTGTATTCCCCAAAGGGTTAGGCAGAAGTGTACAATGTACACCCACAGTTCTCCGATATTTAAATCGCATGTAATAGCGGGCGAGCCTATGGTCATTAACCGGGCACAAATCCAAACTTCGAGCTGCTACTGAGAATCTAAAAGCCTGAAACGACCTGACCTGGGAATCAAACTCAGGTACTCTAGCGTAGCAGTCGCACACGACCGCTAGACTAACGAGGCATTCTGCTAATCTGGAATATAGTAAATAAAATAATTATCAAAACTTCGTTTACAATGTAGGTTGATTGCCTTAACGTTATCAGGAAGAATCCGGACAAATACCAATCATATACGTTTATAAGATTGGAAGACAGAACGCTAAACCTACAAACTTTATTGCCTATGCATAGATTGTTGGACTCCGACTTGGATGTTTGCGTTTGGCGCGATTCCATTACGGAATCGAATATAAGTTAGAGCAACAATGTTCAGGCACCCCTGTCCCTAGCCGGCAACTTGCAAAGCGTCCTTGCATTGCAAGCTCTTACTTGCGTGTAGTAGGTACCACAGTGTACGACGAATGTACTCTGATGTTCTAAAGTTGTTCTTAACCCATTACAATATTTTGCTTTGTAATATGCCTAGAGTTGTAAATTATGCTGTTTCTTGTTATTAAGAAAGGAGTAGAATAGCTTCTAAAACATTTAGTATGAAGGGTGGATGTGTTAAAAATTTGAATAGTGGGATTTTGTAGTATTAGTTAGTCATTATCGTTTTTTTTTGGCACTTTCTATGCTAAAATTTTGAAGTTATTTTGACGTCATAAAGACGAAAACTCTGCATGTGAAGGCAAATTCCAACCTGGCGGGTGGGAGTCCCGGTGGCTTAGTGGTCATAGCGTCAGGTGTATTTAACCAGAAGACGCAGGTTCGAATCCTGCTCGCAGTCGAATTCTCCTTCGCTAAAATAATATAAATAGGTAATGTCATAATATTTCGAAACGAATTTATTTTACATGCTCTGAGTATATGAGTCATACTTACTATTAGTACCGTAAGGAGAAAATATAAGATTATAGACATAAGCTATCGACAAATTGGATGTTAGATAGATTTTTTCCCTATATCTTGGTTCTGCACTATGGAAGCAGCTATGTAATCTTTCAGGTGCGCGAGCATAATTTTAAATCGCAAGCATTTTTCATCTTTCACGAAACAACGGCTTACATACTCCCAGGTCTGTAATCCCGAAAGGGTTAGGCAGTTGTGTACTAATATACGCCCACAGTTTGAGGGGCTCGTAGCTATGTAATATCTAAGCTAGTAATACCCGGTGTAGTGTAGCCCGGTAACCATTCTGAACACTTTGAGAGCCCTCCGTGTCTCGGAGAGCACGTAAAGCCGTCTCGGTCCCGGTTATCATACGAACACCTATAACAATCGTTAGTGGTAGTCAAAAGCCTAAAAAGCCTGACAAACAACCAGTCTATTCTCAGGTTTCGGTGTTACCCAAGACTTGGGTTGCGAAGGTCTGATGGCAGTCGCTCCGTGTAAAATACTGATATTCAGCCGCATCTGATTAGACTGGAAGCCGACCCCAATATAGTTGGAAAAAACCTCAGAGAAAGAAAAAGTTCACCGGAATGTTTAGATCCCGAACAACAGAGGGCGCGCCTATTGCCATTAACCGGGCAGAAATCCAAACTTTGAGTTGCTACTGAGTAGAAAAACCCAATAACTACCTACTCGACCTGATAATCGAACCCAGGACCTCTACCAAAGCAGTCGCGCGTAAGACTACTAAACTTACGAGGCAGGTGAACAACGGCTTCGTAAAAAAATATATATTTCTTTAAAATATATTTCTTTTACCTTTTTAAGAATAACAAAGACCAAAAAGGTTACTTGGCCGTGTTTTTTCTTTCAGTTTTAAACGTCAGTTGCGTGTATCTTTTGGCAGACTAAACACAGCCAGGGGCCAGACACGCTATGCGACGAGTTTCTCTTTTACGGTAATAATACGCCGTTTATAATTAAAACGGCTGTTATACCGCCGAAAAGAAGATTAACTATTGCGGGCTTGGACCGGCGACTATTCAATATTCATGACGTAACAACTAGGTGGACGTAAGCTCTCGCAGAAATGTTGACTGTTAGAACTTGATTGTAAAACTCTACATTAAAATTGTTGTAAAGTAAATCTTATTAGAATTTTTTTTTGTGTTTTTTTAATGTTTCGCAAAGCACAACTAGAAAAGTTACGCTTAGTTTGTCTAAAATAAGATTTCATTTTGTAAAACTTGAGAAGGTATGCAAGTGTATGGTCATAAGTTAAGTTAAGGAGCCATGGTGTACAAAAGTGTCTTTAGTTGCCGAGCTTAATCATATAAACTAAAATAATCCCCACGTAAAGATTTGTCTGTCTGTTACGCTATACGTCTGTCTGTTACACTGTTATGCCTAAACCGCTGAAACGATGTTGATGAAATTTAGTACAAGTATAGATTATCCTATCTTTTGTCTTAAAAAGTCCTTTAGGATGCGAGTAAAACTGCGGGCAACAGCTAGTGCTATAGCTATATAGCTAGCTATATGGTTTGAGCCACACGATGATTGATGTACAGAGGGCCAGAACATCAAGCTACCCTAATCTGTCAAATTTCTTTGGTAGATTTTCAACTTTAATACAAAACAATAAGGTTCATGTTCAATTGGGAAAATTTTACAGTTTTGGATAGCTTGACCTGCTGGCGACTGTACCTATGCGGGCCGTTAGTTAGGACTGGTCATTGGTCAACTCAAAGCTGCTATGACTCTTTCTTCATAATGTGATGTCTTGTCTATCGCTAGTAATATTCAAATGTCTTTGAAGCTGTATAAAATAAATAATGCTAAGTGTTATAAAATAATTAAAATTTCCACAAAGAAGAAGTGGAAGTTGATCGACAAAATTCTGGTAATATGGTGTTGTGGCATCATTAAAAGTTTAAGGTCTCGCAATTTCATATGTACCCATAGTCCAATTATTAAAAAGGAACTACAAATTGATGAAACAAATCTCAAATATAAAAACAATACGCTAACTACCAAAGTTAGACTGAACTGCTGCAATATTAAAAAATCATACATTTTAATGGTTCGCAAATGTTGAGCTGAAATTATTATCGGGGAGCGTTATCTATAGGTGGTTTGCAGACCCGTCCAGTAGGCGTCGCTCGTGGCTAGTCGCAGAGAGTAAACCCCTCGCCCGCAGCTCTCCACGTAATTAATGTTTGCTTCAATTATAATGGGACGGGAACATATAAAATTTTTCACATTTTTTTTCCAACTTTGGCCGTTAGACGGAAGCTGTGGTGCAATTTATAATACCAGAAGATTCCTTCGGGAAAAAATAAAACTGTCTAGCTAATGTTCTCGTCAAAGAATTAAAGTTCCCAACTGCCGCAGAAGCTACAACAAAATCGATCGAAATTTTGCACTGACAAAAACGTACCGCTTGCAAAAACGCTTGCAACGGCTGTGTTCGTTATTCTTGTGGGCTTTACACTTGGGAACTTTACAACAAAATCTCGTACGCTATCCTAAGTAAAAAGTTAAGGCTCTCATATTTTTAAGGAAAAAAGTATCTTCATAAGTTTGTATCAGCAGGGGCCGACTCACCCAGTTTACACTTTGCCTGAATGCTATTTATAAAGTTTTAACAATGCATTTTCAATTACTTGAATGCTAATACTCTTCTTAATTGAACTTTTGTAACAAAATCAAAAGTAGGGAAGCGTTGAACAAAGCACTTTTAGTAAAATTTTAACATCATAAATTGCTTCAACTTTTGGTGAAACAGTTTAAAAAATATCTGCGAAATCTCTAGTTTTATACGGAGTATTTTAAATATTTACAACAACACAAAAACATTAACAAACGAAATCACGTTTGTTCATTGTGTAATGAAATTCGAACGTCGAATTTAAATGGGTCTAGTTAAAAACTAAGCTAGTTAGTTCAGACCGCTTTATTTTGCGTCTAGCACGACAGAGCAAAAACAGGGGATAGATAAGTGAACAAACTGGCCGGATAAACGACCTCCATCAGTGTTTCCGTTGTGAGAAGCAATTAATGGTGTACGTACGCGAGGGTAATTACTGCTGCGGGAAAACCGCGGGAACCTACAACAATTACCTCCCAGCGCCCTCACTTTTGACAAGCCTTGAAGGATTCCTACTTTGTTTGAAATTTTAAAAATAGAAAGAAGGTTTTACAACTTTTAAATTCTTAGAGACGGTTTATATGTGCTTATACTATAGCTACAGTAGTTTAATATGATTTGTAAGTGAATTCAATTAATTTAAAGTTAGTTAAATAACCGCTAAATTAAATTGTTATTTAACCTGATTATTCCATAATTAAATTTAGATATCTGGGGGCACGGTACTGCCCCCGCCAAGACGAGCGCGAAGTAAACACTGCCGTACCATCCTTTACTGGAACCATTTCGCCGCATTTTCAGGCCCCTATTTGAGAACCTCTGGATAAGACCAGAAAGCAGAAATTTTCGTCATCCAGTAAGCTATAATTACATACTTAAAATCCAAGTCTGTAGGTCATTCAGTTCCGAAGTTAAGCGAAAGCAAAGTTTCGCATTTACGACACTCGCTCACTCACTTACTCACTAACTCATGATCATCACAATAGAACTAGTACTTCCCATAAACTCAGAGAGCTGAAATTTGGTACAGAGTTAGGTTAGGTTAGGTTTTAATGGCCAGATAAAGGGAAAACTATAAAAACTAGATAATCGAAGATCTGGAGTACCTGGTGACCCTGATTGGATAACACAAGAGCCCAACCAAGCTATTAGAGATATCGACATATTATTATAATATGTAATATGTCGATAATATGTCGATAGCCCATGTTTCTACAAAAAGAAGTGAAATCCCATCAAAAATATTCTGTAAAAAACTAGCCAAGTCTCGATGGAGCTGCTTGTTTATCTCTAAAAAGTAATGAAATCTAGCTAGACAAAGTCCTATTCAGAAGTATATAAAATATAAATAACATCGTGGGAAAATGAATTTGCAAAATATCAACAACCATAAATTTACACAATTGCAGAAATATTATACAAAGATACGAACGCCGAATATGTCTACCTACGTAATTAATCTGTTTAATTGCCATGAAATACAAATTAAACAATTTTGCTGCCATATTGCACAGAAAAAAAAAACATTTTTATTTTTACTTATCCATCACAATAAATCGGAGAAATGTCAACTCCTTTAGGTATATAAAAGTTATGGACCAGATCGGCGCTGGTCGGTCAAGCGCGGAGAATGCAAGTACACTGAGAAATCTTGTACCTACAATTCTCAACTTCAGAACTTTGTGACCGTTGCGAGCGGGTCCCAACAGAACGCTATTGCTGTCGCTATACTTTTGGACGTAGTTACTTCTCTGCATACATTACACACACGTATAAATTGCAAAGCAAGTTGAATTGGAAAATCTGTTCGACGCGAAACTTGTAGCAATCAAAATGTAGGAAACAATTCCCAGAACTCACGTTCAAAAAATATATCTATTTGAGCACGCACCGAGCGATTACACTCATGGGAACTCCAAACATAATATTGCTATTTTTTTAGTATTCAAATTATAATATAATTAAAAAAAAAACGAATGCTGGTTTTAATATTCATTTAGACTGCGTAGACTCAGATAGTGTATCTACTTAATTTCTCAAAGTATGAACATTTTAATTGTGCCATAAGGCTAGAATATATATAAATGTAGATACGTCATGTTTGGGAAATAGGCCGCTCAGCTTAGACGCTTGTACTCGCAAATTAAGCGATCAGCACAAGCCGAATTAAAGTCAAATATAATGTAGTAGTTAGCAATTAACTACTCGGCATGGCTAGTATAAATGAGGCCGAACCGAATGTATGGATCGAACAAGTGTATTTACCTTAACCATACTTTTTGGTAAAATGCAATTTTATCAAATATTGGACACACTTTAAGAGATCACTAATCACACCATAAAAAGAACACCTAAAACGATACTGCAGCTATTGGCGTAAGTCAATTCAGGCTTTTACGAACCCACCATCCGAAAACAATACGACAAAGAAGTATCAAATTGTTCAAGTGCGTAACAATATGTCACGTTTTCACGTATTCTGTCGTGAGGATTTCCATGTTCGTTGCATGTCGACAGTATTCAAATCGAGTTGTCAGTGGCATCTTTATGTGACAAGTGCATGTTCACGCGCCGTTGTACCGTGCGGTCCCGAAGGAGAGTCGTAGCCAACAATCGTAGGCAGCTTTCCCGCAGTATTCGGCGTCGCACGCCGGCAAATCGTCGCACGAGGGTTGTCAACTAGAGTGTTTGAGTTGCATTGTTTGCATAAAAATATACTTGTTTTGAGTGCATGGCTTCTGTCAGCGTCAGCACCCTCCGCAGTTGTAATATAAGTTATAGCCAGAAAGTTAAGTGGATACCCAACAGCATTCTCTGTACTGTTCATAACCTTAAGTTGCAATTACGAGCGTCGTGATTATGATAATTATTAAAAGTGCTTTCCATTTGTACTCGTATGTATGTCTAAATTAACGTAGTTAAAAGATTTACTCTTAAATTATGTAACCTTAAATCTATGTGACTTTTAAACCTACATATTCTAAAACCTGTTACCAAAATCGACGCTGGCAACACCATCCCTTTGAAGGCGCATTCTATTCGCCCGAGTTGTTCAGCCACGGGACTCTATTTACACAAAACAAGACTCCCCTCGGCGTACTAAAGCGTCGCTCTTTCTCCTTGATTTTCTTATTTTCTAGTCAACGCTTTACTTTTGTGGTTTACGCCCGCATTAGGCGTTAGTCTGTCTCTGTATAGCCAATTGAAAAGATTTTTGAGAACTTAGTAGGGAGTATTTTTGAAACGTTTCCATTGCGAACCCTCACAATTTTTCTATCAAGATCCATGTGTTCATTATTCATTCAATTTCTCTATCATCATCCATTAGTGAACTCTAAAATTCTCATTTTTCTTTCTTCTTATTTTTATTAAGACTGATCAGTTTACTTTCTAAATAATGAATGAATTAATGACGATAACGGCTATCGCTGAAAATCAACGCCGCGGCTCTGCGTCGTGCATTGCGTGGGTGTGACGCATGTCTTCCGTAGATTTATTTTATTTTCATTTTGTTGTTATTTTTATTTTTCGTTCGCTATGTCGATGTGATTAAAAGTACTTTCTTTCTTGCTCTTCTTTCAATGAATGATTTTTATTTCGGACAACAGGAAGATCCATTTTTGGAAAATATTATTTTATTAAAAATATCAGTAAGGAAAAGTGAAATCTTGACACCAGCTGCAGATTAGCACAAAGTCAAGATGGATGGACTGGCACTCCAGCCACTTTTGTAATTTGGATACATTTAAATATCCATTATTTTTATTTTTATTAAAATAATTTAAGTAGGTACGTAATTAGCTGATCAAGGCTAGCTATTTTCATAGATGAAGTGAAACTTTTGTACAGTGACATGTATTGTCCAGATAAAGTTGTTTCATGTTCATCAACTTTGGTATATTTTAGAAGTACCAATAATGAAAAAGTATTTTTATGATGTTAATTTGTATGATTTTTTTTTGTTACTTGTTTCAATGAGCTAGGCCGCAGGACCAAGTTACAACTAGTTTGGATCCCAGGGCATGTAGGCATTATAGGAAATGAGAAGGCCGATGAGTTAGCTAGAACCGGATCGGCAAATGACATGATTGGACGAGAACCATGTATGGGACTACCAGCATGTACCATCAAAAAGGCCTTACAGGATTATGCCGATGCAAAACATAAAGAGGAGTGATGTAATAGCCTAGGGCTGGAACACTCACGGATTTTTTTCGGCAGCAGCACCACACGCATATCGCAATTCATACTGAATAACAGTAGGGACAAAGCCCGAGCTGTCATCGGAGCCCTTACAGGGCATTTTGCAACTAATGACATGCTCCTTAAAATGAAACTGGCTATGAACAACGATTGCAGAGCCTGTGGTGAATTTAAGGAAACAATGCAGCACATCTTGTGTGATTGTGACGTCCTAGCGGCGAAACGGATGAGTCATCTGGGCAACGGATACCCGAAGCCGGAAGACTACAGGTTCCTTCCTCTTAGTGGGTTAGCCGCCTTCATTAACCACGTCTTTGAAGAGTAAGGAATGTATCATGCAGGGGTTAACAAAATAGATCACATTTGGTCGAAGTGTTGCTGGCTATGCCAGTCCCCACAGTTAAGATTAAGATTAAGATTGTTACTTGTTTACTTTGTTGCTTGTATTTATTTTGTACTTCTTCTGATATCACAAAAAATAAAATTGCAGAATCAGTCCAGTCGTTCTCAAATAATGCGCATACCAAATCAGTATTCTGCAATGAAAATTACCACTAAAATAAATATTCTCACTTGAAAGAAGTTAAATTGTTTGTATGAGTTAACTTTTAAACTGCTGATCTAATTCTGAAGATTTTCACTTTCACTGATGGAAAGCTACAGTGACTACCCCTAAGTGGCATAGGCTGTGTTAAATTTTCACTCAGGTGAAACCGCGGGGCGCGACTAGTACTGAATTGTATCCATTAAGCCATTCGTTTCCCATCCGAATATAATGTTAAGGTTTTTAAAATTTTGTTTATTATAAATACGTCATATACAATGGCATATCAAAACTTAACCTGAATCATAACATACTATCACGCCTGTATTCCCCGAAGGGAAGGCAGAGGTGTACCAATACACCCACAGTTAGCTAGTATATTTAGGTCCCATGTAGTTGGGGGCGAGCGTTTTTTAATAGAAAAGGGGACATTTCCTATAAAAAAAATATTAATGAGACGGATTACGTATTTTCATTAACTAGGCATAAATCCAGACTCCGAGCTACTACTGAAAATTTCAAAGAAAAACCCAATAACACTGCTCGACCTTGGAATCGAACCCAAGACCTCTAGGGTCACAGTTATTCTTAGATCCAGAAGTCTAACGAGCCAGTCTTACTTACGACTTAACCTTAAAATGTTATGAAATTGATTGTTCAGTCAAAGTTCCGATACGTTTGTCTTTCTATTATGTGGGCCCCGTCGTGTGTTCGATTGGCAAACATTTGCAGAACGTGATTCAACTTAAAAGGATGGATTTATGTTACTATACTGGCTTTTGGACTCGAGAGAACTAACTTTATTTACAAGTATCTTTGAAAACAAATAAGATGGATGTTACAAATTCATGAAGTTGCATGAGATAGTCTAGAGACTAGTCTCTAGACAACCTAGTCAGTAGTAGATATGAATACAAATATGTTCAAGTTCTGTACAGTCTAGGATACCGGCAAACCAGATATCTGATTTTTTATAGTTTTATTGGCATTTTAAACTTTTATTGCCAAATTGCTCTTGACATTAACTTTGATAGAAACTTTATTTAAGTATTCATAGATCGTCTCAATATCATTACATAAGATCTTGTAATTTTAATAAAATATTCCTTACAAACCTTTTTATATAGAAAAAGTTAACAACGTCACATTGATATGAATCACGATGTCACATTGAAATGAACACATAACAATATGTTCCCTGAGCGATATTAAACTAACTTCGGGAATCGTTCAACTCAGGGTTGGAGTTGTATTTAAAGCATGCATTTCAATAACAGAGATTGTAAATGTCGTTCTCCACGTGTACCCGAGACATTATCAGTATCGGCATTCAAAAGATCAGTATTGACACCGTCCGAGGCGGCGCCGCCGTCCTCCCTCCACATGCCGTTATGTCTGGACGCTTAAAGGATTGTCACAAGGAGGCAGCCAACGTCGCGTCCCTTGTTAATATTCCAACTGACATCACCGGGACCCACTGTCTTGCGAATCTTGAATAGAAGGCTCCACAACAACAAAAGGCTTCCTGAATTTTGAGTAGCTGACGTAAAGACAACGGCGAACAGGAAACAACCCCTCAGTATTATAAAAGTAACTCTATCTCTTTTGTGATTAAAACAACGGACTCCGCCATCTCCGACGTAACAACTTTGAAAAGTAATTTTGTTTTCGTCGCCTCTTTGATTGATGTCAGTTTTTCGAATATGTTTGATTCAGTGTGTAATAATAGTGTATGTGTGCCACGCTACACATACAAATATCCTTTATTTGCAGTAAAGTTTACATGTCCGCGTGGTGGTGGTCCGCGCTGAGCTTGCACATTTATATACACTGGCCGCCATTAGTCCAGCTCACCGTTGCTTACGTTTATTTATTTAGACGAAAAATAATTCTGCCACCGGCGATTAGATCCACAAGAAACCCCTAATTGATCGGCATTAAGAAGTCAACAGCGATTTCCGTCCCAATAACGACCAAATTACGAGGCATTCATAAGATTATGCCGTGGTTTATTTGAGAAGTTGACTAATACGTACCTAATAATGCGCTTTTGTAAGTTAAATACGATGAATTAATGTAGGTACCTACTATTGTTCTAAACGTTTGCTATAGAGGCAGTAAAGCGAATCTCCGGTAAAATAGGCGGTAGCTAACGCGACGCGCGCCTCACCGCCGGGCCTTCCGCGCGTATAATGACGCCAATTAGTCCGTGTCACCGCGCCTAATTTATGTTAGGACCGGCCAAACCTCCCCTTAACTTTTCTCATAAATAAGTCACTCGCAAAAAACAAGCAACAGTACGCAATCAATGATAAAGCTCCAAATTGATAGCTGCGCCAACATTGTAAGGCTATTACAATATAAAGGCTCATTCATGCGGTGTCCGCCGCCATAATACCAACATCGATATTTGGACCATGTGGAATATCTACCTAAAACCGACGATTATTGTTATCTATAACAACAATACGGGTATGACAAATGATGTTATCTGGCCATGTGTTGAAATAAAATACTTCGTGTGAAATTCGACCGTTAAATATTTCACCGCATGAGCGTACGTTCGTGGTAAGTACATGTTTTGGTGGAATGGAAATAGCCTCTACAGAATGGCTCCTTGCACTAAGTGCCCATAATTTTGGGACATTTTCATTTAATAGCACTTAAAGCTACCAGTCTTCGTACCGTAATGATTTCTAATGACATGCCGTAGCGTCGCTTAGCGCTTACTTTGGGAAATGCCAAGAGCTTATAATGGTTCAAATTACTAACAAACCATTGTCACTGAAAAACAATGACAAACGAAAATACTTAATTTCAAGTTTTTTGTTCATTGTTGTAATTTTCTTTAGAGTTGAGCGAGTGAGTTCTTTAATGTTGCTTGTAAAAGAAATATGGACCTAAATTATACCCTTAACATTATCTTGCTAATGATAAAAATCGATCATTGGCTTCTTTTCCATAAAGAACAATTCAATCTGAAAATGACATCTGTTTGATGACATTACTAAACTATTAGTCAATTATTACAGTTAGTAGATATTCAAAACATCCCAAATGTAATAATTCGCAAAATGACAAATACAAATAAAACAATTTAATACCAACTGTAACAGATATAACAACGTTTGCCAAGTTATTAGATTACGTTCAGTAATGGCGTAACAAACTATTGCTTACGCAGAAACACAGATTAGTTTATTGGATTTACATGATTACACGAATAGCAACAAAGGCGGCTCACAAATCAATTAGGTGATCCGAAACCCCGGGCTTCAGATAAAAGCGACGGTATTTCCTTTATACTCGCGGTTAAAAGAATTCAATTACATAATACTAAGGAGATTAAAAAGGCTAACACAACTCCTTTGAGATGAGATAAGGTAGCTATTTAATTATTGGAAACGTTTTCCGCTCCGCAACGCTCAACCAGTTAATTTTAAGTTTAAAGCTGAACCGATTCGACGACGCAGAATTAATTTCACTTCATAAATTCTTTGATCGCTAAATCTCTGATAGATGTGCTTTCAAATGGTGTATTTGGGGAACTAATCAAGAAATCCCAACGTCTCAATCACTATTAAGTCAATGTGGAAGTAAAATACTTTGTTCATCTCCAAGATAGCTCTAATCAGTGTTTATACATTTAAAAGAAACCTTTGAGGACTGTTACATGATTTAACTATTTTATTTTTAATAATATCGTAAGCGGCCTGATTAATCTAATAATTAATCTATGTTTGAAGTCGTTTGATTTGAAGGGTTTGATTTCTTGGTCGAGCAAAGTGTTATTGGGTTTTTTTATGAGATCTTCAGTAGCAGATCGGAGTTAGGATTTGCCTGGTTATTTTATTTTATAAGAGATAGGTTAGCGTTTGACCACAATCTCACCTGATGGTAAGTGACGATGTAGTATAAGATGTAGCACGCTTACCTATAAAATAACTAATAATGGAAATAGGCTCGCATCCTATTACATCGACCCTAACCATACCGGCGAACTGTGGATGTAGGTACTTGAGCACAAGTCTGCCAACCCTTCAAGTAATACAGGCGTAACCGTAATTTACCTATAAGCTGCCAGAAGCCGCCGGTAGTTCAATAAGTTATTTATATTATTCTGTAATTACATTGTGAGTAAGGTACACATTCACAAAAACCAAGGGCTCAAGTTCATATGAAACGTAAAAAGCTGACAACGTTCTTATTTTAAATGAATGAAACCAGATTATTGAACAGCTTGCGCGCAAGTGGTTTTCCTAATAAAAAGGAACGTAATAAATTATATGGATGCTAAATAAAGGACTTTATAAAACGGTAACCGTTATTGTTTCGTTTTGGTACCAAAGATTTTTTAAATTGTAATACATAAGTCATGAGAGTATTCATTTATTCGGCTAATATTTTACCAAACAAAAGTTTGTAACTTTGCGGATATATTTCGCTTGGATATGGAGACTACAAGGTGGGTAACTTTTTGTTATTCTAATTATGATCACTATAAAGTTTAATATTTCGCAAACGGATTATTGAATAAAAAAATAGTATTCACACACACACAATATTTTAAATGATCTATCCAACAACACCTTGCACCATAGAATAGACATGCCTACCCAATTGTTTTTACCCACTTTGTTGGCGTAATTAATATGTATACCCATGCCAAATTACAGAATTCTACTACTAAGAGTCTCTTAAGCCGCACACAGACAGTGAGACGGTGGGACATAGCGGAACTAGGAGGTTCGTACATAAAAAAGAAATTCTTGTTTCAATTTTTTAAATATTTAAGTAAATAAAAATAATATGATGTCGATCAATATTTGTCTTACATTATAATTTGCCATTAGATACGTTTACGTTACATTATAAAATTAATACCTATTCAATGATTTTTGAAGCAGGCTTTGCCATGCGCGGAAGTACGAACACCCAAAGTATCTTTCAATTAAGTACAAAAATAGACGCATGTTTAAGAATATCAATCTTCCTTGCTGTGTTCAATGATATATTTAATTTGTTCCTTCGTGAGGTTTTTCTTCTCGAACGGGAAGTGTGGGTGGTTGTACCACTTCACTGGAGTCCTAAGCCTGTAGTTGCTGTTAAACCCTGATAGTTCTTGGACTTCCTCTGGACGGAGACTGAAGTCTAAAATGTTTATGTTCTGCTTGATACGTTGTTTGTTCGTCGACCGAGGTATTGCCACTATATTTCGATCCAGCTGAAAAGATACGTTATAGTCAGTATCTATGAAAACTATCACCATAATGGCAGAAAGTGACATTATAAGTTAGTAAGATCATTGTTTTTCAATAACGACATTATCCAGAAATTGGATTGCCAAGGCCTGATGGCAGTCGCTTCGCGTTAGAATGGAAGCAGACCCTGATATAATTATAATAATAATAAAAACTCAATGGAAACTAAAAACTGTAAAAACCGTACCTATTATTCTATCATCTACTGGAGTCATACCACGCACACTACACACAAGCCTCAAACTCTTAGAGATGAATTCACTCACATACGTTGTCATAAAGAAAGCCATTCATTATATTTAACACATGCAGAATTATTAGAAAATTTCTGATTTCAAATACAAAGTAATCAGCTCTCGTCAGTCTCATCAAATTTAGAATATACCCGTTTTCGGAGAAACAAGAAATGTAAAAAAAAAAATTATTTGTACACAAGAAAGGAAACAAAGGTACAACAGGGGTCCAGAATCATGTACTGAAGTCATGGTAAGCCGTTGTGCGTCGATGTCCCTTCCACCCTGTATATAAAAAATGTAGTTGGGAAAGGAGGAAGAAGGTTGTATTTCATTAACATAATTATATGCTGTGCTGTGGCTGAAGATCATTGTTATCAATGGCAAGAGTTGACGAAACTTGGCTAGCCCTGTGCAATACAATTACGTCAAAAAGACTTCATCGTTATAGAACCAAATATCATATCAAATAACCCACGGAGTTCTAAATATAGGTCCTGTATTTATGTCAGTGAAATGAATGAATGAATGAATGAATGAAATGTATTGATTTATCGCCAACAAATATTTTTTAAATTTTACATCATAATTTAGCAAGCGTATGTATTTACACGAGCATATTAAACCTAATTTATACTTTTATACATGTTGGTTGAATAAATTTACGCGATTTCCCACTTACAGACGCAATCAAAGCCAATTGGGCCCATGTTCCCAACTTTAGGGTTTAAATTAAACAAGTTGAAAGTGATGTTGACACGTATTTGGAACTGTCACCTCGTCAAAGGTAAGGGATAGTACGAGTAAATGGGCCAAACGGATTCCTGTCCCCGATTAGAAGGGAAGAATCGGGGGAATTAGACCTGTCAATGTGTTACGATGTCAATTTGATTTGTGTTGGTACCTTTTAAATTATTTAGGGTCATCGAATAGTGTTACCCTAGTTTTCTTTGTTATCTAGCGTAGTTGTTTATTTTATTTAATAAATAGGATTTTTTTATTGTAGTTTCAAAAAAGAAATACGAATGAAGAGTAATAAGAATAATAATAATAATAATGTTTATTTCTCACCATAAAAGAATATACAGAGAAAGTTTACATATTATAAGGCTATGGCTACAGGTACATGAAAATTGGGTAACCAAACGCCAAACTAGGTGGGCCTGTATTTTGGCGATTGGTGGTCCTTCGTACAATGACAGACGTTGCCATGCTGCAGTGCATGTGTGTATAGACGAGTTTATTGTGTGTGGTGTAGATGTATATAGAATGTAAGTTTCGCGTTTATTTACATTACATAAATAAACACTAATTTGGTACAGTGAGAATAAGTAAAATAATAAGATTCTGTCATTAAAGACCATGTCATAGTTAAATAAAGCTGATAATAAAACTATTTTTGAATTGTAACACGCGCGAGGTAAATTAATGTTTCGAAATAGCAGTCGGCTTCACTGGCCACGTGATCAGCTTGCGATTAAAGGCTTCCTTTGAGTATGACGGTACCTGGACCATTTCGAAACATTCACGTGAGTAAACAAAACCCAAAGCCTTTCCTCTTTTTAACTTTATAAGACACTCTTTTCCATTTTTTAAATGTATGTTTGTTAACGTAAAACTTTTTTATTTATGAATTATCGCTTGTTTACGTTAATTTTTAGGGTTCTGTACCCAAAGGGTAAAAACGGGACCCAATTACTGAGACTGCTGTCTGTCCGTCCTTCTGTCACCAGGCTGTATCTCATGAACCATGATAGCTAGACAGTTGAAATTTTCACAAATGATGTATTTGTATTGCCCTATAACAACAAATAATAAAAGAGAATAAAATTAATATTTAAAGGGGGCTCCCATACAACAAACGTGATTTTTTACTCGATATTGGTACGGAACCCTTCGTGCGCACTTCGCTGGTTTTTTCTTTGATAAACTATCTGTACTCGTACTTACACTCCTAAAAGTTGGAAATAATAATGTTTTTTATAATTATAACGATGAATTATAATTACAAAAATATAAGTATTACTTCCTACGTATTATAATTAATTATTAAGAACACTCACCAAATATCTGAGCAGTATCTGCGGCACAGTCTTGTTGTACTTGTGTGCTAAACCCTGCAGTAGAGGGTGGTCAGCGCGGGGCTGTGGCCCGTCCTTCTTACGGCCGAGAATGGCGCCGAATGGACTGTACGCCATCACCACCACGCCGCGCTCGCGGCACCATTTCACCAGCTCATCTTGAGTTATCGTAGGGTTCACCTGTTATAAATAAATATTCCTGGACAATTTTACACAGCACCATCTAGTCCCAAAGCTACTATGGGTACTAGACAATGGATACAATACTTACATACTTTTTTTGTAAATACATACTAATTATAATACATAGAAACACCCAGACAAGCACAAACACTTATGTTTTAACCACACAAATATTTGTGTCCTGTGGGAATCGAACCCACGACCCCATGATCAGCAGTCTGACACTCGAACCACTAGACCGCAGACGTTATATACCGTTGTTATATATCGATATTTAAAACCTTGGAGGCTCGATAGGCGCCGTGGTTGAGCAACCATCAGCGCCGGCTTCAACCTTAGCGTCGTCCCTGGGCATAAAATGTAAATTTTTTTCACTCTCCGTGTTTTACCGCCCCTTTAAATTTGCAGCCCGGGCTCTAACCCGGAGTGCCCCTAGTGTAAATCCAGTGCTGGCAACCATACAAATATTTGTGTAGTGTACAGATAGTTTTGCGAGTCTGTTTTTTTTTCAGAGTCAGTGTTATTGCATGTAAGACTTACATATGTTAGTACTAGCTATTGCCCGCGGGTTCATTCGTATCCCAAAGGACTTTTGAGACAAATAGTGTCCTCCTCCAAGGTCTATCTCTAAGTATACCAAAATTCATCAAAAGTTGAAATAAAACTACTTTTTACGGATTTTGTCGCGTTATATTGATATTATTAATCCCGAAGTTTCGGACCCTTTACAGCTTCCATGGTCGCAGGTAGACTAGAGTCTACCTGTGACCATGGAAAAAGTAGTTTTATTTCAATGTATATTATTCGCGTAAATGTCAGAAATTCATCAAGTGTTCAGCGATCTTGGCGTAAAAATGTAACAAACATTTAAAATATTTAATATTTAAAATATTAGTTGGATTTAAATCAAATTATGTTGCAGAAAAAATCCTAGATTCGGGCAATTTTTATTTAAAAAATGTATGCTACAAATTACCTTAAGAGTTTTTCTCGATGGCTTGTGAAGTCTGCCAACCCGCAATAGGCCTGCGTGGTGGACTATAGCCTAATCCCTCTCAATCTAAGAGGAGACCCGTGCCCAACAGTGGGACAATATATGGGTTGATGATGATGATGATGATACAAATTGCAAATAATCCGCATTGGGAGAAATGTAGCAATTGAAATACCTGACCATATGAGACATAACAACTACTAAGCGTGAATTATGCCACCGATGTTGTTAACGCCTATATGATGCAACTTACTCATTAATAAATATTGTCACCTTATTAAAAAAAATAGCAAAAAAAAATAATAAATAAATATTCTTGGACAATTTTACGAAGAACCAAACTAAGCCGAGCTTGTACTATTAGTACTAGACAATGGATATAATACATATCTACATTTTTTTGTAAATACATACTTATAATACATATAAAAACACCCAGAATACGTTAAAGCTACGGGTACAATAAAGTATTTTATGATCCTATTTGATAAAATACGATCTTCAAATCGAAACCAAAATCCTGAACTATGCCTATTAATATAATAAGTGTAGGCGTAACGAGAATAAGTTGATTCTTGTGATTTTACCAAAATAGCAGATTTAAAAAAAATATGTCTAGTGATGTGCTATTACTGTCAGTATTAATTTATTGAAGACCGTGGGTGTTTACCTTCTTAAGGTATAGGGATTGTAAACCGACTAGCTATTGTCCGCAGTTTTATCCGCTTCCAAACGGGTTTTTGAGACAAAAAGCAAGAATCGTAGCAAGTGGCGTTCTTTAGTTTCTGCCTACCCCTATGGGAAAAAGGCGTGAGGGTATGTATGTATGTAAAGCCTAACCTTTGTCCTTTTCTAAGGTCTAATCTATCTCTGTACCAAATATCATTAAAATCGGTGCAGCGATTTAGACATGAAAGCTTAGCAGACAGAATTACTTTCAAGACAATTCTTTGACATTAGCGCGTTCAAACAAAAAAACTCTTCAGCTTTATTATATTTATTTATTTATCAAAGGAAGACCAACAGCATATAACAATTAGCGTAAACATAATAAATTCTAATAGATATCAGAAAGCCAGTAATAGGTCTTCACTAATAAGAAATGGTTTACATAAAAAGTATTCTTGTGAACATAAGTTTCATTAAATATAATTGTCGTGCTTTGAGAAAAAATCTTGACTAAGTACCCGTCTTACCGTTTCCAGCTTATATTAGTATAGATTATTTTATTTATGGATATAAATATCATCATCATCAACCCATATATTATCCTATTGCTGGGCACGGGTCTCCTCTCAGGACGAGAGAAATTAGGCTATAGTCAACCACGCTGGTCTAGTGCGGGTTGGCAGGCGGCGCCCCATCGAGTAAATCTTTATGACATGCTTTCAGAGGTGCGTGCCTTGGATTCAAACTCGAGACCTTTGACTTGTCAATCCAATGGTCATAATATCACTAGGCTGTCACTGCTTTTTTATGACTATATCATCATCATCAACCCATATAGGACTGTCCCACTGCTGGGCACGGGTCTCCGCTCATATTGAGAAGGATTAGGCTATAGTCCACCTCGCTGGTCTAGTGCGGGTTGGCAGACTTCACAAACCGTCGAGAAAAATCTCTAAGGTATGCAGGTTTCCTCACGATGTTTTCCTTCACCCTTTAAGCGAGTGATAATTAATTATAAATGCGCACATGAATTCGAAAAGTCAGAGGTGCGTGCCTTGGGTTCGAACTCGAGACCTTAGATTTGGCAGTCCAATGGTCATACCACTAGGCTATCACTGCTTTTTTATGACTATATAATTTAAGAAAATATCATTTAGTAAAAATTAAAATAAAAGTGACTTACCTCGATCTGAAGTACTGCGGGCTTGATCTTGGAGTTTTCCCAGAGCCTCTTCATTTGCGTCAGGTTAAAATTAGACACGCCTATAGACCTGGTCAAGTTCATCATCTTAGCGTCCTCCATGCCCTTCCATGTTGTCAAGTAGTCGGTTTGACTGACAGAACCGTCTTGCTAGAATATCAAATAAAAAATATTAGGAATTATGTGTATTTTCGGATCTGAAGTTAAATTCAAGTTTAACGGTTTTTATATATGTTAAACTTTTAAAACAAACGTTTATGAAACACTAGCTTCTGCCCACGACTTCGTCCACGTGGAAAAGTTACTTTTAATTATCGTTGTAATTTGGCTAATTAACTCAAAATCATTATAAATTATAGCCTGTATGTTATTCTGATGTATAAATAACAATACTGTAAAGTTTCATCAAAATCCTTTCAGAATATTCGAATGCGATTTAAAGCGAAATAACGATTGCATTGAAATAAAACTACTTTTTACGGATTCTATCGCGTATATTGATATTATTAATCCCGACGTTTCGGACCCTTTACAGCGTCCATGGTAATATACGCGATAAAATCCGTAAAAAGTAGTTTTATTTCAATGTATAATATTCGCGTAAATGTCAGAAATCAATATAACGATTGCATCTTTGAGATAACAATAAAAAGTTTATATTACTATGTTCGTAACACCATAAAATTTCACTCATGGCTTAAGAGAAAATACATTTTGAATAAAAGTATTACAAGTATACATTTATTCAATTCATGCTCGCGACTATTACTAATATGCAAGGAGGATTGGTAGACAACAGAAAAACAAATGTTACGTCCCATGGGATAGTCACAGTTTCTTAAATGCTTTAAGGTATAAAATAAAATTTATATTGCATGAAAAAAATAAGAAAAAAAGAAACATAACTAGAAAATAACTAGTGTTGTTTCAAAAAAAGCTCTTCATAACGAAAGTCTCCTTTTAACAAGTTTGTAGAGAAAAGAGAGAGGCCTTGTAAGATAAGAGTTCAACATTTTAAAATGTTATTTATTGAATAAAAAAATATGAAAAAAAGAAACATAACTAGAAAATAACTAGTGTTGTTTCAAAAAAAGCTCTTCATAACGAAAGTCTCCTTTTAACAAGTTTGTAGAGAAAAGAGAGAGACCTTGTAAGATAAGAGTTCAACATTTTAAAATGTAAACATAACCAAAAGTTTAGAAGCTTCTGAGTAGGTACTTTAAGCTTAGGTCAAATGTTTCTGACAGCGAATCACGCTTTATTTAGTTATTCTTAAGACAGTCTCAAGCTGTCCGCTGCTTTGTGACATATTTCAACGAATTGTTTAATATAATTGCCTTGAGCTTAAATCATATTAATCTATCCTATCTTGCCTGTTGAATTTTTTACATAGGTACATAAAAAAGCAGGAAAATAAAATTCTATAAAATAAAATATTGTGAGATCTACATTATATAACATTACGCCTGTATTCCCCGACGGGTGAGACAGAGGTGTACAAAAGTACAACCACAGTTCGGCGGTATGTCCTATGCTATAAGGTAAAACTCCGAGCTCCTACTGAGAATTTCATATAAAACCCTAATAACACTCAACTTGGATGTCGAGGTCGAGCAAAGTATTATTGGGTAATTCAGAACCTCTAGTTCAGCAATCGTACTTACAATACTAGATTAAACGTAGAAGCATTTTTTTCAAAGGGTACAAATTCAAATTCCAGGTGCTACACAAATTGAATTTACAAAACAAAATCCTGTAATACTCCTCGGCCTGACGCTACACTACGACACTCGACCAATACGCTCTTGATGATTTTGTTATGATCATTTTTCATCTAGAAGGTGAACAAAGACTCCTCGAGGACCCAGGTCTTACGTCCGATGGTAAGCACAAACAAGGTCTAAGATGAAGGTCGAAATTCATGTAAATACTGTTTTGAGGGATACCATACCATATACTATATAGGTATAAATTCTATTTATTTCTGTAAAAAGATCTTTTGAAGAGTCTTTTACAAGTCCTTTTTTTTAAGCTAGATGGCTCCGGCATTTCCTAGCTGACGACCTCTACGAAGAAACATCGAAACAATCTCAGATAATCATAGTCTCTTTTAAAACAGATATAGGATGGTAGGAAATATGTGAGTATTAATTATAGTGCAGGGCAGGGTCTGAAATGACCTTTTGAAGAATGAACCATAGCGGCTTTGTGTAGACCAGTCCCAACCGATGGCACGCATGCATCAGTCATTGTGTAGCTCGACCATTATTTAGGGAGCTCAACAACCCGTCGCACGACGATACTAGATCAATGGAATATTTGCGTAGGCCACATTAAAAAAGTCTCATTAAGGCGGAGTACATAGGCAGAAGAAAAATACTGATACAAATAAATTCATATTTATATTAGATGAGAGACTCGCCCGTCACGGCTGCTCACAGGCGGCTGTGAATCAGTTTATATTTGGAATACCGGCAAACTATATCGATCTGTGTCTAAAAATATCCTACTAAAATTTTAAGTATTATGCTCGATTATGGTCTATTATTATGTAGAACTAAACTTTTTCTTATAATATTAAGGTGGCAAACAAACATACGGCCCACCTGATGCTAAGCGGTTACCGTAGCCTATAGACGCTTGCAACATCAGGGCTATCACTTGCGCGTTGCCAACCCTGTAAAACGAAAGAGAAGTAGTTGGGTTGGAAGTATAAGAGTAAAAATCCCCCCTTTGTCGACACAACGTTTCCTCGCGGAGCACTGGCAACCTTGCTCACCGTAACATAGCTCAAAGCAATGTAATTTCACTTCGATTTTCTGCAACGCAGAGGGACTTCCCCAGTCGGGCAGCTCCAATTTTAGTAGAATTACTCCCACTACTTCTCTTGAAAACTTCTTAAAATCGTCTCATAAAACCGAACATCTTCCCAAAGAAATCTCATACGACCTATACATACAGATACAATCAAATATACACACATACGCGCACATGCTCGCACACACCCACAAAATTTCTAAAATGTGTTTTTTTCTATAAATTTTTATTAATTTTTTCGTCTGTACCAGTGACAGTATACAGGAAGATCGGGTTTCCTACGATACGGATCACCTTATATGGGAACATATAATAATATTTTTGTGAACCTATTTACAAAATAAACACATTTTTATTTTATTTTATAAATATATTATTTAACATTGCACCATGAGACCTGTGTTATCCGAAGGGTTAGGCAGAAGTAAACTGACAAACACTTATATTGTTCGTCCGTATACTCTTAGTTGTTAGGACCCACTTTTCTGGGTAGTAAGCTATAATAAACGTACACATACTTAAGATCTGAACTGCTACTGAGACGAACAAAAAAATAAAATAAAAAAATATATATATAAAAATACAATAAACTTTGTTGGGGATCGAACCTAGGCCTCGGGCCGAGCACTTGCGTTTGCAACCACTAGTCTCACTATTGAATCAGTCTTATCTACAAACGTATACAATAGTGAAATACACACGCACTGACTTGTCACGGAATCTCGGAAAATATAAATTGAGTTTCCTTAAAGGATTTACGCATACGCTCTTAAAGGATTTGAGTAAATTCCTACGAGTTGGTAAAATAAGATCAAATGGGAAACACCACACTACACAACAAGTTTAACATAAAACAAACAAACCACATATATTTTTTTAATTAACCACCTATTTATTACCTATGATTGTCTATAACTAAGTATGGTCCAAAGATTGATAAACAGTTTCTTTTAGATTGAACGACTTCATTGTGTGACTTTGTCACTTTACATTCATTTTGCGCAAAGACTTTTAAATATTACTAGTGATCCCTTTTCCTAAATTATCGAAAATGGATCATCCAACACCCGGGGAGGAGGCAGAGTATTTCGGTTTCGTACCGATTCGAACCAAACTTTCACTTGACCGGTAGTCATGGTCAAGTAATCCGTGAAACTCGCCACGACCATGACAGTGATGAACATAGTCGGGACATCATTAACAAAATTATAAGCTTTTTTTTCAATTGGAAACAAACTGCTTTATCTCGCTCTGCCTCTATCATAATATTTTGTCAGCCTGACAAAAAGAGAAAACAAATCTAATCGAGATCAAAATTTTTGTATAAAAATGTTCCTTGCGTGCTCTAAGACCTTTTATAGAAATCTGAGTTGGATAGATGTTGCCAAAAGCGTCTGTCCTCTGCAACTACTTAAACCCCGTTTTGTTCAAGAACAATTTACATACTAATAGCTTAATAATTCTTGTAACTGCGTCCCAGGCTACTATAATACTAGGTACTTTAAATTGTATTTGCGTAATATCAATATATACAAAAGTACCTACTTGTTCTTTTTTCATGTATAGGTTTTTATATTGTTTTTTTTTTATGAAATCTCAGTTTGAATTTCTGCATGATTAATGGTTAATTTCCTATTATAGTAAAAATTGCTAGATTGTGTGTAGAAATTAGTACACCTCTACCTTACCCTTTGAAGATACAAGCGTGATAATAGGTTAAGTTTATTGCATTCACCGCTGACATCTGCAGACAACAAAGCAAACTGAAACTGACCATCTCCCTACCTCAATTTAAAATTGAATCATATAGCTTCCGGATATTATTTCAGGATCATACAAAGTTAGCTATGACCGCTTTCCTTCGATCAAGTTTTACAGTTTACATCCGACAGGGGTAATAATAACTATGTACTTAATAATTTCTCCATAACCAGGGTTCAACTCTTATTGTTAACTAATAATGGAAGTAATTAAGTCCATGTAATTCTCTTTTTTTTAGTAGTTTTACCAAAGTTTTATTGACTTTTGATGGTAATTAAAGTAAAGTAACCTCAGTAGAGATTGAAACAATGCAATGTGATGAAATGTATAAAAGTAAGATATTAATTAAGAACACTAAATATAGTTTCTGTGCATTATTAAATTTGATTTAATATGTAAGTATTTTTTTAATTAAACAAACAGATAAAATTGACGCCGTTGCCCCGAAGCGATACCCCTATTGATTTAAACCACATATGTATACGATTATATACGTCCACATCTCGGAAAATCCGAACCCAACCAGAAACGTTCCAACCTGTAATGAGGAATGAACGCTAAAAGCATCCTAAATATAAAACAACTCAAACACAACCTCAATCTGCTTGAGCCTGATTTAGAACAGTGTACAAATTTCATTTAACTAAAACAAGCAGCATATTATTATCAAAACGGTTTTGTATAAGTACCTATACACACACGTAGTATGTATGTGTGCGTCAGAACATACTCAAATGGAGTCTTGTAAAGTTAAATGTGTTCCAGGGGATTGTTTACGTTGCGGGGCTGTGCAAACACGAAATTAGTTTTCCGGGTATATGAACAAGGTATTGCTCACCTTAGCTATGTGCCCTAGAAGTGTGGTGTCTCATGCTGTGAGGCACGGCGTATACAACGTGTTTTTACTGTTATTTTATCATTTTATCTTTCACATCAAACTGCATAATTCTCTTACCTAAGATAATAAGTTTGTAAATAAAAGAAAATCATTGTTAACACTAATTAATTTAAAGGACTGTCTACAGAATTTCTCGCCAGCTCTTCTCGATAAGAATTAGTATGTGGAACCGTGAAACTTGTTTGTGACAGTTCAAAAGTATCTATGATCTAATCGAAACAAAAACATTAGACTCTGATTTCGACATACTAAAAAAAGTAACAAAAAAAATTATATATAGAAAAATAATTCCAATTTTATATATATAAATATTTAAATATTGCAGATTAGATATTTTTTTTACATCAATTGTCTCACTTCAATTCAACCTATTATTCGCAGTATTTGAGAAAAACAAATGAGCAGCGGAAATTTCAATAGTTTTGTCCATATTTAAATCGTCTCAGGTGCTCGTGGTCGTGAATATGTGTGGCATAAGCTTAGGGCTCCATACTCAAACTAAACTTGAGAATAGTCCTGTATAATTATTATAGTGGCTTGTTTCGCATGGCAAATTTAAAGTATACATCCTATATCTACTATTATATGAACACAATTTATATTTTTAAATATTTGTAAGTGTATTCTCGTAAATAACTCTAACGATTTCGATTAAGGAATACGGCGGTTTACCGGGGCCAAAATCGGTCTAGATAGATCTTATTTCTTGGAAAATTCACAAAGTAACAAACTTGACTTGTTCACAAAATAAGATCTAAAGAACCAGACGTTTTACATCTCTTCTGAACAGAGCTAAGTCGCCTACGTAATACAATAGGAATACGATATAGAAGACGATTTGATGGATTAAAAGGGTGAACCTTGATCTACATCGTGACACACATATTTTATAATAAAAATACTACCTGGACTAGAGACCATGATTATCTGAGTTTGTTTCGTAATAAATATAAATAATAGTAATCAGTAAAGAAATACCAGCGCCATGTAGTTTAAAAAATCTAAAACATTGACTTGTAAAAACATCTTGAAATAAAATTACTTTTCACTGATTTTATCTCGTTATATTGATATTATTAATCCCGACGTTTCGGACCCTTTACAGCGTCCATGGGTGACCATGGAAATGAATGGTGCTGTAAAGGGTCCATGGTCACTTACTTAGTGAGAAATTGTAAAAATTTCTTCGAAATACAGTGAATATAATTTATGAACGCTCACCTTATAAGCCATAGGATAGTGAACTAAGTACAAATCCACGTAGTCCATCTCCAGCTCCTCCAGAGACTTCTTCAGCGCCGGCAGTACCTCTTCACGCTCGTGGGCGTCGTTCCATAACTTTCAACAAAGCAATTAATTAAACACCTACAAATATCTAAGCAAGGGGACTGTCAGAATTGTGGCAACCAAAGTTTTGTTGTCTCTGCCCAAAGTACTGTGCAAATACTGTTATCAAAGTAGGTTTATTTTGTTGAAGTTGAAGGTAATGAAAATTATAATAAAGGTAATGAAAATTACGGTAACATAACAAATCAGTACGTAGGTAATATTTAGCTTGCTGTGAGCGAAAAGATAATGGAACTTCTATAACAGATAATAGAGCTAAAAATGTATGTAGTACTCTTTTATTTACACAAGAACCTACCTTATTTTAAATGAAGCAGAGATCTCATTGAATATCACGTATAAACTTTACTATCATAAATAATAAAGGTTGTCAAAACTCTATACACGAATAGTTCACGTACAATGCACTTTAATGGACTGGGCCGTTAATGCATTCTGTAGTTGAAATCACTAACAAAAGCAAACTATTATGGCACTCAGTATATTCTAAAACACGTAGGTACCATTAATAACGTAGTAAGAAACTCATTTTCGTAGTGACATACACGTCTAGGCTCCTTTCATTTGATACTAAAGTTTAATTTATGAAACAACTTCGCGCAATGGTTTTATCATTACATAGATAAACGTTGTTTATTTATAATTTCTATCATTTAAACTAGTATTTATTTAATACTATCACGCCTGTATTCCCTGAAGGGTAAGGCATATCTGTAGGTACTGTATGTATGTATGTATGTATACCCACAGTTCAGATCCCATGTAATAGGAGCCCATTAAATTATTGTTTAATAGACAAACTCAATAACACTTTCCTGGACCTGAGAATCAAAACCAGAACCTCTAGTGTAGCAGTTGCGGTTACGACCGCTAGACTAATGTTGCAGTTCTAAGAAAATATTTCTATTTAACATTCCCGTGTAAGCTTTGCGTTACTATATCCAAACATTCACCTCACCCACCAAAACGATAACAGAAACATCTAGAATTAGTCTGGATTATTATTTATTTATTTTTTTTTTTTTTTATTATTCATTTATTATCAGGCATCTATGGCCCATAGATAAATACCTTACAAACTAACATATATACAGTAAATACAAATGTGTTAGTAAATAAAGCTTACACCTATGTTAGTAACACTTCACTTTGCACTAATTGTCTTTGTGCTGTCCTGTGGTACTTGTCCGCGGAAGCGACGGAACACCACGCCCTGCGGCCAAAAGTCTTCTTCCATGACGAGAGGTAGAAAGCAATTCGGTACTCGTACCACGAACGCCTTAAAGTTGACGTTGCGGCGCGACTCCAGCAGCACCACTCTCGGCATGTACCTCATTTTTTGGCGCACATACTCTGCGATGTCATCCGCCTTTGTGGTGTAATGCAGGCGGGAAATGTACACCGGAGTGTTCGGCTTCGCGGCACGTAGATTCGCGTTGGGCTCCGTAGGAGCTTTGCCGCAGCGGTTCTTATTATTTTGTGGACGGCGCTTCCTCCTCTGCACCGTCACAAAACCATCATCGTCCTCAGCTTTATTCGTTGCCTTTTTTGACATAGGCTTGATATTTGGAGCTGCAGGGGCGCTCGCTAGTACGCTAGCGAAATCTCTACACGGTTTCGCCGGGACTGCAGACACTGGCAGCAGGACGGGGAGCTGGGTTCGAGCGGCGCTGTATGGAGGGGCCGCGGTGACGGGCGCGGGGCTGCGGGGGGCGGAGAGGCGCTCTGCAGGCTCGGCAATCGACGGATGCGCTGGCGACGAAACTGCTGACGCGGAATTCGACGACGATATATCGAGGGCGGCTCCGCGACGCGTGTTTACATTCGACGCATCAACTGGTGACCTAGTTACTGCCACAGTGTTGCGCAACTGAATTACTTCTTTGCGCAAATCGGCGACAGTGTTCTGTGATGCATCCAATTTTGCTTGCACATCTGCGAGACTGGCCTTCAGAAAGACAATATCCTTCAATAGGCTAGTTACGTCGACGTGGTCGAAAGTGACTGGTGGAAGCTTGTGTAGCTCTTTCGCCACAAACGTCGGCACGTCGTCAGGGTCGGTCTCCTTGAACAGCGTGATAATCTCCTGCAGGCTTTTCTTAGTCCCATCACGCCGGTGGGACACCATCTGGTCGCGCTTATTCAGGACGCTGAACAGCAACAGCTTAGCAGCAGCTATGTCTTCCTCGCTGAAGTTCGTTGCACAGATTTGGACAGCGGACACCTCGTCCATCACATCCAACTTCTGCTGCAAGAACGCCAGCAGCTCATTCACCACTAAATTACTCATGGTGAGTAATTACGAGCGACAGCTTACGCCGCGCTAAACGATACGTAAATAACACGTCCGCATCGAATCGCGGCACAAGCAAGATTATACCGGGTTTATTTATTTTAACCCTTAGTGACGGTTTTAATGGCTGAATAATACAAATCTCTCTATTGTTCGTTTAGGAAAACCTTTATTATGCCAGAACCGTTAGGTAGGTTAGGGACGTAATATATTATGCCAGTTAATCATTTGTAGACCGCGTAAATAGGTAAAATTTGACATTTTATAAATGATTTGAAATACCTACTTCTGTTAATCATTTATTTCAATGTGCTTTTGTTCTTATTATTTTAATAAAACGATACCTGACATGATTTACATAAAATCTTACATACACAAACACTCTGACTCGGAAAAACTAACTGAAGGTCATACAAATATTAGTTATTTGCGGGAATCGAACACGCACTCACACAGGTTGATCGCTCAACCACTACGCCAATTATAACAATATTGAAATCAAAATTTAAATATCCATAAAAAAACATACATTCCTAAAACCACAACTCTTAGCTCCCATGTATTCCTGTTCCAAAATACAAGCAAACTCACCTTTGTAGTGATGTACACGTCCTCTCTACTACCGCCCTTGTCGATGAACTTTCTCACGCCGAGGCCGACTTCGTCCTCGACGCGGTAGAGGGCAGCGGTGTCGACATGACGGTAGCCGGCCTCCAGGGCCCATTGTACGGCCCGAGCCAAAGAGTGATTCACTGGCAGCACCCTTGTACCCTAGTAACATGACGGTTTTGTTATTATTTGAAGCTATTACATTTTAGGAAGTATTCGAATATGGCATTTTCGGCAAAAGGTTTTCCATAAAATTTTCGTGTTCAATTCTACCTGTTTGAGATATGCACATAGTATTAATCTAAGCGTTTACCTGTATACTATGTACAACACAAATATTAACTTTAAAACAGTATTCCGTGGGTGTCTTTGAAGCCCAAGTTAAAATCATACATAAGGTTTTTTCTCTTTTTACAAAACTTTATGCAATATTATTGTGATTAACTAGTTATTGGACATATCAGGAGGCTATCCTGATATCCCGGGACTCAGAGATGTCAAATTTGAATCCAACGTCCACCTCTGAAATTTTAAAATCGTTTGGCGTTTTGATGTTTAATTATCATACATGCAGCAAAGGAAAACATCGCAAGGAAAACCAGGTACATCATACATACAATACACATACACTCACGCCTTTTTCCCACAGGGGTAGGCAGAAACTAGAGACTGTGACTTGCTATAACTCTAGCATACCAAGTACTCCATACTCTTGGTAACCTGCGTCTCTTTATTAAGCTCCATTTAGACGATGCAAGAAATATCGTGCAAGTAGCGGTAGGTACATTGCGGGGCCGCCCGGCTACGGTATCATAAGTGATCGATCATCGACGGCAATGTAGCGCAACTTGCACGTTATTTCTCGCACCGTCTCAATAAGCCCTTATATTCATTATCCATTTCAAATTCCGTTTTAATCAATATACATGCTCCTGCATAATGAATTTAACTGCATAGGTGTATTCCCTGGATGTATTTGACTAGCTCCAGTACGAAGGATAGAACACCATCTTAATCTGCTTTTACAAATCCCGTTCTGAGTGCTCTATTCCCGAGAAGCTATTACACGTCTCTGTGTTCTCAAGTGCTATATTTAAATTATGCTGCCATTAATAAGTAGATAGGTACTAAATAAGAATTAGTAATTGAAATTGACTACAATCACAACGCGGCAACTTATATAGGTACGTACGATAGCTCACTTTCTGAGTAGATTTTAAGTACTGTATACCAAATTTAATTAATCGGTTTAATAAATGGTTTATTGATTGCGGCTTCAAACATACAAGCGGCACTTTGCAATTGAGAAAACGGAATACGAATATGAACATATATGTATGAACGTGGAAAAACAAGAGAAGGATACAAGTAAAATATTCGTATAATGACAGTTCTGTCTATGTACCCTTATGGTAAAACGTGCGACTATATGAGTAAATGTATAATAACATAGATATAGATCTATAAATCAGGAAAGTAACTACTGTGTATACTCACATCGGCTAAGTGCCCCAGACTCGTCCCAAGAGCGACTGCAGGTATGTCGTTGCCATCATTCAGTTTGTACGCTAACGGGCTCGTAAAGTCGACCTGTTGACAGTATTAAAACTATACAAACTGGAAATAATTGTGTGTAAATACACCTGAAGAATAACTATAGTGTTAGGAGATTGAAGATTTTTTATAAGATTACCGCCACTATTCAAAGATAAAGATATTCAAATTCTGCAATATTAAACGAAATTTTGTATTAAACTAAGAAAGCAGAAAAGAAAACACAATAATGGATATTTTTATTATCACTTTCCTATGCTGAAACAAAAAAAAGTTGTCTCATGACCTACATACAGACACACACACACTACACAGGTTACAGTTAAAAACTTTGTATCTTTTATTATTCTTACCATAATTTATTGTTATATAAACCACCATGCCAAATTGTAAACCAAAACAGCTATCTATCAATAAATTTAATTATTTTTAATTAATTAAATTTATTTTTTCAATAAAAAGTTATTAACTTTGCTTTTAATAGCTACATCTTCTTGCAATAACATCCATAATATTGGTCATCATTAATTGTATTGTTAGACGGTTTCGCATTCATAACGGATTTGCGTTTGAATGGAATAATATCTATTCACGCGCAAATCCGCGTAATGTGCATTATTATGCACAACTATAATATGCTAACAATAGTAAACAATACAACAATTAATAATTGCCTAATGGATGGATTACCTACGTTTCAACCAAAGCTACACAAACGATTTCAGAGAATTATTTATATCAGTATTACATATAAATAGGAATGACGAAATTTATAATTATCAAGCACAATGTACCTTTTATAAATGTTAACTTTTTTATATTATTTTTTTAAATGTATAATATATATATGTATATTTAAATATTTTTTTAAAAATAATAAACATATAATAACTCCTACATTCCCCGAAGTTTTAGGCACAAATATACATATGTACACCCACAGTTCGCTGTTATGTTTAGGTCCGAACCTATTGCCATTAACCGGACATAAATCTAAACTAAAAGCTGCTACTGATAATTTCATAGAAAAACCCAATAACACTGCTCGACCTGGGAATTGAACCCAAGACCCCCAGCGTAGCAGTCACGCTTAGGACCACTAGACTAACCAGACTTTTTTTTTTAAACGTTGCGTCATAGTTACTTATACAAACACCCAGACTCGACTACCTGGGGCCTACAAATATTTGTTCCATACGGGGATCGAACCCACTAACTATGGTGCAGAGGCTGATCGCTCGAGCTACTACGCCAGACGTAGCCGTCTAGTAATTATTGATTATACTAATTCAGAAGTTAATGATAATCACGTAATAATTGATTGTAATTACTGTCCTATTTAAGTACTATTGTAAGTTTGTCCCACGCCTGGGCAAAGGCAAACATTTATATCTTTTGAAACTGTTTCATGTAAGTGTGGAAAACAATGAAAATAACTAGTAGTAGTAGTACTGCCTATTGAGGGGCTCGTGGCTAAGTAATAACTTCACTGATCAACCGATCTGCAAGGTTAAGCTGCGCTAGAGTTGACCAGTCTGTGGATGGGTGAACATCTTAACAATTTGAGACCCCTCCGTGCCTCTGAGACCACATCAATCCGTCGGTCACGGTTGTTATTCGAACATCTACAGTCGTTAGTGGTAGTCTGAAGCCCAAAAAGCCTGACGATCAGTGTATCTTCAGGATATCGGTATTACCCAGAAATTGGATGGTGGAGATTTGACAGTCACTTCGTATCATCAACCCATATACCTACTAGCCCACTGCACTGCATATAGAACTATTATAAATCAGAGTTACAATTAATTAAGCTAAAGAAAACTCGACCTCAGAAAGGAATTGAACTTACTAAGCTTCCACCATCAAATCATCAACCCATAATATTCTGTCCCACTGCTGGGCACGGGTCTCCTCTCAAATTGTGAGGGATTAGGCTATAGTCCACCACGCTGGCCTAGTGCAGGTTGGCAGACTTCACACATCCGTCGAGAAAAATCTCTCACGATGTTTTCCTTCACCGTTTAAGCTAGTGATTATTAATTATTAATACACACATGAATTTGAAAAGTCAGAGGTGCGTGCCTTGGATTCGAACTCGAGACCTATGACTAGGCAGTCCAATGATCACATCGCTATCACTTCGTATAAAATACTGAAATTCAGCCGCATCTGGTTACACTGGAAGCCGACTCCAATATAGCTGGGATAAGGCTCGGAGAAAGGATTCATACGTACCTCGCTAGATTGGAAGCCGACCCCAACATATAGTAGCATTTGGGAAAAGGCCCGGAGGATATAGTATAGAGGATATAGTAGTAGTGGCAATTAACAGGGGATAAAATACACACGACTTCACAACATGCCACACAATTCCAGAATAAGCTGACCTCTCAGTGTACGAAATGTCTGTAGAATGCAAGGTCAGCTTATAATGGCTTTGTATGACTCGATGTGCGTCCGTGAATCATATTGAGACACATAAAGTGGCATTTTAGCCTCCCATCATATTATTTAGGGCTTAGGGTATCCACCGGTCCTCATTGAAAGCCTAATAAATATCAACTCATTGGCGGAATTCGTAAAGGACACAGTAGAAATTCTCACTGTGAAGGTTGATTAATTTTATTTTATGTAAGTTATGAAATTTTATATATATATTTTTTTTATTGGTGTTTTAAATATTATAATTATTTTTGGTGTGTTTCTAAATTATGTCAATATAGCGCATTGGGTGTGGGGCCTGTTAGATTATATTGATTTTTGTTAAATAAATAAATAAATAAAACTCAAGGATATAAAAACGCATACGACACTCATAAAAAGACTATAGCCCTCTCTGAGAGGAGACCCGTACCCAGCATACGAAACTCATTTCCGTTTTGCACTAGAATTAGTCAGTCACAGTATGGTTGAAAATACCACAATGCACCCGCATTGTAACTGCATTCTCAACCAACTTAAAAAAGGAGAGGTTAATCCCATTATTTTCCGTCTTTAATTCGTCTGTATAACTATATTTTTATATTCGCGCATAATTCTCCGCAGCTGCTCGGACTTTGGATTTGTGCCCGGTTCTTGTTAATGAGCTCGCCTCTTCAACATGTTACCGAACCGTGAGTGAACATTAACTCTCTGCTGGACCCTTCGGGGAATATGGACATAGCAATTATAATTTGATTTAAGCATAATATGACTGGCATAAATATAGTATACATCATCATACACTGAATAAAAAAAAAATTGTACATTTTTTTTATGTTTTGTCTAAAATTTTTAGTTTGTTTTCTTTCTGGAAAAAAAAAACAAACTGCAATCATATTGCGGCGTGTTTCTTTATGAATCGATGCTAAGATACCACAAAAAAGTATGCAATATAGTAATATCTCAAACATAAGGATATCTTTATTTATATAGGTATGTAGGGTATGGTTCTCGAATATTAATAATAACAATTTAATGACATCCAAAGATAATACACAATTAAAATAAGTCTCTAACTCCCAATATAGGTCATCCCTGTTACAAGTTCCTTCCCAATCTTATAACATATTAAACCTTTCAGAATATACTGTGTGAAAACGTTGAAAAATTTAAACATGATTAAGTTCTTACCAGGAGATGATTGAGTGCAAAAAACAACAGCTGCCTCACATGCACGTCCATTATCACTGATGGCTAGTTATACACTACATGTACCACGCTGCACTTCGCCCGCGCGTGATAAAATTGACATGTTTAGAAATTGGAGACCAATCGATCAATAGCCTGTATCGAACGATATCGATATTCAAAAATATATGCTAGTGTTGCGATTTACGTGTATATCGATTATGGTACAGCGAAACATAAGAGGGACCGGCTATCTATATGTATAAAAAAAAATGTTATTTGTTCAAGATCTTAAATATCCGAAATTCTTCACTGGTTGCTTTAAAATTTTAACATAACTGCATCGTGGAATTTGAAAAGGACGTGTTTTTAAATTTCTGTGCCACAGTCACTGACAAATGATTTTAAAGTCACAAAGAGGAAGGAGACAAAACATTGTTGAAATGGACAATAAAATTTTATTATGTAAGTAAATATTTGGGACATCTTACAAAGCAGCATCTAGTCTCAAACAAAGCAGAGCTTGTACTATGGGTACTTCTTCTATTAACTGTTTGATGCCAAAATAAAATAAAAAAAATAAAAAATAAAAAAAAATAAAAATAAAAATTAAGGCTGCTGTCGGTGCAGTAAGTTCCACTATGGGTACCAGACAGTAAAATTCTATTTCAATATTATATCTTTTTTTGTAAATATTAACTACTTATAAATTATAATATACAAGAAACACACAAACATAATAATGTTCATCGCATAAATATAAGTTTGCGTCCTGTGGGAATCGAACCCATGATATCGTGAGCAGTAGTCCGACATTAAACCATTAGACCACAGACATTATCGAACAATGTTTATTGTAAAGGCGGAAAATATTTAGAGTATATGATACAACATATCCTTTCTGCCTCTAACAAGCCATATATAAATTAAAGAAATAGAGTAAGAATCCTAAGAATCATTTGCTAGATTTATTCTTAACCTTTTAGCCGCCACGTCAATAACGAAAATCCGTGTTCTCTACGCCAAGCGAGAAATCCTAGTATTTAATAATAGGTAAAAAAAAACAACAAATTTTTGTATAGGTATGTATTTTGAACTAAAAAAAACGTGGTAATTTTGACGTGCCATGCCGTCGTTGGCGTCGTGAGTCAGTTTTCATTTGACGTCTATACACGTCCGTGGCGGTCAAAAGGTTAAAGAAAAATTACTCTTGGCTCGACCCAGGATCATTTACAATGTAAGTTACAAAACATCACGTGGAATTCAATCTACCTTTCTAACATTATTTGCCCTACGTCAACGAGAGTACAAAACAGTACAGAAACTATTAAATTTAAAAGAGAATCCTTATAAATAAAAGATGGTTACATAGACGGACAGAAACGTAGCGACTCCGTTTTAAAAGTTACTCTTTGTTGTCGAGAGATAAACGGCGGCATCCCTTGGGATTTGTTCCACGCTTGGGCCACGGAACCTAAAGACATCTTTAATAAGAAAATACAAAGACTTACGAATTTTTAGGGTAGGTTAAGTATACGTATCCCTTGATAGTACTTGTAGTTTTAAAAGGTATTAAGAGGTACCTAACTTTTGGTTGAGTGGACATTTTCATCTTATTCTAAAAACAGTCCCTGCACTGGGGAACAATGCCCGTATCGCCGTGTCACAAACATACATACATATTTAACGATCACAAAGTGCAAACTTGAAACAAATATCTATGGGTCATATAAATATTTATATCGAATACTTGGCGCAAGGTAGGCCTTAACCGCTACATCAAACGTGCAATCTTTTATTGTTGACTTGAAAGCATTTGACCCTAGTCGTGCCTGATGGATAGCACAGAGTCTAAGATGGAGCACGCAATTCAAGTAAATTTTAGGTCTATATTCTACAATTCGTATTCAAATGGGGGGGTACTTCAGTAGTATTTGAGTGATGAATTTGTTTTGGCAGGTTATCTAAAATACTCAAAATAGATAGCGTTAAAAAAGGACGTATGCAATCTGTCAATTTCAAAGCAGTGCTGTAAATTAATCATTTCACTAAATAAGTCTGTTGAGTTCGTTTGGGTTGGTAGAGACGGCAGCAGGTCAAGCTATCCAAAACTGACAAATTCTCCCAATTGAATATGAACCTTATTATCTTTTTGTATTTTTTTGGCATTTTCCATGCTAAGATTTTAAAGTTATTTAGCGAAGGAAAAATTCGACCGCGGGCAGGATTCGAAGCTGCGTCTTCTGGTTAGGTACACCAGACGGTATGACCGCTAAGCCACCGCGAGTCCCACCCGCCATGACGAATTTTGCCTTCACATTCAGAATTTACATCTTTATGGTGACGTCAGTAACACCTATTGAAAAGCTTGCTTTTCAACCAACACAACTTACTTTACAGTTAGTTCAATGTCGAACGATGCTACCTTACCTACTAATTATCTTTTTGTATTTTTTTTTGGCATTTTCCATGCTAAGATTTTAAAGTTATTTAGCGAAGGAAAAATTCGACCGCGGGCAGGATTCGAACCTGCGTCTTCTGGTTAGGTACACCAGACGCTATGACCGCTAAGCCACCGCGAGTCTCACCCGCCATGACGAATTTTGCCTTCACATTCCATGAACCTTATTGTTTTGTATTAAAGTTGGAAATCAACCAAAGAAATTTTACAGATTGTGGTAGCTTGATGGGCTGGCGTCTGTGCCGCCATAGCCATAATGTTATGTTATGTTGTCAATATTGTGTTCCGGTTTGAAATTACTGAGTAAATGAGACTACAACTGTGGTCCTATGATGACAACACGCGAGTGAATACCACACTGGCTGGCCATGGTTGCGGCATACCATCAGACGAGCGCCCGTGTTCTTGTTTGTCATGTCATTACAACAAAAAATATTTTCTAGAACACGGATCCAATTGTTTCAAGTTAATAGGTGGATGTAGCAATTTTATCTAGACATGAGCAAGTCCGCTGCCACATCGGTAACGCGATGCGACGACGACACGACTAAAACAAATGTATTTTAATTAATGGGGAGGCCGTATTTCAAATGCGGCAGGCGAAATTATCTCCGCCTTGTCGGCGCCCTTATTTTACAAGCCACGTGGCCTATGGCTTCGTGAACCCAAATCCAAGACAAATTGATTAAGAAACTTGTGAACCAACAAGTTTTCAAATCAATTTCAAACAAATTATTTATTGGTTGTTATTATAATATTCTGATATTCTTCATCTCAACTTTTTTGAACACAATGACATAGGCATGTCTGAACTTTTTTTACAAAACTGCTTTTAGCTTGTCACTCACAACTCAATTATCTCGTATTATCTAAATAATATAATAAATCCTCAAACATCACATAATTCAACTATACCTATTCCTACAACTGGTTCAATGAGGCTATAAATATTCCTACATTTGAATTTATCATCGTAATAAAACTCACAGCGTGTGAATTTTAAAATTAATTGTGCCAATCCACTATAAATCATAGCTATTCAATGCAAGCTCAGAATATTCGCACTGCATGTTATGATATATGGCCAGTGACTACGTACTAGGTTTATAACGACACTTTGTAGTAATTTAGTCCCGGTATAGGTATATTAAATTGTACCCGGCGTTTAGTTTGCAAACTTAGGCTTTCAAATGCCTCGTGGGAGTAATATGGGAATATTCCTTCATGAATATAAAATTATTTGCCCTAACTTGTTCTCAACGATTTTAATGCAAATTTTTAGCAAATAGCTTGAATCTTTTTATGTTTTATGCATACATTTCGCTATTATTTATAGTTCAGATATTCTTTGCATATATTTAAAGTTTTTTATAATAAACAAGTGCAAGTTGGTCGTTAGCTGGCTAGATGGGTTGACGACTTAAAACAACTAAACTCCAAGAAGAATAGCGTGCAAAGGAGGAGGCCTATACTCAGCATTCTATATTTCTTTTCTTTACTTTTTTTACGTAAATCCTTGACCCCTCACACTAGGGTTTCATCCTGCATCGTGGTTGCTTTTTACAACCACAAATTCTCATATACACTGCACTGGATGAACAAAGGCCGTGAAAGAAGAAGAAGGTTATTATAAGAAGCAGTGACAGTCTAGTGACTATCGACTACCAAACGGTTGGGTCTTAAGTTGGATAGAAAGAATGCACCTTTGACTTTTGTGCGTAATAATACTTTAGGAAGCCTGAATACCTGGCAGGACTCTTGTTGTCTGCTAAACTACCGAAACCCAAGCCCCAAAAAGGATAGTGAATGTTTTTGTTTTTTTGCCTACAGTGACAGACGATCAAGCGGCCCACCTGATGGTAAGTGGTAAACGCTGTCCATGGACATCAGCAATGTCAGGGACAGAGCTGAGCCGCCGCCTACTCGTTTGAAGAAGGACATGATGTCATGTTGATAATGAATATGACCTTTGTAAGTAAGAAGGGTTTTACCGTGGGAGAGCCATGCTTCGGCACGAATGGGCCGGCTCGACCGGACTTGATACCACGGCCTCACAGAAAACCGGCGTGAAATAACGTTTTCGTTGTGTTTCGTCGAGTGAGTGAGGATACCGGAGGCCCAAACCCCTTAAAAGGGCGGCAACGCACCTGAAACTCCTCTGGTGTTGCGGGTGTCCATGGGCGGCGGTAATCGCTTACCATCAGGTGATCCGTCTGCTCGTTTGCCCACCCTATCACATAAAAAAAAAAAAAAAAAAAAAAAGTGAAGTCAAGATGTAGAAAGGTAAGAGGTAACTTGCATGGCTTGCATGCTTTAATGATTAAAGTTGAGGCTAATTACATAGCAGCTTTAAATTTTATAATATTAAAAAATCTTAAACAATATACATTGATAAACACCATTTAGGAGATAATTAAAATTACTTATTTAAAGATCTTAGTAAAACAAAAGCTATGAAATTGAAATAATAATAGGAAAATAATTATTTGAATGTCATTGTTGTTTAACTCATTTCAACTTTTAGAGATTTAAGATATTGACCAAATTAACATTTACATTTAACTTTTATGTATGTAATGATGATGATGAAATGATATTTATTTAAAGACACTTTTACAAGTCAATGCTTTGATTTTTTTTATGCTAGAAGGCGCCGGAATTTTCTAACTGACGACCTCTGAGAAGAAACACCGAAAAAAACTCAGAGAATCATGGTCTGTTTTAAAGTCCAGACATATGCGAGCCATATGTGAGTTTCACAATGTAGGGTAATGTCCGAAATGGCCTTTTGAAGAAAGAGCCACAGCGGCTTTGAGTAGGCTAATTCCAGCCGACGGCACGCATGCATCAGTCATTGTATAGCTCGACCATATTAGAGGGAGCTCAACAACCCATCGCACGACGATACCAGATCGGTGGAACATTTGCGTAAGCCTAATAAAACTATACTATATACTTAGATACATAATTAATTATAGGATTAGATTTCTTGAAAAGCCGTTGCCTTTAGCCCTGATGATAACATTTATACAAGGGACACATGCAGGTCGCCACTTAACCCGAACACAACATGGCGACAGTGAATGAAAGAAAAACAAGCCGGCCCTTCTTATCGTAGGGAAGTCGTGAGTGTCAAGAGGCGGAAACGGCTAACTTAATTATGCTTGTAGGACCACGGCAAACGACTTGACAACGTCATTGTGTTTAAATTTAGATTCTATGTTTAAATACCCGTGTAAATGTAGGTGCATCTCACTCTCTCTCCCTCTCCGTCTCCCTTTTTGTATATCGGTATGAGCTAGGCATTATATAATAGGCTGACAGACGGTACGCAAGAGAAGAATTCTTCATAATGTACTCTTCTTTATATAAGAAGCTCCTTTATATACACCCCAACTACATACCTACTAGGTTCTCTATTTATTATTATTATTTTCTAGGACTCTATGGGCTTATGAATCTTTTAAAAGCTAAAAAAAACGGAGGTTATTCAAGAAAAAAAAATTGTCTATGGAATTGAAATTTCGTCACGCGTCGAAATTTTGTCGTAGACTTTTTGGTATAACTAACACAAAACGGTAAGTAGTAGTAAGAAGGTAGGTAGTACTTTTTTAAAATTCTTACTATTATATGCTATCGTGTAATTGTCAAATAAGTATAAATAAATGGGTACAGAAATCGAACATAACATCACACAATATTTTGTGCTTTATAATGAGGTATTATTGTTACATTTGTATTTATATTTTGACTCTTTCCTTTGGGCTCAAACAGAGAATACTCTACCTATATCTGTCCCAAAATGTCCCAAAATATTTATTTATCTATCTAGATCACCTAAGATTGGACTAGAAATTTACATACTTACCATTACATTCTGGGCTTTGTTAGTATTGGTCTGAAATGTTGTCTGGCAGCGATGACACTATTCGATTCAGAAAAGGCGTGACCAGGTATCTGTATACAATAAATCACTTAAGCAAAACACTGATAGTACAACGTAACATCATTCTTCATCTGGATCGGCTGCCAGTCTAACCAGACGCGGCTGAATACCAGTATTTTACACGAAGCGACTGCCACCAGACCTCCGCAAACCATTTTTTAGGCAATACCCGATATCCTGACAGCAGTAGCCTGGTGGTATGACCATTGGACTGCCAAGTCGAAGGTCTCGAGTTCGAACCCAAGGCACGCACCTCTGACTTTTTGAATTCATGTGCATATTAATAATTAATTATCACTCGCTTAAACGGTGAAGGAAAAACGTCGTGAGGAAACCTGCATGCCTAAGAGATTTTTCTCGATGGCTTGTGAAGTTTGCCAACCCGCACTAGGCTAGCGTGGTGGACTACAGCCTAATCCCTCTCAATATGAGAGGAGGACCCGATACCCTGAGGATAGACTGGTTGTCAGCCTTTTTAAGGTTATGACTTCCACTAACGATTATCATAGATGTTAGTATGACAACCGGGACCGACGGCTTTACGTGCTCTCCGGGGCACGGAGGGGTCTCGATATGTTAAGAATGGTCACCCATCCACATGCTGACCGCGGCTAGTGCAGCTTAACCTTGCAGATCGGTTGATCAGCGTAGTTATTACTAAGCAACGAACCGTGGTTAAACAACGTGATTTCAATGTTTCAATAATGTCGAGCTTACCTGCCGTGACGAAGTACAATATTGACGATATTGCGGATGTAAAATACTTTGAATACTTAGGTTTTATTAAAGAAATATTTGCACTTGAATAATTTCTTGACGTTTTGTTGACTCTTTCAGAATGACATTTGCAAAGTAAGAAGTTCTCAGTTCACGCAATAAGGTTATAGGGAAAATCGTTATCATTTACCATACGTAACCACCCCAACAGGCTTTATTGCGTAAGAAAAATCTGACTGTGACTTGAGGTTTGAGATATCTTTATTATTTCCCATAAGAATAATTATAATTCACTTACATGAGAAATTAACACTTAAAAATAAACATATGATCAGCATACATACGTTAGGAAATGCAACAGTATTACAGTAAAAAAAAAAACAAAACAAATATACAACAAAAATTAGCAATCAAAAAGTGTGGGTAAGTTAACAATGTTTCAGTTTAAGTACTCGGTCAAGGCGTATACATACACAGAACACACGCGGCTATAAGTGGCATGCATTAAAGTGCGCTTGCGTTATTTAAAAGATAAGACTTTAGAAGTTTTTTATAAGTGAGCATAGATTTTATATTTTTTATTTTGTTCGGTAATTTATTGTATAAAGCACCTTCGTAACATCACATTTATTTTGCCATAGTTAGTGTGTGGCTTGTAAAGTTGTATGTTATTTGCATTTCTAAGCCCAGTTTTGTATATTTCATGTTTTTTTGTGAATGTTATTTCTGTATGTATATCTTTATTAAGTATTTTTCGTATTAATATGCATCTATTATATATATATGTTAGTGATGTATTCATTAGCTTTGTCTCTTTATATATTTTTTGTGTTTCTGTACTGTAATCGTAGTGAAAAAGTGTCTTTACTAACTTATTTTGTGCCGTTTGTAGTGTTTTAAGATTGGTTTTTGAGGCCGTGCCCCATACTTCTACTAAATAATCTAAGTGTGGCTTTATGAGTGTGTTATATATATTGTACCTAACTTTAAGTGGAAGACATTGAACAACACTCCGTAGAGCCCCCGAAAGGGAAGTCAGTTTAGATCTAATCTTGTCAATATGTGGCTTCCAATTTAGATGATTATCCAAGATATTTTTCATGCTCAACTTTATTAATTGGTTTGTTATTTATAGTTAGGCAAATGGTGTGATATTTTTTTATCGCAGCAAATATTATGTAATTGGTTTTAGATATATTTATAGTGAGAAGATTGCTTTGAAACCACATATTCAAAAGACGTAGATCATCCTGAGCCTCCGATATAACGGCGTCCACAGAGTGTCCAAAGTAAAATAGGACCGTATCATCAGCGTATAGTGTTATATCACCATTTAGGCCGATTTCCTGAATATTATTAATATAAATTAGCAGCGGCCCCAAAATCGATCCTTGTGGTATGCCAAAACTTACGGTTTTAGGGCTACTTTGGGATTCATTAGTCTTGACTACTTGGCGGCGATTTGTCAGGTATGATTTAAAAATATCGTGTGCACAACCAGTGACTCCAATATTATTAAGTTTTTTTAATAATATTTTGTGACTAATTGTGTCAAAGGCTTTTTTCAGGTCTATAAAAAATCCTACTGCTATTTGCTTTCTGTCGATGCTTAATTTAATTTTTGATATTTGATCTATTGTTGCAGAAAGCGTATTGGATTTTGACTTAAAACCGTATTGTTTTTTAAAAAGGAAATTGTGCATACTAAGGTACTCATTGAGGCGGTTGTATAGAACCCGTTCGTAAATTTTTGATATCACTGGTAGGACCGAAATAGGACGATAATTTCCTGGCTCTAATTTACTTCCACTTTTATAGATAGGGGTAACTTTGGCAATTTTGAGATTGTCGGGAAACGTTCCACATTCTATATTTTTATTTATGCAATTTGTAAGTTCGTCTAATATTAAATTTTTGACACACTTTATTGATTTGGTACTGATGCCGTCTAAGCCCGAGCTAGTGTTTATCTTTAGGTTGTCAATTATTTTTGCGATTTCTTCTGCAGTACATGGTTTTATTCGTGAAAATGTAGCCAGTGTTCCAGTTGCCTGTGTTCCTTTAGTGTAGATTAAATTATTTTGATATTGCTTAGGGATTTGCTTAACCAAAACTGCCCCGATGTTTGAGAAAAGATCATTAAAGCACTCACAAATAACAGTCTGATTAGTCACAATTCCATTTGTTGTCAAGAGTCTACTAGGTGCTGATGAGTTTTTAACTTTGTTTCTGGAGAGATCGTTTATAAGACTCCAAATTTTTTTTGGGTTATCCTTACATTGATTAAAAGCATTTAAGTAGAAGGTACTTTTTGTCTGTTGTATAACTTTACCGACTCTATTTCTTTCTACGATAAATTCCTCTCGCAAATGTGCATCCTGTTAATATTTTTTATGCCAATTCCATACCATGTTTCTTTTATTTATCGCATCTATAATTGTTTTGTTTATCCAGTCTTGTCCAGGAGGATAATTATTTTATTATTACACTTTTATTTTTGTGATTTTACTTTTTGTGATACTGGACTGTAATTTCTCTTTAAGTATATGGTATATATTGTTTTCACTTGTGTTTTTACATTCTTCAATAGTTTTGTACAGTTTTCCATAGTCAACAGCTTCATATTTTACTTTTCTACGTGGTTCTGGTTGATGGTTTTTGATTTTGAAATATATTTGTTTATGATCTGTCATAGGAGTTTCAATTATAGTAAGATGAAACTGGGTAATATCAAGATTAGTGGATATGGTCTATTATAATTTTCGTTGCAACAGGTTCTCGCGTACAATAGTCCTCATGGATTTTGTTCAAGAGTCTATATCCACTGCTTTGCAGTTCTTCTTTGTATTTCATTTTAGTTTGGTCCGAATTCAACAGGTTAATATTAAAATCTCCAAATATAATTGCTCTTTTCCGCTTATGTAATTGTTTGATATATGTTTCAAGGAAGTTTTTAGCATTAGAGGTATCTGGTTTCCGGTAAATACAAGCAATATCGAGGGTATATTTCTCAAGATGGACCCATAGATAGTGGTTATCTTGTAGTGTGAGTTCTTCTATTTGATGGTGTTTTAGGTTATTATGAGCAAAAATTGATACTCCACCACCCCTTGAGTTATGTCTGTAATTGAAGTAGTGCGTGTATCCAGGAATTTGGAGTCTTAGCTTCATCGTCGGTTTTAACTCATGTTTCCGTTAATATAATCATGTGTAAGGTTTCACGAAAAGATTCCACTACACGTCTACTATTTTTGGCACACCTTTAACATATTTGATTGTTAAGCTTTTACGCCTATTCTCGGGTTGGAGTTTTATTTCGTCTTTGAGGTTTTTCAGGAAAGCTTGCTGTTGAGGCGTCTGGTCGGAATATATCTTGATACCGTCACAATCCAATTTATTTTTGTTGCGTAATACAGATATTGCTGTTTCTGATGATTTGAGGTATACTTTCAAAGGACGATTTTTGTTGTGATTGTACTTTCCGATGCGGTTAAGTCTTATTACAGGTAAGCAGTCAACTCCAGTCTCTTTTACTATTTTAGTAGCTTGTTCCATATCGCTTAAAGTTCTTTCGGCCATGGATGTTGAGTTCGGCTCCTTTATTCCCATAATTATGATATCCTTGCTCCTTAGCTCGCGTTCTCTGACTTCCGTCATTATAGTTTCGCATGTACTGCTTCCAAGCAAAGGTTGTGGGGAGGATGTGGAGTTCCCTTTAAGTAGGTCAATTTCTGATTGTATTACTTCAATTTTTTTATCTGTCTTAAAAGCTTTAGTTTGCATCTCAGTAATATCTAGTTGTAATTTATTTTGTGCTATTGAGAGATGATGTTCATCGTAATATTAATATCATTCACTTTTTCTTTAATACTTGAAATATCTCCACTTACTTTATCCATAAATTCCTTCTGATTGCTGTTAATGGTTGCAAACATAGTCATCATTTGCGCCATTTGTTTTCAAATTTCGGTCAACTATTCTCTAATGTACTTGTCATCGTCGTTGAGTTTCCGCTTGCAACGGAGCGTAACTTGACTAGGACTATTTGAGAAGTCCGAAATTATTTCACTTCTCAACAGATTCGGTTCCGAACCACTTAAGCCACTTCCAGGCGGCGATCTTTGTACGCTCATAATGATCTGCGGTACAATACCAATCACGTGACAGAGTTGTGATAGTAGTTGAGTGAATGGGTCACAAAATAATGAGCCTGTCTCTTTTTCCCGAGGGGGTGAAGAGCGGTTACCTTATTGGAAGCCGAGTTTCTTGGTAGCAAAAGATCGTAGACACTCACAAATAGTTCAATTAACTTTAACACTTGAGTTGCGCTAATAAGTATGATGTTAGATTAGTACCTAAAGAATTTTAATTATTTTTAATAAATTTAGCAAAGTCATTTGCAACACGTCTGCATGTACGCCGAATAATCCTGGTATGAAAAAATATACTACTTAAAACTGAAATAGAAAGGCAAATGCACTCAATTTTACATTTATTATTTTTTTGTACAATTAGTTCTCATGTAATAACTGCCTCATTAGGTTATGGGTTCGAAGTGTGTATCTATGAAATTTTCAATAGCAACTCGGAGTTTGGAGATATGCCCGGTTAATGACAATAGGCTCGCCTCGCTGCCTATTACATAGGATCTAAACATACGTGCGAGGGTGTACATGTACACTTCTGCCTCATCCTTCGGGGAATACAGGCTCGGTGGGGAGTTCTCATGGATCATCGCCCAACATACTCGTACCGACTAAAACCACACTGGCCTTCCCTTTCCTACTGGTCTGTTCGGGTATATCATCTCTCACTCTCTCTCTCTCCCTCTCTATCTTTCACTCGCGATCATAAAGTCAAAGTCAAATATCTTATTTCAATTAAACCATTATAATAGTACTTTTGAAAAGTCAAAACTAGTAGCACAGTTTCAAAAAGTGGGTCTTATGGAGAAGAACCGGCAAGAAACTCCATAGACACTCTTGGTTAACCAGTAATCATGATTTTTTTTAAAGAGTTGGTTTTCAATTTTTTGTTCAAAACAGTTCATGCATGAACTCCAGTGATAGCCTAGTGGTATGACCATTGGACTGCCAAGTCGAATATCTCGAGTTCGAACCCAGGGCACGGTATTAATAATTAATTATCACTCGCTTAAACGGTGAAGCAAAACATCGTGAGGAAATGCATGCCTTAGAGTTTTTCTCGACGGCTTGTGAAGTCTGCCAACCCGCATTAGACCAGCGTGGTGGACTATAGCCTAAGCCCTCTCATTCTGTGAGAGGAGACCCGTGCCCAGCAGTGGGATATTATATGGGTTAATGATGGATTTCATATTCGCTATGACCCTGATACCGTACCTGATAACGCAATTACCTCAAAGAACCCTAGTCTAAAACACGAGCAAGCCGACTAAAATAGCCATTATTAATGTGGAAAATATACGATAAATACTGTTGTTTTAGGTCCAACGTAACACATCCATATGAAACAAGCCGGTAATAAATTATTACACATGAACCCTTCGCGGTTGAGGCTGGAGTATCGCACGTTAATGTATCGGCAACAGGCGGGCAGCCGGGACTGTTATCTGGTTTGCACAACTAAAATACTGACCTCACCCACGCCCCCGACTATTCGCTTCTTCCCTAGAGAAATGTGTACGATAGTCTAAACATTTCGCTCGAAATTAGAATTGCTCCAAATTACTATTTGTTCACACTAAACAACTATAAATGTCTATACATTTCTATTGTAGGTTATTGGCATTAATACATGTCACACATTCTTGAAAATATAAATTGAGTGGTCTTGGTAGCTTGGCTATAGCCTCCGATGTAATGAACTAAATGATGAAATGAAAAGTATATGAACCCTGCTTGAGATCTTATTTTTTTCTTAGTTTTACAAAATAGCAAGAATTTCTAATAATAAATAGATAGGTCTTCTTTTTCTTGAGAATAAAGAAATCATAATATTTTTTATTATTAAAAATTAAATACAGCATTCTTCAAATCCTTGCTACAATTCCGTAGAAAATAAAACAGCTACAGTAAACGACCGGCAACTAGGTAGATAACAAGATCAGGTTCGGTGCTACAGTTTTAATTTACAGAAATGTCTAGAGTTTTTCCGCGTAGTTCCACTGGCTCCATTCATCAGGCGACTGTCACTGTCCCCTGCCGAGCAATTACTGATGTCGCACTCGACTGCACCGTCGCAATTACTACCACCTACCTCTTATATACGAATACTTACCGCACCGCTGACTACGGCACAGCCAACATCTTTTACTGCAGCTACCTCATAAGTATTGTATTATGTTACAAAAAAAACCTGGCTAGAAAAAAGCTCATGTACGTAGGGTGCAATAATTAGGCAAAAAGAAAATACCGATATCAGCCTAGATGTTTTCATAAAATGGGTACTTTTTAAACCTACGTCGTACACTAAAGCAGTTTAAGTAAACAAATAAGTTATAAAATAAAACAATTAGCCCTGATTAGCTACTATTGAATGAACGATTCGAGTAGTTTTATGAGTGATGGGTACCCAATTAGTGCAAATGTCCATAAATAATTAAATAGGCTACCCAAAATGGCTATTCACAAAGTGATCTTATAAAAATACTTTACCAAGCATTTTCAGTATATATCAGGAAGGCAAACCTGTTATTAGAATATGCCTTTCCTTTCACGTCTCGCCTAAGGATTTTCCCTGTTTGGCAGAAATTTACCTTAACGCACCTGCTTCTTTTATACGACCCGACAAAGAGCGGTCCTTTCTTTAATATACCACCCACAAGCTCCCCGATCCCAATCAAATTAACGATATTCAAATTAACTACAACATTCATACGAGGAAGGCGGATTGAATCAAAGGCGTTCAAATGAATAATTCTGCGGCGTCGCTTTTGTTACTTTTCACAAAACTCGACCCGGTCGTTTATAACGAAGCGAACGCAAAACAAAATATATTTTTAACAAAAATTCACTTCGATAAATACGTCATTCAATTTTGGAGAAATAAAAATGAGTCAACGCAGAGAGTCAACAATGCGGAACAAGTGAAACGCTCCAATAATAAAAAAGGTATAAAACGGATCGCCTGCCCCGATTTTCAATATCGTTTTGCAGGTAAATGAGGGTGTTATTCATATGTGTAAAGAGGGGTTTCCTATATGTGTAGATGGCTATCTACATTTATTCCATAGAGACCTTTCTTCCTTATTAATAGGATGTCCTTGATATTACTTTATACTAATCGCTCTTACCTATATTGATTTTTGCAATGAATAAAGTCGTTCAGATTTGCTAAACGACTGTGAAATTGATGTTGACTCTAGGAGCTTACATCGTTGCATGTGTAGGAGCAGCTATTCCAATGGCACCGGCCATTCGAAGAGCCTGATGGACTTGGATACACAGATTCCGATATCTGGAATTGTACAAACTGGATTAGTTGCCGAGAGCCTTTGCAAATCGAACCGTTACTCGAATGCATTCTCCCTATGTAGATTTCATCTTCATCTCGTCACACACAAATGCTTTATTGAGTTGTTTCCTCGACGTATTTCTGTCAATTCACTAAAAAAGCTCTTTGGAGCGAAACTTTCATATATGGTGAAATAACTCAGAAATATTTTAAAATCTATGTTTTATAGGAATTGACTCCATCTTAAACAAAAACAATATTATTTTATTTACAGACGACGTTTGTAGTCTAACGGTTTGAGCTAGTTTGGATATACTTGTGGCCGGTTAATGGCAATAGGTTGCCCCTTATTACATGGGACCTTAACATGCCAGCGAAGTATGGGACACTAGTACATCTCTGCCTGCCTTTGGAGAATACAGGGTTGATGATATGAGTTAATGTTAGAAGATATTGCAAACCTGAGGATTATTACAACATAACTATTATCCATTAGCGCGATTGTTACCCTAAAAATCCTAGAATTTCTTCTTTCTTTCCTTATAATGCCTTTATGTTAATTATTAACATCTAAATTCGTTCTACAAACGGAACTATGTATATGAAATTGAAAACAATCTATTCTATTGTTATCTGTTTGAGCAACAACATAAATATTAGAAGCTCTTGGCCTTAATACAAAGTTGCGATGTGTGCATATGACTCGCATTCGGCAATAACCGTTTTATTGGCAATCGCAGAGCTCTCTTCCGAGGCAGATAACTGTCTGGCGCACTCTACTGAAACCGCCAGTAGTTATTAATACGTAGTGTTTCTGTAACTAACCAACATAGACTAATCCTCCAAGGGTTAAGTGAAGTAGTGCAAACTTACATGCATAAGCGCGCACACTGCCTTAAATTGTAATCCTAGAGGCGAGAATAGGATTTTCTGTTACATTGCCGATAGTTTATAACGCGACAAAACCTCATTTCGTAAAGTGGGGAACCTAAAAACCTCATTACTTAATCCTTTTTCTTCCATGGAATTAGTTTTTCGTGTTCGATAAGGTCTGTTTTGGCTGTCAAAATTTTCGGGATGAATCAGATGGTGACAAAATACAATTTTTGGAGGAGAGTTAGAACAAGTGCTACTTGTTTACCTTTGCCTATGACATAGACCGTATAAATTGTTATTTGTCACAAATATTGTGTTCCCTATTATTTTTTATGTATTTGACCAAAAAAATCATTATAGCCCAATGGCTATAATGATTTTTCGTAACTTACATTGGCAAGTAATGCATAATGTAGTAATAACACAAGTAGTGTTCAATAAACACTATGTGATAAAAATTGTGTCTGATCTTTTATTTACACAGAGACATCATAATTATTAATTATGTTTAATTCCTGTTATTACAAGTTCCTTAGAACGACGCTTCACAGTTACTCCACTTCTATTACCGTACCTACTAGTTTTACTCCGTCATTGAAATACCAGCGAATAAAACCGCATTGAACTAAAATCGCCGCTGCTATAAAATGGGACTCCAAATTGTGTGCTCCTACTCTCCTAGTACTTCGTGGCATTTTATTCTTTCTCCAACTACGTATTAACCAATTCAACAGAAAACTATTTTCTTGAAGATTCTGCCAACTTTTCAGGTCAAGTTCTACAAGATCGAAACGATTTTTTATTCAGCTTCACTTGTTTTTTGAGATCGAATTTCTTTTCAAAGCACAATTTGCAGGTATATATTATAACATTTAGAAATAGACCTGCCAACAGTAAAATATGTAGTTAAAGTGGCAGACAATGTATAATAGGTACATTACGGTATTAGATATATACACCTTTAAAGCGCCAAGCGCTTTCATATAATCAGTAATTCATGAAATCAGTTAATATCGCCTTAAACATAACTTCGTCTATTGTATTTGATTCGGAGCCGAAGAAATATGCGATTGACAGACAAAATGAGGATGTACCCGACAGGTCCCCTAAAATTCGCCCCTCTACCTGCCGCCGTGAGATATTGAAAACCGAGCCCCGGGCTATCCGTTTGACCTTTTTTATTGGCAACATTTCACTCGTTCCGCATTGTGAATCGTTTGACTGAAACGGGTTGCGTTGTCAAATTGCTCTGATATTTTAGGCGGTGCCTGTATAACCTTCATTTACATGCCACGCTACTTTCCTTTGTCATAATAGGGGTCTTATTTGCAGTGTTGTCAGAGTGTTTACGGAATGTCGACACTATATATTATACGATAATGACGTTGATGGCATATAGCGGTTTTGGTCATATTATGCAGGGCATTGTACGCTTTACTTAATCCGAACACTGAATTGGTCTTCGGATTCCTCGAATTCTTTCAATCTTATTTCCTATGAAATGAAAAACGTCATTAATAACCTATAATTTGTGATCTAAATAAATGTGGCATCGCTGTCTGCTCTAGTATTGCTCTATTTAGAGGACGTACCTGCCTAAGTATACACAATAGCGACACCAAACTTCACACATATTCAAAAGCTTGGAACTTTACTCCCAACTCACAGTAGAAACTGTTGTTCTTTGTTAAAATTGTGTAGGTGTATTATGTAAAAATCTTTTATCCTTCTTCCTACAGTGAAAGTTGGTTACCGCAGTGACGTCACACAACCTTGGTAAATTTTTCAAGTGATATTAGACAATGAATTCTTCTTCGTCTTCAAAGCATTTGGCAAACAGTTTACCAGTTATATGGCGCTTGGTTACATTTACGCTCGCGTCATCTTTCGAGCGTTTTTCCCACTATGTTGATGTCGGCTTCCAGTATCAGTATTTTACACAAAGCGACTGCCGTCACACCTCTGCAACCCAATTTCTAGGCAATGAGGATAGTCTCTGAATACCTGTATTACCTAGAAATTGGGTAGTCTATACTAGCTGTCGGGCTTTTTGGGCTTCTGACTACTACTAACGATTGTCATAGGTTCGCATGAGAGTCGCTACCGACGGCTGTACGTGGTCTCCGAGGTATTGAGGGACTCGATGTATTAAGAATGGTCACCCATCTACAGACTGATCGCGGCTATAACAGCTTAACCTTACCGATCAGAGGATCAAAGTTGTTAGAACTTAGCCACGAGCCCCAACCCAGCGTCATGCCAAAAGCAATTTTAAGAAGTCTTGAAACTATTTAACTTATGGCAATACTTTATACAATATGTTGCCAGTTGCCACGCACTTACCAAAAGTCGTTTCAAAACATTAAACAGGTCTCCTTATTTCTATGATTTGAGGGCTCACATTACTGGCTGAGAGGGTGCAGCCGCCTTGGCTGGATATTACTTTAATCGTGGAAGGCCGTTATGGTCAAAGTTTGTAAGCGTTGCCACCGCCTCAACTCGCCCGCTTATTGCTCGCGCGCCTGTTATCGTTCTCTCAACATTTTGTTTTTTATTACGAAGTGTGGGTACTGTTTGTTCTTAAATTCAGTTTCCAAACATTAATGAACAGTTAAGGCTAGTTATGTTGATAATCGATTATCAATAATCGATTAATCGATTATAAACATCACTATCACAGCATTGAGATAACAGGAAGCAAAGATAAATAAATCTTTAGCTTCATTAATTCAGGATTATTGATTATCAACACTATGATATCATTGTGTGACATATGTATACCTTTGAGATAATTAAGATATTTTTTCCTGTTTCGATCGAGTATTAATAATTTATTAATCGATTATCAACAATAAGGCTAACGATCAACGTGCTCGGTTAATTTAGGGACGGATTTCATGCATTTCGAAAAACAAAACAAATAGTAGGCCATAGTGGGAGTAATTCCACTCAAATTAGATGTGCCCGACTGAGAAAGTACCTCCGCCTTGAAGAAAATAGAAGTGAAATAACACTGCTTTGAGCTGTGTTGTGTTACTTACGGGGAGCAAGTTTGCCAGTGCTGCGCGAGGAAACGTTGTGTTGGCAGTGGTGGAACTTTGACCCTTATAATTCCAATCCAACTATTCCTCAAATCTCATAATTGCCTGCCTCATTGGTGTAGAAGTCGTAAGTGTGTCTTCTAGAAATAAGGATCCCGGTTCGGATTCCCAGATCAAGCTGTGTTATTCAGTTTTTCTATGAAATTCTCTGTTGCTCGGAGTTTGGATTTGTGCCCAGTTAAATGGCAATAGGCTAGCACCATTTATTACATGGGACCTAAAAATATGAGGGGAAATACCGGCGTGATGGTATGTTATGTTATGTGTATGATCTCATAATAAAATTCCAAAATTCAATAATAGGTACAAACAGCTAGCAGGTCAAGCTATCCAAAATTGTCAAATTTTCCCAATTGAATACGAACCTTATGGTTTTTTATTAAAGTTGAAAATCAATCAAAGAAATTTGATAGATTGTGGTAGCTTGATGTGCTGGCCTTTGTACATGAAATAAAACTTGTATCTTGACTTACTTACATAAATACTTTGACATGCTATAAGTACTATCTTTACAAACTTTGTCATATAGGCTTCGAGATTAATGGGTTTTCACTGCATTCTGATATTAGAATACGGTGTACCTACCTAAAAAAATGTAGCCTTTTAAAAAAATAAAGAAGTAGCTATTCAATAAAAATATGAATTAAAAATAATTTCAAACTGTTATATAAAATGTTTTTATTCGAATACGTAAGATTTAAGTCAGCAGCTGTATTTATTATAGCCACTTCAGCGAGCGGAAGTAAGCTCTCAGCAGCATGAAGTAGTTTAAGGAACTGCACCCACTGCTCCATAGCACGGCATTGTTTTAAACCTCGACAAATTAAAATGAACCTAATATAAATTATTGCAGAACTTACGTTTCAGTGACGAAATGACCCTAAAGTTATTATCACAGTAGTAGGTATGTATGTAGCAGTTTGAACTCCATTTACTCCTATTTAAGGTGCATTATGAAATATAATTATATGGCATGCGATGTATTGGTGGATGCGGAACCTAAAGCAGGTTTTCCGTAGCTATCGTTATTTACAGTGCCACTAAGAAAAACTATACACCGAACTCAAAGTTTAAATACCAGTATATAAAGTTCAAAACGTATGTTCAGAAAGACATTTTACAGTTTTCAATTTTATGTTGAGAGCAGCGTTTGTGGATTATTATATAGAATTTAAAAACAGGAAATTAAATAGGTAGACACCGTTATTTTTAATACAGTAGATGAGAAAACTGTGGTAAGAAATGAGACTAAAATCATACAAATCAATTTGTCTTCTATCTGTTGTTTATCTGCCAAAAGTGTTAACTCCTCGGCTATTTCGATGTTAAGCAAAAACAATACTTACAAAGTAAACAAATCAATAGAAAGTATGGACTATGACCAAATCTCGAAACACGCTGGCCGAATAACCAACAAATGTGGGCCACATTTTTCCATAAAAAATTCGTTAAAAGAATCACATTATTCCGTAAAAAGGTCTTGCGATGCTTCCTAAAAATATTCAGTCAACATTTCAGCCCCAGGATATTATAGTAAAAGTAAAAGAGACAACACTATAATGGTATGGAATGGAAACGTGTCCACGACGAAAATATGTTACGTATATTATGATAAATAGGTACAACAACAAAGCTCATTTTAGTTCAAAAGATGTAGCGTTGTATGCTGATTTCATACTTCCATAGTGTCAACAGAGCTCCTTAATTTCGAGTAAAGTCCACAAAGAATTAATTGTTATTGACAATTCCCACAGTTGAATGTCTCTCAGCTTGATTAAACTGGACCGAGTCCACAAATTAGCCATCCCTACGGACGCTGTCGAGTAACGAAGTGTAATGCGAAAATTGTCTGCATTACATGAACTGCATTGGGGACTTGTAACATTTATAAATGTTAATAAATATCGTAGTAGTGATACAGAAACTAAATATTACTTTTTGTCATTAGAATTGGAAGGGTCATCAATTCCCAAATGCCGTTCCAATGCCCAATGCGAAGATTGAGCATTGGTCTAAATCTTAAAGCGTTCTACGGACGTAGATACGCACATCGTTGACACTGTGTGAACAACGCATACGCCACAACTATACGCTGTTAACATGAAAATAATTTACCGAGCACTTGTCTCATCCCTAGGATTTCTTCCTAAGAGCAAAACCCTTTAACACAGTTTCCACGACCAGCGCATCAACCCTAGGATCTTATGCTCAGCAGATGCACCTGTGGCTACTACACCACACAAAGGCAGTGAAAGCATAAATACAAAAACATACATCCATTCTAATATTATAAATGCGAAAGTAACTCTTTTATTGTTTTTCTAGTACCTTACCACGCTTAAACTGCTGAGCAGAAAACGATAAATTTTGGCAAGGATTTCATTGCATCCTGGGGACATAGGCTCTTTTCTTCTAAAAAAAAAAATAAGTAGTTATTATAATTATATTCCTTTAGAGACGCGAAGAAACCAGCGGGCATTAGTATATAATATATCACTGTTTCTAAAAAGACAAATGTTTGCTGACCTATGTGGGGGTTACCTTACATTGGTTAGTCAACATTTGTATTACAATCCAAAGAGGTGAAAAAGCAAACAACGGTGGGCGCGACCCGATTCCTCCGAGTTAATTGGGGTCATTAGTCATATGTCGGGCCGCTGCACACAGCCAGCACCTTATCTCCTGTGATTTGTAACCCTCCAGAAGTATTAATTATAGGCTTGAGGCTAAATTATAAATTAACGAAGGCTTTGTTGAGGTGACTATTGGCTGTGATAGAGTTTATTTTAGGATTTTCTGCAGATTTTTTCAATTACTCCTAATTAAAAAACTGCATTGTTTTAGAGTCATTATATTTCACATTCCAACGTAGGTTCTATCTATCTACTGATTTAAAAAAGAAGCTTAAATTTCTAGGCTAATTAGTGTTAAAATCTAACTTTTGGCTCACTCCTTTTAATACCGAGTTTTGTAGTTGTAGGTGTTGGTTACTAATAAACTCTACGTTCGTTATCTGAAAAAAAACTATATTACGACATATGAAAACTGATATAATCGAGCAGTGATAATATGCATTCGACTTCCAATTAAAAAAAAAGTCTCGAATTCGAATCCAAGGCACGCCCATCTGACTTTTCGAAATCATGTGGGTATTAATAATGAATGATCGCTTAAGCATCGTAAGGAAACCTACATAACTAAGAGGATTTTCTCGACGGTGTGTGAAGTCTGCCAACTCGTATTAGGCTAGCGTGGTGGTCTAACCTAACCCTTCTCATTCTGAGGGAAGACCCGTGCCCACCATTGGGACAGTATATATGGTTTGATGATAAGTAAATTGTGCAGAGATGAAAATTATTTACCATAGATTAATCTATCTATATTTAAAAATCAATTGCAGTTGCTTAGTCTGGCTAAAACTCAAAAAAGACTAGATCGATTTTACCGATTTTTTTTGGGTGTATTTGAGTCCCTTCATGATTTAATGACACTGCAATCGGGTTGCAGAACAAGGTCTGCCAGGCCTAGATCTAGCCTAGCAAATGTTTTTTTAGGAACCAATCTATATAAAAAAAATGGTGTTGGAATGTGTAAGTATAAAATCACACCATCTATTTGAACAGGACCACATTAATTTTCTTTCATATCCGTTCTGTAGTCACGCATTGTGTGGCATCTTTGTGATATTGAAACGTTCTAGCATGCATCTACAGATGGCGCTAGTAATACTGAATTCATATTAACTGGATTCAATTCAGTTATTATCATGCCATTAAATGTAAGACTTTGCGAATAGTCGAGGACAAGGTGAAAAGGCGCACATTAGGGGAGGCCTACGTCCAGCAGTAGCCTAATATAGGCTGATGATGAAATGTAAGACTTTATGATAATATATCACCGTTCCCTACTTATTAAAATAATTAAGTGCAGCAAATTCTTTTTCTTCAGTGACCAAAAGGTTTTAAGAACCAAAAGACCCTTTTGTCATAGATACTATTTTATAAATAAAAATTAATAATGATTTTCGTTGGTAAGCGCATTACTTGAGAATTGCTGGACTGATTTGGGGTATTTTCTCGTTAGAATAAAGTTTTTAGGGGAAGAAAAATTTTAAAAATTGGAAAAATATAAATTCGGATAATTTGAGTGCTTTTGCCATGGGATATTTGTATGATTTATTGAAATTTTAACAGGACGACATATATTAGGTCAGCTAGTGTATCTAAATATAAATGAAAGGACCCAGAAGACTGACGGAAGAAATCGTGTAATAGAGATACAGAAGAGGTTCTTAACTAAAGCACTATTTTGGGTCAAACATGCCATCACGCCTGTATTCCCTGAATGGTTAGGCAGAAATGTCCACTAATGTACACTCACAGTTCCCCGGTATGTTTAGGTTCCATGTAATAGGGGGCGAGCATATTGCCATGAACAGAGCAAATCCCGAGCTGCTACTGAGAATTTTATAACCCAATAACACTGCTCGACCTGGGGCTCAAACCCAGGACTTTGAATGTGGCAGTGGTGTTTGGTTAATAAGGCTTATAAGGCAATTTGGGTCGTAGCTACAGATATTCATATCGTAGGTAAAATATGTCAGAAAATACAAATCAAAGTCAATATTCTTTTATTTTAATAAAAAAGACCATTTCAACATTCGACTAACAAATCACTTTCTCCTTTGAACAAATACAGCTCATCACCCCTAAAATAGACATCACAGATAAAATATAGACACAAAATATCCTTTTCGCCACTAAAATTGTTACAATTGTTTATCAAACGCTGTTTAGCTTTGGTTATGATTAGGGATTGCAAGAAAAAAAATTACATAGTGCCTTAGTAAATATATCTCACAGTGATGTAATTATTTTAAGTGGCAACACGCAAAGCACGCATTGGTTTTTATCTTGTTTATAGATTTACGTCCAATAACGCACCCGCAAACTTGTTTTGCGATCGATGCTTCCGCATAATTTTAATGTTGCCATGATCAGCCAAATATGCTGAACTTTTGTCGCATATAACACAAACTATACATTTTAAAATTACCTATCTAAAATCTATCTTAACCGCCGTGTCTATCTACACACAGCCTTTCTTGACAATATGTTCTTGATTTGTCTACCTATCTAAATCAAGATATAGGTACGCATTCAAATTTATGATGCATCTAAAACCAGGTTATTATCCAACAAATGTTATTTATGTCTTTTACATGATTTCACCAACTAATTTACAAATACTTATGTTACTTACCTACTCATTATTGGAATTTAAACTCATTTTCACTATAATATTTTTCGAAATTTGGTTTCAACGTGGCGTTAGGAAAAAAATATACATATAATGATTAATTAAAACTACACAACGTTTAGTTTACAAGTCAAATCGTTTTTAAATGAGTAGGGAAGATATCAAAGGATATCCTTGCTTCCTTGTCATTCCCATTATTATTATTACAAATATTTCGGTTTTAATAAAAATACAATTTTTACTATTATTATCTTCTGTCATAAAACCCAATTCATCTGTGTTTGTAATCAATGTTGGCAACGTCACAATAAAAGATTACAAATATACATACATAGATTTATAAAATTAAACTACCTACTAAAAACAAAGCTGTTTGATTTCATGTACACGTTTGATATGTTTCATAATGATGGAATGGGAATATGAAACGATTATTCATAGTTGTTGCTATTGGATGACGATTAAAAAGGTTTTATTACACGATCTTTATATTAAAAATATTAAATATATTTTACAACAACAAGACAAGGTTTTTTTATCAATTATACATTAGGTAACAAAAAAGATCTTGTCGTATTGTAATAATATATATTTTGAGCTGTGAGGCTTTTCAAAGGCAAAATTGTTAAAATGATCAGTACTACTAATAAATTAAATGCAATTTCTATTGACTGTGTTGTTTTATAATCACTGGAATAGATAGGTCTGGCAGTAGTAGGTGGTACACAACAATAAATAATTATTAGGGCAAGATTAAAGATTTGTATTGAATAAAGTAGCAAAAATAATGCAATGAATCAGATAGCTAAACAACATTTCATATACAAAATAATCACCTAAAATAGACGTGTGCACTTAATTATATTGTTAAGTACAATATTTACATGGCAATTACACATATTTATGTACAGCTACTTGAATAAATTTACTAAATCTTAACCCCTCGCCGTTAGTGATAAATCTCTTTTCTGATCTAAGTCATGTAATTTAAAAAAAAAAACAAAAGTTTTGGTAAAATTATGTAACTGTGGCAAATATTTGCATTGGAAGTGATTATGCTACTGAAAAGACTATTTACATATATATTTCAAAGCTTGTAATTTAAATGCAATCATACATCTGTTTTTGTACCTACGAAAATACTAACAGATTTTATTTATGAGGACGCCTTGCAAATTAGTTTAAGACTTGCAATGCTACCTTAAACATTCATCAGGGAATATTTTTATGCTCTCAAAATCTGATTTAAAATACTATTGGACACATTGCAAATTGAATAATCTAAAACTAAGACAGATTTACTTATATATTATTTTTCAACAATGGCGATAAAACAATAATATAATTCTCGAAAACTGAGCGACTGATATCATTAATACTGAAGAATGTCGTCCAAACATTGAGCAAATTATTGACAGATCAATACAACACCGGAATGATACAATCTTTCGTCTAAATATTACAAATAGTACATTATTATAAGCATTTAATAGATTAACATTATTTAATTGTACTTCTTTTATAAAATTAATAAAAAAAACTTAAGAGAAGTGGTCCATCGTTATTATTATGGGTATGATAATAATTAAATTACGCGGCTTATTATTGGGGCATGAGGCCGTACATCGAATAACTCTTATTACTTGTTAATGTTGCATCATAAAAAATATTAAATAATTTGTAATAACAATTACTCTAGATAACCGCCGAGAGTATTTATTTTAAGTTGCAATCAACGGGTTAATCGTTACAGAGAAAATTCAAAGTGATGAATTATTTTAAAAAGTTAAAATCGCAAAATAATTGACTCTAAATAATAAATAATTTTTAACACAAAATGGTTTCTATGACACCTTAGTTCGGAGCGAAGCGTTCTTTGGTAATAATGATTTATCACAACGTTGTGCCACTTTAAGATACCAAATAAGAAAATACCTAATGTTTATAAGACATGCTCTATGACAGGATTTAACGTAACAAAATTAATATTAACATTAAAAGTAACGATCGTATCGCATATTTTATAAACATTTTAATTCAGGCAGACCACATGATAATATTATTTTAATTCTGAAATATTACCTATGCTATGGAATCCAGAGTACTAATAATAAATTCACATGTGGTTCAGGCCAAATAATTTCTCACTAAAACAGTAACACAAATATGATGGGTTGATAGTCAAGTTCAGAATGGCCGCTTTTAATGAATAATTAACATGATTCACATTAAAAAATTGCCAAGGAATTAGGACTCGCAGTAGACGAGTCCCAAATAGGTATGAATCCAGAAGAATTGCTCAATGTGGCCGTTTTAGACAATAAAGCTGACAATTAGGCGTACAGATTATGTCACTTGGCTAATTGAACGTTTAGTCCAGGGTCCAGACATTGCACTTGTTGTTATTATGTTTGTAAACTCCATAATTTTGTATAGTTGCGTTTACGTAGTGCAAGCGGCGGTTAGGCGTTTGCGCTGTGCGGTGACGCGCTGTTGCAATTCATCCTTCCAGCGATGTGACGTGCGGTCGATTGTCGATGGTACTGTTAGGCAGCCCATGCCCCCAAATTCGCATGCGATCTGTGAAATTACATTTTTTATCAGATAAATTTATGCCTTTTTTGCAGGGCGCAAATATTTGCATAATGTCAAAATCGTTTCGCTTACACGTCAATTCCATCTTAACCGTGCATGGAACTGAAGCGCAAATGAGACTATAGTACCTAGGTAGTGTTAGGCAGCCAATTCCAAGTCCCCGAATTTACATGCGTTCTGTGAAAGTATGTTTTATATCAGCAGAACTTCCTTCTTTTTGTTTAGAGGTTGAAAGTATTCGCATAGGCTTGACGCGTAACTACCTTTCAAAGAACCTTGCAAAGAATAGTTATGAATAGTTATGTTAGTTATGTTATGTAGACATATCCGACAAAAATTGCCGTAATTGCTGTTTCCACCGCATGAACGAAATCTCTAAGTTACACTTCCCACCATAGTATTGTCGAACGCTGGTCCCACAAACTTGACATTGTCGTACTAGTTTACGCTATCAGATAACCAACGCTCCAGCTTGATATATATTTTTTTAAATAAACATTGCTCCACTAGGATTTTCTCCTATATCGTGGGTGCGTTTTACAAACACAAATTATCACATACACAAACACCCAGACACTGAATAACTACCTGTAGGTCACACTAATATTTTTTCCGTGCGGGGATCGAACCCACAACCCGTGTCGCAGAAGCCGATTGCTCAACCGCTGCGCCAAACGTGTCAAATAATTCAAATAGTCAAAAAGTTGGGATGGTAATTTTTGCAATTACCATTACCAACTTTCTTCTATAATATGTTAATTACCCGGTAATGGTGTAATAGGGCCCTGTCTGTTGGCACTCCCACGGAGTTGGCTCCGGGCGCGAACTCCCACACAAAGTGGTTGCCGAGCTCAACGGCGTCGCGCGGCCGAAGCGCGTATTTGCTTCGGTTCTTCAGCGCATGTGGCGTGGCCCACCTTCGCGTTTTGCGCGCTGTTACTAAATGTTCCGTAGCTTCAGGGTCGTCCTGCAATGTAGAAAAGATAAAACAAATAAGAGATTAAGAGATGTAGGGCATAGTGGAAGTAATTCTAAATTGGAGCTGCCAGAAAATCGAAGTAAAATAACACTGCTTTGAGCTGTGTTGTGTTTCTTACGGTGAGCAAGGTCGCCAGTACTCCACGAGGAATCGTTGTATTGGTATTAGGGGGACTTTGACCCTCATACTGCCAACCCAACTATTCCTCTTTCGTTTTACAGAGTCGGCAACGCGCAAGGGATACCTCTGGTGTTGCAAGAGTCTTTATAGGCTACGGTAACCGCTTACCATCAGGCGGGCAGTATACTTGTTTGCCACCTTAGTAGTATAAAAAATGTGTATATCGACTTATAATATTCGTTTCGACATGTATCTTTACTCTAAGTTGCTAGAACATTATACGTTCCTGCTTATAAAAAGCAAATTTGAAACGAACGCTTTGATTTATATATTGTTTATTAGGTATGTTTATAATTAAGTTTTGGGATCGTTTATCTCAGGAGAAATTTCTTCAAAACTTAATTAATTTCGCACTTACAGTCTTAAGTTTTCCTTACCTCCCATCGCAGATAAAAGAACGCGTTCCTAAAAAGGAACGCGGAGGGCGCCTTGGAGGGCGGATCGTAGGAAGCCCGCAGCGCTGTCAGTAAGGCCGGGAGGGTGCGTTCCCTCCGCGGCAACACCACTTCGTCCACATCTATGACCAGCAGCCAGCCCGCACCCGACATCGACCTGTATAGGCAGTCGTTGAACGCGGCGAACTGACCCTCTGTTCTGTAATCGAAAAGCATTTGACGATATTAATAGGTATTTAAACTACGTAATATTATACATACATACACATCTACATACACTGAACTGTGTTGCATATACATACGCACGATTTAGATTAAGGTAGGAACAGACTTGTAACACTCCACGCCACGTGACGCAAATGTAACGTGTCCAGATTATGTTGTGTTCTGAGATTTCATCATCGGCCAATAAACACGCGTGGGGTGTCATCGGGTGTTATAAATGTGCCTACTCCCTTTCTTTATTATTTATTTGCAGCTATAGTATCACTGCGACCGTTGTCGATCTATTGTGATCGCCACTCGTTGACTCGACTAAACCCTGCGGCTACTATAAACTGCAGGATTTGCTTAGGGGTTAGCTCCTTAGCTCCTATGAGTACTGCGCTTGTGTATATTTTATAGTTAGTTAGAATTCTGTGACAGCGAGTTTTGTTACTGTATAGTTCTCCAAATGTCGTTTAACTTCAACATGTTTCTAAGGCGTAATACAGAAACTGCTTTCGAATAAATATCCTCATACCGCACTGTGTTCTAGGCAAGCGATATCGAGATAAATCCAATCCAATATAGATTCTAGATCTAGGTCTAGAGATAGGTTATTAATTCCAACCGTTAAATGTCTCTGGCATTTTATCTATGGTAATATTTGTAAATAATCCAACTGTCATCCAAAGAACTAAAATCAATACAAAAATGTAACAGAGTAAGCTTCTGCTAGGCTAACATGCTCGCTACGAGATAACTTTGTCTTCACATATCTCGTGATTAAACTATGGCTAAAGAAGAGATAATACGACGACAATATTATGTCGCACGCAAGGCTGCATCTATAAACTTTCGTCATCATCATCATCATCCCATATACTGTCCCACTGCTGGGCACGGGTCTCCTATCATATTGCGAGAGATTAGGTTATAGTCAACCACGCTGGCCTAGTGCGGGTTGGCAGACTTAACAAACCGTCGAGAAAAAACTCTAAGATATGCAAGTTTCCTCACGATGTTTTCCTTTACCGTTTAAGCGAGTGATAATTAATTATTAATATGCACATGAATCCGAAAAGTCAGAGGTGCCTTGGGTTCGAACTCGAGACCTTCGACTTGGCAGTCCAACGGTTACTAGGCTATCACTGCTTATTATATACTATAAACTTTACCTGATTTCAACTTTTGACAAAATAGGCAAGTCCCATGAGAGCAGCGTGACCAGGCCGTGCTTGCGGTAGTCGTTGAGCAGGCAGGCGACGGGTGGGCTCAGCGACTCGTTGTACATGTAGAAGTGACTCGCGCCCAACAGACGGTTCAGCTCAAACCACTCCAACAGCCACTCGTTGCGATCGTAAGAGTAGTGAAAAGGCTTCACGCAAATGTGCAGTGTCTCCTGTAATAGAAAAGTTTGATTGATTTTTTGTATACTACTAATGTGGCAAACGTACGGTCCACCTGATGGTAAGCGGTTACCGTAGCCTATAGACGCTTGTAATACCAGGGGTAACACTTGCGCGTTGCCGACCCTGTAAAACGAAAGAGGAATAGTTGGTTTGGCAGTATTTGATTCATTCAAAACTTTTCTAATCGTGCGTCAGACTTCAGACAAACACATAGACAAAATTGGATAATTTCTATTGTATTCGCTATAATCTTAACAACCGTTAGTTAAATTTCCTAGCAGTTCAAAGTACCCACATATGAACCGTACCTAGGTAGGTACTTATGATTGTTTGCGTCTATCGGGCCATTGCGGCTGTAACTTTCTATGTGATAAGGTACCTCCGTATAATGGAACTAGGTACTGTTTACGTTATTTTCCATCAAATTTGAACCTGTGTTCTCGTGTGTGTACCTACTTAAGTACTTAAATTTTATTTTTAGCATTCGATATTAAGCTTTTTACATATTGTTCTTAATTTATGGAAAAAGTTAAAAAGTAATCCTTATAGTAAAACTTAGATGTTTGTCTGTCTACCTGTAGGTATATCACGCCGTGTATATCATACCGTCGGCCATTTTGGGCGATAATTATGTTCAGCGGGGTGCTGGATATCTCTGAAACTGAAGCTGTCGTTGGCTCCTCGGAGCTACGTAATAGCCACAGTGAAGAATATGTCAATGGTGTATATAAAATAGTTACCTGGATCCCGCTTTTGGGTTCCGTGTCGAGTACTATGAGCAAGTTGGTAGCCGGTATGTTCGGCCAGGTCGTGGAAACCACTGATACTGAAGCCCCCACTGTCTCCTGGGGCTTCACACCGGAGTCGCGCAGTAGACACAGCACGTATGTTGCACTGTATTTCAGATTCCAGTTCTCACGGATGGCCTGGAAATAATAGTAATTTATTATCTTTTTACTCTCCTTTAAACTATGCCTTTGCTGATTATAAAAAAATTATGCAATTTAGCATAAATTTTATGCTAAGTGCACGTATTCATATTGATGGACCTACCCCTTGTATAAGCTGTTCTGATACTTCAACCGCTGCACTATTGAATGCAAAATTTACTACTTAATGCACTACTACTACTAAAACTGCTTTCTAATCATATTATAGGCTACACGAACATGTATTTATAAAAATAATTACCCTATACTACAAGAGCCGATTATGTTATTATAATTATCCACGAACCATAAAATACAAGATGACGTCGATGTTTTATTTCTGAAGTCTTTTAAATGACTCTCAATGGCCTTGATATGCCTACATACGTAATCCTATAGTCGATCCAAAAAAGGGAAATCACAAAAACATACGTAATACACAGACAATTTACTATCTTACATCAAGATAAAAAATAATATTTTGTTCATTTATAAATCTGCAAAATTAATTTGATATTAAACGCTCTAGCAACCCAATTGTTTAAAATTCAAATATATGTTTGGTCATAAAAGCGAAACGCGTTGAAATACATAAAATTCTTACATACGTAGCACCCCCGTTATAAATGGGGACAATGATAAAAACCTTTTTTTAGATGAGCTCGTCAACATTTTATTTCCCATCAGCTTTTTGCCAATTGTGCACACGTGTGACATTCCCCACTAGAAATGGATTCCTGATATTTTATCGATCGATGCTTTTGTCAGACTGGGATTGGTTTGATGACATACAAGAATGTGGACATTTGGTGTTCAAATAAGTAATGTGAGACGGGTTTCAGAAACTATTAATAGTGAGGTAAAAATATAAGGTGATTCCATAGTTCAAAATACTGTTGCTACCTACTTTATTTAACACAGATTTTTTGAACAATGGTAGTCTAGTATTGGACTGCCAAATAAATGCTGTTGAGTTCGAAATCGTATTAATAATTAATTATCAGTCGCCTAAACGTTGAAGGAAAACATCGTGAGGAAACCTACATGCCTTAGAGATTTTTCTCGATGGTATGTGAAGTCTGCCAACCCGAACTAGGCCAGCGTAGTTGACTACAGCCTAATCTCTCTCAATCCGAGAGGAGAACCATGCCCAGCAGTAGGACAATATGTGGGTGATAATAAATAACTCAATCTACGTGAGACAGGCGGAAACGTAAACAAAAGATCTACACGTGTCTACACATTTTACTCAAGTTTCTTTGTATACTATCGGAATAAAAGTAAAAAACTCCGCAGTGCAATATACGGAGCTTTAAAATTTTTATTCGCCTTTCGTGATCGACGCTATAAAACCTCCATAAAATATGGAAACTTCGGGAAAACAAAAACATTAAGGAAACATAAAATTCACTCCTTTTTATTAGCATTCTATTTGGCTGGTCCATTATGCAATTTTATAAATGTTTAAAGACATTTAGGTCCTTTTTCAGCGGACTAACCTTTATAAAAAAAATCCTAGGTGTTTAATAGGTATATATGTGTGTATAATACTATATCAAATCTATTTCTTTAACGGAAATGCCATAAATTAAACTTAAATAAACCGTAGACTATATCACCTTACCTAAAATGACAAAATGAAATCTCATTTCCTCGACAAACCCTTTTGCTAATCGATGTTCATTTATCCTTTCCACGCGGCTTAACAACCAAAGCATACTTCTTTGCATTCTTGTCGCTAAACCTTTTTATAAGCCGCAGAGGTGCCGGCTATTTAGCTATTCAGTATAAGTTGGGTATCCCTTACAAGTTTTACCTTGACCTTGGCATTTATTTTTGCAATATCATCTATTTCTATTTTGCCCCCATCCTAGTTGAAATTCTTATAGGTAACCGCCGCCTAGGGTGGCTGTTTGGTTACGGCCGCGGCGTTTCATTTTTTAAACGTCCTATTTAAACTACCCTCATTAGCTAAGTGCAGCGATTGTCGAACAGCCACATGTGCTATGCATGACAGCTTCTATGTCGCGCGTGCAGCTGTTACACAAAACGATGACACGCATAGAGCCAATAGTGCAGTGAAAGACTATTATATCTCCATGGACTGTCAAATCAAAGATTTCGAATTCAAATTCAACGCTACTTTTTAAAATCACTGATCACATTGAGGAAATCTGCACCCCTGCAATTGCGGTTTTCGAACAACTGAATACGTACATGACGGCGTCAGCATAGCGTGTGGTTATTGCACACAAGTACTGAGCTGCACACACTTAAGGCCTATTTCAAAACGCTTAAGGCCTTTATTAACGAATGGTACCTACTTTAAAGTATATATCTGTCTTCATTATTTTGATGTCCATAGAGCTCTACTCTATGAACATCAAAATTAGAGATTATCCACTTCAACTGATTCCTAGGATAAACGTTTTGAAATAAGGGATAGCTAAATTAACCTAAGTATACTATAACTACAGTGGGCTTATCGTAAGCGATGAACTACCTTGACTCTAGCTCTGAGCGTGAGTGTGCGGTTGTCCGAAAGCCACAAGCGACACATGACTGCATCAGCACCGCGCGTCTTGGTTGCTGCTATGATGCGCACAGCCGCGACCGTCCGTCGCTCTACATACGCTGAGTACACGTAGAATCTGTACCTGTAAACAAAAATTAGGGGTTTTAGACACAATAAGGTTTTAAAGGCCCTCGCTGTAATTCTGTATTAGGACCATTGTCGCCGCTCGATTCCCACTATTTTAATTTCTAACACATACGCAATACTATGTTTACAAATATTTCGCACATAACCAAATCACACAATCATAAATCTCAGGGCAGCTATTCGTTTGCACATTAGCACGCGCTGTGCATCATCGCCAATCACGGCAAGCGCAAAACGTGCAATTGTTGAAGTGTAGCGGACGCAATGCACGCAGTACATTGCAAGCGGAATCGATATATAAATTGAAACTAGTTAACCCTTTACCAGGCCTCGGACAAATCGTGCAGAAATAATGTTTTTTTTGTAGATTTAGATGAGTTATAACGTTTGATATGAGATTTTATCAATTATATTTAGAAAATTTGCTGAATACCTGAAAAAATACATGTGGGAAAACATATTCCCATTGCCTGTCTAGGGACATAATCTAAATATGGGTCTTCATCTTCTTCTTCCTCCGATGAAAACATTTCGCTTAGTATGCTTTCTAGCTGTTGATCGTTCAATATCTGAATAACAAAGAATAACTAAAATAGACTGACAAATAATGACGAACAAAGTTTACCACTACCCACATTTTATATTTTGATAAATGACCGTCAGTAAATCCTAAATAAAACCCGCGGAAAAAACCTAGTATAAAGTAAAGTTTTCAATTCACCGGGCAATGGGCATAATAACTCCCACAAATATTAGGCATTCACGGGCTTAGGTCATATGGTTCCCCACATATTTTATTTCGTATAACGAAATAAAATATGATATTTTAGAAGTTTTTACCTATAAATTATGCACAAATCACTAGCAAAACTCAAATTCTACAACATATCAAAAAATTGTACGACTTTCCTTTCTCCGATTCGCCATAATGTTTAAAAATACGGTGCACTTGTCACAAAAATGTTCGTTCAGAGGCTGACCACAGATGAAATGGCTGCAAAAGTGACATTTGCGTTTCATTCCACTTTTTTTTTTGTGTTATCATTGGTAACATTTCTATGTTGGCGTTTTTGACAGATTGTGGGTAGATTTTTTACCAAAACCTGTTAAAAAATATTAAAAAATCTACGTGGGAAATGCTCAATCCATAGCCTGGTTAAGGGTTAATATACTTAGTTCGCCTAGATTGGTACCACGGCACATTGTGTTAAAAACCCGATTTTTGTGACATCATGTCGTATCGAAGCCGGAGTTGAAGTCAGGTACTAGATACGATATAATATCAGTTACTTAAATAACATGTCACAAATTTCAGGTTTATCTATAACACAATGTCACGGCATTGTTATGATAATCTGCCGAAATAAGAAATAATATGCTTCTAATAAAATTAAGCATGTTAATGCCAATATAATACCTACGTATTCTAAGAGGTACCCAAGTCGACATTCTAGATAGTTAAACAAACATATTATATCCTAAAACAAGCCACTGCTAAGCGTAGACCTACACTAAATTGTTTACCAATATCCCTCTGCCGGATATTACGTGTAATCTACCCATGTTTGACTCTAAAGTGGTAATTTTACTCATTTTTCTGATAAGGAAAATTAAGATAACTATTGGGTCAGTATATACAAGAGTTTTTGTAGTCTGTCTACAAACATTTGTATGTATATTTAACCATTCTGAATGTCTAGCCCCCTTTCACAACGCGCGATAAGGAACTTCGTTCCAAAAGGCACACAGCTAGTGCTCGGTTATATAATCTGTATTTAGGTTTTCTAATATAAATTAGTAGTATCTATCCATTTAACTTATTTGTTCGTATAGAGACACCAGTTACAAATCATGACATTTATAATTATACAATATCAATGACGGAAGAAATACGTCAATATAGGAGAGGAACACTAATCACTTTTAATTACAAAACACATTATGTAATAAACCACGTATTCAAATAACGCCCTGATTGGTAATACTCGCAAAATGACAATGACACATTTTGTGCCGGCCCTACAATTTCGCAGTCGGAATGAAAACAGTCGTGTGTTTAAATCTTCGTTAGTAATTACTTCAAAGTGCACACTATATTTCTTTCTGTGGCAGCCCTAAATTTTCCCCGCATACTGTGTGAGTAGTATTGCGTTGTAATACGCTCACGAGAATATCCGGCCGGAAGAGATCGCTAGTTTTGTTTGTAATTAACAATGGAACAGGGGAAAGTATAAAAAGATTATCTACATATACGTATACATTTAACGTTGTATGGTGTATGGTTTTACCATATAAATCATTTCTAGCCACTTAGGGGTATAAAAAATAGCCTACGACCTATTCTCAGACCTACCAAATATAAACAATTTTCATAAAAATCGGTCAAGCCGTTTCGGAAGAGTTCAATAACAAACACGAGATTTTTATATATTAAAATCATTGTCGTTGACGGAAGGATTTTTTTTAAAGTTCTATAACGTAATGGGATGGTCCAGCAAAGGTTAGCATACTCATCCACTAGGTATATACGACACCAACCAACCACAAAAAAATGAAGATTTAATGATCCATTCGCATAAAGTACAATAGATTTTTTCCTGAATAACTACCTGTAGGCCATAATCGGGAATCGAATTCGGGACCCATAGCTGTAACTCGAGAATGCCCAGGCGTCAGATACAAATCGAATCTGCGAATCCGTGACATTTACAAACGGAGTGCAGGTCCTTTTGATGACCGACCATTGTGGAGAACAATTTAATTTGAAACTGGAAATCGATAGTTTTAGAGAGTAATCGAATGTTCGATGGTAGCTACTAATTTTACCGATTCCAATTTCATTATGCAGTTCTTTGACTATACTTGTTTAAGAACATAGCCTACATACAAGCACAATCATCTGTTCGCATTAATTATTCACAAAAAGTACCTATGAATCGTTAAGAAACATTTAGTTACAAACTTTGTATTTGACCATATTATAAGTTTATATTATAAATTTATCGATAAATCTATACATAGTATAAGACAGTCGCTTCCCGCTGTCTGTTCGTCTGTACGCTGATTAAACTATGCAACGAATTATGATACGGTTTTCACTATCATTGCCGAGGTTGGTTTTAGTCGGCAGCTCGCTCTTTTCAGAGTGGAGTCCGACAATCCTCGGAGTGATGATAGCGCATAATGCATTTCCAACCCCGTCAAAAAAAACGGTCGCTAGTACTTCGTAGGGGGCCGCATAGGCGGCGGACGAATGCTACAGCGCTTCTGTAGCCCCGGCACTAACTTGGTGACGCGATACGCCGAAGTTGGTGTTAGTCGGTAGCTCGCTCTTTTCAGAGCGGAGTCCGACACACCCTACCGCTCTCCCCGGAGCGGTGGATAGTAAAGCATTTCCAATCCCGTCAACAAAAAAGAAAGGTGGCTAGTATCTAATAAAGTTAAGCATGTCTACAGGCTTAAACTACCTATCCCAGTAGGCGGCACGCGTGGTCGCCACACGCGTATCTTCGATTAGAATACGAGGCAAGTCCTTGTCGATTAAAGGGGTTCAGCAACAGCTGGATCACAGCCTGTCATATTCGTGGCGAATTTCACGGATTCCATGGCCATGACTATAGGTTAAGTGAAGGAAAGTGCAGATTTTAGGCACGAATCCGACTACCCTACCACCTCCACAGGTAGCGGATAATCCATAAGGATTTGCCATCCTATTAAAAAATATACTAACTATACAATTCACGCATGTTTCCCCCAAAGGCTAATAAAGTTCGCCAGTACGTTTAGAAACCTGGTTTCTATAATAATAAATGGCTTACATGTTAATGATATCACACAGCACACTATAAAATGTTTTCATGGCAGATCAAGGCCATTTGCGATAGTTTTTGGCTCACTCACCATTACGTTCACTTTGCTTTTATAATGAATTATTTTCAGGGGATCGGTTACACACTTATATTTGGCTAATAACGTAATGAAATCATTAATGACCGTGCCTGAAAATACAGGTTATATCTGTGATAACGTTAAGAGTGTATCTTAATCATTATTAAGTTCATAATAGCAATTTTGATTTGTTATTTAAATAGGTACGTTTCGATAAACATATAATTTACGTTATGTAATGGTTCCTTACAATTTTTTCAAATCAATATCTGACATCCTAAAACAGTTCTTGAACCAGTAAAATTACATACATAACGTATATTTATGACAAATCAAAATTTGCTTTTATGAACTTACTGATGACAATGTCTGTCTGACTGACATACAATGCACAGCTAAAATCGGCTGGTCAAGAAGAATGAAATATTGCACATGGTTTTCTTATATGTATATCGAGTAGGTACGTAAAAAAAAATACTGGTAACACTGCTGTGATCTCATTTTTTCTCAGCTCTTATGACTATATATAGCGACTGCTATCCGCATTTGTCTGTATATTCTCCGTTTATCCACTTTTTTCCATTAACCGTTTTCAGTGTCTTTTGGTAATTTATTTCGAAAAGTTGATATAGGAGGTATAATACATAAATGTTATTATTAATTATACAGGCTGTTTGGAAGAAAGTTGAACATACTAAAATGGTGGTTAGTTGGGGTCATCTGTTTAATATCACAGAAAACAAAAGTAAAAAAAAAACGGTGCGGCCAAGGTCAAATAATTTGGGCCAAGTGGGTAGCAGATGACCCCAACTAACCACCATTTTCGTATGTCCAACGTTCTACCAAACACCCTGTATAAAGCACAGAGTGAAGTCGGGTCGTGTCGCTAGTATTTCTTAAGACGTAACGTATCGTTTCTTGGACGGCAAGAATAACGTATTTTTTTACGATGACTGAATAAACAAAATTGCCCTAAGCCGCGCGGATGTATTACATTAATATATATTTATATACAAACTTATTTCAAACAAAAATAGAATTGGAATAGGAGCGAAACCATGAATAAAAGAAAGAGCGTACAGGCGGGAGATGGAGTTCGTGTCTATTTGGGTAATGAATATATTATTGGAATACCCAACACAGGGGTTTATAAATGTATTGCATCAATCCACCTAGAATTACACTGGTTCACATATTGGAAATTATTCAACAGTTTGTGATCACGGACTTAAATTGGGTTGCGGAGGTCTGACGGCAGTCGCTGCGTGAAATATATCATTAGGTTTATTACGTATAAAAAAACGTAATATAAGTAATTACTACCATTTGGTATTAGTTAGGATAAACACACCCATCTTAATGTAATTTTTTGTTTTAATTTTATGAATATTCGTTGATGTATGTCTTCCCTCTCACAATGAATATTTAATAAGCTCACGCACAATAAACGAACACGTCCATAAAACAACCAACCAAAAACGTTCTAATTGCTTTCTATCAGTACTAAATTCCGTGTTATAAGGAGGATTACAAATTCACGATCGAAATCTGGAATTGGACCGACCTCAGTAATAAACAATGCCTACGTAAATGCAAATATTTGCCAACGACCTCCACTGATGCGAAGCTTGTGACATCCAATTGTTTACTTAATACAAGTCATAGCAGCCATACTTGGATTCCATCGATCTGTCTACCGCTAAGCCGAAGGACACTACCCTAATATCGGCAGGTGATTTTCCTTTAATAGGCTTACTATTTAGGTTTAAATTTGGCTGCGCTAGCTAACTGTAAGCCTTCACGCTTCATGGCTCATTTAGATAATGAGAAATGCTCAGCTGCTTTCATGAATTTTGCACATTTGAATAATTAATCCTATAACCTATTCCTATGAAGGCCAATGGTCAAATTTCCTTTACTTTTTCCGAATTGAGTCATCATTGGATAATTGTAAATAAATCAATGTAAGCGTTTCTAAACTTTTATTCAAATTTATAAATAAAATATGATTTTATTGCATAGACTGTTTCAAAACTACCTTCATTTTACAGGAAAATGAAGAGTTTCAGGGATTTCTTCCCAAGTAGTTGAGAAAGTTAAATTAGTAAAGCTAAGGGTAGAGATCGATTACTTCAAGTGTTGGTAAGAGGTATCTGATGCTACTTGTAATAGGCTGGATCGTTGTGTATAGTTTCAGTTTATCACATTGATATTAACAAAATTCCTATAAAAATACAGAAAAAAATCTATCGAACAATCCATTACGTAAATTACATTTATTATTTTAATATAAGAGATTATAGAAACTAAAATAAATATGCTCAATATATTAATCTACAAAAAAGTATACTTCTCATTAAGTGTACCGAAACATAGAAATAAAATAATGAAATCAATATTTGTTTCAGAACTTATCACAATCTATCAAACAATTTCATAAAACTTATTACAAACAAACACACTAAAACTAATCTGAGCACGTATAGGTACAACGATCAATCTTACCTAAATCAAGAATAAACTTAGCTAAAAAGGCTATTTTTTTAATAAATCATAATATCATACATACCATCACGCCTGTATTCCCAGAAGGGTTAGGTAGAGGTGTACTAATGTACACCCATATTTCACCGATATGTTTTAGGTCCCATGTATTAGGGGGGCGAGCCTATTGCCATTAACCGGGCACGGATCCAGTCTCCGAGCTGCTACTGAGAATTTTATAGAAAAACCCCAATAACACTTTGCTCAACCTAGGGATTGAACCCAGGACCTCTAGCGTAGCGTAATAAAGTAACTAATAATAATTTTGATTGCTAAATTCGTTATGGGATATAAAGAATTGAATAAAGAGGAATTATGTTAAAAATAGCTATTTCAGCACAAAAAATATTTCGCAAGTAGAGCACATTCCAGCTCTTAAACTTTCGAGGTTCAGTGTCGCTACACGCGACACTCATCTACACAAGCGACACGACGCGACGGGAAATGGAAAAAGCACTTCATTTTCCAACGGCGAAGAATGAGAGGAAATTGTTCGAGCGACAAATACGACAGGCGTCGACGTCAATGCCTAACTGCATTTATTTACGTTTCGTTTGCAATTCACGCTATTAGCTAATTATGCTGGTACCCATAACACAAGTTAAATCTTACCTTGGTACCAGAGTTTATCGAAACACTGTTAAACTGTTATATTGTAAAGTTAAATTTCATTAATAAGTAGTGTAACTGTTTTGTACAATGTTTTTGGAAATAAATATTATTTATTATTTATTTATTATATTCTACTTTTGTCATATACTCGTAAGTGTCTATTAGCTTTATATAATATTCACATCTGTGTCCAATTTAAATGGCATGTTGTAAACGATTGCCGCAATGAAGGAATATGTTGAATATGTTAACGATATAATGTATGGATATTTTTTTTTAAAACGCATCCCCTATGGGTTTGGTTGACTTGTCCTAGATTTATTATTATATTAAGGACTACTTGCAAATCTCAACATATACCTACAAAAATATTATAATAGATAACATCCATACGTAAAATAAATTAAAGGATATTTATTTTAAATTAAAGCATACATTACTAATAAAGCTTTACGAATTCATTGAATATGTTTCAAAGATTCAAAGCAATGTGGGAGATCCCTGTGGATATGTACTTGTAGGCATGCCACGTTATTTTATTTTTTTACCTACGTTTTAATTAATTGCTTTCGGTCTTTTTTTGTCTACTATAATAATAAGTAGGCTGCTCATTTCAATTTGAATTGTTTTTGATATCCTTTGCCTATCTTATTTCACATTTTGCTTATAATTTTTGTGCCAAATTAAAAAAATAAACCTTATTATTATTATCTTTTTGTATATTTTTGGCATTTTCCATGCTAAGATTTTAAAGTTATTTAGAAAAGGAAAAATTCGACCGCGGGCAGGATTCGAACCTGCGTCTTCTGGTTAGGTTACACCAGACGCTATGACCACTAAGCCACCGCGATACCTACCCGTCATGTCGAATTTTTCCTTCACATACTGAATTTACGTCTTTATGGTGACGTCAGTAACACCTATTGAAATGCAAGTTTTTGCTTTTCAACCGACACAACTTACTTTACAGTTAGTTCAATGTCGAACGATGCCACCTTACCTTCTAACTATCTTTTTGTATATTTTTGGCATTTTCCCTGCTAATGTTTTAAAGTTATTTAGAAAATTATATTATTATTATTATTAATTACGATCTGTTTCTCTCGTACTCGAAATATTTTTTTAGACAAAAGGTAGTCCTTTTCCAAAGTCCAAGTTCATCAAAATTTGTTCAGCGGCTTAAGCGAGAAAACGTAAGAAACGGATGCGTAGTATCAATATTACTATGAATAATATGTATATGTATATGCAACAATATTTAATTAAGTACATATTTAGATATTACATCATACTGTATCTATTAAACGTTTGAAGCAATATCAACAATATATAAATAATAACTGCATCGTAACTAATTAAAGCCATTTGACTAAACATGTGTGCGTGTGCTTCATCGTAACAATATGACAACACATATACAACGACACGTTATTCGTTCGATAAAATGAAATTACCTATATTTTCCTTAGTAGGTGGGTACTAGGTAAGTGTATGCATTACATTTTACTAAAAACTGTTATAATATACCTACTCAAAAACCCTCATTATATTACCGATAAGTTGGTACTTATCAGTGAAATGGATCTAATTAAAAACTATTATGTTAATTGGCACATGACCAATATTTACTTATTTTGTGTCCTGTGATTTGAAGTACCTACCTACATACATATCACTAAAATGTTTTTTTTTTTACTTTGTTTGATTAAGGATTTCACAAACCCATTTACAATCCCACTGTTTGGACATTCCTTTGGAGTCTCCACTTAGATTGAGAGGGGTTAGGCTTGTCCATCACGCTGACCTAGTGCGGGATCGCAGAATTGTCGAGAAAAAACTTTAATTATTATACGAACATGATTGCGAAAATATCATGTAGTTTATGTGTTACAGAATTTATAACAGGTACTGCTCTCGTACGTGCGGTTGCATGCAATACGTGGGGTTCTGAATTCGATTCCCAAGTCAGGGAAACCGTTATTGGGTTATCGTGTTAAGAACTTTTGAGTGGCAGTCTGAAGTTAGGATTTTTACAGAGGCCAGCACATCAAGCTACCCCAATCTGTCAAGTTTCTTTGATAGATTCTCAACTTTAATACAAACTAATAAGGTTCATATTCAATTGGGAAAGTTTGACAGTTTTTTATAGCTTGACCTGCTGGAATTTGTACCTAATATATGGCAATGAGTTCGCTTTACATAAGACTTAGAAACAAAAACATAGCCGTAAAATGTGTGCTTAAATCAGCGTACCTCTGCGTAATCCCTAGAGAAATAGAAACGTGATGATATGTATTATGCTACGGCTAAAAGCCATAGTGCGATTTCACCTAGTTTTAGCCGGCTAGAACTAGTTTCAGCCGCTCACCGTGGTTAAACTTAGATATATCCTACTTATATTAACAGTTCGGCACTTAAGAGGTAGGTTTCTAACAACTTAACCTACTAAGTTTAACCAACGGTGAGCGGTTGCACCTAGGTCTAGCCGGCTAAAACTAGGTGTCACCGCATTTCGGCTTTTAGCTGTAACATAAACATATATATAAATAACCTGATTTCCCGGTAGTCGGTACTGAAAAAAGTACTAACTGATATGGTATAAAAGCATTAATACGTGCGCTGAAAGCCACAATCGAATTTACGTCTAAACTCTTAAATCCGTTAAAGCCTGCCGCTGTTCGTAAATGACATCCATTTATATTCTCCACGTTGCCTAGCGAACGGTCAGATGATATTCAATGACGATTTTATGAAAATTTCTCTACGAACTGAAAATACTTTTTAAACTTACACAACTGTAAAGGTCTGGTTTGGCTGTAATCCAGACCTGCGACTGACGTAAATTGAGATAATTAACTATCTGTCCTGTTTCATGTCATACTAAACAATGAACATCCTCATTTAACTGTAGAAAAAAATGTTTTCCGGTAACAATAAATTGTAGAACAGCAAACTTTTTATTTAAAACCTCTGTTATTTGTTGGAACAAAAACTAAAACGGTATTCGCAATGTCAGTGGTTTCAATTCAACAGAGAAACAACAGACACGAATGCCGCAGATAAAATGGATGGAAATGGTTATGGAAGGGTTAAATAGTGTGTTAGTGACAGTCGTTGTGCTAAATACGTAATTATGTGCCTCTATAATACATGCACGAACTTCTAAATAGACGATAATATGCAGAATACATTGTCAATGGTAATTAGTTTTAGATAAACGAGTTAATTTTGAATTAGTAGTCACGCAATTAAAGTAGAATACTGAAACCTAATTAAGAAATCGATTAAAAAACAATACTAAAAAAATATTATTCAACAATAATCAAGTAACGAAATTAACGGGAAATAAAATAAAATATAATAATTATGCTATCACAACTTGTTGACTTGGATACTTATTATTTTGTATATTTATTTCTTCTCAGGATTCAATCGTTATCTCAATCATTCAATTCAGAGCACTCTACAAAGTTTTTAAAGGGTCTCATTGTAGTGTTGGGACAGGAGCAAATGAGCTAATCCATTATTAACCCTTTGACCGCCACAGACGTCTATAGACGTCAATTTGAAACTTGCTCACGACGCCAAACGACGGCATGGCACGACAAAAATATCACTTTTTTATAGTGCTTGGCGTAGAGAATACAGATATTCATTATTGACGTGGCGGTCAAAAGTTTAACTGTAAAACCAGAAGACGAAGAGAATTATTCCTTTGCTAAAATAACTTTCAAAAGGTATCATGAAAAATGCCAAACAATACAAAAACAAAGTTAATCCATTATTTTTATAAATAACTATCTCAGAAAAAACCTAGTAAGCCGTGACAGCCTAGATATATGACAAGGTCTCGGATAAGACACTACTTCCAACCTTCGTATATAATATAGACCGTACGCGAACCATCTTTAAGGTACTATACATAGATATCATTTGCAGAATAGCTGGCATTTGCATGTGGATATATTATGTGTGAATGCGTGAATCCAAACCACTATTGTTCTAACACAATTAGGCGGTTCCGTATGCAGCCAGGGGTTTAAGGGAAGCAGACACAACAAATAGTACAAGCTTAGTACAAGCTTCAAACATTAATGTTTATTATGCAAATATTATATAACTAGATGCCCGCGATTTAAAAGGCTTTTTGAGACTAAATGTAGCTTATGTCTTTCTCCAAGATCTAATCTATCTCTGTACTAAATCTCATCAAAATCGGTTCATCGGTTTAGGCGTGAAAGCGTAACAAACAGACCGACACAGTTACTTTCGCATTTATAACCAAGTACGCTGATTAAACTGATCTGCAAAGTTTAGCTATGTTTCTCGCAGTCAGTCTGTAGAGTAGTGACCATTCTTAACACGTGAAGCACCCTCTGTGTCGAAGAGCACGTAAAGCCGTCAGTGCCGGTTGTCTTGCGAAAACCTATCACAAATTTTATTAGAGATAGTCATAAGCCCAAAAAAACGTGTGTGGTCTTAGGATATCGGTATTGCCCAGAAATTGAGTTGCAGAGGTCTAATGGCAGTCATTTCGTGTAAAATACCGATATTTATATGCATCTGGTTAGACTGGAAGCCGAGCCCAACACAGTTTGGAAATCGCTCAGACGATGATCATGATGCAAAGATTATAAATAATACACAGTCAACGCTATGAATAACAATTAAAAGATATGACATTATCTGTAATAGAAACGAATTGAAGTAATTTCAGTTTGTTATGACAACGAAACAAGACTACTAGAGTAATAGAATAGAATAATGTAATAATTTTTAAAGGAGTCTCTATTGAGTTTCTTGTCAGTTCTTCTCTTTAAGACACATATTTTACTTATTTCAATGGTCTAATGAAAATAAAACAATCGACTTTTAACTTTGGATTTAGTATTTATTTATTTTGTTTGGGTTGATGTGGTTTCGGCAAAAGCTCCTTGCTTACAAGTCACATCTGTGTGCCGATTACAATCGAACTTCTAGAGTAAATGCCATAAACACTGTCACTCAATGTCAAGATTGGCCATTTCCCGTAGATTTAAACAAAAACAGTAAAAGGACAATGTACAGAGGCCAGCACATCAAGCTACCACAATCTGTCTAATTTCTTTGATTGATTATCAACTTTAACACATAACAATAAGGTTTATATTCAATTGATGTACAATTGTTGTTCAATTCAATTCGTGAATTATGGTTCTATAGATACAATCACTCAATGTCAAGATTGGCCCTTTCCCATAGATTTTAAAACCAAAAACAGCACAACGACAATGTACCTACAACACAATTTGATTTTTAGACAAACATGCGATTGATTATCATCACTCCATTCGTAAATTATGGTTCTGCGCAGACGGGCTCGTCGCATCAATCATTTTCTTGTTCTTTGGGTGCCTCTCCACTACCGAAGATCGGCAGTCATCCTTTGGAATTCTTCCTTGTCCAGAGCCAGTCTGAACAGATCTTCAACTGTCTTTACCCCAGTCCATTGTTGGATGTTGCGGAGCCAGGATAATTAATCTGCTGATTGACTAATCTTTTGACTACAAATTCTTTCTTAATTTTACCTGTTAATTCCATACTTCTTTATGAATGAAGACTGCACCCCCTGATAATAATGAACTTATTAATTACTATATTCTGCCCGCGACTTCGTCCGCGTGGAAAAAATATTTTTTTAATTAACCTATATATTATTCTGATGTTTAAATAATAATACTATAAAGTTTCATCAAAATCTGTTCAGTAGTTTTAGCGTGTAAGAGTAACAAACATCCATCCATCAATCCATCCTCACAAACACACACACGTGTTGCTTACAACCCGATGGAGGAAAGATAAATTAAAATTTTAATTAAAAACCGAAGGAGTAAGGCGTACATATACTAGGAGCATATAAGTCCAAGCAGTTAGCGCGCAGTCCCCGCAAAGACCGCAAGCGGCTCGGAGCGGCATGGCGCTAATGGACATAAATATTATGTGGGCTGAGACACTACCACTCAGAAATGCTCCTTTCGGCGGTCTAGCGTTGCAGTGTCTTAAAATATAGATATTTAATCTTTACTTTTCATACAAACATTATGACATCATACTTTTATTTATTTTTTTGTTATTAAAAAAATAGTATTATTTGATTTTTAAAATGTTGTTGAGTTTTCGGATGCTGGGAAGCATCTTTTAATAATATCGACCAAGGTATAATTAAGAATTTCAATTACAGAACCTGTAATTGCAAAATTTTAAAGAGCTCATTTTTAAAGAGTGTCCGTGGAGTTTCTTGCCATATTCTTCTCCATAGGATCAATCTTTTTGGAACTGTGCAGATTCACTGCTAGCTGCACTTAACGTTTCATATTTGTATTTAAATTGAATATAAGTTAATTTACGCTTATTAAAGAAAAGTTTAATAAGATCATTATTCGAGCCTCATTACACCTAAATAGACTCCATTCAAATCCTAATCAACGATGCAATTTCCTATTCCATACAATACGTATAATATCATTTGTGTCGTCCATAGCATTGTTGGTGGTAATAATACCCAAATGATGGACATAACATATGATTATAACGACTATCTGCACAAGCATCGAGAATAACGTATATGACATATTAATATAAGCCTGTATTTGTTATTAGCGTAAATAGAACCAGCCCACATTAGCCAGATGGCTGATTTTCAAAACTGACAACAGGCTTAATGACCTATTTTTGGATATGGAAATGAGAAACACTGTTCAATAGAATTAACGTACATTGTTTGAGTCACGAAAATAGCGCTTTATTGGCTTTAATAACTTTTTAATTTGGAGTTTAAGTAAAGTGTTTATGTGAATTCATTAACGAAAGTGTAGACCGCTCAAATGGCTACACAATGTTTGTCGGTTGTGTCTCCATATTGTAAATTAATATGACCCGTTACACACTATCAGAAAACTGCCAGAAAGTTTACCCTTATGTTTCTGACGCTTGTCGGAAAAATTCTGAAGGTGCAGGGGACACTATCAGAATTTTTCTGAATTGAGCGTCCATCGTCCAATCAGCCTCTCTGGCTTTTACTAGGAGAGGCCTACGTCCAGCAATGAACGAATGTTGACTGATGATGATGAAACGGCTATCGGTCATACGCACGACTGCTACGCTAGAAAGTCTTGGATGCCATTCCCAGGTCGAACTAAGTGTTATTGGGCTTTTCTATGAAATTCTGATTAGCAGCTCGGAGTTAAGATTTGTGCCCGGTTAATAGCAATAGGTGCACCCCTATTACATGGACCCTAAACATACCGGCGAACTGTAGTGTATATTGGTAAACCTCGGCCTTACCCTTCGGGGATTAGGGTACGCTAAACAGTATGCGACCAGTCGAAAATGTATTAGAGAAAAGTGTACAAAGAACAGTAACACTGAATGTACCTTTTTTTCCAATTAAAAAAATATGAGAACGTTGAGGGAGAGAGGGAGAGAGAGTGAGACATTCATATCTCTCTCATAATAATAAACAAGTACACTCTTTGGATCGTCCGTATTCCGTCGCAACAGCAATGATTTTGTAGTGCAACGATATAGCTTTACATAATGTCGTGTGTACAATAAGTCCGCACGACAAAGCTTTGCAACGCAAACCGCTGAACAAATATATCTGGTAGCTCAAAATGTGAGCCTCGCGCCTGAAACGCAAAGTGTGCCTAAATATACATATGGTGTTAGTCCCCAATTTTCCTTACCACTGCAGGTGGCAGTTTCAAATGAGTTTCACGGCTTGGCACAGTCCGTGACAGACTGCGGTCAATACATTTCCCTGGGATATAGCGAGCAATTTTTTTTCGACGCTTTTCCGTTCGTTCGTCGTATAAGGAAGGTAGCATTTACCGGGAAAAGTGGAACACCGTGGCCAGCTTGCTATAAATGTAACATATATGTTGCGGCCAAATGTTTTGAAGGAACTTTTAACCTGTAAACCGCGTGCAAAGGTGAATTAATACTGGCAGTATTAACTCTCGAGAAGAAGCCCAGAAAATCTTAGATAATACTTAAATAGCCAAATTGGTCCTCTGGTCTTGGTTTTCTTGAAATTTAAACTAGATTGAATTTGAAAACCTGTGAATATCCAGATCAAGCTTGCACCGGACAACCTCATTAACAACACTAGACTACTTTCAAGGAAAAAATCAAAAAACAACGACCACTTTTGAATTTGAATGAATGCATGATTGCAGCTTTTCTCCCTTCCTAATTATCCATGATCGTCACTTTTAATAACAAAACATGATCTGTTTTTCAATGAAGAACATCAATTAAAATCAATTTTTAGCGTGTTTTTCTTCATTAACTTTCTATTGTTTAGGTATATGAACATGTGTTGCTTTGTGATTATGTATTATTTGTATATTTCTTTCGGAACGCGAGTAGGAACAATTTTTCCGGGGTGTAGTAACAATACAAGGAAAAATAAAGGTGAAAATTATAACAGCTGCGTGTTCCCTTACCAGAGAAACATTTGGAAAACTAACGGTTATAAAAATTTCAATACTATAGTCGAAAAAATCTTACTACCGTCTGACAGAATCTTCTGCTTGGAATGTGGGAATCCAATCCAAGGTCATGAAAGGTGGGGGGAATAAATAACTTGTACAGACAAAGGTTATCTGGTAGATATCGCTATTAGCTATAAGACCGCCATTGTACCCTGAGTTTAAACAATTCCAGATTAAGATTGCTTCTTATCCTGATGTAATTGTACACGTGTTAATGTAGAATAAAATCGAATTATACTTATTGAAGTATAATTTGATTTTATTCTACATTAACACGTTTATCACCGCAGGGGACTCATCATCATCATCAGCCTATATTAGTCCACTACTGGACGTAAGCCTCCCCTAATGTGCGCCATTTCACCCTGTCCTCAGCTTTTCGCAAATCATCACTCCATCTTGCCGGAGGGCGTCCTACACATGCAGGGGACTAGTATTACAATATTGCATTTTTTTACCTAATTTCCAAAATCTTGGGTGGCTATCCTATGTGCCTTGGTAAGCAGATACTCAAACATTCATACTAAGAAAGCAGCCACAATTCTCATTATCATCCTGGGATTCCTTAATCCTAATTTACTTAGGGACGGCGCATTATGTGTTTTTCTTCTTTAAATCTCTGTCAGCTGTCATCTCATCATTACAGCGTCCTTTACAGACTTCATTTATGGCTATAAAAAATGTCTCACTCGAGATCACGAAACATATTCGAGAGAGAGAGGGAGGGAATATGGAAATCCACAGTATCAAAACATTTTTTCACATATACAAGTACAAAAAACCGAATTGTCGAGTCTATTTATAGCTTTAATTCCCTAAAGTGTAGGTAACGGGAAAATACTTATCTCAAATGGTAACACCTACGAAGATACCAAGAATAGGGTGGTCGACCTAATTTTGGACATAGCTACTGTATTCATTGAAGTGAACATTTTTAGGGCTGCCCTTTTACAGAGGCACGTGTAAAATTAATCTTTCCAATCGAAAAATATTAATTTCTAAGGCCTTCCATTTTTCCATTCAAAGCTTCTTAATGTATCGATTCTATGACAACTTTAATTAATTAAATCGGATATTGGACGAGTTTTCATTTACGGACGAAAATCGAAATATTTCTTATTTAATTGTGCCGTTGTGATTAACTGCTTTTAGAAATTGTCCTCATGTATCTTATTGCTGATGAGCTGCCGAAACAGCCCAAAATCTAAAATTGTTATTTGTCAATATAACCCGGAATTGTAATACCTATACTTCATACGTTCACAATGTATAAAACGGTTGCCAAATCCTCTTGACGGAATTAAATTTCTAAACAAAAAGCTTCTTGCTTAATAATAAAATTAGGACACTTACCCTATTTATAGAATGAGTTTTCTTAAAGTCAAAATAAACGATCGCCTAAAAAAGCTTATCTTAATTTCATTAAGATCGGTCGGCCCGGTTTTGAGATAAAAATAAATCAAGGGACCACGTAATGAACGGATTATCGAATAAATATTTTCAATAGGTAGTCGATACCAATTAAGTATATCAATAGGTAGAATATTGATTGGAGAGGTGAATAAAGTGGAACAAATGGAATAAGTATAGTAAAATTCCACCAAATTATGTCATCTATATCTATCACAATTATGTAGTATATTGGTCCTACGTGCGTCTGGACCTTTAAAAGTGTTATTTGGTTTTTCTATTAAATTCTCAGTAGCAGCTCGATTTGTGCCCAGTAGGCTCGCCTCTTATTACTAAATATACCAGTGAAGGTAAACTATGAATGTACAGCCAACAGCACAACTGTAAAATTTCTCCAAATGATTTCAAACCTTAAAAATATGTTAATGGGTAAGTTCAAAACGAAGGAGAAAATTGGACAGTTTTTGGTTACATGATGTGCTGATGAGTGTACATTAGTAAATATTTGCCTAAGCCTTCGGGTATGTATGTGTGTACAATCCCAATACAATCTCAAAACATCAAAGCAAGGGAGCGAGCTGCGGTAGCGCGATGACGTACATTGCAGGATCGATCGACGTGGGCGCAAGTAACTGAATTACTCGGCCATTACACAACGCGATACATACCATCACGCCTGTATTCCCCGAAGGGTTAGGCAGAGGTGTACTACAATTCACCGGTATGTTTTAGGTCCCATGTAATAGGAACGAGCCTATTACCATTAACCGGGCACAAATCCAGAGTCCGAGCTGCTACTGAGAATTTCATAGAAAATCTCAATAACACTTTGCTCGACCTGGGTTCGATAACCCAGGACCTCTAGCGTAGCAGTCGCGCTTAGGACCACTAGACTAATGAGTCTTATACTCTCTCAACACGATACATTAATTGTTTTAAGGGTTTCTGTAATCTACTCATGGCGTTCGTAAATATTTATTTGATATAATATTAATTTTGTATCATTATGTACCATTTTTCTCTTTTTTCCTGTCCATCCAAAGGTTGTCTGGTACCCTTGTTTTCACACTTTTTTGATTGTACCCTTAATTTAATAAATTCAAATTGTTGTTCCTTATCATGGTGTGCAATAAAATTTATTCTATTATATTCTACAGAGGCCAGTACATCAAGGTACCACAATTTGTCAAATTTCTTTGATTGATTTTCAACTTTAATACAAAACAATAAGGTTCATATTCAATTGCGAAAATTTGTCAGTTTTCGATAGCTTGACCTGCTGGCGTGTGTACATTTTATATCATCCTCTTCCGAGCTGTTTCCCAACTGCATTGGGGTCGGCATTTTATAAAAAAAAATGCATATTTAATGAACTGAGCGCATCGGAATGTTAAATTAATTTTCAGTTCCGTTGAGCACACTTATGGAAGTTTGCTGTTTTCTCATTAACCATTGGCCCATTGTATTGTTTCACGTTTCAATGAATTCTCGTTTCAGTAACTGCAGTTTTTTTTACACATGTATTGCCTCAGCATTAATAATATTAATCATTTCGTACGCAAAGTTTTCATTGTCATTACTACATACATACATAATTTCATATACATAATATCTCAATATAATTGCTACGCTAGCGGTCCTGGGCCCTTTTTTCTGTCAGACATGGAATCAAGTACCTATTCCAATTTTTGTTATAACCTACGTAAATAACATAGATTTATCACAATTACCTACCACAATTTCAACAGGGGGACAAGATTAGGTAAAAATATTAATATTGAATCGGAGACAAATTTTAATGAACCTAAGTTATATTTTGCAACCTTGACGACGTCTGTTATGATGTTGAGTATTGGACTGATGATCACGAGGTCTTGGGTTCGATTCCCACAAGACACAAAATATTTATGTGATGAACACAAGTGGCTCAATGTTTCCAATGTATATTAAGTATGTATTTACAAATAAAAAATTATAGTGTTATATCAATTGTCTAGTAAATAAAAGCTGTGCTTAGTTTGGGACTACATAGTGCTGTGTAAAAAATGTCCCAAAAACTGCGATAGATAAACAAATACAATCTAAATACCTTAAGTAGTATGTAAGTTAACTAAAAAAAACTTTAATTATGACACTAATGTACCACATATTCAACCCGCCCGTATTAAGGTCAATCATAGAATATTGCCGTTTTATGTAAGGGACGTGCTTGATTCCCTTGGTGATTTACAGGAAAATAGCATCTAAGTAGAAAAGCATGTTATCGCTGTGAAATGAGAAGAGGGACAATTTTCAGCAGATACTGAGCTAAAGCGAAGGTTTGTGCCTTACAATTTGCGGCGTGGGAGCCACACTGAATTGCGGTTTTGCGACAGCGGGAGTGCGTCGTTGTAAGACTTATCACTGACATGTGCTGAGATGAAACTATTATTACCAAAACACGTAATTTGAAATTTGAATCATTCATTGAATCTTTTGGCAAACATTTTAGCTTATTTTGGTAATAAGGTTTGTGCTTCAAGCAATTAATTGCAGACACAATAAAAATATCTTGTTGGGTGCCGGCGCGCTGTAATATAGACAATTTTACGAATTTTAATTCGGAACATTTGAAATCCAGCACCAACACCCATTTCCATTAATTCCACCCAACACAACAAATTTATAATGATTGCGCAATACTGCCTAATAAAATGAAGTTTAATTATTAAATTCAAAGATGGTACCGTAAAGTTCAAGGATTTGCATGAATATTAATTATTATTTATAATTTATCTGATAAACCTACGGCTCATTCATTGCGTCAACAATGCGGATAACACATTTAATTCAAATTGCAGTGATTGGAGTTAATTAAATTATTTGTTCTGGATAACTCGAAGTAATACATCGAAAGATAAACGGCGTGTTGATTAGAAGCCTATGTTCACCACATCCTTCCAAAACCATAATATAAATTAATAAAAATAAATTCTATTTATTTCAAGCTAAAATTCGACACCCATGTCAAAATGAATGAATAGGAATTAAATAAAATTGTAATATCAACATAATATCAATAAAAAGTCGATTGCTACAACGAATTAGTCGGTGAAGGAATGAGTGTTGTATCTACAATAATTTTATTAGTGGCGCAACGGTTATAGTGATTGCATTATCGATGGAGTGGCCTGGGGACAAGGCCACATTTACTCTTCCACCACTACTGGGCACGGGATTCCTCTCAGAATGAGAGGGGGTTAACCTATAAAGAGAAGCTATGATAATAAATCTAATTTGTGTCCAAATATTATGAATTTTATATTTGGCCTCGAATTAAGTACCTAGTTCTTTGTTCATTAAGAAACCGATTATTCGCTACTCGCTTTACACAAATAGATTCGGTAAATGTGTTGTGAGTAGGTAGTGGTCACAATAAGTAGCAATATATTGCACCAGTCCGTGGTATTCTCTACTAATAATAGACCACGTGTCACTCGGAGTTACACGTGTGACTCGGAAACACACGTGACACAGACACACGTTCCATATAACTTACGGGAGCAGATAAATGGATCCCACCAAAATGGTTCTGCTTGCAACTTGCTGTACTTGATAGTAAGGCCGCTTTCACATTAGGACGTTAGCAGCGCGACAATACAGTACCGCGGCAGAAGCACATGCCTTTAGTTTACATTAATGAACAGCCGCGGCGCTTCTGTTTACATTTTATAATATGAAATTTTGACTGGGTGACAGTCGCGCGTCTTCGCAGCTGCTAAAGTCGCCTAAATGTGAAAGCGGTCTAACTCAAAACTATTGTTGATTAAATTAGTAACTTTTCCACGCGGACGAAGTCGCGGGCAGAAGCTAGTCAGTTATAAAAAAGTATAAATTCATCGGTTAAGCAATTAATCCCACACCTCATAAAAGGGAAGGCGCTAATTACATAATTTAGAAGACCCCGTGTTTATTCTAATTATTAGGTTCATCATCATCAACCCATATACTGTCCCACTGCTGGGCACGGGTCTCCTCTCATATTGAGAGGGATTAGGCTATAGTCCACCACGCTGGCTTAGTGCGGGTTGGCAGACTTCACAAACCGTCGAGAAAATCTTTAAGGTATGCAGGTTTCCTCACGATGTTTTCCTTCACCGTTTAAGCGAGTGATAATTAATTAATAATACGCACATGAATTCGAAAAGTCAGAGGTGCGTGCCTTGGATTCGAACTCGAGACCTTCGACTTGGCAGTCCAATGGTCAAACCACTATCACTGCTTAAACGGTAAAATTATTAGGTACTTAAGTATTATTTATATTTGCTGAAATCTCAAAATTGTATCTTGTATTAAAAAAATATTACAGGCGTTCGTGGATAAGCAATAACTAGACATAACATACCATGACGCCTAGTCCTCGAAGTGTTAAGAAAGAAAACAGATTTATTGCCACAAAATGGATGTACAAACTAATATTAGAATATAATTAAAAAAAACATCAACAATACATGCTGAAGTATAACAAAAATAAAAACATATAAATAAAAAAACAAAGAGTTGCACGTCGCAGATGAGACAAGTGTTAGGCGGAGGTGTACCCAATGTACCCACAGATCACCAATATGGTTAGGTCCCATGTAATAGAGAGCGAGCCTATTACCATTAACCGGGCACAAATCCAAACTCCGAGTTACTACTGAAATTTTCATAGAAAAACCCAATAACGTCTCAACCTTCGAGAACCAGGACCTCTAGTGTAAGCACTCGCGCTAACAACCACAAGTACTAACGAGGTAGATGATGCTTAACTTGATAATGAATGCTGGTCAAACCATCTGCAAGTTAAAGTTGCGCTTACTGGGGTCAGTCTATGTTATTATTGTTATGTTATATATGTTATTCCATTTATAAAAAAAAAATTACGACACTTTTCTTTTGGCCCAGCGGCTGAGCGATCGGCTTCTACGCCATGGGTTGTGGGTACGATACCCACACGGAACAAATATTTGTATAACCTACATCCTGTCCTACCTGGTATATGTTCCGGGTCTGGGCGTTAGTGTATGTGAAAGTTTGTGTTTGTAAACGCACCCACGATGCAGGAGAAAATCCTAGTGTGGGGCAAAGTTTTTATAAAAAAAATTGTTTTGCATGCCTCAATTGGTAGAACATAGTGAACTACGCATTGGCACAACATCTGGCAAATCTGGCAATGTACCTAATTGTAACCTGTGTTCAGGAATAAAAATTTGATTTGACGTATGAATGGAGAGCACGTAAAACCCCCAGTGCCGGTAATCAAACAAACAACTATGATACCGTAGTGGTCATCAGAATCCCATAAATCCTGACAACCAATTTATCCTGACGATGTCTGTGGTCTAGTGATGCGAGTGTCGGACTGCTGATCATGGGATCGTGGGTTAGATTCCCACAGGACACAAATATTTATGTGGTAAACATAAGTGTTTTTTTTTGTCTGAGTTTCTTAAGTATTATATTACATAATCTGTATTTAGAGCAAAATAAACTATATAAGTATTACATATCCATAGTACGGTCGACAAAAGAGTTAGGTATACAGGCAGCTAATTAAACATCTGTGTTTTGTTAAAGATTGTGTAATAATTTATCACGCAATGTGTCAAAACGCAGGTATTGAAAGCTGCTACACATCAAACCCTTTGACGGGTAATTATTTAAATCACAATATGTGTAAAGATGGAGATTTCGTTCGCTACCTGTATACCAATCTCTTTTGTTGACTGTACAAGCTCTGCTTAGTTTGAGAATAGATGGTGCTGTATAAAAATGATCCAAAAATATTTAATTTTGTTTTAATCTTAAATCCTTAGGGATTGCCCAATTATTTAATTATTGCCCAATTTCTGGGCAATACTGATCATTTATCAGAAATTGCCAGAAATTGGGTTACGGAGATCTGATGGCAGTCGCGTCGTGTAAAACTGCAAGTGGTTAGACTAGCAGCCGACCATAATAAAGTTGGATAAAGGCTAGGATATTCAAACAAAAATATTATACTAAACATCAATTACATTATACCGACCGAGTTAATGAATTGAAACAAGCCAGCGATGCGTTACCAAAATCTACGATACGATATAATTGCTACAGTCTAGGTACAGTCAACAACAGAGTTAAGTATACAGATAGCAAACGAAATATGCATTTTTATACAGATTTCGACTTAAATAATTACGCACCAAAGGGTTGGGTATGTAGCTGCTTACAATACCTACGTTTTGACACACATTGCGTGATACATTATTACACTATCTTTATCAAAATACAGATTATTAATAAGATGCCTGTATACCTCTTTTGTTGACGGTACGTTGTCAATTAACTATCACACATCTGCTGCCGTCTACTGCCGTAGACGCCAGCAGGTCAAGCTATCCAAAACTGTAAAATTTTCCCAGTTGAATATGAACCTTATTATTTTGTATTAAAGTTGCAAATTTATCAAATAAATTTGACAGATTGTGGTAACTTAATGTGCAAGCCTCTGTACAATGTATAATATGTACATTGGTGCACGTCAAACCCTTTGGTAAATACTGGCGTGATGGTATGTTATGTTATAAACGTTACTTTATTATTATGCAAAATCACCACTGAATGAGGATTATAAATAAAATAATAAATATTTTTGGGACATTTCTAACACAGATTAAATGAATATTATCATTTCCATTGAGCTTAGTAACTTAAATGCATATACATACATAGAACGAGAAAATACTGTCATAATTATACCATGCAGACAATAAAAGTGGACTATGCGGTTGGGATCATAATCAATAACCGCGCCAGCCACTTTTTATTAAAACTCGAGCTTCCATACATGAATCTGTATATAGGATCATCAATCCGCAAACGTGACGAGATGAATTTACAAAATGAAATATCTCATGCGAGAAATTTGGCTGAGCAACATTTAATTCCACAGCGCGAAGGAGCAATATCTTGACATCCCTAACATATCCGAGGCTGGCTTCATCATGAAGTTTAATCGACATTCCGAAACACTAATTAAATTCCTTTAAACTGGCGAGTGAATCTTTTCAATTTAAAACTAGTAGACAAAGTTCTTACGGCGTGCGATGCGTGTTAACTGTTTTAACAGTGAAACTCGCTCGGTGGTATGCTATAACTTCTTATTATCATCTTACTAAGTCTGAATTTGCCTGCCAACTGCCTCATTACCCGACTGTGCGACGCAAAGTAGGGTAATGTGTTTGTCAGCCTATGTATGTATGTATTTTCCTTTGTGGCACTCTAGAGACCAAACGCGTGGGTGGGTTTTATCTAATATATAAAATTCTCGTGTCACAGTTTTCGTTGCCATACTCCTCCGAAACGGCTTGACCGATTTTGATGAAATTTTTTGTGCTTATCGGGGAGGTCTGAGAATAGGCCAACATCTATTTTTCATACCCCAAAATTTTTTTTTTTATGGCAAAACAACGTTTGCGGGGTCAGCTAGTGAATATATATATACGTCAATCGATTAGTTTTAATCTTGCAAGTGTTACTAAAGACATGACAGTAATTAAAAATTAATATGGCGACAACCAAACGCCATATTGTGAAAAAGAAAAAAAATGAAAGTTGACGTACAATGTGTAGGAAGGGTATAGGTACCTATTTGAATAGGTATTTGAAAATCATCTTTAGTTTTCTTTTATAATTTTTCATTTCCAATGAACATTTATGATTTATAACAATTTGAATTTGGTTAGCAACTATTCTCACAGAAATTTTCGAAACTTTGATAAAGCCATGATAAAGTTCTTATCTAATAGATGAAAATTAATTATCAAAAAGGGTAAAATAAAAATCGTTTCTAGGTAGGGTAGGTTTCGGGATCGTTTTTAAGGTAGGTACAGCTACCATTTGCAAATACTGTTACCGTATTGAATAAAACATATTATACATATCATATCAGTCAAACCCTCTGGACATTTCCTATGTAAATACGTTTATCATAATATTACCGATGACTTGGGACTGTGGCTATAGGCTTACATATGCACGTAAGGTTGCGGATTGATAGCTCAAAATTTTTTCTTAGGTATACATATATATATATATATATTGTTAATTATACAAAATATACATATGAAAACATTTTGAGCTAGGCTAGCAATATGGCTATAGACTGCTAGGTCTCAATACAGGGTCACAGCTGATGTTTCGAAATAATGTGCCTTTTATCAGTCGCTCAAAGATGCACGCCTGAAAGATTTTCAGTTTGCAGGTGTTCCTTCAGGATGAGAAAATGACTGAATTAATGAAAACCCGGAAATATTAATTTGAGAGACTAGCACTAGCACTTGGTTGATAATGATGATACTTATACTGATATAATAGTAAAAAATAAACGCCTAACATCCGTATCTATCATAATAAATTCAGTACAGCTTCATCAAAGTACACAAATTGCCCCATAATTGTTTCCCGATAGCATTGCAAATAGCGCTTCACATGAAATATGGAAGAGTAAACGGCGGCGACCTAGGCACGTAGCTAATATGTTAGTAAATATTAAACCCCTTTAGAATCGAACAAAGACTTAGATTACAAACTTGTGTACGTTTGTACCGAAATATTGTTACCTCTCACGACAAAGTCATAAGTAATAAGAAATATACAAAACGCAACATTGAATAATATTTTGTAGGTAAAAGCAAGATGCTCCTGGCATTCCCTAAAGCAACAAAAACAAATCACGCGCATGCAATCAATACTATCCATACCTATATTTTTAAATAGTAACATTGTCTGTCAGTTTGTTAAGTTTTCAGGCTAATACTGCTGAACAAGTTTTAGTAATTCAAAGTCAAATCATTTATTGCTAATTTTAAATAGGTAGGTACTTAATACTTAGTTGCCTTTTTCAAGCGTTGAAATTTTAATAATAGATTGAGAATATCTTAAATTCTTGCATTTTACATAAATTGTGAATATTATGAATTGGCTAAATTTAATTATGAATTGAAACATAGAATGTCAAAAATATGTTTTGTGCGGCAGATCACCATTTTGATATTTGGAGATTTTGAACCAGTTATGTTGAGCTAGACATAATATTCCCTAGCAACGTAAAAACATTTGTGACTTAGGTAAGGACTTATTTTTTGGTAGTGAGATATTTATTACCGTGGAGAAAAACTTAGGCTACCTATTTTCTCAAAAAATTCTTTGGGATGCGAGTGAAACCACGGGCAACAACTAGTATTGTATAAATGTAATGTATAAATATAGAAATAAGACTCCGAGCTCAACGTTTTTGAAATAATAGCAGTTTAAGGAAATGTAAAGGCAAGAGTAGAGTCTGCCAGCCAGCAGCGAGGTGAGTCAATACGTAATTCAAGTTAGGGCGATCGTACTTTGATGACAGTATGTAACACAAGACCAAGGTGGATAACACAAACGTTCCTGTGTCAAGTCATGCGGTTATTGTGGATAAAGAAGAAGAAATAAAAGAACAATGTACAGACGCCAGCAGGTCAAGCTATCCAAAACTGACAAATGTTCCTCATTGAATGAACCTTATTGTTTTGTATTAAAGTTGAAAATCTATCAAATTAATTTGACAGGGTGAGGTAGCTTGATGTGCTGGCCTCTATACAATTATCATTATTACAGTCGAATTAAAATTCGTTAACGTTACGATACTCATCAATATCATTCGTGATCCACAAACTCCTTCAGATAAGACAAATCGTGACAATACGCAGCTACACGACGCCTTATCTTTAAATCCAATAAGTTATTCCTGAAGAGTCACGTAGTTCGAAGTCGTTTGGATTCCTGTTCCTTGCTAACATAGGATTCTTTCAGTTATACAGCTTTTAGTCTCGTTCTTTCCTTTGTGGTCTTCGAGAATTGCTCCAGTTGAAATAAGCTTAACAACATACTCATGTCCTATCAATTAGAACATACTTGAAAATGTTAAAGTCAATTGTTTGCAAGTTAAAAACTTTTCTTAGTTTGTAAACTAACTTCGGAACCCGCAAATCCAGTGTGAAGACAAAGTTTGACATGGTGGGTGGGACTCGCGGTGGCTTAGTTGGTAGCATCTGGTGTATTGAACCAGAAGATGCAGGTTCAAATCCTGCCCGCAGTCGAATTTTTCCTTCAATAAAATAACTTTATAATCGTAGCATAGAAAATGCAAAAATAAATTACACGCCTTTGTTCTTAATGTATGACTAATAAACATTACACGCCTTTGTAAAAAGTGAGTGTCTAATTGTAATAAAACCCAGGTCGTAGAACATACAATTAAACGACATTAATTTGTCATCATAATGAACATAAAGTCTACTGTTTCGTTCAAAATTTAATGAGGTCTTTTAACGGATACTTAAACATCAGTTCATGAATTTTAATTCTGTTGAATATTTATTATCATCCAAAGACATTTACTACAGTACAGTTGGCTAACAATGTACCTACAGCTGACTTTTGGAAAGGTTTCGCCGCCTTTAAAGGTATCACGAAGAAAGCAATAAAGCCAGCTACGACTTTCGCCAGAAGTCCTACAAAGTATCTAAAAAAACTTCACTTTTATAAGAATTCCGTAAGTGCCACGTTTTCAAGAAAAGTACATGACACATTTTTTTAGAAATGTTTCTTAAACCTTGTTAAGGGACATGACTCCGCATACAAAACGATATTAACATGCTTATCTGCTTTCAGACATTATAAAATGTTACTTTCGTACTATATTTCTAGGTAATAGGTAAGGCTTATACACATAGCTCACGCTATTTAAAATTCAGTAGACCGTAAAGGCAGTTTATTAATTTTTAGGCGTTGGTTCTAGGCCGTCAATACGGATCAGCGATATTAAACTGCAACTCACATACTTAATATGTGGTTTATGCCTATCATTTTCCGATTATACACTTACTTATTACAAATATTTTTCTTTATTTTATTTTGTTTACAATTATTTTGTATTGAATTGTATTCATTTTCTATTGAGTTTTGTAAAGTATGAGAGTCGTGCAGCCATTGGTGTTGCATATACCTAGTGCCTATATTTATAAATGACACCAAAATTCTATTGTGCCTTCCGATTGCCTTGCGGTCTGAGCTTGTCATGCTCACTAAAATGTCCTACTGATGGTGGCGTTGTGTGTCGGGTCGTTTTATTCCCTACAACATGGATGAGTCGATCAACGCCGATACATACGTCATACTCGTGAACGGGTGCCGTCTGTCGGGGCTGGTCAGTTCTTACTGTCAATGGCAATCTTTTTATTTATTCTTTCTATGTGTTATACTGGATTAATTTATTAGTAGATACACATCAAACTGCATTGTTCTCAGTAACTATTCATAACAAAAATTGTAAACTAAGAATATCATTGTAATCATGTTTTTTACAAAGAGTGTCTATGGAGTTTCTTGCCGGTTCTTCTCCATAAGACCCACTTCTTGGAACCGTGCAACTAGTTTGGACTTTTCAAAAGTGCTATTTTAATGGTCTAATTGAAATAAAACATTTGACTTTGATTTTTACTGGTGGTTGAACCTGCTCGTCTGAATACCTGCTACCTACCTACCTCGTCTGCTACCACTGTATTACTAAAAATTCTGCCACAGAGTAGTTGTATGGTTACAAGCTACATTATTGTAATCCGCTGTGAAAGGTTATGTAGCCAGTGATATTATGGTGTATATGAGATTGACATAACAACTGACGTCTCAAGATGGAAATGGCAATACTCCTGCAAGCCTAACATGCGCGTCATGAAATAATTTTGTCGTGGCTTATCACGTGCTGGAACTATGGCTGGAGACGACATATTGTGACGACAAAATTATGTCGCAGCAAGCATGTTAGCCGCTCTGGTAGCAAGCCGTATAATAATAATAATAACTAAAGAGAACTGGCGCAAACCTGTGGTGCTTAGTATCAATGACCCCAAGGAAGTATGGCAGAGCAAGGAGCTTCACGGACGTTTTTTCCGTGCCCTTCATGGGCCCGACGTAAATTTCTTAGCGTCCGTGGCCTGGCTACGCTTCGGTGACCTCTTCGGGGAAACCGAGGGTTCGCTCTGTGCAATTATGGATGAAGTTATGTTAACGAACAACTACCGGAAGTATATCATGAAAGACGGGACGATCGACATATGTCGGGCATGCCATTGTCCCGGTGAGTCTATCAGGCATATTATTTCTGGTTGTTCTCGTCTGGCTAACGGCGAGTATTTGCACAGGCATAACCAAGTGGCCAGGATTATCCACCAGCGACTTGCTTTAAAATAAGGCCTTGTGGATTCTGAGTTACCGTATTACAGATATGCGCCCGACCCAGTTCTCGAGAATGACCATGTCACGTTGTACTGGGATCGATCTGTTATCACTGACAGGACTATTGTAGCCAATAAGCCTGATATAGTGGTAATAGATCGATCAGCGCGCCGCACATTGATTATCGATGTCACCATCCCGCCAGACGAGAACCTCGTGAAGGCTGAGAAAGAGAAACAGCTAAAATATCTCGACTTAGCTCACGAGGTGTTCGCCATGTGGGATGTGGACTCGGCCATCATTGTGCCTATAGTCGTTACGGTCAATGGACTTATCGCCAAGAGCCTCGACCAACACCTCAGGAGGCTCGAGTTGGGTCTGACAATTTTTTTATATTTTTAAATGTTTTTGTTTTCTTTTATTGGAAAAATATTTAAAAATATAATGTAAATAAGAAATTAAATAAATACGAGGATAATAATAATTTATTACATTTTTTACATTCTTCTTCTTTTCGTGTCGATGGTAAATACATTTTTTATATTACTTGAGCCCAGTAGGTGGCCACGTTAATTGCGGCATCAGTGGCATTCATTAGATCTTCAAAGGTGCAGGTGTACGGGCATTTTGGGCACTCCAGCAAGTGTAGCATGGTCTGGTCAGGGGCACCGCATTCGCATTCTGTGGCGCCCGGATCTATGATCCCCCATTTCGCCAAGTTGTGCTTGCAGCGGCCAACTTGAGAGCGCATCCGGTTGAGTGCTCTCCATACAATCCACTGCAGATCATTTTTTACATTAACAATGGTACGATAACAGCTGCAGTAGTACAAACTGTGTGACTGACTTACAGTGCAAATAATATATTTATTTATGATGTAAATATTGACGACTTAAAGTATGTTAAAACGTGAATTAATTAAAAAAAAATACAAAGAGCAATAATACAATAAAGAGATATAGATAAAACAATGTAATGATGCAAACAAAAATAAAATAAAATGTGTGTATAAATGTGTGTGAATTGGATGAGTGAGAGTGTGTATCTGTGCATGTGGAATTGTATTGGAGAGTTTGGTCTAGTGTATGACCCTTACCAGATCTTCAGTTCTTTCGTAAGAAACAGTTTAAAGCCAATCGGTTACCTTAGATTTACGTTTATTTAAAGTTAATGAGTAAGTCGTTAGTTCTCTGTGTACTTTATTGTATATTCTAGGGCTGAGAAAGTAATATTGGTGCATTGCAACAGTAGTTCTCGTTAGCTCTGTACTGCATACTCTATCCGACCTACGTGTATTTGACAGAAAGTTGGCATCGAAAGGAGTTTAAGCTTGTTTACGAAGAACGACTCTTAGTACGTACAGCTGTCGAACTGTTAAGACCTTGCAGAGTACATAAAGGTGAGAAGTTGGATATCGCAAGGGCTTGCACATAATAATTTTAAGGAGACATCGCTGGGCCCGCTCCAACCGCAACATAAACGTCTTACAAGCACCTCCCCAGGATGTAATGCAGTAGGCAAAGACGGATTGCGCAAGAGCATAATAAACAGTCATTAGGGTGTGTGAATCTGCAACACCCCTAATTTTTTTAAAGACGTACATTAGTTTTCGGGTGCGATCTATTAGATTTTCGATTTGGGCATTCCAACTCAAAGTGCTGTCAATTATCACACCCAAGTACTTTACGGAGTTGGTTCGAGCAAGATGGCCACATTCACAAGCATTACCACATACGTCTCCACATGTATGACCCCTGATGATAAAATCTTGCGACGGCTGTGTTGCTATTCTAGGTGAAAATGTAATAAAATGTGTTTTATCTAGGTTAAGCGTCAGTAAATTTATTGTGAGTAATATTTAGTGTGCGTATTCTTTGGCGACGCGACGATCACGTACGTACACAAGTATCTTGAGAAGCGCGATGCATATGGACAGGTGTTTACAAATGTGGATTACTTGACACGTCTAAACTCCTCAGAGGTCCGGGGGAGAGGATGTTCTTTTGCCACCTTAGTGACATCAAAAATCAAATGATATAGAGGAAGCTCATATAGATTATGCTATAATATCCCAGCAATGAGACACCAAAGAGCAATAAATAAAAAAATCACCAGAAAAGAGTTTTGACGTAAACATTTTATTTCGATTGCTGGTAACCTTCATAGACATAAGGCGAATGCACATAAATATACGTTTATCTTTTCGCGTGAATAACTTTGAATCACTGGCTTTCAATAATAATTGCCTTTAGACTGCAAACAATTTAAATTATTTCTACTTATGCCATAGTTCTTTATTGGATACTATACCAATCTAACAAGCATGTCGGCAAGAAACTTAAATTAATTTATGAACTCAATTATCCTATAAGTATTTTCCATTACCAAAACTTATGTATATATATTTGTTTATTTATTTGTAATCACATGTTTCGCTGATACTACACACCAAAATTGATAATAGTAATATATTCTTCATCATAAATATGTTTAAACATGCATACTTGAAAAAGGATCCCATATGGTTTACATCTCAACCCCTTTTATCATTTACATATTATGGCTAGCCAATTTAATCTGATAGATGATCTTGACAAGATTGAAATGTACGTAAACACTAAACGAAACAATCCAGAAGAATGCTTGGCGGACATTGGAGACCCTAAAACACAACTGACAATCGTCAGTCAAAATATACGCAGTATTCAAAAAAACTTCGACAATTTTACAGTATTTTTATCTAGATTAAAATTCCTGCCGGATATTCTCATCTTAACTGAATGCCGATTGAATGAAACTACACCGATTCTATATCTCGATAATTATATTTGTCATTACTCTAAACAATACCTTAATCAAAATGACGGTATTGCCGTTTTTTATAAAAGTAATTTACAATTGGTAATTGAAGAGCCTTCTTTTAAAGACGCTAACTGTCTTCTTATTCATGTCTGTAAAGAATTTACAATTTGCGCCGTATACAGGTCACCATCTATTTATAACATACATAACTTCTGTGACTCATTAGAAAAAATTATGCAAACGTGTAAATCGCCCAATAGTGTCATCATGGGGGATATTAATATTGATATCTCATCGACTTCTAGGGACAAACGTGCTATTGATTATTTAGATATTACTGGCCACTATGGCTATTATCCGGGCCACCAGTTTTCTACACACGATCAAACCTGCTTAGACCACGTTATGATAAAAACTAAAAAAAAAAACAGCTAAGATTGTAGTGTGTGCCTCGGGAATAACTGACCATGATACCGTTATCATGAGTATTTCTAAACAAAAATCGTACTCCTCGCCTGGCATCAAAAACAAAATTAAAATAGATTATAAGAGCGTGGCAAAAGTAATTTCAGACAGCAACTGGGACTCTATTTACTCTCACGTTGAGGTTAATAATGCACTTACAGAACTTACAGGTATGCTCAGTAAAATAATACAGGACTTTACAACTATACAGACCGTTAGAAACTCTAAATGTCTTAAAAAACCCTGGATGTCTGAAGGTTTAATGAAATGTATCCGAAAAAGGGACCGTTTACACTTAGAAGCGAATAAAAAAGAGAATAAAGATAACCTCATAGTTCAGCAGCGCTATAAAATCTACAGAAACCTGTGCAATAACTTACTTCAAAATCTCAAAGATGCACATGACAAAAATACTCTAAAAGATGCTAATGGAGACAGTAAGAAAACATGGACTGCTATAAAAAGTATATGTAATATCAATAAGATCAATTCTAACAGCCAAAATCTCTTACACGTCTGTTCTGACCCAAAAGAATCCCTTGACCAGGCAAATCATTATTTCACAACTATTGGTGAGGAACTGGCTGAAAAAATTCTTATGACACTTAATAAAACGGAATCCGAACTGGCCACTTTATCAGGAACCTTGTATGGAAACACTTCTCCTTGTGACTCCTTCTTTGTAAGCCCGACAGATAGTCTTGAGGTTAACCAGATCATTTCAAACCTAAAAGACATTTCGGCACCTGGATGGGACGGTATTACAAACAAAATCCTCAAACAAAACAAGCTTTGTCTTGCACCTCCCATCGCCTTCTTATGCAACTTAAGCATATCCACAGGAATAGTCCCGACTGCTATGAAAATGGCTAACGTTTTCCCAATTTTTAAATCGGGAGACACAACAGAAGCGTCAAACTACCGGCCCATCTCCCTACTCACATCGCTATCAAAGATCCTCGAGAAGATTATGAATGTCAGACTCCTAAACTACCTTGAGAAGAATGGTATTCTATCAGAGAACCAATACGGCTTTCGCAATAATAGGTCGACGGAAGATGCAGTTACGAACCTGGTTGATTTTATCGTGACTAAACTAGATGGCGGATATAAGTGCACCGGAATCTTCCTAGACCTTGCGAAAGCCTTCGACACCGTGTCTAGAAGAATGCTTCTCCAAAGGCTCGAATGTATAGGAGTCCGTGGTACAATCCTCGAGTGGTTCCAATCCTACTTATCTGACCGCACACAAAGGATCAGTATAGGCAATCACCACAGCGGTTACGCTAACCTGAACTATGGTGTGCCTCAGGGTAGCGTACTTGGGCCAACCCTTTTCATTATTTATATTAATACTCTTTGCTCCCTGCCACTTCATAAAGCTAAGATATTTACATATGCTGACGACACGGCCATAGTTTTCTATGATAAAACATGGGAGTCTGTTTACGAGGCCATAGAGAATGGAATAAAGCAAGTCGCCGAATGGCTAACCCACAACCTGTTGACACTGAATGTGGACAAAACTAAAGTCATAAATTTCAGTGTCAGTTCAAGAATCCCATGTCCAACCCACTTAACTGTCAAGCTGCACTTGTGTAATAGGGACACAGGCACAGCATGCTCATGCTCATGTTTTGAAGTGGTGGATAACATAAAGTACCTTGGTATTTTTATTGATAACCACCTCACCTGGAAAAAACAAATTGAGCATGTTAGTGGACGTGTTAAAAAACTGTTACACATTTTTAAGAAGATGGGACAGATGGCAGATGAAAAAACCCTGAAGATGGTTTATCATACTCTGTGCGAATCCATCATAAACTACTGCATTACCACATGGGGGGTGGCACACAAGACACATCTAATTAAAGCAGAGCGTTCTCAACGGGCTATCCTCAAGGTAAGCTATAAAAAGCCAATTCGTTTCCCGACCGATAACCTATACCAGGAAACTGGAGTCCTGCGTGTCAGACAATTATATATTATCGCTGTAGCATTAAAATTCCACAAAATAGCGCATACTGTAACGGAACCCAACATCCGCTCTAGAAGAAAACCCAAATGGCACAAACCCAAAACTAAATTAGACATTGGTAAGAGATGTCTCTTTTACATGGGACCATATATTTATCACAAATTAAATACTAAATTAAATCTCCTACAGATGACAAGATCAGAATGCAAAAACCATATCAAAAACTACCTCAAACCTATGGATTACAACAGCATAGAAAATTTCCTTAAGATAACAGCTTAGACATAATATTCAGTGAATGATTTATAATGATATAAATATATTCCCTACATTGATACCAATGAAACTGAACCGGCTCATATCATATTAATTTTGGTAAGCCATATTACATCACTCACATACATTTATGCCACACACACACACACACACACACACACACACACACACACACTCACACACACACACACTCACACTCTTACACACACACTTACACCTACACATTCACACCACCCACGCATAGATACAAACCACCCGCACCACTTTATAATACCTAAAAATAAAAAAATATATATATTATACGGTCAAAATTTATTTTTAAGACAATGTTAATGTTATTGTGATGAAAGAGACTAGTCTCCACGACACAGGGAATCCTAGTGTGGAGGCTAGTGACCTACCTTTGTAAAGAATATCTTTTGAACAATAAAGTATTATTATTATTATTATTATAATCGCGTTCTCAGAAACGGGTCTAACGATTAAATATCGGTAAAATCGAGTAGGTAAAACGATCTAACAGGAAGGCTTTATTACTAGGAAAATTCCTTTTCTCCCTATTTTTACGCACAAAACCACAAACAAATTAAGAATGATAAATACAAAATAGGACTACCTCCACATTTTACATCTGACCTGAAGGTGATCTGGTGTTTAAAAATATAATTTTGGTCCATTTTCAGTGTCATAAACATCACAAATGTTACCTTTGGGTTAACTTTCGATCTCAATTCAATCTAACTAGTCTACGTTTTATGTTTAATAGGATATCATTTGAATTTCAAGGAAAGAACCTATCTTCCGCAACACACGGAATCCTAGTGTGGAATCCAGGGCTTCAATCCACATTTGTTAACAGTTCAGATAATAAGTCATTATTAAAAAATATTAAATAAATTATTATTAAATTAATAAATCTAAGAGAGAGAACTCGGTCGCTCAGGTACTTTCACACAGTATCTACTTGTCCATATGTATATATAGGTATATACTTATATAGATATTTGAAAAATGTTCACATAAAACTCAAAACGGCGACCTGCACAAAATAAATATACATTTTATTAACAGATACTTTCCAACACCTCTAAAAAAAGAAAAGTAACATTAAATTTTGCATTAATGGTAGAGCAAAACTTTTGGAGAAGGGCGTGCCCTCTGCACGCTGAGGGTGCTTGGCGCCGGCCGATGACACTCATCGGAGCCTCTCGTCTCGACTTGTGGTGCAATTGCTTCCGTTCAAGTCATCTAGAAAAACACTCCACGTTTTTTAATTTTGTTTTAAACTTTTTTACGAAGTTCTACGGATACATTTTCTTATTAAGAAGAAAATGGGAATTCAAAGTTTTCTATAATACAGAAAAAACAAAAGTTTTATTTATTAAACACGTACAAGTTGAAATTATCTATTTAAATACGAAGTTGCATGAAATGAGAAAGCAATAGGTACATTAATTTATTTAATTTTGTACTATTTAACACGATCTTTTTTGTATCGAAACTTTTTTAAGAACAAAGCAACTCAACCAATAAAATAAAAAAACCCTATAACTCACTTGTGAATAAAAGCAATGAAAAAGTCACAGTTTGATAACAGGTGTCATTATGTTCTTAATTGCAGTGAAATTAGAGCCATTTTATGAGCAAGTGTGTTGAAAAAAATATATTTGCATCCCGTCTTTAATTCTTATCATAAGTTTAAAAAGGTATTACGTTGTCACGTCGTTGGAATTGTTTAATTGTTAATTTTAATTATAGTTGTTTCTTTTAATTTTATTGTCTTTAGATTAATATTTTTAAATGAGACTACGAATCTCAACTTCGAATGTTGTGTATGCCTATCTATTATTGGCATAAAAATCCGTTAATATACCTCTTTTCAGTTTTATTTTCTTATATTTATGCTGTTGGCGTCCCTATTATAAATAAATAAATCCCTGGCAACGCTCAACCTATTTCCATTTTCTAGAAGGTTGAGTGGGAAATATATTCTGGAAAACATACTCCAACGTGTTCATAATACGAGTCGTACAATACGGGCCTACATTCCGACGGGTTAACAGATGGCTTTTAGAGGAATTAGAGTGTGAAATGTTAAGAAAACTGAGTACGAATCAGACAAGGTCAGATCTAACAATAATCTACGCTTTTTAAAGTGTGCCTGTATTACTGGGGTTGGGGTCTGGCATCTTTAATACAAGTAAAGTAACGACACAGTCATTTATGTAATCGTTTAGGATATTATAATGTCTTAAACGTTAAATATATGTATTTACTATGATAAATGTGCAAATAAAGTTATTATTAAATTTAACAAGTAAAGAATTTGCAGTGCGATCAGAAATTCATTTTCTGAAGGTACTTATTATAGCGATAATACCTAATGACTGCGACCATTAGTCTAATGTAGCAATACTTTAGGAGGATCATTAACGATGGCAAATGGTATGATATATACATATATTACACATACATATACATATTATAGGGAAATAAGGAACGAGTATATTAGAGGAAGTTTGAAAGTGCCAGTGACAGAAAAATTGAAAGGGAACCGTTTGGCATGGTATGGGCATGTGATGAGGAGAGATGAAACGCATGTTACTAAAAGAGTGATGAATATGAATGTGGAGGGATGGAGGGGTAGAGGAAGGCCAAAGAAAAGGTGGATGGAGTGTGTTAAAGCGGACATTATAGAAAAGAGAGTGACTGATGATGTGACGGCTGACAGAGATGAATGGAAGAAAGGACATACTGCGCCGACCCCAAATAAATTGGGACAAGGGCAGGAAGGTGATGACATATATATACATATTATATTCATGCCTGGATTCTGGTTAGGCAGAGACTATAGATGTTCACTAGCTACGATTCTGGCACACCACTTTCGTTTAATCTACATTCATTAATCACCTTAAACAAGATCGCTGATTTAGGGTGCTCTTAGCCTGGCTTTTTATAATAACGTACGCAATTTGATTGTGATATGATATGATAAAATAATGAGCGCTAATACAGTAATATAAAAAAAAAAAATTTTCCTCATGATACATATATAGTAATCGATTACATAATAATAGGTTTTTTTAAAAACACTAGATAGTTCCCAGGAATCTTGGATTATTCGCACATTAAAATCCAGTACGAATACTTCAATACTACATAAATATACCATCATGCCTGTACATACTCCCCGAAGGGTTAAGCAGGGATGTACTTATTGTACACGGCACCCACAATTCGCTAGGGTACCATGCAATAGGGGTGAGCCGATTGCCATTAACCAATAAATCCAAACTTCGAACTGCTACTGAGATTTCATTGAAAGACCCAATAACTTTACTCGACATGGGAATCGAATCCAGAATCTCCAGCGTAACTATCGCACTTTCGACCATTAGGGCAATGAGGCAATTACCATTACAATATTTATTGTTAATACAGAATACACTTAAAAGAGTACCCTGTAGCTGGTAATATTCATACTCTAAGGTATCACATATGAGAAACCCTCAAGAGAAGGCATTCTATTTCCGTCGCGGTATTTAATGTGTCACAACAAGTCTTTATTTTGCTTTACATTTTATTACGTGACTCGGTATTACTTGAAGGATGAGGCTTCTCCGTCTGGCTTTGAAAGTCCGTAAAATGTGACTTCGAAGACAAAACTTTATTATAACCTCTCATTCCTTGGTTATGACATAATTCGGCATATGTCTGAACTGTATACATGTTAATAAGAACAAAAATATATTCATTTTACGATATTATTTGGAAGTTTCAGAAGAATTCAAGATTTCTTTCACGGCACATTTTGATACAAGATTTTAATATTCACCAAGTTTAAATGGTCAGACCGTTCTGCATATTAAAATTGGAGATTATTCCTGTGTTCTTACAACTTACAGGCTTTACAGTGAAATGTATAGTATTAACATGAGCTGTTACGAGCTTACTCTCACTTCATCTGGAAAATAATTACTGAATCGGGAGCACGTTTGTTTAGCTTTTTTTTTAGAATAACGTTGCTCCTATACTAGGATTTTTTCCTGTATCGTGCGTTTACAAACACAATTTTTCACAAAAAACACATACCCGGAATAATTACCTACCATACAAATATTTTGAAATGAAATCCATACATCCAAGTTCACGGGCAGACAGCCCCGTGACCATAGATGCTGTAAGGGGTCTGAAACGTCGAGATGAATAGTATCAATATACGCGATAAAATTCGTTAGGAGTTGTTTTATTTCAATTTCTAAATTCGCTTAAGAAAGTGTCAAAAATCAATATATAAAAATTTATTCCGTATGGGGCTTGAACCGCTACATGTGGCGCAAAAGAAAGAAGTCACTGCCATTTACACAAAAGTTGTGAATGTACTTTGCTTGTTTTTCTTATATTGATACCATAATAACGAATTATGTAAGTTCCAGACTCCTTCTATTTTTTGAAAAGGGTCTGAGAGATACAACGTTTCCCAATAAAACTTCTATAAGACAACGTCGTACTGTGTGTAAATCTGAGAACTTTATTAGTCGATTTGAATTATTTTCAGTATACAACATTATAATTTACTAGCAGTTGCCCGGACTTTTCTAGATCAAAGGCCTTGACCTTGATCAAAGACCTTGGAGAAGGATATAGGCTACTATATTCTTCTCCAAGGTCAGGTCAAAATCGGTTCAGCGGTTAAAGCTTAAAATGTAACAGCCAAATATATCTACAAGCAGAGTTACTACCGCATTTATAATATTAGTAAGGAAGTAGGGATTATACACTAAGGATTTTATATTAAGCCTGTTATTTTTAATAACTTCAAACACCAGTCCACCCAATTAGAATTTCAAGGGAAGCTGACTCGCACCAACGGATGGGATTAAGGATGGGAAGAGAGAGAGAATCGTTGAATACACAAAATTATCGTGTTAGGGTATCATGTAAGGTTAGGTAGGTTTAGGTGATTATGTTATCTAACGATTTTTACGATAATGTGCGACAACGGTTCAACTCAATACCCTGAATGTACAATGTGGTGCATTTAAAAATATATATATATATTTAGTATTTAAATGTCTTACATAATTATCCTCCATCCATCCATTATTTATCCATCCACTACAGCTGCATCTCCAGCTGGATTTTGAATAGGTTTTTTACATGATTTTCTTCCCGTGGCCCCGTTGTTATTTTCGGACACCTTTTCAGGCCGTAGTTTAATTTGCGTCACTCGTAGAATTCGTCGTTTGCACTGCCCTAGTGGCCCGCTGTCCGTCCCGACTTTATTTTTGTTGAAAGGCGAAAGCTGAATCACGTCGCTTCAACATACATGCAGTATGTTTGCTTTGTACGAGAAGTAGAGACGTTTTTTCATCCAATACACTAGACGCGTTCGCCAAAGCCTGAATTTAATATTAGAAGCTGAACTGAATTTCAAATGAAAAATCCTAATTTACTAACTTTTGGTATTAGCACACTTCGAAGTTCGCAACTTATTGTACACATTTTACATCCATTATTTTTTATATAAAAACGATACCTCACACCAGGATTTTATCGTAGCTTTTACAAATCCAAGTTTCATGACAACTATCTTAAATCTCAAACAGAATATGTCCAGCTCTTTGACCATGATAGTCTCTCAGTCTGGCTCTTAAAGTTTGTCTCGACAGTAGGTATTATATTTATTCCTGTGACCTTGTAGTTGGGAATATAACATACAAGAGATACAATCCAAACACTACAATTTAAAGCACTATTCATTGTTTCGTTTTGTTTTAGCACTATTCAGGTTCGAATCCTGCCCGCGGTCGAATTTTTCCGCTTAATAACTATTCATTGTCTTAATCAGTAGGAAATGTGAACTGCAATGGCATTGCAGAATTCAGCATGCGTCATATAGCCGTTTACATGTTGCAGGCACACATTAATAACGTCAACAAAACATTCTTGCTGGCAACACTACGTTATATTCACACTGTTCATGTTAGTGGCTATTAAAGTCCTAACATTTAAACGCAATATTAAGCGCAGTAACCCACCAATATATACTATTATATTATATTGGAGATCCCGGTAACTTCCTGTCATATAAAATGTGCTAAGGTGAGGGACTTTAATGTACATTACGTATATAAAAAAGACGTATTGTTATAAAAATATAAATACTTAATTTTTAACTGAATTAAATATGACAATAGCTGAAAAATCATGTAAGTGCTTAATAATTTCAGCTTAAACAATCTCTAGTGTCTTCCTCATTGCCAGCGCGACAGCTGAGATAAAGATCCTGGGTTCGATTTCCAGATTGAGCAGTAACAACCCAGATCAAGATCCGTGTGTAGTCAATGGCAATCGACTGTCTCAGACGCCCCTGATATGTATATGGGACATAAAACATACCCGCAAACTATTGGGTACAACAGTTTACACCTAACCCTTCCGAAAATATAGGCGTGAGCTATATCTTAACAAAAAATAAAATTCCAGAAGGGTCACGAGTATGTCATAAATTTTACGTATTATCATAATTCATAAGTCACACTGTTTCCATTATTGAATTTGATAAGACGCTCTTTTGATGACCAGGACATTACAAGAAATTTATTACCATGAATAATTCAGTAGGTAGTTGATTTCTTAGGAAAATTACGTCGACATTAATCATTACTTTTACTTTCCATGACATCGAAATCATAGGACACATTTATGACGATAAGTAATAATTGGTACAGTACGATGTACACACAAATTTATCGATTGTTGGCGTGCCAGAAATGATGGAAAGATTTTTAGTAATTTAAAAGTAGGTACTATTACTATTTTAATATTTCCTTTTTCAATTAGGTTTTTCGAAGTTATGCGAATATATTTTTATGGTAGGTATCCTACTAATATTTACTACACAGTCAGTAAAACATTTTAGTGAACTCACTCACAAAGGGCATCAAGCTTTTATATTATATTCTTCTTAAAATAAAACATAATATTGATAATCTCTTTTTGTGATGTCATTAAATTAATCCTATCTCAAACCATCCTTTGTGAATTATGATTAGGACTGCAACGAATTAAGTATGATTAATTGATTTTTAATTTCATTTAAAGGAAAAGTACTTCGATGCATTGAATCCTCCATTTTCATAATATTGCAACACCTGCAGGACGATTTTCGAATTTAGTCAAGTACATAGCAATAACTATTTTAGCCGCTTTGGATAAATAATGATTACAAATAAAAAGGCTAATGTTCATAGCCTGGCTGGTGGCAGCAGGCCAACACAATCTATACATACTATACGGCGGGAGATTTATTCATGATATTTTGAGCCCTTCGCTTTTGTTCTTTGTCTATTCTATAGGCTGTGCTATCCTCATAATGTCGATTAAAGAAAACAGTTTATATACAACCTTATTTTGTATATAATTATGTAATATCATTATATTGTTGTTAGCTTATTAAAACACTTAAAATAACATTCATCATTATTTTAATCCATAAATTAAAATATGTGGGTGCTGTGTACGTCTTTAAGTAACCAGTTAACTATAGTACCTGTTATTGTAATATGTAAGAACCTGAAAATGTTTTCGAGAATTAATCGTTACTGACCCATAATTAAACAAAAAAAAATGTAAGGGGCCATTTTAAGCATCAATTTAAATAAAGATAAATAATAAAGAAAAAGGTAAATATTTTTTAAATTATGCACCGTGTTTTACACCCGAATGGAAACCATTATTTCAATATTATTCCTACTAGTTAAGGGACTAAATCTAAAATTTTGAAAAAAAAGTAGTTTTTTTGCACTTCATGGTCGATCCCATACAAGAAATTGTTGATCATGATGAGTAGAAATATATATCCTTTAAATATATCCTTTCGGCTGTAAAACGACAAAAAAAACACGGTATATATAATATGATAAGGTTTCACGTTGCCGAATATGTCAAAACTATTTTACAGAAATATTATAATCCTTCGGGTTCAATATGCGATAACTTGCGTGAAGTATGTCGGTACTCGGTAAAAAGGTCCTATTCCTTTTATCTCTAATGTATGAGTATACATTATACATAAATTCTTACCAGCATTGTGTGACTACAATATACATTATACATAAATTCTTACCAGCAATGTGTGACTACAATATACATTATACATAAATTCTTACCAGCAATGTGTGACTACAATATACATTATACATAAATTCTTACCAGCATTGTGTGACTACAATATACATTATACATAAATTCTTACCAGCATTGTGTGACTACAATATACATTATACATAAATTCTAACCAGCATTGTGTGACTACAAATCTGTTTGCCAAAGAGGTGATTATCCCACAATCTGTCTCCGGAGACCCTATGTTCAACTGTGGACGGTAATTACAACATAGCATATGATTCTCCTAAGAGAAGGACTCGTGGCTAATGAATAACTTCGCTGATTCTGCAAGGTGATATCTGCAAGGTTAAGCTGCGCTAGCAACCGTCAATCTGTGGCTTGGTGACCATTCTTAACACTGTACTTCTTAATTCTGTGCCTCGGAGAGCACGTAAAACCGCCGGTCCCGGTTTTCATACGAACACCTATGACAACAAAATTTATCTATACATTCATAGCAGTATTTTAATGACGGCCATGCCAGCTTGTAATTGGAGAGTGGCTCATGGCTAAACAATAATTACGCTGACCCACAATTTTTTTTTTTTGACATTTTCACACTGCACCATCTAGTCCCAAACTAAGCTACTATGGGTACTAGACAATGGATATAATACTTATATACTTTTTTTTGTTGTAAATATATACTTATAGTACATAAGAAACACCCAGACAAACACAGTCTGTACACGTGACTTGTGGGACTCGAACCCACGACCCCATGATCAGCAGTCCGGTACTCGAACCACTAGACCACAGACGTCGTCAACACTACTTAACACTTCGAGAACGAACGATACGAACACTTACGAAAATCGTTAGTATTCAGAAGCCATAAAGCCTGATAACCAGTCTATCCTTAGAATATCGATATATTGGCAGAAATTCGGTTGTGTAGGTATGATGGCAGTCGCTCCGTGTAAAATACTGATATTCAGTCGCATCTGGTTGCGGCTGAATGAAATGAAACTGAAACTGAATGAATAGATATATTTGTTATGTATACCGTCATTAAAATACACCTATGAATGTATAGATATATTTGTTATTTATATTCGTGAGCCCAAGTTGCGTGATTGCCGCTTGCTTTGTTCGCTTCGGTTCATCAATAAAGCCCTGAGTGATAAAACATGTACAAAAGTTATCAGCGCCGAATATTACTTTTTTTTTATCTAGACTCGTCACTAATGATAAAAAAAAATCGAGAATAAATATTTTATATAAAAACCTCCCTACAAAACGCTATACCTACTCAGTTCTTTTATACTGTTTTATTAATACACATTGTTAAGTATTATCTTAAATAGCGCTATAAAGTTGACCTTTCAAATGAAAAAGTAATTTAACTTATTACCAATAAACGTTTTAAAAATATTTAGTAATTATCTTTTTGTATTTTTTGGCATTTTGACATCCTGCCCGCGGTCAATTTTTCCTATTATACTTTAAAATATTTGGTAATTATTGACTGTGCAATATTTGATCGATATTTAAATATTTTACATGTGTGTATGTAAAATATTCCAATATTCCTATACCATAAGATAAAAAATACCGTGACAGGCTTTTGCGTTCCTAACTACCATTAATATTTTTTAATGGGTCACAGAATAACTATAATTTTTAATAGTAGCTTAACTTTTCGAGCCACCCATAAATTATAATTTAATTTGACTCATTCCATGATACTAAAAACTAAATTCGTAGTCCTGAGTATTGATATACACACTATAATATTGTATCGCAACAAATAGTAATCTACAACTATGCACTTAGGAAAGTATTCGAAATTTCCAGTTGAGTAAAAATGTACTTTTTTAAGTGTAAGGTTTTTGAAATAAATAAAAGTGATATTTTATTTATTTTATTCGGGAAAACAAACAAATAAATGATAATAATATGTGACTGTGTAGCCCACAACGTTATCTACATTTTAATTTTATACATTTTTAATTGCGAACAGAGGAAAATGCGAGTGAAACATACATTTAACTAATCAAATTTAAAACTATTATGACATGCTCACTTCAAAATTTATGCTTCATTTACAAATATAATAGCTTTTATATCAAAGTTAGTGTTTCATTTAACAATGACGTTTATGATTGTATACCTACCTACACCTACATATCTTATATCATTCTTTTTGTGTTCATATCCAGTCTGTACGCTTGTCACTGTCTCGTAGCTCAAACAATTCCCACCTTAATTATACCGCCGTAAACAATCAAACTACAATCAACTCCGCCGACGGTACGAGTGCCTACGACACCAGTTACGAACACAAATACCTACGAGTATAGGTATTTATGAACAGAGGCCCGCACATCAAGCTACCACAATCTGTCAAATTTCTTTGATTGATTTTCAACTTTAACTTAAAGTGATAAGGTTCATATTCGATTGGGAAAATTTGTCAGTTTTAGATAGCTTGACCTGCTGGCGTCTGTACGTTACTTACTCTTTAAAATAAGACCCATATTCATTCTTAACTCATACATACATATACCGATATACGGTATAGTCGGAGGTCTTCACATATCTCGAACTTGTAATTAAAACGACTAACCTAACATCTGAAGTTAAAATTCGGTGTTACAAGCGTCTATAGGCTACGGTAACCGCTTAACCGTGGACCGTATGCTTGTTTGCCACCTTATTGGTATAAAAAAAACACAAAATTCATCGTCTGTTCATATGTAACTCATTCAAAGATGATTAAAGAGGTACTAAAATAAAACCTAGCCTAGCGGTATGACCATTGGACTGCCAAGTCGAAGGTCTCGAGTTCGAACCCAAGGCACGTACCTCTGACTTTTCGAATTCATGTGCGTATTAATAATTAATTATCACTCGCTTAAACGGTGAAGGAAAACATCGTGAGGAAACCTGCATACCATAGAGATTTTTCTCGACGGTGTGTGAAGTCTGCCAACCCGCACTAGGCGAACGTGATGGACTATAGCCTAACCCCTCTCAATATGAGAGGAGACCCGTACCCAGCAGTGGAACAGTATATGGGTTGATAAAAATAAAACGGGCGTCGTTAAACTCCTGTATCATTTGTATGTACATATATTACCATGTAATTAAAACCCCACAACAGTATATATTATTTCAATATTCAACACTTTTTTACAAGTATGCATACAAATTAATTGGCTGCTTTAATTTTCCTTACCTGCGTTATCAAGCCCCTTCAGCGTGTGTGAAAGTTTGTTAATCAGTTAATGGGTCAGACGGCAAACATTCCTCGACTCTCTACGCTTCACATATTCACCCATTATGTTAGGTCAAAGCTGGAACTTTGATATTGTTACACGGTTTCATATTAGTTGAAGAACAAAGAGTTTATATGGGGGATAGTTAAAGCTTCACTCGGACGAAGGAAATGTGCTACGAATCGTGCGCTACGAAAGCGTAGCAACTCGCTACGTCAGCGTTATGATGAGATATTCTTTAAGGGTAAGGCGCTCGGGCAGGCCGCCAAATAAAAATATTAGGTTTTTCGTCTATATAAATTGTAGGGCTATAATTTCATTGTGTGCTTATAACAATGGCTCCAATAAGTATGCGTGTGGCACACGAAAAAATTATGGTTGAGCTACACAATGACTGATGTATGTGTGCCGACAGTTAGGACTGGTAAACTCCAAACTGCTGTGGCTCTTTCTTCTAAAGGCCAGTTCAGATTATGCCCTATATTGTAAAATACATTTCTGATTAGCGTGTCTACTGTTTCTGCCTGGACTTTAAAAGAGTTGAGAGTGTTTAAAATAGTCTGAGTTTGTTTGGGTACTTCTTCAAAGAGGTCGTCAGTTAGAAAATGCGGACGATATTCTAGTATTAAATATTGACTTGTAACTGTCTTGAAAATATCTACTACTTGCCCTATAGTCATGGCCATGGGATCCGTGAATTCACCACGACTATGACAAGGTATAGTCCAGCACTCGCTGGACCCTGTGAATTAGCGCGACCTTGACTTGCATCCTATTTGAAGGCCGCCTAGCAAGTAGTCCTGCGGCGGAACCCCCAAATTCAACCACCCGCAGGCTACAGCTCATGGAGTCTGCGCGCTCCGACGCCCGGTGCGTCTACTACGGATCGAGAGACAGCTAGACACTTCTATCTCCCTTTCAGCCACCTCCTTTGCAAGTAGGACTTGCTCGCAGTAAGAGGCAGCAGTTTATTTCATAATTTTATTGCCTACATGAAAATAATTATAGAATGAAAAGTATATTGTTGAATGGTAAAATAATAAAAAAACCACACAACCATTTCCATTGACGCTGATAAATCCCGTTAAACATTGCTGTAAATCTCTGTAAAACCACTGTAATACGTGCGTATTTAGGCTACAACATTTTCCCACCAAACAGTACAAATAAAGCGTTAAATCGTCGAAATCGTTAGCAAAACCAGCCCGTAAGTGCTTTTTACTATCCTAATAGTATTTTAATAGCTATAAAAAGTAAACAGAAAGTACTTAGTACCACATACGACAGGGGTGGCAATAATCAGAAACTTTATGGTCGTACAAAATAATGTATAAAATAATATTTTATTGTTACGTATCGTCATTTGATTTGTCCTTGAACCGACATTATTCGAATCTGTTTGTAACTTGGTAAAAATTTACTTAATGTCATTTTAAAAGTGTGTCTAATCCCTACTAATATGTAGTATAAATGAGAAAGTAACTTTTTCTTACGCTTTCACACCTAAACCCCTGAACACATTTTGATGAAATTTGTTATAGAGATAGCTTAAACCTTAGAGAAGGCTATATAGGCTACCTTTTGTCTCAAAGCTCCTTTGGAGAGCGGCTAAAACCGTGAAAACCGCTAGTTTCATTATGATAACGTTGAGGGGTGGCATTTACGTCCAATGTTATTAAAGTTATTTAGAAAAGGAAAAATGCGACCGCGGGCAGGATTCGAACTTGCGTCTTCTGGTTATGTACACCAGACGCTATGACCACTAAGCCACCTCGATTCCTACCCGTCATGTCAAATTTTTCCAATGTTATTTTTTAATTATTTTGACGTGTCAATCAATAAAACTTTGTCATGCCATCAAATCGATACCACTTATATTTAATAAGGTGTCGCTGGTTTTGATGTCAACGGCAATCGTAGTGAATACCTGACATGGACACTAAATATATCTATGTTGCTCATCATCAAAAATATAACACAATATACATATACTAAATTATAGTCTATAAAAAATATTACAGTATTCTGCGAGTAGTTGTATGCGTATCTCAATAATTAAGTTGTGTATGTCTCAGTACAGTTGTATAGTAAGTCGTATTTACTTTTTGCTGATCGTAATAACCGCCTAATCCTGAAGATCCTGGTAAGGATAATGGGAAAAACTATTTAAATTATTGCATTGTCATTAGTCCTTGATAATTGCGAAACATTTCAAATTAATCGGATGTTTTCAAGTGGGTGAAAATCGCGTTCAAAGGTTTCGTTAGATAGATACAAGCGAAGTTAATAAAAGCTTGTTAAAAAATACCTTTTCAAACACATATTGGTGCCAAGTTATTTGAAAAAAAAAACATCTTTAATAACTTCCCTCATGCTGAAGTGTCTTGAACGTAGTGGTTTTTGAGGACACCCTTGTTAAAAACCCAGAAGTACCTCTATCACATTATCACATTATATTTAGCTAAGAAACCATCGAAAACCATCTTGTGGAAAAAGAAACTTGCGGTTTCAAATATAACCGTTTGGTTTTTTTTATAACTAGATAGAACCCCGCATTTCCTATCTGAGAAAACCGAAGTTGAAGTCTCTTATAAAAGACATCATGATAAAGCATATCCGATTGCTACAACGCAGGGCAATGCCTGTAATGACCTTTTAAACATAAAACCTGAAACAGCCATAGTGGCTTTACGTTAATAGAGGTATTATATTTATCAAATTACATTAACCTGTAAATAAATACAAGTACTTTAACGGCTTATAACGTCGTGCACGTGTTGGCAGTTTTACCGACTTCGCTCGAGTGACTTTAGAGATTATGCTAAAATGTTGTGGTTTCCGCAACACATGGCGGTATACTTGTATTTTATTACCGAAACTTTGACAATTATATCAGTCGGTAATGATTATATTATTATCATAGTTTGCAGTGGCGAATTTTTTTGCAAGTCTAGTTTTACTGGAAGCCGACTCCCAGCATAGTTGGGGGACGATGATGTTTTATGAATAAAACAACTTCATAATTGATGTATTGTGTTCAATTACTCACCGTGTTCCGGCCACCGGTTGCCACACGGCGTCGAGGGGAGTTTGCGCGGGCTGAGGATCACCGTTCTCACCACTCCCTGGCTCCATCCTGCCATCCCATCCCTAGTAACAAGGAAAAGGAAAAAACGTCTAAATATTAATCATAATAAATTAACAATACAGGAAGGGTTTAATTGAGCAACTTCATTACAAATGTGTAGATAGTTAAAAACAAATATTTTAGTAGGTAGGCTCCTGTCCTACTGCTACGTGCGAGGGTATCCTCTGTAACTTTCCAGCCACATCCCATTTTAACTAAATCGTGATTGATTACATATCAGTCAGTTTAAATGTAATCGTTTCTTCTTCTTCTTTAGGTGCCTCTCCAATACTGAAGGTCAGCAGTCATCCTTTTTAATTCTTCTTTGTTCAGAGCCAATCTGAACAGATCATCAACTTTCCTTATCCCAGTCCATTGTCGGATGTTGCGGAGCTAGGATAATTTCCTTCTTCCAACACTTCTTTTACCCGGAACTTTTCCCATAATTATTGTCTGCAGCAGTAGGTAACGCTCATGTCTTAAAACATGTCCAAGGTACGCAACATTTCTCTGTTTGTTGGTACGTACAAGTTCGGGCTTCTCTCGTCTCATTCGTTGAAGGACTTTGAGACCTTATCTGTCCAATGTAATCGTTTACCTATACGTTAACCTTCGGTGTAACCCGCAAGCAAACACACAACATCCAATATCGAATCAAGTTAATCACAAATAATCGAATGTAAAATGTTGAAATACTTTCCAGTAATTTCATTCATAGCTTGAATATGAAAAAAAACATCAAATCAGGTGGTAAAGCTAATTGACAGTCCCCCCAGCCCCACATACAGTCCCCGTGTCTCCCCGTAATTACAACACAAGGTACACTACAAAAATAGTGTAATTAACAAATCAATAGGTATATTGCTCGCGACCTTCGCTAAAACAAAACCACGTCAAACCATACATTATGTGCAATATAGTAAATTACAGTGATAAGGATTGTTTAAATAAATACGATATAGGTAAAGGAGCTACTTATGTTAATTCATTTTGTATACAAAAAATACAAAAAGCAGTGATAACTTAGTAGTATGACCATTCGACTGCCAAATCGAAGTATTAGAGTTCGAACCAAAGGCACGCACCTCTGTCTTTGCGAATTCATGCGCGTATTAATATTAATTATCACTCGCTTCAATGGTGAAGGAAAACGTGAGGAAACCTGCATGCCTTAGAGACTTTTCCCGACGGCGTGTGAAGTCTGCCATCATTAGGCCAGCGTAATGGACTATAGCCTAATCCCTGTCATTCTGAGAGGAGACCCGTGCCCAGCAGTGGGACAGTATATGGGTTGATGATGACTTTGTATACGGTGACTATGGACAATAATTATATTAATCACAAAATGTACTATTAAAAATTGGCTACGATGAAGATTCTCAAGTTAGTAAAGGTTTAAGTTGTAAATCTGGTATAGTTCATCATGCTCCGAGCTTTTCCCCAACTTTTTATAAAAGCATTTTGTTTTCACTATTAAGAAGCTTCTTATGAATAATTTTTAATGCAAATGAATATTCATTAAAATGATTTATCTATGAATACTTTTTTAAAACAATGTTTGCAGTAGGCATTACAGTTTGCAAATGGAGTGTTTATGCATATTGTATGACAAACTACTCTGGTAAATTATTAATCCATGCAATTGATGTCCCCCGGTCAACTCAATGTAATTACTAGAGCCGGCCTGTTTGCTAACCTCCCTACGTTATTTGTATTCCAAGTTTAAATAAATTTCTGCAGCGTGGACCATAATTATCAATCCATTAACTATCCAACTGCTGGGCACGGATCTGTCAGACTATATAATGTTAGTAAGCGATCGGCTTTTGTGCTTCGACTTGTGGATTCGAATCCCTGCGTAACTAATACCTGTATGAGTTACAGACAGATAGTTGTTCCAGGTTAGAATGTATTTTAAATTGCGAACGTTTTGTACAAACTAAACTTTATGTACAAATGTGACTATACTCGCACTTATCTAAGTATGTAAAATTATGTACGACATTGTCGCTACATGTATGATGAAAAAATTACACAAATATGTATAATCATCGTATTGCGAGCACGCAGACGTGAACGACCGAGCCACTCGTCTAATAGAAACCGAGTCTAGTTTCATCCCTTCTGATAGAAAAGATGGGCGCGAAGAATTTTTATTCGTCCTTCAAGCTTATTGAGAATGACGTCGGCATTTTGGAGGTTTTTCATCCAACCGCTTAGCTTTGGGATGCTATCCGAATTTTATCTTGCACCCTAACCTTTTTCCTTCCATAAATATTGCAATTTTAAGGTTCCGTAGCGTTGAAAGAAATAAGGGTGCGCGCCGTGGAAATATTATTTACCTACATGCATACTTTTGACAGTTTAGACGTCGCAAAACGTGCAAATACTTACGTTATTATACTCCTTTATAAATAAAAGTCATATTATTATTAATTTACGAATTCATGACTACTTTATTCCTAACCACCTATTCCACCTCTGCCTAACCCTTCAGGGAATACTGGCGCGATGGTTTGTTATGTTATAATTCTCCCATTTTACCAACAATGTAGGTAAGCAATGTATAGTTATTACTGTTGAAGTATATTTTTTTTTAACCATGCGTAAAGGTATAATATCTTGTTCTACTAACTACCTACATGATAATCAGCCAGTCCGCTTGCAAAACGAAGTGGTGGGAAAAGCAATTATTGGTCTCTGCGCCATGGGTTTTGGGTTGTGTATCCGTGCGGGCGCATGGAACAAATATTTATATGACGTTCATAGGTAAGTTGTTCTGTGTCAGGCTATTTGTAATATGAAAATTTGTGTTTGCCAACGCACCGACAATACAGGAGAAGATCCCAGAGAGGTAAAAAGTTTAAATAAATGGAAACGTCCCAGAAAATAAATGAGCAAACATGCAAAATTAATTATATACCTATTTAGCTAAACCGATAAAAATTCTGCACGCACACACGTGTTTTTCAGTTTTAGTGCGCAAATGAATGATTTACGTTTAATTTTCATCTTAAAAAGTAACACCTTAACCAATTGAATTTGTTTTGCTTCAACTATGATTTCACATTATTATAAAATAATAACTCAGTCATCAGTATACCTATTACAAAAATTAAGAAACATTTTAACCTTCTACATAACTTAAGGAGCTAGATATACAGTTCATTGAACTTTCATGATATTTTCATGATTTCTTTTCATGACATAAAAATTAAAAACATGACTAAACATCACGCCTATATTCATCGAAGGTTTAACCGGGCATAAATCCAGACGTTGGGGTCTGAATGTATGCCCGGCTTCTACTAAAAACGTTAGAACTAAAAGAAATAAGACTGCTTGAGAATTAAACCCAGGATCACATAGTCAACAGCCGTGTTTGTGAATTTGTGACCCTTAGAGCAATAACTTTTTTTTATACCACTAAGATAACAAACAAGCATACAGCCCACCCAATGGTAAACGGTTACCGTAGCCTATAAAGACCCTTGTAACACCAGGGGTATCACTTGCGCCTTGCCGACCTTGTAAAATGAAAGAGAAATACTGTAGTTGGGTTGGCAGTATAAGGGTCAAATTCCCCCCAAACTGCCAACACAACATTTCCTCGCGGAGCGCTGGCAACCTTGCTCACCGTTAGGAACACACCACACCTCAAAGCAGTGTAACTTCACTTCGATTTTCTGCAAAGCGGAACTACCTCTAAGCACTAATAAGTCGAGTATTTTTTTTAGAACTATCAAATGGTTCCAAAAAGCTCAGCATAATGCTGAGCTTTTTAAATTCCTAATTTAAATTAGATCCCAACAAATACATGATGTATAATCTCGTGATCGTAAGTGAAAACCGATTTAAAATAAACAAATAACCTACAAAATCCAACCAATTTCAAATATTTATCGACAAAACACTAATCACAAAGGTCACTGATCTTAAGCCATGCGTTCACAATATACTATGTAGCAACTGACACATGATACATTTTGACACATAGGTGTAAATAGGCAAAGATATATATATACACACGTCATCTATATTATGTTACTATCATCATATGTATATTATGCTGATAGTAATAGTACCCTAATAGTAGTAGTAACCTAAATATTATTTTATTTATTGGAACGAAGTTCCTTATCGCGCGTTGTGAAAGGGAGCTAGACGGAAAAAATTCTTACGAAAAGTAGTCACGACACTTTTTTCGAAATTCAAATATTGTTGATAAGCATTCAAATATTATTGAGTGAATGACAATATTTGAATTTCGCGCGTTGTGAATTGTTGAGTGTATACAGGTTTTTTTATTTTTAATTATTAAATTTTAATGAAAGGAACTTCGTTCCATCCGGGTGTCCCTTGACACCTCTCAAGTTTTTTTTTATATTGTATATTTAAACCCGCCTCATTGATCTAGTGATGGGAAGCACCCTGCTACGCTAGAGGTCCTGGGTTCGATTCCCAGGTCGAGCAATATTGTTGAGTTTTTCTACGAATTGCAGCTGCGAGTTGGTAATAGAGTTGCCCCCTATTGCATGGGACTTATACATCCAAAAAAAAACTCATTCATACACCTTCCAATCACACACTTTATATACCTACAAGTCCACCACATGCTGGCCTAATGCGGGTTGGCAGACTACACACATGGCCTAGAAAATCTCTCAGGTATGCAGGTTTCCTCACGATATTTTCCTTCGCTGTTTAAGCGAGTGATAATTAATTACTAATACCCACATAAATTCGAAAAGTCAGAGGTGTGTGCCTTGCATTCGAACTCTAGACCTTTCGACTTGGTAGCCCAAAGGCTAGGCTATCTGTTTAACTGTACCTACTGATTATAATAATACTTCTAAAGTTTAAAGCGCCTCGTTCATTTTATTTAAGTGCCTGCAATTCAATTATAATTGTAGTGGAGGCGTTCCCCTTATTCAATAGCCTTTCGTGTGTTATAAATTATAAGAAAACTAGCTTCTACCCGCAACTTCGTCCGCGTACACTTTACCTGGATAAAAAGTATCTAATCGGTGTCTTCTGAAATTTTACAATTTCCTGCGCTATTTTCTTAATTTTTCTTTCCGAACCTTCTACAAAGTATTTGAAAACATAAAAAAATAGGAATGAAATCGGTAAAGTCGTTCTCAAATTCTCAAGATAAAAGGAAACAGGGATTCATTAATATATATATATTTATATATATAACAGTACGCGTATGGTTTTCAAGTTCTTGACGATTATAATGGACTTCCCAATCAACATTTAATCTGACAAAGTACCCGACTTAGAAAAAGGAAAAGAAGAAAAGTAAAAACAAAAGTACCTAGTTAAGCATTCGCTACCAATAAAAATTATACTAATAATGTACTTATAATAATAGTTTCTCTGAAAATTTCACCCTTATGCCTTTTATCATACTAATATTATAAATGTGAAAGTTTGGATGTTTGTTTGTTTGTTTATTTGTTACTCAATCACGCAAAAACGGCTGAACCGATTCGCATGAAATTTGGTACCCTAATAGTATGTGAAGTATAGGCAATTTTTTTATCCCAGAAAAATGTGGGAATATCCCGGAAATCTCGAAAAACGGATATAGGAGAACTACTTACGGGATTTGAATGAAATTCCATACACACATAGTATGTGACCGGGAATATCACATAGGATATACTTGACCCCAGAAAAATGTGGGAATTCCCAGAAAACTTATGTAGGAGACATACTTACGGGATTTAAATGAAATGTTGGTACACTAATAGTTTGTGATTGGCACTGGCATATTAAATAAGTACTTCTTTTCTCGGAACAAAGCGGGACTTTCCCTAACATTGATTACTTCTTATCCCATGAATACAATCCGACAACAATTGTGTAATTAGTTACACAATTGTTGTCGGATTGTACTAGACTTAGGTCTAGGCGTACGAAGTCGTGGGTAAAAGCTAGTCTTGAATAAATTTCAATCGTTGAGTCCCTAAGAACCTCCTAGGGTCTCCATTTATATGATAAGTACAATTCTTTTGGATTCCGCATTTTTTATTATGACATCATTTTTTATCCGGAAGAATTTCATTAGCGTCTTTGCAAGATGTTGCCGACGCCCAGATGAAAGATGCTGGTCACTTTGTTAACACTTTTTATATTAAATATTCAAAAGTAGTTATACCATTAAATGTATGTTGTCAAGAAAAAATTGCAAGGTCCAACGTTGGTGTATTTATTAATCTCAAGGACTTTTTAAACACTTGTAAAGGGAAATTGATAAATCGTGTTATGGATGCCGACGTCGACGACGGCACGGATAAGCTATTAAAGATTTAAGGTCTTATCTGTGATCGTATTTCGAAAGCGGCTAGACTAATATTGATTGTTTTGTTTATTGAGACGTAATGGATAATGAACAACTCCATATTTCTATTGTGCTATTTGCTGTTTGTCCCGTATGGATTCCTTATAGTTTCAATAAAAACATAACATCACGCCTGTATTCTCCGAAGGGTTAGGCAGAGGTGTAACCATATTTCAACAATACACCCACATTTCAACAATATGTTTAGTTCCCATCTGAGGAGCGAGCCTATTTTCAACCGGGCACAAGTCCAAACTCCTAGGTACAGACGCCAGCAAGTCAAGCTCTCCAAAACTGACAAATTTTCCCAATTCAAAATGAACCTTATTACTTTGCATTAAAGTTGAAAATCTATCAAAGAGGTAGCTTGGTGTGCGGGCCTCTGTACTATTGAGAAGTTCATAGAAAAACCCAATAACACTACGCGACTGGTACACTGGAGGTCCAGGGTTAGATTCCGAGGAGTAGCAGTTACGCTTACGACCACTAGGCTGATGATGCAGTTTCAAATACTAAAGGATTAAGAAATAGGACGTAGAGTTTCCTCTAATATGGCTGGGATTTCTCAAAAATATAAGTGGTTGTTACCAATTTGGTAGGTATCTCAGGTCTATAAATACGACTCACAATCACTTTCAAGTCTCCTCATTACGTTTCAACGTCTAAATCGTTCCTTCAAGTAGTTAGATGTAGTTGGTTCAACAAAAGTTTTCCCTTCAATTGCCGTAAAGCTTCCAAGCGCACTACTCTCCGTCCTTTTCCCACTCGAGTAACGTGACACCTTCTGCCCACCTTAACATCATTAGCAAAGTTGTATATAGAAGCCTGTTGTTTATTCAGTGGTCAGCATCAAGTTCTGTTGGTTAGAGCGGGACAAAGGACAGTAAAACTTCGTCTTTTATTTAGTTGCAAGCGATACTTACTCCAGAGAATTTATCTCCGAGGCTATAATGGAAATTATTCATGCTCTTTTGTCTGTTGTATAAGTCCCAGGGGTATACAACCTAAGGGCTGGGAACAATACTTTTAGAAGGATACTTTGGTGGTAGACACAAAGAGTATACACTCGAAAAGCAACTACATGTTTTAAAAAAAATAGTCTCCGAAGCTCGTTATCATAAGCTAAATATACTCATATAGACGAGTAAATTAGATTAAGATTGGACATATTTAAAATTGATTGTACTCAAGACAACAATCTTGAGTACGAAGTACAAGAAAGCTTAGTTACCTTAGATAACTAATAAAATTAATGAACGGCGGAGCTTCCAACCGCCCCAAGATGGAAACTCGAGCACTTGGAATTTTCATTCTAATCAAATGAAAAATACCAGTCCAAGTTGGCTTTACTTCCTATTTTGCATGCAGGCAACGTTATTTATTTTTTAATTACATACAGTATGGTAACAGTGAGGGGTTCGTAGCTAAATAATAACTACGCTGATCAACCGATCTGCAAGGTTAAGCTGCGGGCTAGCCGCGGTCAGTTTGTGGATAGGTGACCATTCTTAACACATCGAGACCCCTCCGTGCCTCGGAGAGCACCTAAAGTTGTCGGTCCCGGTTGTCATACGAACATCTATGAGAGTAGTAAGCGGTAGTCAGAAACTTAAAAAGCCTGTCAACTTGTTCTATATTCATGATATCGGTATTACCCAGGAAAATACGTTGCGGAGTTCTAATGGAGGTCGCTGCGTGTAAAATACTGATATTCAGTCGCATCTACTTAGACTGGAAGTATGGTAACTATAACATTATTTTGAAAACTTATTTTACGGTCTCTGAGTACTAGGGTCAATAATTTACCATACATTCAATATCTAACAAACTTTAAACTCCCTTAATTTAGAATTTAAATTCTAAATGAAATAACTGTCATAATGATGACAATTATAAAAAGATAACGGTATCCATTCCAGTAATATTATAACTTATTCCCTTTTACGGCACCCAAGGGAAAAGATGACCTAGTTACCAGGGGACCAGATGGCATTCGGAACTAAGGGCTGTTTTTTGTGCCCTTTAGAAAAAAGTAATATGGTTGTATGTCACACGATACAATTTATAGTAAAGGAAATACATAAAAACTCCTATTTTGGTTTACTTTGTCAAATTAAGTATAACATTTACAACAACATAATTATGAGGAGTGACTGTTCAAAAAGGCCTATTGGACATACCTATTGTATTTTTTTTATTTTTGATGTCATCTATTTTAGTATGTTGAATACTACCATTTCACCATATAAAAACAAGCTAAAAGGCCTATTTCTGATGCTAATCGTAAGGTGAAAAATGCGATACTGTTCAAAACGGACTAAATTTAGGCTGTAATTTTAAAAAATAACTGTCAAATTACAGGTTTTTTTTGTTTGCCGAAAATTGCATAAGATGTATCTAGTCCCTTTTGAACAGTCACTCGTCATATATATCTACATATGTACTAGTGATGTACTAATGTACACCCAGTTCGCCGTTATTTTTAGGTCCCATGTAATAGAGGGCGAACCTTTAACTGAGCACAAATCCAAACTCCGAGCTGCTACTGAGAATTTCATAGAAAAACCCAATAACATTTTGCTCTACTTCGGAATTGAACCCAGGACCTCTAACGTAGCAGTCGCGCTTAGGACACTACGCTAATGAGGCAGTATTAGTATTTACTAATATCGAAAACTCAATTTATGACTCTTGAACAGTATTAAAAAGTAAAATTTATACTTATTTTACATCGGCTTTCAAATAAAAATCAGCAAATAGACAATAAAGAACAGGCAGTAAGTACTTCACACCGGGGCTACTCAACCTGTACGTGTAACAAGCTCAAGTCCGACCGTGCATGGAGTAGGTACTGCTCTCACCTCCGGGACGGTTCTGCCAAATACCAGCTGGAGGCGTTGGAGTCTATGGAGAGGAGAGTCAGAAGGCTTATTGGCGGCGATGAGCTTATCAACAAAAAGCTTCCAAGACTGAACATCATTGTAGGGTGGCAGGCTTGTCGGTCTCCTACTGGATACATTTCAGAGAATGTGCATCAGAACTGCACGATCTAATTCTGCTATCTGCTTTTTACCCCCGAACAACCAGGCAAATATCATTACAGTCATGGTGGAAATTCCCGAAACCTACAGCCTAACCTAAGCGTTTTGCTTCTTATTCCTTATCCGTACAGCGAGGGAATGGAATCAGCTGCCCGAGTCTGTATTTCCTGATGTGTACAATTTGGGGGTTGTTTCAAGTCATGAATGAATAGGTATCTTCTAAGTAGGCATGCTAAATCTTAGACCACATTGTCACTTACCATCAGGTGATATGAGATTGTAGTCAAACGCTAACCTATCGCTTATAAAAAAACAGTCGTTGAAAACAGAACATCTGTTTTGTGGTTGACATGTATGCCATCGACAAAGGCATCAAACTTTTAACAGCCCTACTCTTGCGTCAGGGGTTGAAAACATAAATCCATTTCGGGCGCATTAAGCGTTATTTCCACCAGTCTACAGTAATAGGATACCTAAGTACCCGCACCCGCCCAATCTCGTATTTACAAAAGGCCGTTGCTTTTATTAAAGCTTACCCTAAACTCATATATTTTAAGCATTCCTATAAACACTTTCATTATTTTGTGTGTTTATATCTTTTATGATTTCATAAAATATTTTTCTGTTTGTATAGAGACGCTGCTTTTATAAAAGGTCTCTGACTCAAGAATTATGGCCTCATTTTCTGTACAGAATGGAAAATAATTTTAAGGTTGTTTAGAATAGTATTTTAAATAAGCTCATATTATATATACAGGGAAATATGGTACATTTGCAGAGGTCCTTGCTGGGGCGTAGTAAATGACGGGTCCACAGACCATAGAGTAAGGGAAGGGAAGTGTTTGGCGTTAATATGAGTCTGACGTACTTCGTCTTCTTCTTCTTCGTGAGTCTTACGTCACCTCTGCAGGTGGTGGATGCCTTAGGACGAGTTTACGCACTATAAAAAGGGAAGTCTCTATTAAGATTTCAATGATCCGTACTATATCCCTACTTATAAAATACAAAATTAACTCTTTCTCTCTCTTTACCTGTGTATTACGCTTTCAGGCCTAAACAGCTAAGTCGATTTTGATTGATGAAATTTGGTACAGAGATAGATTAGACCTTGAAAAAGGCCATATAGGCGTATGCCATGTATAGACAAAATGTATATTTTGTCTCAAAAAGCCCATTGGAATGCGGGTGAAACCGCGGGCAACAGTGAGTTTCTAATAAAATATACTAGATGTAATAAGTAAAGACACTTACTGAATGTCGGGGTCTATCTAGATATGAAATAAAGCAAATTACTTTTTATGTGACGTTGACATCCGCTACTAAGATGGACCTAGTGATACAGAAAACACGTGTAACATGGATGCATATTATTATTTCTATTGCAATAAACAAGAACAAATATTCAATGCAGAACACTGACACTGAGATGCTTACCTATTGCATCATTCAAACTGCGGTTGAAACTTGAAACCCGGAAGGCTGACTTATATTGAGTCTATTGCGACTGGGGATTATGTTGGACTAAATCTGTGTAATCTTCAATAATAATAATAAATATTGATTTACAACATCACATAACGAGTATCAAAGTCTTAGTCGTACAAGTAACATCACGCCTGTATTCCCGCAAGGAAGGCTCTAGTAACAATTATAAAGCACCTTACACATTATACATCATTATAACATTTCTGTTTTAATTTAATGTACAGACGCCAGCACATCAAGCTACCACAATCTGTCAAATTTCTTTGATCGATTTTCAACTTTAACACAAAACGATAAGATTCATTATTAATTGAGAAAATTTTACAGTTTTGGATAGCTTAACCTGCTAGCATCTGTACCTAGCTGTCGAAGATTTGTTATATTAGTATTTTTTTTAATGTGAATATAGTTGTTTGTTGTTGTTGACCTTTTGTTTTTTGGCAGCGAGTTGTAAAGCTGTACTCATTCATATTTAACATGTTTCTTTCCGTGGTAGGTTCTCGTTTTCTAAGTAATTTGCCCGCCATGATGAACGTGATTGTACTTCATAATTTTATTGTGAAAATTATGTCTACTTCAATCTAACTTTTCAAATTAATATACCATGGAAATTGATTTCAATAACATCGTCATACAACTAAAATCTTAAAAAGAATTTCTTATATAGTGAATTGTGTGAAGTAATCAACTCATGTGAATTCTCCACCTTTCTATTAGGCTATTTATTTTTTTATTGAAATTTTTAATTCATCATTTGTGAGAATTTCAATTAATTAATGAGACCGTGACCCTCGCAGGGTCGGAACGATGGTTTTTATTGTGTCTGTGTATTGATGATTCTTGACAGGTCAATATTCCCATTATTCTCAACATATACGATACAGATTTTGATCATATTTACATGTATTGTGTTTTCACCAATTTGGCCAAAACTTCCAAGCAACGGCGCACGCTATCTGTTTTCTTCGTTCTTTTTCTCAGTGTTGCCAAAGTTAAACTATAATTATCCAACATTGCCCATTCAGCCAGTAACTTATAACCATTATTATATTGTCTCATCCATATAACTTGCCCGAAACTCAACATAATTTTAAGTAACTGCTGCTTGCATACTTATTTTAGATCCGTTTCGATAAGCGATAAGTCAATGAAAACCGAAATAATAGTTAAACAATAATGAACATAATACTATACAGGTTTAGGTAATAAAAATAATCATTCAATTTACTTTTCTCAGCAGTTTCATGCATACTTGACCGAATAATTGCTATTAAAATTAAACAGCAACTATACTAACAATGTTTTTAGCGTAATCTGGTAAAGAAATTCTTTAGCAGAATATAGGTAGGTACTTTTGATCCTTTAAGCGCGGATCCGCCACTCGGCAGAAATTATGTAACAATTTTTGTTTAACTTCTTATTTATTACTTTTTAACAAACCAGTACCGAGATATTCAACCTGTAAAATTATTTTGGAGGAACTCTGCGATTGGCATAAAGAACCAACAATATAGACTCGCACCATAGACGACTAGTTGCCTAGTAGTTCTTTAGAATTACGTTCGAGAAAAGAATTATATAATAGAAGTAAAGATCATCCAGATCATATCAAGATATCGAGATATCAAGAATACATCACACTAATTGTGTATTTATTTTTGTCTAAAAAGCCAATCACGAAAAAAGCTTAGGTACTTTGTGGAAATGTATATAATATTTATAAATACAAACTTTCTCTGTAGCAGATATTCCATTAATTGTAAAACTGTAATACTCTCTGCATTTTCCCGCTGCGTATAAGCTAGACGTAAATAATCTGAAACGGGAAATAGAGTTGTGACACAACTAGGAGGATAGGGCCAGATGCATTGCGATGGTCTCGTTCAGATTATACTTGTTTATTTCTACTTGTAAAGAACTTTACAGAACCGGATTAAACCAGACGCAAGTAGGCCTTTTTTCGAATGCGGATTATCCTCATGGATGGTCTGTATGGGAAAGTTGCAGAGTACCTATGTCTGACTCATACTAATTAAAACTCGTGTTTACTTGCCCAACCTACTATATCTTGGTATTCTGGGTATTTGTGCCTGTGGGTATAAGAGTTAGGGGAGGTCATTACCCAACAGTGGAACACAAAAGAGGCTACGTAAAGACGATTAAAAAATAATATATAAGAAATAAAATCTAATAAATACTCTTGCTCCTAGGCAAAATCTAATAATTAATGCCTAGTGACAAGAGATGTATTCGCTTTACAAAATACTGGTTTTTAGGCCCTTTTTGATAGGTATCAAAAAGGGCCTAAAAACCAGTATTCACAAAGGGCCAAAACATCGATAACAACGAACGAAGTCTATTTTCATACAATTCAACAAAAGCCCTTTATTGATTTAATTCTTGATGCTAAAACTGTAAACGATAGGGAACTGAAATCCGGACGGGTTACTAGGCCAAAACGGTATACAAACATCAATTATAACCAACAAAGCCGAAATACTATCATATGGTACCCTGCACTCCACACTATGAATGTTTATTTTTCTAAGCATATTTACAACTACCGATAAGTGTAACCGCGCCTTTATAATCACCAATATTTGAGTAGGTTTGTTTTCATAATACACCTTAACGCGACATACGTAACTAAATTGCTAACACAATTGACAAAACCATTGTTCTTAAGCGCCGGAATATGCGATTTTAGACTTTCTTTCTTTCCGGTCACGGCCGTCACGAATCCCATGACCGTGCCAAGTGGCACAGAGAAGGCAAGTGCGGTTTTTAGTAATAGGAGTCCGACATACTTCCCCGAATTTTCCGTACGATAAAAAAGGCCTTCTTTTTTTAACAAATTCCAATTTACCTACCAAAAAGATTCGTGCAATTTGCGCAAATAATCTAAGAGAAAGAATATCAAGTCTTTCCAAGATTACTTTCTGACAGCCAGATATGGGGAACGCCAATCGCCAAACGCCAATTGTTGAGGGTATGATACAGCAGACGATATTTTCATCGATATAACTACATTTTATCTATTTAGCTCTTTTTGCAGTTGGGTGGAGGGAACAGTTAAAATGAAACACCAACATTAAGTTTAATATTTAGCCATACATTTCATAAATTTATTTGTTAATTATAACTCAAGTAAAACTGCCTTTTAACCAGTTTATCATAAGCGTTCGTGACTGTTACGCTTGACATCCCGCGTTCGTTCCTAGGTAGAGTACTATTAGGCTTTTCTTTGAAATTATCAATTGCAGCTCGGAGTTTGCATATTATGTGCCCAAATGGCAATAGGCTCGCACCCTGTTACATGGGACCTAAATATACTGGTAAACTGTGGGTGGACATTAGTATAAAGGGTATGTTATATTGACAAAATCAGAACTCAAGATGTTGATCACTTTTATTTGATTGAATTTCCTCGATAGAAAATGCGACTATAATAATATAATCAGCAAATCAAGCATCAACGGTGACCAGCCGAAACCAGTGAACCTAAAGTAACGCAGAATATATATATATATATAATATATATATCTTGAACTTACCAACCTTCGCTTTATTGTTTTCAGTAAGTAATAGGCCAATTTATTACTGTCAGCTGGGCAACATCAACGAGTTAATTAGTTTTCTCGTCTCTTCTTCTCTTAGAATAAGCAACGATTTTCATACCGACGTTACACGCTTTAGAGACACCGTAACATGGGTATCCATGCAGTTCTTAAAGATAGGACACCTGCTCTTCCCTGCTAGGGAGTTTTGTAAACATTATTCCTTCAAGAATATGATTAGAAGCATCTTTGCCTGCTTAAGTGCTTATAACGTCATTGTGTTCATCAACTGGGGAACTAAGTGATGCGTCTTATCTCATGAAAAGCTATGGCTGAGCTCTGCCATGAAACGATACAGAAGATACCCAACGATAACCCTCTACATAAAAGTAGTTAACGAAATAAATTCACATAGTAATACAGTTTTATCCTTTTGGTATTCCATAATCAAATCCAAATGCTTAAATGGTAACAATTTTAGTAAATTCCTTTTGAAAGAGCCGCCAATAAATCGAATTACAAAACATGGGCAGCGATTTAAAAGCAGTAAATTTGTATTAAGTGAAGGTGACTAAACTTTACCAATTAACATCTTTAACAGCGCTTAATTAAATTAGTGTAAAGACAGGACCAGTACAGGAGCGTAATCATTGACACAAGGGAGGACTTTACCTAGCTGTGAGTGAAGTTGGTCTGTGAATATTTCTTTTAGAAAATATTTATATAAATATGCAATAATTTATCGATACTACCCAAAGTCAATAAAATTCTTCGACACTTTTTTAGCGTAGAGTATTTTCAGCGTACGTCGAGATTGGGAACAAAGAGATTTGGGCGGTGAATGATGATAGTGCTATAAATCCTAGTTAACGGATATCCTTTATTTTTCACTCACATCCCAGGGGGCTTTTTGAGATGAAAGGTAATTTATGTCCATCTCCAAGGTCCAATCTATTTCTTTACCAAAATTCATCAAAATGGTTTCAGCGGTTTAGGCGTGAAAACGTCACAAACTGACAATGTTATTTGCGCATTTATAATATTATCATCATCATCAACAATTAATTTATTGTTCCACAGCTGGGCACAGGCCGCGTCTTATAATGAGAAGGGTTCAGCTATAGTCCATTTATATTATTAATATTTTAAACTAACGGGCCAATGAAACTCGTCAACTTTTATTTATTGAATATCTGATCTAACAGAGTAATATCAATTTCACAGCGCAGTAGCCGATATAACCCATCTGTTTGCAGCATTTGTAATATTTCTAGAAAGCCATAAAACGTAATTCATTAAACTAACAAAATCAAACACCAGAAAAATAAACTTAATCTTATTTTCTGCAGAGGCTAGACTAGGTCCGAAATGCCTAACGGACAAATTGATATTTTCCTAAATTGCTGGGAGAAGCAATTTAGGAAAATATCAATTTGTAGTTAGAATTGTAGTTAGAATTGGGAATTATCTGAATTGTGCTATGAGAAGCCTCTCTCACAACAAATTTGCTGGCTGTACCTACCCATAATCGTTGTTTAAATTGCTATTTAGTTCAGGTATAAAGCAGGAAAGCCTTGGCCTTACCTAATAAGCTAAGTTCATATGACGGACCATACTTATCTGTCTGTCAAACCTGTATTCCACAACGCAATTTCAGATCCTCAATTGTATTTGCTGTTAAAATTGTGTCTCCAGCCAACATGGAGCTGACCTAACGTGAACATTGAAAATTATATCAACGGAAGGAATTCGCTTAGTTCGCTAGACCCCACAGATGGGGACTAGGCTGTGCCTGGCAACAGGTGCTCAACAAACTGTGATATAGATACAGGTCAATAACTCAGCCATGTTACCAAAAAACAAAGGGAGTGCTTACAACTACTTATAAAAACTAATAAGAGCAAACTTCACGTGGCGTTGTTGTCTAAGGGTAGGTGCCGACAATAAATAATTCATCCATACATACCTAATATGACGTCAAACTGACGAATACGACGGCTTCAAGCTTCAATATGATTAACTCTAGTACGTACTCAAGTTTATTGGCTAAACTACTTGATACTGTGTAAGTAATTTATGAGTGTTCCAAAAAGCTTGTATTCCCTTAAGATACAGCAAAAATGCTTAAGCGAATGTAAGTCAGTCGCAAATACTACTTAATATATTCCCTTGTAGCGCGCAATTTCACTACAAACGATTCTCTCTGGACGCATTAATTGACTCCTAAGTATTATTTTACCATTAACGGATTCATCGCCATGTTGGTAATTAATCTAATGACAAACCTCGGACATTGTATTCGGGTTAAAAGGACACGACACGAACATGCGACAAAATCAATTATTACGGACGATCATCCAAACGACAATGGGATAAGACATTTTACCCAATGATCGTCATTCAATTTATACGGAGCGGGTGATTCGAATATGATTATCGAAAGTGGGATTGCATTACCAAAATAGATTTTTCATTTATGCCTGAGATGTTTGGACTTTTTTATATGGTGACGTATTTAGTATTCAAGAATTTAGTCAGCCCTTTAAAAAAGAACTGGTAAGTTACTCCATTCCAAAGATACATTTTTAAAGTATGTGCATTGTTAACAACAGAAAAAAAATAGGTAGATGAGCCATCAAAAACTATTCTGCGTTCAAAAAGCTCTAGTTTCAGAATAATATAATTGATTCATACAAATTTCAATTTCCAATAAAAGGCGTCTATATATGAATGGACATTTTCGTCCTTGACAAGAGACTGGATTAACGATCTACTCCAGCGAGAGGAGGTAAGAAATAAATGATATTACCAGAACTTATTAAAAATTAAAACGCTAAAAAAGATCTGGACTCTACTTAATTACTTACACTTACTAGTGAGAATTGGATGAAAGCAACTAATTTTTTGTTTAACAAAACCGTGAATGGAAAATGCTTTTCAGGAAAGCTACGATAGAAATGTATTACGTAGATAACGTGGAACAGGATTGTAAAAATATTTTCTATGTATTCGTCCTGCGTAGGCGCATTTCACTTTATATTTTGTTTATTATTTTTTTATTGTGATAAGATGACAATCAAGGATACGGGGCGCGTGATGGTAACCGCAGCCAGCAAACACCGTTGTCGTCTTGAGAGCTCAGTTCACTACATTGCCCTTCATATCGGACATGACACAGCATACTATTACTTAGCGGCAAACTATTTTCACTGCGGTGGTACCCCAGACGAACTCTGCAGCATCAGCAGAGCCTACCAAAACTTTTGCATCGAGCAGGGTCATGGTCGTGTTCGTGAAAACCAGTTTTGCGGTCAGCAACCGGATTTGCGGTGACAACATGCATTGCATTGGAAACATCGTATTCAGAAGGAGAAATTCTGGTACCTACGTAAAAAAATTTCTAAATATAATTTCGATTTAGTTTCAATGTCGTAATATCAACATTTACGAAACTGAGACTAGTTTAGAATTGTATTTTGAATATTCTTTAGGTACCAGAATTAATTAGCCACACCACCACCGCCGCCGCCCACAAAGAATTAACAAAATAGTGTCACAAATTTAGGAATTGTATCATCGCCTCTGTAAATTAATTCCTATTACAAAAAATGATTTTAGCAATTTCACAGCCCTTCTAAAAATATTCAAGTTGTCTTCAAAATAATATGACAATTACGTCTTGGAAATGGCATATTCTCTGATCAGCTAATCTTCTATCAACTATTCGTTAATAGTAATTCATGTGCAGTTTGATAGCTCGCGACTAGTCACGAAGTTGACTGCCCATGGTGAACAAATATATGGGTTACAGACTCTTTGTTTTTGAAATGCACCCACAATACTGAAGAAATTTTAGGAATTTCTACGTTTAAAAAAAACAATTCACAAGCTTCTATCGTCGCTCATTGCCATTATGTATTGACGAGGGCTATTAGTTATGATGATAATGAAATATTCGATAAAATAAGACTTATATCTGGATTACGAAATTGTTCACTCATTAATTTACTAATGAGAAGGAAGACCAATTTCGTATTTTTTTACATCTAGTCTAGTTTAGTAGTTCATTAATAAATAGTCCTAGTTATTAATTTAATGGGTTATCTTATCTTACTTCGACTAGGTGTGATTTTTGTGTTGTCCCCAGCCTTGAGCATTCCTTACTCTACAAATACGTGGTTTATGAAAGCGTCTAGCTCACTAAGAGGAAGAAACCTGTAGTCTTCTGGCTTGGGGTATCCGTTGCCAAGAAGGCTCATTCGATTCATCCCCAGAACGTCACAATCACACAAGATGTGCAGCACATCTTGATTCTTTGAATTTACCACAAGCTTTACAATTATTATTCAAAGCCAGTTTCATTTTATAGAGCATGTCATAATATAGATAATGCCCTGTGAGGGCTCCGATCGGGCTTTGTTCCTTCTGTTATTAAAAATTAATTTAAAGGCTCGTGTGGTGCTGCTGCCGTGAAATTGTCGTGACTGCTATTGCCCTAGGCTATTGCACCACACCTTTTTGTTTTACATATCTGTATAGTCCTGCAAGGCCTTATTGATGGTACATTGTGGTAATCCCATACATGGTTCTGGTCGAATCTTGACATTTTCCGATCCGGTTCTAGCTAACTCATCGGCCTTTTCATTCCCCTTCATTCCTTCATGCCCTGGTACCTACTAGATTTAAGTTTGCAGGAGATCAGGGCCTTTAGTGACGCATGGCTGTCACTTAGAATGTAGATGGTGTTGATAGGTTAACAAGTCCTGTATATTTTAAAGTAGGCTTGAGCATATTCTACTATGTCGCCAGATTCTTTACTATTTGGTTTGGAATAGGAAGCCAATGAACTTCATGATGGAAGAAATAGTGAAAACCTAAACATGACATGTAATATAAATAGAATCGCATAAAATTAATGATTTTTAACCTGAAAACGAACATTATTCTTATACACAATAACGGTCAGACACAAAAATCCAACTAATTCTACTAATACCTGTTGAGTTTATAGGTACGGTGAACGGGCAAAGACACACATGCCTAATTCCTAGACCTGCTCAATAGGGCACTTACAGTAAACTGACTTCACGTAAATATTAGCTTTACCTACTCTCAACCAAAACAAACTCTACGTAAGGAGTGTGTTATCAAACAAAGCTGGAAGCTGCAAGCTTATTGTTTTCACACTCTTGTCTCATTAAAAGGCGAGCGAGCTAGCTACCAAAACAAAAATAATTCTCAGCAAATAGATGTTGACCTCATAATTCTGGACTCCCAAGTTCCAATTTAGGAATCTTGGTCACATTTATTTATAGTATTTCTTGCTGAACAGTAGTTTTATTGTGCTATGCGTCATATTGGCAATTCCTTTATTTGTATTTCGCCAGATGTGTATATTTCTAATAAGATTCTCACAGTAAGAACCGTTTCTTAGCTTCAGCTACCGTTATATGATAGAAAACATTATGTCAACAAAAATCCTCTGTTTATATTTTAAGTATGCTTACAGTTTCTGAAATGAAGCTTCATTAATTTTCAATTCCCAATGTGGTTCATTTATGTAAAATATTTATTTTTCATTGTTATGTGATCAGGATTCAGTAGATAAAGAAAAAAAAACAAAAGGTTCCTGACCTGCTGATTCTCATTCCGTGACCTGGAGCTAGGCACATTGGGCCGTTCCAACAGCAGCAGTTCAGTGAGAACTATGACACCAAACACCGTAAAGAACATGATGAAGATGAAGAAACTGATATTGGCGCGCTCTTTGGCGCGGGAAGAGGCCGCGTGCGCGCGCCACTTCATCGCACCGGCACTGAACTCGCATGAGCACTAGGAAAACAGTGGCCGCTTACGCGCGCGCCACACGACTGAATCACCAGGATCGGAGCACCATACCGCCGCGCGCTTCGCAACCGCGTGCCGCGTCAAAACACAACACGACGCCTTCCCACACTAACGAAACACGCAATGGTGGATTGACAGGACTCCACTCAATCGGGTTGCAAGCTCAAGGAGAGCTTTCCGTACCCTTGATAGTTTGACACACTGATTACCTCTTATCCAAACAAACATATTTTGAAACAACGTTTACGTTTTCGGTCTATATAAAATTATAAAAAGGAAAAACACTGAAAGCTTTCACGTTATTACTGAAAATTACTATACGTGGCTTTAAATGGCTAATTAAAATTTTAATCTGAACAAAGTCTGTCAGGCGACGTCTTTATAATTTAACCTTCGACACATGATTGTCACATAAATAATGTAATGTTTTCCACCACGAATGCATTCGGTGTGGTGAATAGCAACCCAAATTAGTAGGGATCGGTTACGCATGCGCGCCCCCGCCCTACGTTCAATGACTTGACGCTCAATGTAAAGTGTCTAGCTATACAAGGAGATTGTATTTGGCCTATCAGCTGTCGAATGCACCCCTACATCAGCCACGATGCGTGTAGGAATTTCCGCTACAGAAAATATCAAAATACTATTGGGAAGGATTTTTAGATCGATGATTTCTTTTCAAAGGATTCAATAAATAAACCAAAGAGGGCTCATAAATATTCATAGGACATTGTTTCCTTGATTGCGTTGTGGAATTTGTGACCAATTTTAAATTAATTGTATGATAATTCGGAAATTTTGAATAATCATGAAAAAGGAGAATTAACCTAGGTACAGCTTAAAATGTTTGCAGAACAAAAAGGTGAATTTAAGGGCACAGTGACAACTGTTACTCTTCGCATATTTCTTTCCGAAGTAAGTACATTGGAGTCAACTTGAGATGTTGCTGAATTTTATTTATTTATTTTACTTTAACTAAAAAATATGAATGTATTATACAGACTACCTTATCTGACTCTACAGCCCCTTTTTTCTATTTACTTCTTATTAGCAGTTCAGAATTTGGATTTGTACCCGATTAATGACAATAGGCTCGGCCTAGGGCGCGAGCTTAGGTATTGTACAAACGTGATAGTTAGATATGCTGTCTTCTACGGTCCTATAGTAATTGACAAAATCAATATTCTAAGAATTTACCTGACTATATCTAGTTATAATTTTTTTTTAATTTTTGCAATTTCCTGTACAATGTTTTAAATTTTTTTCTTTCATAAGAACCTTCTCCTGACAATAAATAACACAACAAAAAAATAATTTGCGAAAATGTCCCATCCGTTCACGCGTGATGCGATGACCAAGGGAAATGGAGATTCATTAATATTAAGATTATAATCTGTCATAGTTACAACTATTTGTTCCGTGCGGGATTGACCCCACAAATAACGCAGAAGCGACATTTATGACATAATGTATAAAGGATATTTTTCAACAGAAAAGATTCCTCAGACAATACTTTTACATAATAACACAGTCGTAAAAAGCGTAGCTAATCGGCTACGGCGTAGAACCCGAACTTCCAAGCAGATTGGTGGACAAAACGTACGTGATACAAAAGCTCTAAAACTATTACTGAATTAATTCATTCAATTCTACGAATCTGTAAAGTCTCCTCTTAGAATTTAGGACGGCTAAGTGATAGTCCTTCACACTGACCTATAGCGGGTTGGCACAATGCACACTTTCCGACGTGCAGGTTTCTCACTGCGATATTCATTAAAAAATATTTGTTCATATGACGACACATTTGGCGCAGCGGCGGAACAATCGGCTTCTGTGCCACGGCTTGTGGGTTCGATCCCCGCACGGAGCAAATATTGAGCCGGATCGACGGGATTTTAGTCCTTCGGTCTAAGGACTTCGCGTGTCGTTATATAGTGCGGTTTTCTAGATAAACGGCAAGTGAAGTAAACTTTATCAGTGTCATTGTGGAAACAGCGTCCATTAGCTTAGCATAGCAGTGACTTTTGTGGTAGACTTTAGAAGCAGCTTTTGACAGTTGAATCAGCGAGTTTATAACTCACATTAACAGCAACGCGCCGTACACATCTAGCGAGGTACCGTTCAGCATCAGTGGTCGTAAAGCTCACACTTAGCAGCCTTTACCTCTTAGGTCGCGACCCTAACATTTTGGTTCTCATTCGAGCCGGATCGCTGAAGAGGTTGCTCCCTCGCTGTGTGATACTGCTGCTAAGGGCTAACTTTACAAACTAATTCAGCAATTATATTAGGTATTTCTGCCACATGTAATATTATTGTCGTTTTTTTTTTTCAATATTTATTTGCAGCTCTAGTACTATAAATATCACTGCGACCACAGTCGGTCTATTATGATTGCCACTAGTTGAGTTAAAATTCACGGCTATCGCTGATCGTGCGAGAGCCATTCCCGTGATCCCACCATTAAGCAGAAGGTGGAATATTAAAAAAACTCTGAAGCTACTAAACTGCAGGATTTGCTTAGAGGTAAGTTCTTTAATTTAATCTGGGCTTACTATTTGTTCCTATGAGCACTGCGCTTGTGTATTTCGATTTGTTTTGCAAACTTAACACCTATTTATATTTTTAGGTACCTACTATTGAGCTTATCTATATATAGAAAGGAAGACGCACGCTTATGTTCCTGAATAAGGTACCCTAAAGTTTGGGTTTGTTTGAGTTACCTACCTATTATTTAATGACCTACTAATTTTAACCAGAGGGAGAAGTTGGATAGAGGTATTTTATAGGTGGTTTTGGTTCAAACTATCAACTTAATCCCATAAAATTACTTACAAGGGCGAGTGAGGCGTATTATCACTAACCTGTCACTAGTACCAACTCAGTAGCTGCTAATGAGAACTTTTCATAAGAAAGAACTAGAGTTCTTCCATAGCAAAATTACCTGAACTTCTTCTTTGCTTGACCTGGTAATCTAAATCTCACGTTCAGCAGCCGCGCTTGAGACCACTACAACAATGAGACATTTAATTATCGAAGACAATTACGACCAAAAGTAAATAAGTATACTATTTGTGTCCTTTTGTGACTTAACATTGCTATTTTTTTCCTACAATTATCTATAGGTACCTACACCGGCAAAATTAAAGGGGTATAAAGATGCCGATGATTTCTCTAGTTCAATTTTCTCTGAGAGGCCAGCAGTCAGCACATCAAGCTACCACAATCTGTCAAATTTATTTGATTCATATTCAACTATATGCAAAGCATATAGTTGAGATATCTTGACCTACGTTTATTACCAGATGGTAGTTCAAGTCTACTGAACCGCACTGTACTGTCTCCGTACAAATAATAAATTGCCTGCTTGATTAAATTATGCCAATAATTATTGGGAACGCTGTAGTCAGTTTGAAGCTGCGAATATGAACTATAAATTTTTGTTTGTTTATTCGTCGTCAGTAAAATAAAATTGATTTCACGAATTTCACTCACTGCCCGTTTAGTTTTGGTAAATGCATACCGACATGGTGTCTCGAAACATAACTGTCAAAATGACATTCAGAAGACAGCTGACAGCGTCGAGCTGTGAAAGAGTGCAAGTCAAAATCGTTCCTAAAATTTTTGCTTTCCAGAGGTGGATTTTCAATAAATTAAACAATGGCCAAAGAAGAACGTCCTAAAGATGACAATTTATTTAGAGCGTTCATGAGTGCCGTTTACAATACAATCGATGCGCCAGTAACACTTTTCAGAGGTAAAAATCATTACAGATTTTATACGTTTATTGTTATGTAAGTGCGTATGCGAATTTATTGTTGTTGTGCTTCAGAGAAGGTTGTGGAGCCGAACCAAACGAAGTACCCATGGTACCATCAGAAGTACCGCCGTGTACCGACCATCGACCAGTGCTACGATGACGATGTCCTCTGCGATTTTGAAGCGAACTCACAGTTCAAACGTGATAGGTTAGCTTTTATTTGATTCTTTTAATTATGATCAGGTTCCCATAAATAGCATAATAGTTGCAAGACAAGAGTATGCATCCTAATGAGTTGCTGATAATGCTTTCAAAATCAGCTTTTAAATCATGATTTATTTATTATCTTGCATCAGCCTAGTTCTATGCAAACTATATTAGACTTTCTAATTGACTTCTGGCAACCCAAATGTCACACACTTGTCTCACACTGATTCATTTTCAATATTATCTTCCAAGCAAAAAAAAATTATAAAGTATTTGTCATTCACCTCTTGTATCAAATGACTGTTCATTTCAGAGCTGTTGATTCTGAGATTCTAGCTATCCTGCGCAGCCGTTATGAAGACTGTATGGTTTATGAAAACCCTGACCATCGTGCTGCCTGCTTACCCCTCTGGGATAAATACAAGGAATCTGAAGAGGCCTGGTTTATTAAATGTTAGTATAATTTTGTTTTACAATTCTAAAGGACCATATGGACCCCATCACCACCCTCAAACAGTCATGGGCTGTGTTTCACAAAAAGACTAACACTAGGATTTAACTGCAAAATGGATAGGATCTTTTTTAATAATTTCCTTTCAGGTGGAATGCCTATATTTTTGTACAAAAATATTTTTTCTCTGTTTTGTAGAAACAGATTAAACTAGTGATTTTGTGCCAAAAAATTGGCCCTCAACCTGAAAAACATTCTTCTTAAAACTCGTGAGGCAGGTAATCAAGATGGGTATTCAAGAAAAAACATATATTTTGTTCCCTGGGTGTAACAAATTAATCTTTTAAGAGAACAATAGTTATTTTGCTCTTCATTGGAACCTATGAAAAAATAAATATTAAACAATAAAAGCAGCTGTACTTTTACTGTAAACAGCAGCTGTACTTTTACTGTAAACAGCAGCTGTACTTTTTAAATGTTTATTGACCTTTGATTTTCCATGATCCTAATAACTCCGTATTTCAGATGGTGACCTTGGAGCTTATGCTGATGCCCGAAAAGCGTATATGAAGCAAAAGCATCGTATGATATGGGAGAGACGCCATGGGCCCCTCTCGAGCTTAACAGCCCCTTAACTGTACACAATATGTCTCTATGCGTAACTAAGTAGATGTTATTTGGTGTAGCAATAAATAAAATAAATTATAGCACACATTTATTTCTTCAACACATCATTTATAATAATAACCCCTTTTATTTATAATTTATGGCATAAAATTAAGTATATAAAAAAGTGATCGTATTATTTTCCCACTAATCCGACATTTTGTGTTACTGATAATTAGACATTCGGCCCCAAATGCAACCAAAAAGTACTAAGTGTATGTTATTGGACACACCTTTGGAGATATTCACTTCTTTGATTTTTATATTGTCTGTCTTCAGTCACTATGTATTTGCTGCCGCTACAAATTAAGGATTCTTTTGTCTTTCTGATTTGCTGAAAAACAGCTTTGACTAATAGAATAAAATTTTTTACTTATATTTTGTACTATAGTACTAATTACCAGTAATCCATGTGGGTTTAGATAATTTATTGCTACAAATGTTTCAATTTGCCTGAGAATTTGAAAGCAAAAACAGACGTATTATTGAAAAATAACATTTATTTTCGGACACATTCATACATGCAATACTGAAACGACTCTAATTCTCGATTCACTAGTTAAAACTATAACAAATAATCACAGAATTTACGAAGATGTAGGAGAAATAATATTAAATGATTTACATCTTTTCGTAATGAAATCCGAATGCGAACTTAATCTATCTTACTGTTACAAAATACATAGTTATTGGTCAGAAAATAAAACAACAGCTTAAAAAGTACTTAAACGTATCTTCACTACAGTCTTAGAGAACTTTGTAATTAATTTATAAATCTTAAGTAACATTTATTTTACGGTGGACAGTATTCTGGCCATTATGTGAACGCAATCACATTCAGAACTTACATGACAATTCTTTTTCGCGGTCATACAATTTATTAACAGAATATAGAAATCTTACTTATAATATCTCATTTCGATAGATATATCTGCTGGCCAATACTGACGTAAATGCGGACTGGCAGTGTAACAAATGTAAAATTAATTGCATTGAAACAATATACTTCAACTATGCAAGATCCTGCTTACATAAAAAATATAAAATTATTTCTCATTTAAATATCGTAGTTCCACATTGAGCGTAAAATATTTTTATTAATAAAATGTTCATACTTTGTACCAGTTATTAATAATTTAAATGAAATATTATGTACACTATATACATACCTACGAAAATATGTAGTTGACTTATGATTACAAAAAGTATCACGAACTAGAAAATATTTGTGATTAAATATTATATTGAGATGAAACCACATGGCATTCATTGGTACAGAAGTATCACAGAAGTAATGCCTTGGAAGAAATACTAAAATCACAAAATATTTATTAACTTTTTTTTTATTATATTTAGCTCATAACACTTCCAATATTCATATAATTAAACTGATAATACTATTTAATAAAATTACTATTAATTCATAATCACTAAACAAAATATCACTACCCCCTATTTCAAGTTGGCTGTCGTTTAAAACATATGTCAGACACACCAATCTCTTTTAGATTTCTTTTAGATCTATAAAAATAAAGGTACAAATAAGAACAAAGAAACATCTGTAAGGGTTGTTAGAAAGACAAAAGGAATTAATTCCCATTTACAAAATGATTTATACTAACTAATGGAATATTTGTTAATTGTAACACTAACAATATTCAATACGGGCCACTTTGGTCCAATTTGGTTTAAAACTAATGCTTTGGTAATCATTATAAAACTGCAAACTTGAGATAATTACTAGCAGTTTTCACGCACAAACTAATAATAAAACAGCAATATGATTTTCAATATGAAACAATAAAATGATTGTACTGCGGTAAATGGAACTCAAATCACTCCATCTCTCTTTAATTATGTGGAACTAAGAAATTTAATATTTGAAAAAAACATAAAACATTGTCATAAATTAAAGCATCATCGCACTTTAGGCACGAGCATATTCTATCAAAGCAATAATATCACCTACATCTACATTCATTCAATACTCTTATAAAAACCTTTGAACGTTTTTAATTGACACGTTATTAAGGCCAGTTCGCAACAGTGAGATTCAACAAATAACTGGCATACATATTTAATTACGTAATTCATTGTAGGATGAATCCTAATCTGAATGTAAATTTTATATAAAATTACATAAATTCGAATGTGATATACCTACAACGAGAAATAAAATTCGTCTGTACAATAACTTTAGACAATATTTTGAAATTAATACACAAAGCAAATTACATGCAAATAGATTTGTTTGTGGCCGAAATATATTAGAAGATAAAGCTCTAGGACAAGAATCAACATATTGTATGATCATTGTACTTTTTGTGGGCATCCGAAAAATGTTATAAGTGCTCGAGGTGTTTATTTAATAAAACTTAGCAACTATTCTTAACATATTTTGAGCTTCAAATCATTGATATGTACATTTACACCTTTATTCATTAAAATATAAAAGTCTAATAAATCTCCTATTGCTAAAATATAACAAGACAAAACACATTTTAGCAATAGGAGAATTTTATATGACGTTCTTATATTTTTATAAATAAGACCTTTAGTGTTTATTCTTGTTTCAATCGTATAAACGGTAGTAACATCATCTACTTATAAAATACGTAGATAATATACTGTAGATCTTTCATAAACTTAATAGTACCTTAAAGTATCATTTGAAGCTTGTTCAGTCCTTTGTTACATGAAGAGCCAAGATAAAATAAACCTAAGAAATATAATATATAAAATGTCAAAAGGTAAAATAAAATATAAAATTGATTAGAGTTATGCAATTATTATTATCATACTGTTCATAAATTCTAAACAATTTTATAGATAGTTCAACAAGTAACTGGAAAAGACTAAAACAACACACCACGAAACCGACTCAGTTGGATACATATAAAATAGCGTTAGTCAATTAAAATAAAACATTAATAGAATTAATACACTAAGATAAAATAAAAGATGATTTCGGTCAAGTTGATTCTTAAAACTTACCTTTATATTGTACATGATGGGACATTAGTTTTATATCGGCACTTTAAACATTTGACGAATGCTCCATAAGATTTCTTAATCTAAATAAACACATAAAAATATAAACATCTAAAATATTATTGTTACAGACATCACAATTTATTGGACACTTATATAAGTCTAGTAGTTAAAATTCGTTGCGACCCTGATTCACATCACTCCATAGTTTCAGGTGCCGCGTTTGGAACACGAGTAATACTAATCTACCTCAAAAATATAAAGGAATGCATCTGCTTATACGACGCGGTGGGATTACGAACCGTCGAAGTGTGCTGCCAAACGGATACGACCTGTTAAATACACACAATTTTAATTACAATCAATTCGTAGAAAAGATTTTAACGAATAATATGTAATGATTGGAACTTACGTCGGTTCTCATGATTGAGTAAAGCTGTTGGTGTTGGCAACGCACTAGCCGGTGGGGAGCACCAAATATTGGTCTTTGGCGATTCGAATACACGAGAACCCTAGAAAGAAAGATTATTTAAAATTAACTTAGAAAAATTCTTGTAAATTTTTAATTTGTATACGACGAGAATCCACGAGCGCATTTTGCAATCAACCCTAAAGAAGTAAGAATTATCAAAGATTATAATTATGATTTTACTTTATTACACGATAACCAAAAAGATTAAATGATAACAAATCATACCTTCTGCCCGGGCGGCGTATCATGAACCGAGTAGTCTTCGTGAGTTGGACCAGACACTAGTTCGCGGCAGCGAGGCACAACTACGCCTGGACACAGCATCCATCGACCCGCCTCGGTCTCCAAAAATATCTCCATGTACTGATGGAGGAAGTCCGCTACTCCTTCTGCACCTATTGCAATAACATCCCTTTATATATTTCGAATTTGAACCTCCCCCATAAGGCATAAAATCGAGAGCACAATACAATCAAGCCTACACTAATCACGTGTTTTGTATAATTTAACAATTTCAGAGGTAACGACAAATTATAAAAAAAATAAAATTATTACATATTAAACAAAAATTCCACATATTTATATCAAAGTAAGTAGTTCAGATATATTTTACACTAGCTTCTGCCCGCGACTTCGTCCGCGTGGAAAAGTTAATTTTAATTATCGTTGTAATTTGGTTAATTAACTCAAAATCGTTATAAATTATAGCCTATAAGTTATTCTGATGTATAAATAATAATACTGTAGTTTAATCAAAATCCGTTCAGTAGTTTTAGCGTGAAAGAGTAACAAACATCCATCTATCCTCACAAACTTTCACATTTATAATATTAGTAGGATGTAGATGTTGTTATGTTATCTTATGCTATGCAAATGCTCACCTGGATCCGATCCTGGGAACACCGGCTCATACCGCGTCGCGTACTCCACAAACAGTTCATCGATGGGCGCGGGCGAGGTGCGTTCCGCTAGTATCTGCGCGAGACGCCACACAGTACGCCAGGCGGGGGACAGTCGCAGCCTCTGGTCATTAGCGACGATAACACCAGCAGCGGCCAGCCGGCCTAGCTCTGGTTCCGTACCGCGAAGACGGCGGTAAGTCGCCGAGAAGTATTCGAGCGTAGAACCTCGAGCTATGCTACGATCGCCGCTCAATGCAGCACAGGCCGCTAGCAAAGACCCTGCCCAAGAAGGCGACCCTCCTGGAGGGACTACTACATTGTTTTCTACGCAGCCGCCCACAGCGTAGACCAACCCCTCCAATGATACGGCTTCCAGCATGTCGGGCTGAAAATATTGCTTTATGAGTATATCAATACTCACAAAGTATAATTAAATGCAAATTTGAATGTAAAAACACTTAAATTTGTATTGAATTATACTTTGGGATTATGCAATTATTGATAACAATGCCTAGAAGATCATATTAGAAGATGGCAAGTTCCTGATAACAGTCTCTCAGAAAGTTACTCTCAACACTTGACAATCTGGTTGATGGGAACGTAACATTTACTTATTTTCCGTAATGGTGATCATGATATATTATACAAAAGTAAACAAAACGTGAAGCGAAATGTTTAAAGAGTGATCCTAAACTTAATTCCTTGATCGATCTCCGAATACCGCCCCAAGCTCCTCGTCGGTAGCTGCCATAATGATGTGTTGTTTCAATATGTGTTGGATACCTGCGGCGGCGCGCCGAAGTGGTGCGCATAGTGCGCGGTGAGTTCGTGCAGCGGCAGCGGCGGCAGAGTGCGCATGCGCAGCGCGAGCAGCGGGCGGGCGGCGCGCGCGGCCAGGCGCACGCTGCGCTCGCCGCCTCGCTCCCACACGCTCACGGCGCCGGGGATCAGCTCGAACAGCTCCACCAGCTTCACGCAGCCGTAGTGCGCCACGCGCAGCTGCCGCCCGAAGTGCGCGTGGTACGCGGGCACGAACCGAGCGAACTCCATGCGGAAGTTCGGTGTGTGGCGGAGGAGTTCGATCGCCTATGTCAAGTTTATGGCGCTGACACACTTATCGGCGTTTAGCGGATATTCGTGTTGTCGATATTTTATTCGCTTTTGAACTAACTTCACATGTTACGATAACACAAATATTCGTTGAACGACAATAAATTACGTCACACGTTAACAGTAAAAATATTAAGAAAAATGTTATTGCGTCGAAATAAACATGTTCCCAAATATTTTTATGAAACTTTTAGAGCTTTTATGGAGTCTTATTTGTACCGCGAAGAGACCGACCGCCCTATTCTCATGCGCATGACGAAGAACTAACAAATGACCTCAAGAAAATGGATAAAATCAAATAAAAATATGCACACCGCAAACACCAACCAAGACAAGCTTAGCAATTCTTGTGTTGCTACTTTACATCCTAACAAAATAGTGATAACCTTACCTGCATAGCAAACTGTTGAGTGCGAGCCTTCTCTTCAGGTGTCGGGGTGCGACGAGGCAACGATATACTTCCATCAACACCCAAAGAAACTGACTGAGGGTTCACACGCTGCATCAGTTCCCCAATGGTACAAACTCCGTAGTCGACCGTTGAAAACGGCCGGCCGAACATAGCTTGGTACATTTGTGGGAGTTCATGCAACTGGATCGTACGCCCCGGTTGCGCTTTGAGCAGTTTCACGAGATCCGAAGTCCATCGACGGCTTTGACCCGACGCTGATATAGTTATGATACGTGAGGATCCTGAGCCGAGCACCTAAAATTAAAAAAGCCTATGATCTCTGCTTGTCGATATACTTGACATAATAATTTTTATATAAATTTACTAAATTTCACTTGGGTGCAATGTAAGTATTATATTACAGATTAAGATATTAGGTATTAAGTATTATATAATGTGTATTATATTACAGACAAACCTTTTGAGAGAAATCCTCTAAATCAAAATGACAACCGAATCAAAATCCGGTGTATAGTTTAGAAAAACTCTAACGTTCCCTAACACCCTTTATATTTGACCTTCGAATACTAGTAACGTACAAGTATAAAACGGCTAAAGTCCGTTCTACTTACCACAATAGCATTTCCAAGAGCAGCGAGCAGATCCGGCAACTTCGTAAAGCCATAGTCAGCCACGCGACATTGTCGACCGAAGTGATGATGGAAGGCGGGTATCAGTCTGAAATAAACTTCATTGTTGACAACAGTGACTTAAAAAAAATGGTATGCTTTCTTCTTTTAAATATAAAAAGCCACTTGTGGTTTAACTGAAGATGTATAACTATTGTTTGCACAAAGCAATCTTAAGCGAGAGATAAGCTAAAAAGGCTAGGTCTATACAGAAGGAAATTAGCAATGTGTGTATTGTCAACAAAAAGGTTCCCAATTTTCCTCTAGTGGAAACCGCTTTATATTTAAAATCTCACCAATACGTGTCACAACACAAACCTTTCTTTAATGGCCAGCTTATGAGGACTTTCTGATTTAACAAATAATGGGTGGTAGAAAGACAGATCAGCTCAAAAATAGTAGAATTCTCGTTTAAAAAGTAGTTATGAGATATGTTGTAAATACTGACTTGCTGAAGGGTATGGAGCATCTGGGAGCCGTGCGCAGCAGGTCTATAAGTTCGCGCTCAAACAAGGCCAGCATCGGCTCGAGAGCGGGCGCCGTGCGAGGCCGCTCGCGATCACCGCTCGAACGAGAGCACTCGCCTGCAGCAACAAAACATAATTATTACAGAGAAGAAATAATAACAATAATTAACATAAATAATTAAAAAATAATATACTTAAATAATTTAATATCATCATCATCAATCGATTTACTGTCACACTGCTACTATGGACTAGGTCCACTACTAGGTCTAAGTCACTTAGGCTATAGTCCACCACGCTGGTCTAGTACGGGTTGGCAAACTTTACACGGCGTAGTTTAAAAAATTGGCAATAGAAATTTAAAATCAAAATTAAATAGTTAAATAACTACCACACCTAAATACCTACGAGTACTCGCTTTTCTGTTTTCACTATTCTATAACTATTATTTTGCAGACATTGGTGTGAATTACACGTTTACTTTGTTTTAGGCTAATCCTGTCATATTGTAATTGTAATGTGAACTGTTTTATATCCCATTAAATAAAATAAAATAAAAAAATCTAATTAATAGCACAAATAAGAGTTACTAAAAGTAGAAACTAACTTAGTTACTATGCTGAATTTGACACAAAACAAGAACACAATGATATAGTTTACGAGCATTGTTATATAATACCTTTGATTATATACTTGTCTAGATGCCACATTGACACGTACAGAACGGCCCAAATAAAGTCTACTAAAATTGGTAGACTCTCTTCTCACTTACGTCAGTGTCATTTGGATCACTTCAGGGTGTGGAGTTCTCGAAAAATAATTAGTTATGTCGGTATGTGCTGTCAAATTGTGTCGCAATTATGTGGGAAAACCGTATAATTACACTAAGATCACATTACATCGGTAAGTTTTGTTATTTAACCTCTATTATTTTATGAAAACATGATTTTTCAATTCGTTAATTTGTAGATTCGACAGATTAGCCGGTGTTGTCAATTTATTACAAGGGAGATTTGGCGAAACTATGGGAGATAAAATGCAAATATCAGTCATCATCTTTCGATCAGGAGAAAATTTTATTATTTTAATACTTACAAAATTTGATCAGTAAATGATAAAAAAATGAAATGTGCCTTCACAAAATAAATGAAGTATTCACTAAATAGTATTTTTGTTAGTTCTTTCTAATATTTTGGGTTTCAGATTTCTTAAGACTGGAGAGACATTATACAGCGGACACGAAATGAAATATAAAAAAAAAACTATTTCGAAAACAAATACAAAGAGATGGATTTTGATCTATAAATTGCTGTATATATTTTTTCATTGTATTTTTTGTTTTTATTAAAATAAATAAAACACTAATCTATAAAATAATTACTTTATTCAGCCTATTTCGTTTAACTGTCATCCCATTAAATAATGGAGAAAAGGTAAGTTAATAATTTGGAGCAGGCATCCCTAAACACGCACACCTTGACAGTTTGACTACAATAAGTACACAAGCGGTACTCACACATATCACGCAATTTGGCCCCAGTTTTCGCGTGTCGTTTGTTTGCATTGCTCCATCTAGACAAGTATATAATCAAAGTATAATACGTACTGTTGGTGGTGTTAGCGAGTGGTGTAGCGTTCCTCCAGACGAGGTGTCGTGAGGGCGCGTCACGTACGTCGAGTCCGTCCACACTGCGCAGAAGCAGCTCGAGAGCCACGCCGTGCGCACTGTCACACATTAGCGCGTCGAAACGAGCCTCGTAGCACTCCACGAAACTATCACAAATATAGAACGAGTTCCTAAGTAAATAACTATATCGTTGAGTTGGGATGGTATATATTCAAATTAGATGTGCCTGAACTTCAGTCACATATACATGTATAGTTTATATATAATATTTCTAAACAGAAAAATATCACTTGGTTGTGCATAGTATTATTGTAAGTAATTGTATTAGGTAATGCACGTGTTATGATACTTGTATGTAGTAAATAAATATATAAAATAATTATTATATCCATTGAGATGGCCGAACCAAACATTATTGCGATACATAAAACATACCATCCTGCCTATATTCTGTATTGGTTAGGCAGTGTATTATCTACAGAAGCCAGCACATCGAGTTACCCCAATCTTTCAAAATTTATTTGATAGATTTTCAACTTTAATACAAACGCTATAAAGTTCATGTTCAATGGGGAAAATTTGAAAGTTTTTGATAGCTTGACCTGCTGGCGTGTGTACACCAACAGTTCGCCGGTATATTTTGGCCCATACGAGCTTTTTGTTATTAACAAACTCCGAGTTGCAACTATACTTCCCATATAGAAAAATCCAATAACACTGCTCGACCTGGGAATCGAACCCAGGACATCAGGCGTAGTAGTCGCCCTTACGACCATTAATGAGACAAGATAGGATAATACTGAGATAAACAACATATGTGATATTACAACATGTGAATTAGCAGTTAAAGATTGCATAACTAAACAAAAAAAACGTTTACAAAAGTTTTTATTTTAAAGTGGGTAGATCCTACTAACATTATAAATGTGAAAATTTGAGAGGAAGGATGGATGTTTCTTACTCTTTCACGCTAAAACTACTGAACGGATTTTGATGAAACTTTACAGTATTAATTATTATTTATACATCAGAATAACATATAGGCTATAATTCATAACGATTTTGAGTTAATTAGCCAAATTACAACGACAATTAAAAGTAACTTTTCCACGCAGACGCGGGCAGAAGCTAGTTGTATATAAAAACTTACCTTAACAATGGCAAAATTCCTCCATGACTTTCCAACAACATGTGCACATTCTTAGCTAAAGTAGCGATCTCCATGTAAACAGGCTGCAAGATACGGCTGCCGTCCTCCTGTCCCGTGTTCATGGACGCGTGGATGTGGCACTTCCACGGAGCTTCCTCCATCTCAGTATTGGAGACCGGAGTCAAATCTACCAGCTGAACCATTCTGCCGAATCCCTCGTGTATGATGACGGTATCTTTAAGCTTTGCGATATCCGATGTCGTCAGCGCGCAGCAATGACGACTAGCATAGGCATCTCTCAGTCTTAGGAGCGGCAATGTGTAGTTCTTTTGGTCTAGTAGGATGGCTCTAAGGCGGGCTCTAAGAACTTCTAGGTTCGGGGCGGGTGAGGGTTTCCCTAGCGAGAGTTCGAGCCGGCGGCCAGTCCACTGGTTGTCTAGGCGGCGCTTGTGGATGCGGGCGATGGCCAGCCTGGCGTCCCACTCAGAGCGAAGCACTACAGTGGCCAGCGGACCCTCGCCTGCCGCCCATACTGACACTCGAACGGTCTGCACGTACTGGTTGAATAACTGCGACAGCATCTCCTACACATAATACGACGCTAATATAACAAAACTCAACATTGTTAAATTCACAATCACAACATGCATAAGTAAAAAGATATTATTTTTAAATTAGGGAAAAAGTATGCATAAAAAATCTTATGTAATTATATATATATATATAATGAGTCAACAATACATACGTTTACCGATTGTAAGACCTATAGACAATGCGTATATTGCGTGTCAATAAATAAATACTTACATATATATTTTAACATTTACACAGCACGATCTAGTCGCAAATTTAACAGAGTAGACTTGTACTATGGGTACTAGACAATAGATTTACTACTTATTTTTTGTTAGTACATACTTATATAAACACAAAGATAAGTACATCACATAAATATTCGAGTCCTGTGGGAATCGAAACCACGACCTCGTGATTAGCAGTTCGACACTCGAACCACTGGCCCACATACATCGTCAATGATAACAAAAACCGCAATGAATATGATATAATTCTCTCTACAGCACTACGAGAAACAATCTTCTTACCTGTAAGACCGAGGAATCGTACGGCGGTAAGTTAGAGACGGTGAGTTCAGCGTTGAACTCCTCAGCCTCGCTGTGTTCACTGAAGCTCGCTGAAGAGTTCCACGGAGACATCGCCCGGCTCGCGCTATGCTCGCGTTGACGACCCTCACCACTATTGCTTGATGAACAACCGGAACGGTCCAGGTTAACAGAACCTGTTAACAAAAATTATATAATTTGCATCAACATTACTGTCACTGTTCTATATGTTTTATCAGAAATGTTTCAATAATCTTTAATGATATTAAAAATGCTTCAATAATCGATATACTAATGATCCCAAAAATAAAACCTGCTCGAAATTGTATTTAAATATGCGAGAGCGCGTTGATAACACAGTTATCATTATGAAGCATGTTGCATCTAAATAAGAGTCAAATATACCCATTACAATACATATAGGTACTATAAGATCACTATGCATATAAAAACCAACCTACAGGAGATACTCTGAACACCAAGTTAAAATTCACGTAACATGTTATATGGTAACATTAATGAAATCATGACATTTATTCGTATTTAGAGAGTAAAGAGAGGTAGGGCATAGTGGGAGTAATTCCACTCAAATTGGAGCTGCCCGACTGGGGAAGTACCTCTGCCTTGCAAAAAATCGAAGTAAAATAACACTGCTTTGAGCTGTGTTTTGTTTCTTACGGTGAGCAAGGTTGCAATTGCTCCACGAGGAAACGTTGTATTGGCAGTAGGGGGACTTTGACCCTTACACTGCCAACCAAACTATTCCTCTTTCAATACAGGGACGGGAACGCGCAAGTGATACTCCTGGTGTTGCAAGCGTCTATAGGCTACGGTAACCGCTTACCATCAGGTGGGCCTTATGCTTGTTTGCTACGTTAGCAGAATAAAAAACAAAGCTGGAACAATGGCTAATAAAATAATTTAAATCGTAATTTACTAACCATGAGTACCCCTAATCTTCCTAGGTTTAGGTGCAGGCGGCGGACAGAAGTCATGTGGCGGCGGCGTTGGCGCAGGCAGTTGTTGCAGCGCCAGCGCCCACTCCTTGGAGATGCAAGGCGTGCCAAACTTGTTAGCCTCGTGTGGTGATGAACATACCTAATGAACACGATTAGGATGTCAACTTAACACAAACTATAAAAATAACCTTCAGTCTACAAATAAATTACATCTATGGCGGCCATATTAGTTTAAAAAAATAAATTTCTCGAGAGATAGAAGACGAATCTAATGACACGACGCGTCGCACTTCAAAATACGTCAAACCGTTTAGACTACAGATAGTCACACAAGGCAAGTCAACAGCCATGCATACTTCTTGGATACATATTATTATATGGTATGTCATCCATCCATACATAGCAGTATGTATGGATGGTATGTATCTATGAAGTAAATAAGAAGATATAGGTACCATCGTTGTATTCATTCCATACGTGTTATATTACCTCCCAACATAATAATTAAGTCTACTTGCACGTTTTTCCAAAGACTAAGGGTTTGACCTTTGATTATATACTTACTTGTCTAGATGGAGCAATGCAAACAAACGACACGCGAAAACTGGGGCCAAATTGCGTGATATGTGTGAGTACCGCTTGTGTACTTATTGTAGTCAAACTGTCAAGGTGTGCGTGTTTAGGGATGCCTGCTCCAAATTATTAACTTACCTTTTCTCCATTATTTAATGGGATGACAGTTAAACGAAATAGGCTGAATAAAGTAATTATTTTGTAGATTAGTGTTTTATTTATTTTAATAAAAACAAAAAATACAATGAAAAAATATATACAGCAATTTATAGATCAAAATCCATCTCTTTGTATTTGTTTTCGAAATAGTTTTTTTTTTATATTTCATTTCGTGTCCAGGCAAGTTATCATTTACTGATCAAATAAATTATGTAGGTAATTATTAAAATAATAAAATTTTCTCATCGAAAGATGATGACTGATATTTGCATTTTATCTCCCATAGTTTCGCCAAATCTCCCTTGTAATAAATTGACAACACCGGCTAATCTGTCGAACCTACAAATTAACGAATTGAAAAATCATGTTTTCATAAAATAATAGAGGTTAAATAACAAAACTTACCGATGTAATGTGATCTTAGTGTAATTATACGGTTTTCCCACATAATTGCGACACAATTTGACAGCACATACCGACATAATTAATTATTTTTCGAGAACTCCACACCCTGAAGTGATCCAAATGACACTGACGTAAGTGAGAAGAGAGTCTACCAATTTTAGTAGACTTTATTTGGGCCGTTCTGTACGTGTCAATGTGGCATCTAGACAAGTATATAATCAAAGGGTTTGACAAAGTAATCACAAAAAAATCGTAATAAATATTCATATGGTACAAACCTGAGGCGGCGGCGGTACAAATGTAGGCTGTTGGTAGGATGCTGGAGCCGTGCTGTACCCTTCGTCGCTAGAATACGTTGGAGGCACCGCGCTTCGAGCGTACCTCATGCTAATCTTACGTCCGTACACATCCTCACCGTCCATACGCATAAGAGCTCTGCAAAGACAAAGTTATTACAGAAAAACTTCATCGCAAGGGGATCCTTCAAAGACGTGTGAAGTATGGAAAACCCCTATCACTAGTACTAGGCATAGGTACCTTTTTTTTGGAGTGCGGAGAACCTAATGGATGTTCTGCCACCGGGGGGGCAGCAAAGTATGTTGGAGACGTACCAACTAAAACCGCACTAACTTACGGGCAAGGGTACGCAAGTAGGTACCGCCATTTATTTTTAAGATATTCGCCATGACTAGTACTAGACTCGCCTCATCCCTCACACACCAGCCGATTTGGAAGAGTAATTTCTTAAGAAGCTGAACTATTGCAGTAAATAGACCGTCTGTTCACCTGTCGTTCAGCAACAAATTTTTGTAACGACTATGGGGCATAGTCTTATTGACGCCAAAAAAATCAGGCTACGATTTTTCTCATAATATCGATATTTTTCACTATATAATATCAAGTAGGTCGAATAAGCAAACGTACAAGTTAAAGTTATTCTAAAGAACGTTGAGCTAGAATCAGAATCAGAGCGCAACACATTCAAACGGTATCTCACAAGGCCGAGCTATTATTATTGTCGTTAAACTAAAATTTAAATCTGATTCTAATTTTTACGTCAAAATTGTACTCGGTTAAAATCAAAGTTGTACTACAATAATCATTATTAATCACTCAATCGTCCTACCTACAAGTTTACGCATACCACAATCAGCTTGACCTGCAATTCTTTTAGTCATGTGGTGTCATAAAACATAATGGACGAAACGAGACAGCTGATCAAAAACGAATTATCAAGTCTAAATGCTGATAAAAGAATTGTATAATAAAATGGCTTAAATAATTGCAGATTAAATGTTTAATAACGCGCATTTTGCAACTATTAAAATAAAAAGATCTAACTATTTCAATATACAGACAAATTTAACCTATCAGAACAAGCATAAATCCAATTCCTTGGCTTCCCTAGCTTACAGCTTTGTGAGTATAGACGTAATTATATCGTTTAGCGTCAAGATATTTGCCAAATTGATTCTGTACATTGTAAAACAAATATTTATGAGAACGGACGATTAAACTCTGTTCAATGTTCCGCACCGTTGAGGATAGGACAGTGATCAAGTGTGACGTCGCTAACTAGCGTTGAAATTAACCAATTATAAAAGTGAAGGATACATACTAAAATTAGAATAAAAGAAAATGTTCACATGACTGCAATCAGCTGATCTGCAGGGTTAAACGCCGCTTTCGATGAATCATAATGTGATTGTTTCACATTAAACATTTGCAAGATCTAATACAAATTCTAATCACGAATCGATTCTAGAAAAATTGCTCAATGTATTTTTTAAACCCTTGATTGAGATTTGAATTATTTTAAATAACGGTTTACAAAATGGTAGAATTGGACTTACACAGCTTTTCGAGATTCATCATATAAAATATGTTCACGGTTATTTATATTTTAATGATACGAGGAGCACAACTAAGCTAAATAATTAAATAAAGCCTTTCTTCAATCACATTTTCAGAAAGAATTTCCTAAGATTATTTTTAAATTCGAAAAACGAAATACTTTTAATAGAAACTGAAGAAAGCTTACCCCGATAGTAACATTGTTAGTCGAAATATCGCGCCAGGCGATCATTAAGAGTATAAAATAATAAATTAAAAAACTTAGGTAAAAAAGTCGTTACACATTTAAATATTGAGGTATCACTATGTTCCGGCTCGTGCCTGACGATGCAATGACTGATGACTATTGAAAACCTTACTAATGACATTCTATCACCATGATTGAAATTGTGGGTAGGTACTTCAAAATAAATTGAAAATTTTCGAACCGACCTTAAATTCTAAATAACGGGTGTCGGCTAAACCTTATTTAAAATTTTACACAACTCAAAACAATACATGTCGAAAAAATAACAAGACCATTGCACCTCTTTAGGCCTTGTAAATAGGAATTATTACAATCAGCTGTTGGTAATGTTTACTTTGACCTTTACAATGAGTATACTCGAAAAGGTGTATTACGACGAACGATGAGTAAACAGGTTTTAATGTAATTTCTCACTCCTACAACAGGATCAATAGCGAAATGTGAGTGTAACTATTACGATACTGACTTGGTATCAAGCTACAGCTGTACCATAATAATGGCTACAGTATAGTTTTTTTTTTTTAATAAAACTAGCTTTTATCCGGTTTTACCCGCACCCTAAAGGGCTTTTTGAAACAAACGAGCCTATGTCCTTCTCCAAGGTTCAATCTATCTGTGTATCAAATTTCATCAAAATCGGTTCAGCGGTTTATGCGTGAAACCGTAACAAACAGACTTTCGCAACTAACTACCTAAGCTGGTAACTTCAGCATACGATTACAAAAAATAACATATTAATTGTTCATAACAGGACAAAGTTAACATAAAACCACGGTACCCGCGATACCGTTACAAAATCATTTCACATTAATGCATTTCTGAACAATAAGCGACAGCCACCCACAAATCATGCAACTGAATGAATAAAAACCACATTGTTATACGGAAAATATAAATGGGAACTGAAAATAACAGCCACAAGGCAAAACATGACGCAGTAGCAGCTGGCAAATGTATGCGAATGGTAATTGCCTACTGACAACTGTTAGGGCCGCCACATTGAGAAAGTACAGAGGCCATCGAGCTACCACAATCTGTCAAATTTCTTTGATTGATTTTCAACTAACACAAAGTAATAAGGATCATATTCAATTGGGAAAATTTAACAGTTTTGGATAGCTTAACCTGCAGGCGTCTGTACGTAATTGAGGTGTGTGACAACAATTTATGGAAAGTGTAGATGCCTCGATTAAAATGGCGTTTTTCTGATAATATCGCTCGATGCATTGTCACGATCAGTTTTAAAATGTAAGCACAAATTATACCACCCACATCCAACTCTTCTACATGCACACACGAATATCTTAGATGTATGCATGGATGAATTAATTACTTATCTACAGTGTATGTTTTACTTTCGTATAGTAGAATGCCATTGAATTAGTACCACCATTTGACAGCCGTTGCGGTGATTTTACTAAGAACACTACCCAGCTCTGTAATTTAGACACTATTTTTGATGGATTACATTTACCTACAATCCAATATAGTAAACTAACTTTTGCCTGCGGGTTCACCCGCAATCCAAAGGGCTTTTTGGGACAAAAGATTCCTATGTCTTTGTCCAAGGTTTAATCTATCTTTGCACCAAATTTCATCGAAATCGATTCAGCGGTTTAAGCTTGTAAGCGACAGTTACTTTCGCATTTATAAGTAACTATGTAAGGTTTTAGATGATTGTTTATACAATAATCTATGAATGTCTTATTAGTCTAATAGTCGTTGTGGGTTCGATTCCCAGGTCGAGTAAAGCATTATTCTATGAAATTCTCAGTAGCAGTTCGGAATTTAGATATATACCAGGTCAATGGCAATAGCCCCACCTCCTATTACATTGGACCTAAACATACCGGCGAACTGTGGGTGGTACATTAGTGTGCACCTCTGACTCTCTGTCTGCTTCGAAGGGCCTAACCCTTCGAAGCAGACAGGCGTGATAATATGTTATGTTACAATCATCTATATAAATAACTAGCTGCCCCCGCAAACGTTGTTTTGCCATAAAAAAAAAATTTAGGGGTATGAATGTTGGCCTATTCTCAGACCTCCCCGATAAGCACAAAAAATTTCATCAAAATCGGTCAAGCCGTTTCGGAGGAGTATGGCAACGAAAACTGTGACACGAGAATTTTATATATTAGATAATGGAATACTGTTCGTTGATAAGCACATCACTTGAGAATTGACCGACTGGCTATTTTTTTTAAATACCTATGTAGGTATGTGTGTAATAGTTCGAATAAATAGGGATAGAAACTGCTTTTTATATTGGGTTTTGTATGATTTATGGACCATTTGGACAAGACAACGTCTGTAGAGTCAGCTTATTATAAATAAATACGCTTTATAAGTTATTTATATATCCGTGCTGTCTATAAATACCCTTATTTACTCTGCTATAAATTATCAAGTAGTAAGTTGTGTACATACACATACCTTATTAAGTATCACGGCCATTAGTCAACGATCCGTAAAGACACAATAACATAACAATACAGATCCAGTTATATATTTTAATATACTAATAATATAATTAGTATACTACTAATTTTTAACAGAGGTAGGGCATAGTGGGAGTTATTCCACAAATTTGAGCTGCCCGACTGGGGAAGTACCTCCGCCTTGCAGAAAATTGAAGTGAAATAACACTGCTTTGAGCTGTGTTGAACACAACACAGAACCGTAAGGAACACCTTACGGTGAGTAAGATTGCCAGTGCTCCGGGAGGAAACGTTGTTTTGGCAGTGGGGAGACTTTGATCCTTATACACTGTCTCTTTCGTTTTACAAGGTCAGCTGGTATAAAAATAAAACCTGAAAATATGGTATAAAAAAATAAATTCTGATTTACTATATTTTTAAACTATTGAGTGATAGTAGATATTAAGATAGTAGAGTATATTGTTATTTTATAATAAATGCTCAAAACAAAACACATCTCAATAACACTATAAAACATAAGCAACCATTTCTTACATCAGTGTGCATACGCATTGTGCAATGACACCTAATACGGATTGTTTCCAGAATCAGCCCAGCCTTCGAGCGGTTCCAAATTAACAATTTAAAGTAATCTGAACCACTGTGATTATTTTATTCTAGACGTGACCACAAGGGTGATCTTGAACCCTGTTGACTGTATGAAGCTCTCACCGATAGTTTTACCATCGTGAATTGTAAACGATAACAAATAATCAAGATATAATTTCTTAAAACACATGAAAAGTTTATCCCTTTAAAGTTGTGCGGGCACTAAACCAAAAATTAAGAAATTGCGCGTGTATGATGAATACATAAAAACAGGTAAAAATTGTTATTGGCAACCCTGTTAAAAACTCTGGGCACCGTGCAGCTATTATCGCCTGCTGTTGTTTTCTCACAATAAAACTTGAACATTCGCCCGCCTTTGTAAGCTTCAATTAGGTACTGTAGAAACAATTGAATGCATGCTATCGGAATAAGTATACATATAAGAGGCAGTTTGAAGATAACGCTAGTTTGTGTATCAGTGATGACATACAAATTAAATTTGAACACGAGGAGAAAGGTTTTGAGCATAAATTTCTAGATTGATGGATTGTTTAAAAGATGATTTATGGTACAAAAGGAAGTAAGTAATGTTAACGGCTGATAAAAACCTATGGAAAATAGATGAAGGTATTGTGCCAACCCTAAGGCGCAAGAGGATAATGTATGTAGAATGCCATGCTATGGTGTATCGCAAAAATACTTAACCCGTAGCACGGTTTCTGGAACATCATACACAAATTCATGAAGCAATGCACAGATCAATCAACCCGTGTTTACTGGCCGATGTGCAAAGGGGCGCATAATCAACTGTCAGTCAGGAAACTCAATTTGCAATTGCAATTCGCAGTCAGACACAAGACTTACACAGAGGGAATCATAAATCAACACTTTGACTCGATGATCTATATCAAATGTGCAGAAATACATAGTATGATGTGTTGACAGTGTACGGATTACGTATACAAATACGTAACTAGTAAACTTTTGACTTAGCCGACTATCGCACTTTGGTTTGTCTCCAGGATATATGCTCATCACCAAAGCCCCATACTATTGCTACCACTAAGAGCACTACCCTCATATTATTTGGCTGAAAGGCAAGGGTAACCAACCCAGCCAGCCTGTAATGTGGAACCCTTGGTTACTAATGATATACGACTTGTCAGGTTCAATGATTATATTATAATGTATCAACTTACGTACTAAGTGTTTATAATTAGGGAAGAGGTATGACGTCATAGACTACAAGCCGACCACCTAAACAATGAACATAAAATCACACACAAGATGTCACGTGATAATTACCTAGTTACTTCTCATAAAACATATCATCACCAACAGTATTTCCTGAAGCGTTATGCAGATGTGTATGTTTTCCACAGTTCGCCGATATGTTCAGGGTTCCATGTAATAGGGGGCGCCCCTATTGTCATTAAACGGTCACAAATCTAAACTCCCGAGACGCTAATGAGAATTTCGTAGAAAAACCCAAAAACTGTTGGGAGTGGGCAGTTTATCTACAATTATAAAAAAATGCTGTTTCTTACCTAGAAGCATGGTCCGGTGTACTAAACTTCAATACTGCAGTAGGAGCGGTGACTGACACCACTTTTCCGCCGCACTTCTTGGCAAGATGGCGGAGTCTAATGGACACCAGCTCTGTCGGTTCGTGTATGGGCAAGTTCATTACCTCCACCTCACATGTCGGTGTTTCCTCTTCACTTTTTGATATCTGTATTACATCATGAAATGGCTGTAGGTATTTGGTAATTAGGTAGTTGTGACTTGTTGTGAGACGATTCTAAGCTTAAATATACTTCCATAATTATATCAAATTTCAGTTTACGCTTAGAATCAGTCTCAACTCAGGTTCAACGTCAGGACAAAACTTAGTATTTATTTACAGATGTAGGTATATTATTGAAGTATTTGACAATATGATTTATTTTTTTAAGACACATTCGTTTCTTAAAGGGAACTAATTCTAGAAACATTAAGGTTATCATTCTGTGGTTTCAATTACAACGCGGCTGTCCATAATTATTTTTTGTTTAAGTAGTGTCATGTTTGTTTAAGTAGTGTTATGTTTGTTTAACAAATACGCGTAGGTAATATTTTTATCACAGACTACTTGGAGATAATGTTTGTCCCATTGATTTCTTAAGTTGCTAAATATAACAATTATAAACAAGTTAACTTTATGAGTGATATATAACTTTCATTCTCATTATATAGCGTCAGCAAAAACGTACCTATATTTACATTACAAAATCAATTTGAAAATAGCTAATAGTGGATTTTAATTGACACCTATTTTCAAGTAGGTACTTAGGCAATTGTGTGAAACTATCTATTAATAATATTCACGACCAAACATTAGTCTGCTCAGTGTTATGTTTGCATTGACATCATTAATTATGCTTCATCAACATTTAGTAGCGTCAATTTCACAATATTACTCTGTTTACATTGAAAATTCTATAAACATCGGCTATAGGTACACCTAAACGTCATTTACCACGGTTGTTACCGCATACCGAAGTCAACGAAATGCATGGTACAATGTCAACAGAAATTGTTGGATCACGTAACTTTCTGATAGCTTATCTCAACACTATTATACATTTCGTTGACTAAGCATGCAGCAACAACTTCAGAAATGACTTTGTTTGCAGAAATGTTTACCTTTCTAGGCAGGGTAGACGCTATCTCGTCAAAGCAATAATGAGACGAGGCACACGCAATTAAAGCTGCCGATGTGTTGGTTTTGTGCACCAATATCACTTCCATGTTTTTCCTGATAAATAATATGTCAATATAATCGAGTTCTCCTGGGTTAATGTTCACTTTGTGTAGTTCAAACAATACAAAAATATTCTGATTTATAGTAAATTCTACAGTTCTGTACATGTAGTGTTGATCACATGGGAAGAATTTATGAACAACACAACCTGAATCGATTAAAAAAATCGCAAGCATACTTAGTAACTCTAGTAAAGACACATAAAGAAGTAATAAATATGAAATTGTGTATTTACTTAAACAAAACAAAAACATAAAATAAAGCAATTAATTTAATTTATGCTTAATATTCCTTTCAGTTTTGGAGCTCATTTAAACAGTCACAATATTAATAATGGAATATAGACAGGGGTTTTGAATAAAAACTAAACTAAATAATACATACCTATATCTAAAGTCGGTCAAATCGGCGGCAAAGTCAATATCTCCTGAGATCAATAGTATGGCGGCGGGTGTTGAGTGGAGATCACCAAACCTCCTCATACACTGCCTAAGTTTATCGTCCGACGCATTCTTTTGTGTCCTACACACGTGTATTAAGCTCACCTATAATAAAAAGAAGTAACATATCTATCTAATGGGTATAATAACATAGTTTTAAAAGCTGTTGGATGTGGAAGGCTTAGTAAAGTGGAAAAATACATTAGCAAGGCTGATTCGTAACAGCAAGGCCAGAAAGGCTATGGAAGCTACATTTAATCTAATAACTCGATTTAATGCTCATCATAGACTACTTACTTGAGCATCATTAAGTTCTAAAAGTCTTGAAGTTGTCTCCTTTCTGACATCACAAACAACTACGAAGTCTGCTTCCCTCCTACCATCTCTTACGAACTTAGCTCGGATAGCAGCCACCAGCTCTATAGCAGAGCAACCTCGCGGTATCTGAAATTTTAATGTATTTTAAAATTTTATGTTTTAAAATATATAGCTTTCAATAAAAAGAACATTAACTTTGAAAAAATAAGAAATTAAGTAAGGTTGTAATGTCTACCTGGCAATTTTCAATATCCCAAAATATACCGATTGGTATGTGTGTTTGTCTTTGTTTGTGGTGGCGGTACCGGCTCCTCATTCTGTGTCGTTCTATGGCTATCATTCCCTCTTCTCTTATAACACCATCTATGTCATCTGATGAATCGTCTTCAGCATCTGTTGAAAAATATCAAGATTTAACTCTTGAATCAATTCATAGGCAAAGCATAATGCACTTGTGCACTTGTAAGGGGACAGTGATGCAATGGTAACAACAATGATAAAATAATTTTGCACATCCCTTTTGAGATTGGCTACTGAATTAAATTGGATAACTGCTGCCTATCCAGTTATCCATTTACAACCCAAGTGGATATAGAAATGATTGATTATTATAATAATAATAGTGGGTATTGTAAATATTTTGTGGCCTTAGAGAAAACTATAATACCTACCTACCTATGGTTAGTATCTAAAATAATCCACTACTATTTACTTGTTCAACATAGAATGTTTGATGTTTAAATTAATATTTCATGTATTATTTTTTATTTTTAAATAAATTGCATTTTGAATTTACATTATCATTTTGGGATGTTAATTAAACATAAAAATAAAATAAGACTAATTAATAATTATCTCTAATGACTCAATGAGACATTTCTGGGACTTTTATGAACTAGTATGTCTATAACAAAACAAGTAGTAATTTGAATTGAAGAATGAAATAATCATGCTCTGCAGAGCTCCATGTATAGGAAGAATCAGTTGAATTTTATAGAATACAGAAGAGTTTTATATATTTTTAAATTATTAAAACAATTATGAAATTATTAAGGAACAAACAACTGCTAAACCCAGCAGCTGTTACATTGTTTATTAATTAATAAAAAATTTAAATAAATAAATAAAACAATCGAAAACTGATGAATAAAATTGTAGCACATTAAACACATCTTAATTAAACAGATTGACTTTAAAATTATAAGTATTTTTACATGTAAGAATCAAAATTACATTTTGAAATAAAAAATAAAATAATATTGGAAAGGCCATCAGTTTAAATTTTTCCATTAAATATAAAACATTCTATCACACCTGTATTTCCCGAAGGGTAAAGCAGAGGTATACCCACTGTTTAGAGGTATGTTTAAGTCCTATATAAAAGGTGGCTATTGCCATAAACAAGGCAAACATCACAACTCTGAACTGTTACAGACAATTTCATAGAAAAATCCAATAACAGTGCTCAACCTAGGAATCCAATACAAGACATCTACCACTAGACTAAAGAGGTAGTTAAATAATAGTTTACATCAAACAATAGGCAATATGAATATTAATCATGACATTGCACATTTAAAAAAAAAGAAATATTTATCATACCTACACTAGAAAAAATATTACAAGTTTTCCTCTTGAGATCCATTCTTAATAATGTAAAGTAAATATTATAAATGTTATAAGTAGCATTAACTTGGTACAGATGAAACACCAAGTTTGGCAAGGGTAGGTGGGCTAATGCCATGGTTGTGGTGAATTTCACGAACCCCGTGGCCATGACTATCAGGCAAGTTAAGGAAAGTGTGGTTTTTAGTCAGTATGAGTCTGACATACCCTGCCGCCTCCCCGGGTGGCAGAGGATCTATGAGAATTTTCCTTACTATAAAAATAAGGTTGGCTAATGTGTTCAGGTATCAAATCAAAGGACACCAGTTGGAAACATGCCTGCCATTTTAATAGCAGCTTGAGTTTCAACTGTAGCAATTGTTATGAGAATTCCTTAACTTCTAACATGGGAATGAAACCGAAGCCCCATGGCTGAAGAAGTTACAAACCCAACCTTGAACAGGTTTGGTTTGTAATCCAATCAGTGTAAAACCACTTTAGCTCTAAAATTTAATATATTAAGTATGAGTTTAGTTATTTTTTCTAGACCTATTAGAACATAGTTCGATTTGTGGGTTCGATTCCCACAGGACACAAATATTTTTGTGGATAAAACATGAGTATTTATGTTTGTCTGGGTGTTTCTTATGTATTATAAGTATATATTTACAAAAAAAAAAGTATATAAGTATTATATCCATTGTCTAGTACCCATATTACAAGCTCTGCTTAGTTTGGGACTAGATGGTGTTGTGTAAAATGTCCTAAAAATATTATGTATTATAGTTAAGATATTATTCAAGTGTGCATGTGCATAATGTACTTAACAAATGTTGTTGTGATACAAACAAATATGTTAAATGATGTCCTTCAAGACAAGGCCAAAAGCTTGTGAATAACGGAGCAATAAACATTGATTAATAATGTAATTAATAATGTTGAATGCTCAATATAATACAGATAGATAAACTTTAAAGCAATCAATAACAAGCTATAGGCAGTTTCCTCCATTATGTACTTATATGATAAAGCCTGCAGAATCAGAAACACTACTAACATTGATAAACAATGTCATTCAAATTTTATTAAGAACGAATAGGTACGTGGATATTATCTATCAAATCAATTCCCAACACCTAAATATTCCAACTGCATAACAACTTTCACATAATAATTACAGCAAATTTGTATTTCTTCCACAACAAAACATCTTCATCTTCCGCGTAGTTATAGCTTTGTAAGTTTTTGCTTCATCAAGTATGTGGATCGAAGTGGTTTGTAACACAACATATCGTGGTAATTAAAAACAACAATAAATTTACCTGTGATCCATGGACGGGGCGGTAACGGTATCTTCATCGCAGGACTAGACACGGAACTCGCCAGACCTTGAGCAGAATGACTTCTGGTTCCCTTACAACGGTTTGGCCCTAAGTTATCACAATTTGCTGTCGAAATCATTGTGCGCGTATACACAAATTTGTTGCGCTTAATTTGCAACGAACAAAAGTAGTCCAACATATGTTGGGAAAAAAAAACAAAGAAATATTCGCAATCACAGAAGAACCACAACGCGCATTACACGTTCCTTACAGTTAAATAATCAAATTAAATGCTGAAATCTCATACGAGATTAGCGTCATGAAGTAAAACTATTACATATAAAATGTAAAAATAAATCAATCGACTCCTACAACGCCATAAGTAGCTACCTCCTTATCATTATCAATAGAATGAAATAATGAATGACATAGAATGAATTCAAATGAAATAAGAATTGGAATGAATGAATAGTAGAACCCTTTCTTATAAACTTCGATAATGGCAATACCAGTAATACCATGCCTGTACCATAAACTAAATGCGACAGTGGCGACCGTAGATCTACAGTGGCTGGCGACCGTAGATTTACGGAGGCAACGCAGTGCAGCATAATAATTTTAATAATCCGAAAGCGACTGTTATATATATACACACACACATACAAATTTAAAAGAATTGAGCAAAATATACTATAAAGAAGGGTAATTATAAAAGTACAAAATATCTTTGGCTCAGTGATTTATTACATTATTAGCTCACTATCACAGTGATTATGTACGACGTCAAAATGTGATCGAGATTATACCTCAGATGATGATGATACTGCATGCAAGTCAGAAAGTGAATGGCTTAATATTTATGAATTATATAATGAAACTCTTTACTAACCTCTAAAGTATTATTTAATGATCTTAGAAGGTTTTTTAAAAATCTTACACATACGGCTTAGGTCATGTAAGAGTATATTCAGGAGGTTCAGAAGGTATGTGATGACTTGGCCATCAAGAAGTCCTGATCCTAACCCAATTGAGCACGCCTGCGATTAGCTAGGGTGGGTAATCAGAACCCACAGACCATCTCCTAACACCCTCAGGACACTAAAACAGAAGCCGGCTTGAAGATGTAGTCAGAGCTCGAGGAGGCAATACCAGATAGTAAAAATTAAAAAACATTTAAAACATACTAGTAATTAATATTATGAGAGTTTATTGACACTAAGCTAAAAATGTCTATTTTTATTAAGTTAACAATGTTACTAATGTATAGCTTACTATAGTTTCAAAGAAAGCTGATAAAATTTGCTGTAAAACGTTTTTTTTTTACATCTCTAACTTCTATAGTTTAAAAAAATATATGTTTCGTAAGTGTAGTACTCGATATTAATCTATTTTGCAGGCGAGTGCTAGGGCCAGTAGTCAGTTTAGGACATAGATTTGTCCACAGATTAATGATTATAGATTTGTCGTCTCAGATGGCGATGATAGCTCTAGTGAAATCGAACTCCATAATTACGTAAGAGTTTCAGACAGCATTTAGGGATAGCAGTATTTCAACTCAGATTTTGGATAGTAACCTGGATATCTTGGAACCATATTATGAAACCTGTAATTAATACTATTTTATAAAACTAATCATCAAACTTTTAGTCGAAATGGATGGTATGTGTGGCGTTCTCCTTTATTTTCTTGATTTAATTGACAGACTGGACTGCGGTCGTTGAGGGCCACTTTGGTTGTTTCGAAATAAATTGTAATACTGTGTGAGGTCTCACTGAGGTAACAAATGATTTTTTTTTATTTTTTTTTTATTGGCAATCTGCCGATTTTACAGCAATTTCTGCCAGAACAAATGAATTAATAGTCTGTGTCACAAATCTATACTTTAAATCTGTCATATCATTGTCATACATAGCAGTGGTGAGATTGCATTACCGAGCATTTTAGAAATCTAGTGTTAGTTTTCAGTACACTGTTTACTGCATTTAATTACTTAGAAAAATTAACTGATAAAGCAATTGATTATTAATAATATTGCGTGCTGTTCTTTTTTTGTAAAGTTTGTACTGAAAGTATTTCTTTTTCAGTTGTAACAATGTCGACGAACGGCGATATCACTAGTCTAGATGCTAGCGGCAAAATTGTGAAAATGGAAGTAAGTATCGCATTATATTTGTTATGCGCCGCTATTTAGCAAAATAATCATTGTACCTTTGTTCACATCTGTTGGTTAGAGACTGAGATAACAAATTTTAATATGTGCCAATTCCTTGATACTTATTTCTTACTAATCTTGCACATCCATTTCTAGACAATGTAATTTGGCTTGATTGATATAATATCATGTTATTGTTGTTTTTCCTTACTTAAGTTTTCTTTGTTTCAGGTTGACTACAGTATCACCTGTGATGAAAAGATACCATTTTGGAAATCATGGGCTTCCATGGGCAAAGTCAAGGTTCAGGAAGCGATTGATCAGCTTTTGGCTTTGGAAAAACAAACTAGAACTGTAAGTTACAATAGTTTGATTTTATCTCCATATATTAATGTTTTTTGTTGTTGTTATTGCAAACTACAAAACCATAAATGTGAGGATATCAACTTGTACAAACCTTCAAGCAGTCAAAAATAGAAAGTATTTTGTTTGAATGCAAATGTACATAATAAGTAGATAAGAGAATGAAATCAATAGATTTGTTTCTAGAACTTGAAACATAAATTATTTATTTGGATATTTTATTTGGTTTTTCCCTTCTATATTCTTTCGATTCAATTCATTTTTTATATTCCAGGGTGCTGATATGGCTTCCACTGCAAGGATCTTAGTAGCAATTGTGCAGATATGTTATGAAGCAAAGAATTGGTCAGCACTTAATGACCAAATTGTTCTTCTGTCTAAAAGAAGGTGAGTGTACCAGAGATTAAATTAATAGATCAAGTACTATTCACAAAATAAAACTAAAGATTAAGAAAAAAATGCTTGCCACTTTCTTTCCTAGTCATAAAATTGTAGTCATAATTCTAGTCATTTGTGTTCAAATGTATGCGGACTCTCATCATAATATTTATTATATAGATTTTTCAGATATATTCTAGAAAACTTAATTAAATACTATAGTTTAGTATCTGTTGCTTGCCCTATAATCATTATTTTTACTTTTAGATCTCAGCTAAAACAAGCTGTAGTGAAAATGGTACAAGAATGTTGCACTTATGTTGACAAGACACCAGACAAAGAAACTAAAATAAAATTAATTGAAACATTGAGATCAATAACTGAGGGCAAAATTTATGTTGAAGTAGAAAGAGCTAGACTCACACACATCTTGGCAAAGATAAGGGAAGAAGAAGACAATGCTACAGAAGCAGCCAAGATTATTCAAGAGCTCCAAGTAGAGACATACGGCTCCATGGATAAACGGGAGAAGGTTGAGCTGATTCTGGAGCAGATGAGACTATGCCTCAATATCAAAGACTACATCCGCACACAGATTATTTCCAAGAAAATAAACACCAAATTCTTTGAGGAGGATGACACTCGGGTACCTAATTGTTTACATAATACTTTAAATAAATAAATAAAGTGAGTTGGCATGATGGGCATAATCTGAACTGGCTTTTTGACGAAAGTAAAAGATAAAAACTTATTATACAAGAACAAGTAAACTTTTGACTACCACATCAATAACAAAAATCTGTGTTCTCTATGCCAAGCGACAAATTCTAGTATCTAATAATAGGTACAAAAACAACAAATATTTGTATAGGTATTTATTTTGAACTAAAAAAAAGTGGTATTTTTGACGTGCCATGGCCCATGCCATTGTTGGCGTCGTGAGCAAGTTTTAATTCGACGTCTAGGGATGTCAGTGGCAGGCAAAGGACAAAACATTCTGCAAAGAGTAGTAATAATTATACTGGCTTATTGAATCTCTTTCAGGAACTCAAAGAGAAGTTCTACCGGATAATGATAGCAGTAGACCAACACAATGGTCAGTACCTGTCAGTGTGTCGTCACTTCCGGGCGCTCGGACAGTCCGCCGGCTCTGATGCACTTGTTGGCAGTGTTGTATTTCTGATCCTGGCACCATATGACAACGAGCAAGCTGACTTAACGCATAGAGTCAATGAGGACAAGGATTTGGATAAGCTGCCAGAATACAAGTATGAGGTTTTTTAACACTAAAATAATTATGTGCTGCACCAACCGGTGCATTCAGTTAAATTAAACCAAGTCAAGGGTAACAAATGGGAATCGTCAATGGGCAACATTCGGGTGATATTCGCCCACCTTTATACCACCTCTGAGTGACATTTTAACCCATAATTAAATGAGTATTTGCTTGCTAGTACACTTCTTGAAGTTGTCCACACTGGTTTTATTAAATCGCGTGCAAAAGCTCACATTCTTTTGTTGCTATCATAAATAAAAATATTATTCCTCAATTTCCAGACAGTTACTTGGCCTCTTCATCAACCCTGAAATTATCAGATGGAACACATTGTGCTCCACTTATGAGAAGATGCTACGAGGCACGCCGTACTTCGACTCATCTGATGAAAAGGGACAGGAGCGTTGGAATGACCTTAAGAACAGGGTTGTGGAACATGTATGCTATTTACTGTCATCAAATTATTTTGAAATTCTTATGAAAATTAGATTATTATTTTGTGGTCTTTGCTTAATTATGGTGTCTTACAGTTTGAATGAGTACATAAAATATTAATGCATTATTTTATTTATCATGTCACACTGCAGAATAAAACCTTATTCTTTTTAGAACAAGCCCAGCTCAATAAAAATTTAAGATCATTAAACTCACTTTCCTTGTGATGTTTTCTTTACTGGATTACTCACATCAATGTAACTAACTTCATCGTTATTGTTCCACAGAGGTAAATCTGTCCATAAGCTAGGGATGTGAGCTGTGACAAAATAACATGCTTATTTTGTTAATCTGTTCCAGAATATCCGTATAATGTCCATGTATTACACCCGCATCACTGTGAAGCGCATGAGTGAACTACTTGGGCTGAGTGAGACGGAGACGGAGGAGGCGCTCAGTCAGCTTGTCGTTAGCGGCGTGGTACGAGCTAAAATCGACCGTCCTGCTGGCGTTGTTCATTTCAGGTAAAACTGAACCTAATTGTTGCCAGGAACAGGAACAAAGTTGACTGAAAATAAAAAAATAAAGGTTTTTAAGATTTGGGGAACAAGTTGGTAGTCGTTATTTTTAAATAATGTACCAGTGTGGGACAAAAATCTTGAGAAATAGTTTTAGATTATTATGTTATATCCTAACATATATAACAGGTCCTTGTAGAAGTCTATGGGGAGGCCTTTATTCTGTTTATATGCTTCATTATAATCCAATGATATGACGACTTATGTAAATTATTATGTTTAGGGCAAAATTTTATTACATATTAGATATCCCTATTATGTTTTATTTATAATCGTTTGTTTTATTAAATCTAATAATGAGAAATCATATTGGGTTTTTTAAACGACAAGGGACGATATTTATTTAATTCCAATGCAATGAAATTGGATTTAACATTTTCCTTATTTTTCCAGCTTGAACATGGATGCGTCTGACCGTCTCAATGAGTGGTCGAACAACTTGAATACTTTGATGCAACTCGTGAACAAGACAACACATCTTATTAATAAAGAGGAGTGTGTGCACAAACATCTTTTAGCGACGGCCGAATAAAATATACTTTTTTTTTATCTCAAACCTCCGCCAATGTATTTAAAGTTATCCTAAAACCTTAATAACAAACTTAATAAAAAAGTATATAGATATACATATCTATATACTTATTTTCCTAGTAACTAAATATTATTTAGTATTAGAAGGATTATATATACACAATTATTGGAATACATGGTACTTGCAATGTTTACTTGTAAGTCGTATATAATATCTTTCACTGTGTGAAATGTTTCCTGATCGATTCTTCTACAACATCATTATTAGTATAGGCGAAACCTGAAACACGTGTCTAGTATTTTTATGTAAAGAATCTATGTACAGTATTTCTAAACGGTATCATGACAAAATCACAAAGTTATAAGCATGTTATGTTACGTCGTTGTCCATGCAAAAACATGCGCACCGCGCGGCACGAGGCGCCCACGCGCCGCCGCCCGCGCCCCGCGTCGTCTTGTGCGAAATTGAAAGAAATAATTTGGCAGTAGTACCTAACCATACGGCGATTTTATTACAATTAACTGGTGATAACATTTTTCATCATACTTGCAGGCTTTGGACTACCGCAATGGTTGTGTAGGTAGATATTATTATGTACTTTATTCGTAAATACCTTATGCCAACCACTTAAAGTTCAAAGTGGATGAAAAGTGTTAAACATCGCATTACTTAACCATAGCAGGTTGTAGGTGTAAATAACAACTTTCTACATTTAACCGTTTTGGCTAGGCATGGCATGTTTAATAATTTAAATCATCACTTTTTACAATGATCGACTTTAAAGTTATTTTAGCGAAGCAAAAATCCGACCGCGGGCAGGATTCGAACCGACGTCTTCTGTTTAGGTACACCAGACGCTATGACCACTAAGTAAATTACGACGTAAATTTTGTTGTTGTTGAAATAACTTTAAAATCTATCCTAATTGACTTGATTGTAAATAGTGTTCAACAATGTTTACAATATCTTAGGTACTTATCAATGTTTGTGTATGAGAAATACATTGTTACACGACACTTTTTACTCACGTTTTGTACACACGACACTTTTTACTCACTTTTTGTACACACGACACTTTTTACTCATGTTTTGTACACAGTTACACACGATCAACCAAAGCACAACTACTCGGACGGGCACTCGCGACATGTAGGTACCTAACTGAACGGGAGCACGATACGTGCACAGTGACCTGTAGCACCCGGGCGACTGAAGGGATGTGGATTAGCCCCTGCCCCGCGTGCGCCCGCGCCCGCCCAGTCCTGCTTCGACCGTGGCATGTGGCACGTGGCATGCCGCGTGACCTGTGTTGCGCGCATATGATTGCGGATAGGTACTTAGTGTCGCTCGGTGTCCTACTCGTAACATTTTTTAAATATTTTTGGGACAAAATATAACATGATTTAAAAATTATTGGAATCGATTCAGTTACTGATTCTGAACAAACTATATTCAGGTTTCGCATATACTAATAATGACCTTGTATATTAGTATTGTTTTAACGGTAGCATCTACTGGCGGAGGTTATTGAAAAAAAATACTAGAAATTAATTTTAATTTAATATTAATTGTGTATTTTATTACAAAACTGTCAAAATTTAAATATGGTTGGAATAAATACTTGCTCCACATTTTTGTTTTAGTTCCATTGCTATTTATAAATAATAGGCTTTATGTGCGGTCAATTATAAACTCTTTATGCGTTTATGATTGATCGTTTTTTTTGTAATCCGTGAGTAATTAAGTGAATTGAAATCCTAAATTTGGGTCTGACTCGCCCAATAATTATCGGGCAGTTATCTGATAAGATAATTATGTTACTAGACGGTAGTATGTAAAATGAATCATTAAGTCTTATTTAGTAATCGCGACCGGTACCTTGAAGTAATAATAACTACAAAATGGTGTGCGCTGCTTGCTTTTTACCGTTGTTAATTCCTGTGGGGCTAGTGCTATTTTTTAGGACATTAAATAAGCCAAACAAGCCGGCAATATTTGGTGTATATCAACAGAAGAATAAATTTTATTGGATAAAATTTGCTGTGGCTTACACTATTATGAAAGTAAGACAGGTATGTGAAATCTTATTTTTTTTAATTTAAAACAATGCCCCTTTTCTTGCTTCATTTTGACCCGAAATAACTAGTTTATTCTTAGTTCTTAAAATATTTTATGAGAGGGATCCAACCCGCGACCCGTATACGGCCTATCCGATCGATCGGCTATTACACTAATTTTCGAGCCATAGAACGACGTAACTAGAAAGAATACGTGCAGTAGAAGCGGTTGATGCAAGGCAAAATCTGTCTGACCATGCAAAAATACTTATGGTTTTATCCTTGGATTTGCTGACTTAGATGCGTTTGACCTCCTGCAAGACGAAAAGCTCAAACAGGGTTTAGGGACCCTGTTTGGCCGAAATAACAAAGAAATATGAGAAGCCAAATAGTTTCTTTACGTGTAATAAACACTTAATTTAATTTTAAGGTAAATGGCATAAATTTAATACCTATTTTTCCCATTTACCATTTCCTATACAATGTATAAGGATTAAGTAAAATAAGAAGTTAATCGATCTATCAGTCTATATTTCAATCTATATACCTGTATAGATAGAAATATAGAGCAGGTATAGTTAAGTAGTCTATATTTCTATCTTTAAGGTACCTACCTACTTAAATAGAAATAGACTGATAGATTAACTTACGGCCACATGCGTTTATTCATATGGGTATAACAGACTAAACCATTATGTTTTCCCAATATATATAATATAATAAATAAGCTTAATGTTTAATAACTTTTTAATTACGAACGATAGGTATTATTACTCATTTATTTATTTAGTTGCAGTAAAATTTTTTTTTTTCTAGTTGTATAAACATTTAAATCGTCAATTCGCTGTTGAAGTAGGAAAGAGCTGTGATGGCACAATACACGTGCATAAGCAAGATGAAGCTCTAGAGAACAAATATTATCTTGGAGATAATTTACAGGTAGGTAATTCAGTGACCATCACTTAGATAGCACCTAATCTATATTGATGTTATAAAGTGTACGGATAAAGTCCAGTATCTAATGAGATATTCAATATTTTAGGCTATCGACGCGGTGTACTTCAATGGCTCGACTAAGGACGGTGAAGCTGTTATCTGTGGGATTGCAAGGAGGCCTAAGAATGTTGTAGATGCTTTTTTGTACTTAAAGGTTGATATTATAGTACATACCTATATTGTCTAATCTGAAATTTTAACTTTAGTATACTTATTGCTGCGCGGTGCACTGCCTGCACTGGACTCGCGGTGACTTAGTCGTCATAGCGTCTGGTGTACCTAACTAGAAGACGCAGGTTCGAATCCAGTCCACAGTAATTTTTTCCTTCGCTAAAAATAATAGCCTTTAAATTATTGATTTCTGACATTTACGCGAATATTATACATTGAAATAAAACTACTTTTTAAAATACGGGTAGACTACCCGTGGAGCAGGAGTCTACCCGTGACCAAGGACGCTGTAAAGGGTTTGAAACGTCGGGATTAATAATATCAATAGGATACGCGATAAAATCCGTAAAAAGTAGTTTTTAAATTTATTTATTGGTATAGGTTTTTAGGTACCTACTATCATTATAGGTTACTATTCCTTTGTTAAATGATTTTCAGGTCAAAGGTGAAGATATCCTCCTATCTCCTGAGCTGCCAGACACATGTCAGGAGCAAACAACCATTGAAGAAGGACAGTATAAAATTAAAGGTCTTGAAATCGACAATTTTATACCTATGCGTACTTGGAAGTTGTATTACAATGGTGACATGAAGTAAGTGCTTAGATATCTTAGGTTTTTCTTATCTTGCATTATGAGGATATAGATTAGGAGATAGTTGGACAAATTTTTATGTCTACTACTCATTTAAAAAAAGCATAAGCAGTGATAGCCTAGTGGTGTGACCATTGGACTGCCAAGTCGAGGGTCTCGAGTTCAAACCCAGGGCACGCAGCTCTGACTTTTCGAAATCATGTGCGTATTAGTAATTAATTTTATCACTCTTAAACGGTGAAGGAAAACATCGTGAGGAAACCTTCATGCCTTACAGATTTTCTCGACGGCGTGTGAAGTCTGCCAACCCGCACAAGGCCAGCGTGGTGGACTAAAGTCTAATCCCTTTCATTCTGTGAAAGGAGACCCGTGCCCAGCAGTGAGACAGTATATTGGTTGATATTGATTTAAAAAATAAGATTTGGTAACTACTGAACTTTATTTAAGTATACGCAGTAATCGTAATCATATCTTGTCGCAAGCGCGGCTGCTGAAAATGAGGTTCGATTCCTAGGTCGGGCAAAGTTCTTTGTTCGTCCTGTTCTTCCTCTGCGCCTTTTCCCAACTATGTTAGAGTCGGCTTTCACTGTAACCAGCTGAACTGCTGAACGTCAGTATTTTAGACGAAGCGACTGCCATAAGACCTCCGTACACCAATTTCTGGGTAATACAGATATCCTGAAGATAGAAAGCCTGAAAACCATGTCAGGCTTTCTCTGGGCTTATAACTACCATTAACGATTGTCATAGTAGTAACGTTCGTATGACAACCGGGTCCGACGGCTTTACGTATTCTCCGAGGCACGGAGGGGTCTCTATGTGTTAAGAATGGTAACCCATCCACAGACCGACCGCGGCTAGCGCAGCTTAACCTTCCAGATCGGTTGATCAGCTTAGTTAATATTTATCCACGAACCCCTCTATGCGTTCCTAAACCATTCACTACCGATTTACCGTGAAATTGGTGAGTTGTAGTACGACCGCACACGAGGGTTTTGGTTATAAAAATATATAAAAAAAGACCTTATTTTTCTTGTAGGTACAGACGCCAGTACATCAAGCTATCCAAAACTGTAATTTATTTCCAATTGAAAATGAACCTTATTACCGTGTATTAAAGTTGAATATCTCTCAAAAAATTTGACAGATAGGGGTAGCTTTATGTGATGGCCTCTGTACACAAGGCTACATATTAAGTTATTCATTTCCAGTATAAGTGTGTACTTAATAAACTAATTGTTACAGACCTAAAAATACTACAGAGAAGACTGTGAAGGTGGAAATGGCATTGACATGGAGCGCGGTGTTCTCACCGTTCAACTACGATACGCAGATGGCGCCAAAGTGTTTCGCTAGGGATATTGCCAGAGAGAAATGGTCCAGAGGCTACTTCGAGTTACTTCAAAAGTGAGTACTTACCAGAACCATTGATTGCGCGTTTGGCGTTGCGGTTAAGGTGTTCTCGCCACTACCGTTGCACCGGTTCTCGTGGGACTCACTTTGGAAACTTTTTAAAATCGAACTGCACGTGCCTTATAACATACTTGATATATTAGATAATATTATGTACTATGATTTACTTCAGATTACATCAAACACATTATGAGCAGATGGGTGCCTTAGAGGGAACAATAACGATTGACGGCAAAGAACATGTTATCAATATTCCTTGCGTCAGGGATCACAGTTTCGGTAAATATCACAGTATCAACGATCTTATCATTACACATGATCCCGCCTGTACCTACAAAGGGCTAGGCAGAGGCGCATTCGTCGTACTATCTAAGCTGAAGATTAAAGCTAAAAACGCTGAGAATTTCATAAAAAGCCCCAATGATATAGGTATATTGCTCAATCTGAGAACTTACTTTCGCTTTAAATTTAATTAAAATCGTTTCAGTGGTTTAGACGTCAAAGCGTAACAGACAAACTAGAGTTATTTCGCATTTATAATATTAGTAAGGATAATCTTCTTTCTTTTTTTATATATAAAAATGAATTGCTGTTCGTTAGTCTCGCCAAAACTCAAAAAACGGGCGAACCGATTCCGGTGAAATTTTTTGCGTTTGTTTGAGAGGGTCCCGTTATGGTTTAGATTCACTGTTGGACCCGGTAGGTGGAGCTGTAATCGGGTTGCAGGACTAAGTCTGCCGGTCAGCTAGTAATATTAATAAAGTATTAATCCCATAAATGCTGTAGGTATATGTCTACGGTTCATTTTCAGGACCGTTCCGTGACTGGCGTACTTTCCATCGCTACGTTTATCATTTTATGTTCCTTGAGAATGGGGACTGTATGGCTATTGGTACCGTATGTCAACCAGCTGTTTTATCACAGTAAGTATCTTTACTACTTAAAAAAAAAACATACCATCACGCCTGTATTCCCTGAAGGGTTAGGCAGAGGTGATGTTTAGATCCCATGTGATATGATATTTATTTAATTCAGGATACAAGGTCTATCACTACATAGTATAAAACAAAGTCGCTTTCTCTATCCCTATATCCCTTTGTATGTTTAAAACTACGTAACGGATTTTGATGCGGTTTTTTTTAATAGATACAAGAGGAAGGTTTATATGTACCTATAATACAGGTATGTTATTAGTACATTGCCATTGCGAAGTGGGGGCGGGTCGCTAGTATAATATAAAATACTACAATAATACAGTAATGACGGCAAGCCTATTGCCATTCAATCATCAACCCATATACTGTCCCACTGCTGGGCACGGGTCTCCTCTCACAGAATGATGGTTAACCCGCAATAGGCCAGCGTGGTGAACTATAGCCTACTATAGTTCACCACGCTGGCCTAGTGCGGGTTGGCAGACTTCTCACTACGTCAATAAAATCTCTAAGGTATGCAGGTTTCCTCACGAAGTTTTCCTTCACCGTTTAAGCGAGTGATAATTAATTATTAATACGCACATTATTTCGAAGTCACAGGTGCGTGCCCTGGGTTCGAACTCGAGACCTTCGACTTGGTCCAGTCCAATGGTCATGGTCAATGGCCACTAGGCTATTACTTATATTGCCATAAACCGGGCACAAATCCTAGCTCCGAGCTGGTACTGAGAATTTCATAGAAATAACACTATGCACCTGGAAATTGAACCCAAGAACTCAGGCGTAGCAGTTGTGCTTAGTACGACTAGGTTAATGAGGTAGTGTCCTAGTAGGACAGTTATGTTTTGTTCTGTCCTACGAGACGTTGATTGAGTTGATAATATTTGTAACGTTTGCCATTTAATCGTAATGTTTAATTTCAGTCTTACAATCGGTTATCTCTGCCGTCAATCAGACCAAGCTGTTCTCCCAGTAGAATTCTGCGACTTTCAGTTATACCAACATGGAGAAAATCAACTTTTACCTAAAGACTATGGATTTATTTTTGAAGTTGGTAAGAGATTCTCTTTTTTTTTCTTGCTGGTCACAACCATTGCCATGCAAAGGCTTGTCTCTGGTATGGTCTCTACAAATATTATAAAGAGGTAAAGTTTGTGAGGTTGATAATCTCTGGTCTACTGGCAATCGGGTAAAAAAATATGTGAAACATTGACTTGTAAAAGTGTCTTTAAAAGATCTATTTGCAAAATAAATATCATTATCATTTAAGCTCTAAATTTGTTTTTAAAATCAGGAGGCCAATCATATGCGGTTCGCGTGCAAGTAGACAGTGAAGAAACATTCTACATTGGCAAGACCAGGGAAGCTAAATTCTACGAGCGATGGTGTAGTGTTGAAGTTAACGGTGTTAAGGGTTCGGCATGTGTTGAGTGGCATTATAATAATGTTCAGTCCGAGACCAAAAAGGTTCAATAACCATCCTTGAATACAAGCTCTCTTACTCAATCAGAAAGTTGAATTGGATTTTTTTATTGATGTTTTTGAATTTTTCATTCCTTTTTCAAATAATGAATATTATTCGTGCAAACTCTTGGTGGTAGGTATGTTCAAGATCTTCTTATTATGGTACTATGCTAGGCATAGTAACTTAAATAAGTAGGTAAGGTATTTAAAAAAGATAATGAAAGACCTTGTCTTTAAGATAAGGTCGATAATTAGTTAATAGGTCATAAGGCAAATGATCTTTTGTAACTTAAATGAAAACAACATTAGCGGAGAAAGTTAACTATATTTAGCATAACATTTGTTTAACTTAAGTTACAACTTAAGTATACTTAAGTATCTATAAAATATGGACTAGCAATGTAATTCACATAATGACAATACATTTTAATTCATTAAATGAAAATCATTTCAATTCTTACTAAACTAGATAACTGCGACAAAAATCTACTGACTACTGCTCTAGCGGATAGGCATGATGTTGTACAGACGTCAGCAGGTCAAGCTATCCAAAACTGTCAAATTTTCCCAATTGAAAATAAACCTTATCATGTTGTGTTAAAGTTGAAAATCTATCAAAGAAATTTGACAGATTGTGGTAGCTTGATGTGCTGGAAGTACTTAACTGCTTAACTAGGCAGCAATCATAAGCAAAGATTTATTTAAAAAATATACTCTTAGGCAATAGATGGAGCCTATGCCTATGTTCACCTTATATTTAAGATGTTGCTTATATAAGTATGTTTGAGAATTCTTTCTTGTAAATATTCTGTCGCAGTCATCTCCCCACTCAGGACCTATCCAAAGTAAAAATCAACATTATAACTAATTTGTTCAACTATTTATTTACTATTACCGAATAAACCTTGTACAAAATAAAAATTGTTAGCAATATGTATAACATCTCTGTTTCTCTTATACACATTTGATATACATACTTAGAAGGTACACTCGTATACAACAATATTAAGGTTACAGGTTTTCATCACGATTCCGTACTACATCTTTGTAGGCCAAACGTGTATATTAGAAAAATAATATATTGTATGTTGATATAAAATCCTTATAAAACATTGTACTTTTATTTATCGAGCATCAAGTATTAACCAGCCTCGTACTAAAACTAAATTTGTGTAAATATCAATAATTAAAGAAGTGCGAACGGAAGAAATATATGAATTTTGATTATTTGTGCGATAATAAATTTTATTTACTACAGCATAAAAGCTAAAATTAGTTTATATGAAGCAAAAAGCGGGCACTAATATGAAACTAATAAAATGTAGTCATGATAATGATTTTCGACACTAACGCGAATTTAGACATTGAGATACAACTATTATTAAGGTACCCAGTCAGCAGCGGGTCTAATAACAATTCCATAAAAGTAATTGTATTTCTAAGTACACATAGTAATGATGTTTATATAATAAAGTTTAGTTAATATACTGAATTATACTCAATAATACGAAAGTACAGTTGCAAACTCGATCATAATATTGTCGATTTAATACCTTCATGGAAGGTAATTGCTAGTAATTGAGTTGGCGACTGTACTTAAGGCGTTACAATTTTTATATTGTAAAATACATTGACGTTTAGTTCACATTCCTGATTTAAATTATATATTAACATGTTACGTACAAGTTATGGAAGACAGATTGATTTACTTAGAATTTCTGACTTTGTAATAGAATTACGACTTGTCTAAGATATAGGTATTGAAATATTGAATTTCACACAGAAGTTAAATGTGACAATAATACCTAATTGATAATTTTAAAATAGGACGTGAATGATTTTATTAGACCTGGTTGCATACAGATAAATTACGTCGTTCAAAAGTTCCATGGTGTACGTCTTCATAATCATAATTTAGATATTGATTTACCTAGACAGTCACACAATTGACAATACAAATACTACCTCTAGGCCTACACAGTCAAGTATTAATTTTCATCTATCAGACTAATTTTCGAAAAGTTATGGAAAAATAGTTTTAAACACTCAACTTTACTATTTTATTAATTAATCCCACAATAACATCAAATCTGCTACAACATTCTAACCTTATTTTTTTTGTTGGTCACACCGATCTAGGATGGGGACATTTTATATTTCATAAAAATACGAATATTAGTATTGGTCAGTGAGAATTTTGTAATTGTATGAAATTTTCGATACTAGATTTGGCAGTATCTTACACTGGCACCCCAATCAGACCTACTAGAGTCGATTAGTCATAATTCATAAACAACAAACTCTAATACATTATTTTCATAAAAAGTCTACGAAACAGACACGATGGTTTCCAAACACTGAAGTTTCATATTTATGTCAATTAATTCAACGTTTTTTTGGCTATATTCAGATATTATGGGCCATTATCTTCCATTTATCGGATAACAGGCAACACCAAATTCGAATACAGTCTATTCGAATTTGGTGTTGCCATTATTTAAATAATTGCCGTTAGATCTCAATTATGTACTACAAATCGAAGGACGAAATGTTGGACGTGATATTATGCCTTATTAGTGATGTGGTATAATATCCATTATAGGCTTTTTGCGTTTCTTTGTATTGAGATCTCAGATCACTGTATAACTATAGGTATAAACAAATCTAGATTATTGCGACCCTAACTGGAATGGACATCAGACTAGACAAATACTAATCACAGCACCTAATTAACGTAGTTTTATCAACTTTTAGAAACGTTTTCAACATTTCATATGACAGTATAACACAGTGATTTAAGGCAGGAAATATTTTAATTAAGTACTGTTTTAGAAACTCCACGACACATATCTACGTTTACGATAATCATAAAAGCTCAATTTTCTAAACAGGATTTGGATAAATACTACACATTGAAATAATATTCTACATAATAATATAATTTATTGGTAAGCTTTAGCTAAAGTATATTAACTGTATAAGCAAATATTATGCTTGAATGAAATATAATATGTAGAATAGAAGTTTTTGCTAAACAATTTATAACTACAGGTACCTATTATTAAATACAGATAATTATATTTAATAAAATTAATATAAATCTGTATATTCACACAAATATTATTGTTAGGAATACTGCTTTTATTTCAATATACTGACTAGATTTGTCTTTTTTGTTTTCAGAATGAGCACTTTTACAAAAAAATATATAAATTAATTTAAAATATAATCACATGTAAATCGTCTTTTTTAACAACACCTGTCCACTTACTCTAACTTAGGACATAATAAATAAACAATAGAAATAAAACATTTTGAAAAGTGTAAATCAGTAAATATAACAACAAAAATATAAACCTCTTTGGTAAACGCAATACTATTTAGTGCTATGGCATAATAAAGCCATTTTGGTCAAGATAAAGACAATAAAAAATTAACATTTTGCGTGATAGAGCTACGCTTTTCATTCGTATTTTTTTATTACATTGAGTTCAGTAGAAGATTTTCAATTCAAACATTTTAGTATCGAGATGACAAAATATCGGTAACAGGATAGTTATTGTGATTTCAGTCAATGTTATTGAAGGTTACATACCGCGGATGTGCCCGGCGCATGGTCGAGGAGAGCTCTTCTACGCTTGATTCCCTCGAGGTATACTTCACGGTTGAACAAGCCCGCGGCGAGGGGTACTCTGTGACCAGATACAATAGGTATTTTTACTCAAAATAGTTGTCAGAGAAAATACCGGCAAGCTTTTGACAGTTGCCTGTTACTGTTACCGACTCCTTTTACAAACACGAAAACTTGACATTTTACAAACACATAAATGCTTTGAAACTATTTGTGAGTTCGACTTTAAAAAGAATATTCACTAAATAACGATTCGCTTTTCGAAATAATGTGCAAAATATGTTGTCAATTCCTGAAACGGTGAAGGAAAACTTCGTGAAAAAATCCGCATGCCTGAGAGACTGCGAGACTTACTCCACAGCGTGTGAAGTCTGAAAACCCGCATTAGGTCAACCAGCGTGGTGGACTATAACCAAACCCCTGCCCCAGTGCCCAGCAGCGGGACAATGAACGGGTTGAAGATGATGCTTACACGTCAGTTCCTGGTCGTAGCATAGTAGAGAACAGCCCCCACACCGGTTTGTGGTCGCTAGTGCACACCGACTGCACGGAGTTGTATGCTAAGCATTTGACCCCTGACGTCACCGGCACAGAACTGATGCGACGCAGCCCTGAAACAACTTTTGTGTGAAAAGCAAACAATGATTTATTAAGCGTGGGGTAGAGTAACAAGTAAGGGCCTTATTCCAAAACGCTTAGTAAACTAACGATACTTTAAAATTATGTCTCCATCTTTGTCATTTTGATGTCAATAGAGTGAGACAACACTAGAGATAATACGCACTTTAACTGATGAGTGTTTTGGAATAAGGCGGTTAGATTATAATGTGCATGATATTTTAGTAACAAACATGGCAACTTCCGGGAAAATCTAAGTGAACAACCGCACCGTTTGGAACTATAGACTAAGTTACATGATTAGAAAGAAGAAAGAAAGATTTTATTGCCATAAAAACAGCGACTAGTACTACATACAAAGAAGAGAAGAAATAACAAAATAAAAAAAATATTACAAAGTCTACCTTACAATGCACGACTTTAAGTCTTTATTTAAATGTTTATACACTTATTACTATAAATCTCGGTACCAATACCATTTAAAGTAAAAATGTAAAAAGTAACGTGTGAGACTCACCAGAAAAGGCAGATGATGAGTTCGTGGTCATTGACTTTGCTTTGTACAATATTCTGTCCGTGTACGCAGGCGCCCTCTGTTTACTGGACGTGTCGAACTGTTGACTGCCTGGGTCGTACTGAAACAACGCGACAGTTATATCAATATCAGCATTACCAGGGGGACCACGAGAACCACTACGAAAATAGAACAATTAAGTTTTGGCTGACGGATCGTGTTAGGTGTTAGGACCCAATTACCTACTTACAATAATCTCAATCTGACGTTACTTCTAAAATAATATTACTTGATATTTAGTACTTCGTTATTTGTCAACACCTTGTTGCCTTAGTATCACGTTAATTTCCCTGCTGGACTGATTCAAGTGCATAAAGCGTTTTTTATAGTGCGGAAAATCCCCATAGATCGTCAGCGGTCAGGGCAGGCCATCAGGGTATGTCGTACTAATAAAAATTAAAAACCGCACTTTCCTTTTAATCGGGGTCTTGGAGATCACTTTCACCACAACTGTTGCCCGAAGCCTATCGTAATACTTACCTTGTAAGTTGGGGGGAACGTGATGGGTGCTTCCCTGAAGTCCCGGAAGGCAGCGCCATCTTCTAGCACGACGGTCAACTGGTCCGCGTGAAGTAAGCCGTGCGGTAGGTGGTGAGGTAACGGGAACTATAGAATATAAAAAAAAAAACTAGAGTTAAAATCCTCAAGTACCATCCAGTAAGATCTTTTTCCCGACTATGTCGAGGTCGGCTCTCAGTCTAACCAGATGCGGCTGAATATCAGTATTTTACACGAAGCGGTTGCCAGCAGACCTCCAAAACCCAATTTCTGAGTAATATTCTGAAAATAGACTACTAACTGAAATTAATGAGAGTTATACCGAATTAGGAGGCTGGCAGTGACTTGATGAAAAAAGTTGAAGATCGATCTTCAAATCTTTTAACTGATGGCGTTCATGAGGCCTACATCCAGCAGTGGACGAATACGGGCTGATGATGAATGATACCTAATTAATAACGTACTTGAGTTTGTTCAATCCACCGCAGTACGGCGGCTCTAGGTTCACCCAATCTGAAGTTAAGATCACCGCACCAGAAAACGTAATCGAAATTATTGGTGACATCTGAAACAAAGCAAATTGCGATGATTACGTTTGAGAAAGACTTTTTACATTATATTGTTGCTATCTGCAGAAGAACCGACAATCGCTGGGGTAGACGTGTTCTTGAGTGGAGACCGCGGCTCGCCAAACGTAGTGTAGGACCCCCTCCGGCAAGATGGAGTGATGATTTGCGAAAGGCTGCTGGTAGAAGCTGGATGCGAAAAGCCGAGGGCGGGGTGAAATGGCACACATTAGGGGAGGCCTACGTCCAGCATTGGACTAATATAGGCTGATGATGATGATGATATTGTTGTTTTATTAAAAATCTTTAACAAAAATGGTCTTGCCTTTGTTTTTGTAATAATTTTGATGTACTAGAACTAATTTCTGTCGCATACCTGCGCACTAGGATTTTTTCCTGTAGTGCCTTTAAAAACACAACTACCTGCCAGCCATACATACGATAGGCGATCGGTATAGTACAGAAGCATTGCAATAGTAATTACAAAAAGAAGTACGCAGATTATACGGCAACATAAATGTACCTATTATAAGGTTAATTGTATTTTTATATTCCCTTACAAACTTATCATCATAAAGGAAATTGATAACATATCAGTATAAATATTTGCTTAGTATAGTTACTTTGATGAGTATTTACCTACATTTCACGGAAGGAAAGTGATTGTTGTATTTCCACTTTGTTTGTTCCGTATTTCGTATCATTGGCCTAGATGACAAAGATTCACTTGGCTACTGCTTCTAAGGTTTTTTAAAGTATCTCAAAATCAGACAGAAAGGAACTGAGTGTTTTTCACAGAGAGAATTTCCACAGATTTAAAACTAAATGGTATTGTTATTTAAAACACTTTCATTTACATAATTGCCTTCATTTATTCACAATTCCTATATTTAGATGGACTTAGGAAATAATAAAACGTTTTTCATTGGTTCTTGAAGATCTCACATTGTATTTGTTGTAGGTATACAATTATTTGTTGATTTTATTATTAAAGAAATGCTGTTACTAAAATCGTCTTGATTTCACATCATTTTAATGTTCTTTTTCTTACTTCTTAAACTCTTAGCTTCAACATTACTTTGGAACAGTTCCAACATGACTATATCGCTACCTAAGTTGTGACGTAGAAAAGTATAATGTAATACATACCTTTACTTTTATGCCTGCATGGCAAATTCTTTGGCAAATCAATAGATCTAATTATCCTCTTGATATCAGACACCCTTTCTTTCACCTTCTCCTGGTGTGCAGTCAAATGTGCCGTTACAAACAAAAATGTGGAGCCAAACAAAGCAAAGGATATAGCCACGGCGCCTTTGGTACGAAACGCCGTACCAGGTCTGACGGATAAACTCGCATCTTCTGGGAGAGAACAGAACCAAATAAGATCTCTTCTTATGAATATCATTAAGTGGATTGTTCCTGAAATAGAAGGAATAATTTAGAGTTAATAGTATGAGAGATATGACGGTATTAGTACAGTTAAGGTAGAAACAGACTGATCCCACGTATGCAACGTATGCAACGCGTTATGAAATCTGGACTTTAGATTTTATATAAAAATGTACGGATTAGAAACACACACGCATAGGACTGCGTTGCATACGATAAGTGTCTGATGAACACGTTTTTCATATAAAATCTAGATCAGTCTGTTTCTACCTCTATAGTATAAGACTTACGTGTAGATAATATATGTAAAAGTGTTTATGTATTTTCTAAAATAAGCATGAATCTAATAATACCATATTGTTGAGATTCTACGTAATTAGTTATGCTGCTACAACCATAACAAATAAACTTTCTTCTTAACAATGTAACACCAATACAATGACATTTCAATGGTTTTCAGTTTCCATACATTTGAATGCTAATGTTGTTTACAACTTCAATCTTTGTTTCTACAGAGCTAAATAAATAACATACATAAAAAAACAAAGCCAAGTAAATAATAAAGTACAATTATTTCATTTGTTTAGATGATTATGTAAAGAGAACAAATATAAATTAGCTTTATTTAATTTAATAGATTTTCCATGGAAGGACAAGACGATGATATTTTGCTACAGGAATTTGGCTGGTACTACTGAAATACTGGAGATATTTTTCTGCAAATTAGTTTACAAACTCACGAGTGATGCTAATCGGTATGAATACAAATTGGCGATGGCGATACCCAAGTATTGTTTTCAAGCCTCCTCAATTTGTATATTAAACAAAGGGCATGAGCCCTTTCCCACACGATAATTTACCCCTAATATATGAATATTAGGGGTAATACCTAAGAATTACCAAATATTGTTCTGGGAACAAGACTGAATACTGGGTAGAACTCCTTTTTTTATAGTAAAGTGCATATTAATAGTTAATTATCACTCACTTAAACAGTGACGGAAAACATCTTGAAGAAACCTGCATGCCTTTGAGATTTTTCTTGATGTAATGTGAAGTTTGTCAACTTGCACTAGGCCAGTGTCGCAAAACTCCTTATATGGAGATGGGCGGGACACATCGCCCGTGTGACAGACAGGAGATGGACTAAACGGGTCAATGAATGGAAGGGTCCAAGTAGAAAAAGGAGCATAGGAAGACCTAGACTGCTGGGCCGATGAAATCAAAAATACAGCCGGCGGAGACTGGATGATGAAAGCGACAAATCGCAAGAAATGGAAGCAGTTGGAGGCCTATATCCGGAGAGGAGCCTTGCCTTAGACACACTACTAAATATATATTTAGTAGTGTGTATATACATGTCAGTTTATATTCACTGTAAGGAGCAAGGAAATAAACAGGCTTTATAATTATTACTAGTGTGGTGGACTATGACCTAATCCCTCACAATCTGAGAGGAACCTTTTTTTTTATAGTACGGAAAATCCTCGTGGACTATCCGCCAGTGTGTCAAAACCGTACTTGCCTTCACTTGCCCTATTGTCATGGCCATGGTATCCGTGAAATTCGCCACGACAGGCTGTGGCTAGCAGTTGCTGGACCCCCTCAATCAGCGAGGCCTTCCCTCGCATGTTACTTTAGGCACATGTGTAGGAGCACACGTGCCGCCGACTGGGGCCATTTACTGGTCGGACGGCAGAAACCCCAATACAGCCCCCCGCAGGCTACAATCTGAGAGGAACCTAGCAGTGAGTGGAACGATATATGGGTTGATGCTGATGAGTAAAAATAAGTAACTATAAATAAAATACTCACCTAAATAGTATGAATGTAATAACAGATGAGATGGTCCCAAAACTTCTTGTATAGTTATCTCCCATTCTGTCCTCTCTGAATATGACTCTTGTGTGCCAATTGCAAATATGTCCGGTACATGTTTCACTTGGTTTGGGAATATAAAATCAGCTAGCTCCCTGTAAAACAATTTGACTGTTGACTGAATAAACAGAACCCACCTTGTGCAATACAAATTGAAAGATTAAATACAGATCATCACGCCTGTATTCCCCGAAGGATTATGCAGAGGTGTACCAATGTACACCCACAGTTCGGCGGTTTGTTCAGATCCCATATAATAGGGGGTGAGTCTATTGCCATTAACTGGGCATAAATATAAACTCCAAGCTGCTGCTGAATTTCATAGAAAGACTCCATAACACTTTGCTTGACCTGGGAATTGAATCCAGAACTTCTAGCATTGCAGTCGCGCTTAGACGTGGACGTCTGTGGTCTAGTGGTTCGAGTGCTGGACTGCTGATCATGGGGTCGTGGGTTCGATTCCCACAGGACACAAATAATTGTGTGGCTAAAACATGAGTATTTGTGTTTGTCTGGGTGTTTCTTATGTATTATAAGTATGTATTTACAAAAAAAAGTATATAAGTATTATATCCATTGTCTAGTACCCATAGTACAAGCTCTGCTTAGTTTGGGACTAGATGGTGTTGTGTAAAAATGTCCCAAAGTATTTATTTATTATTATTAGGACCACTACACTAACAGTGAAAATAAGATCATGATTTATATTGGATCTGTGAATTTCATTAGCATGAATTAGCATGAAGTGGATTAACTCTAATCTAATATAATATAGTCTAAGTAAATAAACAACAATCCTTAAAATAATATGATCAGTACATTTTTACTGTTACATGACAGTAAGAAATTCTCAGTTGCAGCTTGGACTTTGGATATGTACCTTGTTATTGGGAATAGGCTATCTTTATGCATAGAATATAAGCATTCTGTTAGGATTGATACATACATACATACCATCACACCTGTATTCCCCGAAGCGTTAGGCAGAGGTGTACTAATGTACACCCACATTTCGCCGGTACGTTTAGGTCCCATGTAATAGGGGGCGAGCCTATTGCCATTAACCGGGCACAAATCCAGACTCCGAGCTGCTACTGAGAATTTCATAGAAAAACCCAATAACACTTTGCTGTTAGGATTGATGGTATAATCAAAATATGTATTATAGATGATAATAATAGTTACTTTGGCGGTGGTTGTCCATTCATATTCCATGTCCCCACAAATATTTTAACCTCCCTGTCTGGGAAAACATGTTCTAACTCCGCAGCTCCTAGAAGGGAATGAGATGCGAGACGCCCATAAAGATAGTTTCTGAAATAAAATATTGATTTTGCTTTATAAAATGATATATCAATATAATTATATAGTCTTTAGATAGACATATTCAATTCACCAAACCAAAGTAGTTTTATATACAATAAGCATGTAAGAGTTTAGATTGCATGTAGGGCTACATATAAAAGTATACATGTTCAGTATTAAGCTGAACTCTCATTATATGGAACTAGCGAACTGCACAGGTGTTAAGTACTAATAACATGCACATATTATCCATATAAACTTTCCAGAATAAATTATCTAAATGTTACTGAAAACTGTATTAAAATCTCTTGAACAGTTAGAACATCTCAGCATATAGAGGGAAGCAACTTTGATTTGTACTATGTATAGCCTATAGGACAATACAACCAGAGGATATCAGCTTAAACTGAAAAAGTATAGCCTGATATGTAGCCATGAGTACATGTATTGCCATGCCCAGCAGTGGGACCATAATGGGCTGGATTATTATTGTGATATATGAATTTTAGTCAAAAAACACTACTTAATAACGGATGTAGTGAATAACCTTTCGCGGGCCTCCTGTGTAGGAATGAGACGCAGCACCTGTGCGGCAAGCAGCGAGTTGCGAGCTAAGCTGTCAGTGCTTCCTGCACGCGAAGCTGAGCGAGCGATAGTTGACTTGGTCCTAGTGCAGACAGTTACAAAATACAAAAAGTTTCCATCACCATAACACATTATTTCTTGCACAAGTTCAAAATGTATATTAAACCTTACCTTCTTTTCCTGTCTAAGGAGCTACTCCTATCACTTTCAGGTGATGACGGACGATACAAAGGCTTTGACTCATTTGAAATCAAATGATCAGCTGATAATCTCTTAACAAATAATTTACTCTTAGGTTTAATCCCTTCAAATGACCCTGAATGTTCAAAACATTTCTTGATATCCTCACTTTTAGGAAACTTGATGGTAGCTTTAGGTATTTCTTCTGATTTAGTTTGAGAACATATGGTTTGGTCACTTATACTGTTTGAATTGTTCTCTGGACTACCTGACATCGACCGTGCCTCTTCTTTAGAAATTTGGTGATCCACCAGGCTCTTAGGACGCGACCGTCTAAAGAAAGTCCTACAGCACTTCGGATTACTATCCTCTTCATTTTGACTATAGATCGCGGTATGACTTACATTGTTACAAAGAGGTTCGATGGAAGAGTTTTGTTGGTTCGAGGCTTCTATGCTGTGGTCCGCACTATGAGCACTTTGCGCTAGGAAGGGATCAGCAGGAGATATCGGTCGCGATGAAGACTGTGTAAATTCGTCATTGGAATCAGTATCGACGAAGCATCCAACTTTAGGTGATTTTTTAACAAATAGCCGTTTTCGCAGTGACAATTTTTGTTTCGTTTTAGTAGGTGAAGTTGTCATGTTTGGTTCTAAGCCCGCAGAACGATTAATTTATGTTACTAATTACATTTTTACTAAATATAGACAACATAACCTATAACATTCCTAAACGACTGACATTTTGCGTTAAGGAAACTGTCAAATTCAGTCAAGTCAAATATTCTAACTTTTTAAGATACGTTCAAAACACCTGTTACTCCTGAACTCAAACACATTTTTTAAGTCAAAAGAAATTTTATTTTTTTAGAATCAATTTCAACTTCGCATTAGTGAAATATTTAATGAAATGGACGCTTTAATGAAGTTGCCATGACAACAATTTATACACGCATCAATAATATGCAAGCTATTTCTTTATTTTGATCTTTATGAATACGGCTTTAGGAGCGGAAATAAGATGTATGCAATATTGCATTACTTGATACATTTTAAATATTTAAGTTCTAAGTTTATATAATGTTTAAAGCAAAAATGCAAAGGAATATCATAATTATGCTTATTTTTATGACAGCCGCCCCACCACCTGTTCCAGGGACAAGCAGGTTCTGACCATTATACAGGGGAGTTGGAGATAAGCTGCCTCCGACTATGGACTGGATGCCGTTACCTGAAAAATTAAGGTATGTAACTGTTTGAACTATGTCCCTTCATTATAATTAATAGTAGGTATTGTATTGGTAGGTACTTACCAATGTTACAAAGATCACTTGTACAAGCTCTATAGTATGTCTTGAAGGTATAATCAATGATTTCATGGTTTAAGAAATCTGGCTCACTCTCACAACCTCGTGTAAAACTAGCCACTACGCCAACTGGGTCCTGCAAAGTAATCATAATTATAAAATTGGAGGTAGGTACTTACCCACTCCTATGGAGTAGGTAAGTAGGTACCTACCCCCAATTTCAATTGAGGCTATAGAGCCTCAAGGAAGAGGCGCAACCGCAAGGGATAAAATACTCTTCTCCTTTTTCAGTTAATCTTGCTATTATCCGTCATAATTTATGCATTATGTAAGGAGGGGTTATTTTTAAAAAAATGTGTCGCTAGTCATTGTTAAAATCTTAGGTGAGCTGCTCTTTCCGAATTGCCGATTTCAAAAGAAATTATGGCGAATCCATTCTTCATTCATTCAGAGTCTTATAAATTTATGAAATTCTTGAATTCATGTGGTCTGTCGCCAATCCATTAGTTTAACGTAGTGGGGTAGGTGCCTACCTAGGTACTAGTTTGTTCTAATGGCCACTACAGTATTGGGGATCGAGAAATGGTGAAATCTGCTCATGATGTATAGATATACCTACCTATAGGTAGGTAATTCTGTCATAGTGGTTTTTCAGGGCGAACAAATCAAATTCTAAAAAAAGGCTCCCCATGGCTTTCAGTTTTTAATGAGAAGCCTTTGTTTCGGATATTTATATACCTACCTACCAAGTTAAACTTCCACTTAAGTTTAGTCAATTAGTTCTAAGGTTTACCTGCTTACCAAGAATTCCTGTCGGAAAATGGTACAGTATTGATGAGGGCATTCAACTGTGCGAGTGTCATCTGTGATCGTAAGACATTCCTGGTCCGAATCCACCGATGAGAAGCTACAAGTGTAACATCGTAACTGACCTAGAAACAACGATTGGTAGGTAAACATTAATGATTTTATTCCAAGCTTAGATATTAGCTCATTAAACTTTGCATGTCTTCATTACCTACTAGAATTTTTCTGTACCTACACTTAGGTAGGTTTTATAAACAAATTATTGATTTCATACTTTACAACTTAAATAAATTCCCATACATTTTTAAATGTAGGTACCATTTCAAGGAATACAGGTAGGTATTCTCAGAAGGGTTAGCCAGGTACACCCACATTTCACTGGAATTTTTAGGTCCTATGTAATGGGGGGTAAGCCTATTGCCGTTAGCCGAGCCTAAATCCAAACCAAGAGCAGCTTCTGAGAAATTATGAAAAATCCAATAACACTATGTTCGACCTGTTAATCGAACCTCTAGCTTATGTAGGATATTTAGTTAAAAAAAAACAAATATTTCTCTTGCGATAGAGGACATAGACCGAGATAAGAAAAACACGTAAAACAGCGTAAACTCACCAAAAGACTTTCCTAAAACACAAGTGAGCACAAACAACACAATTTTGATATCCATTTCGTGCAAACAAACATTCCTTTGTCACTGAATCGTACGTGCTTTTGCACCTTTTGGTGTTTTTTTGATATCACTCATTATCACTATCGATGAACAACGTTAACTGATTATCTTATCAGTTCCTATTATTATTAATTCGAATTAAATCACAGATCGCTACACCAAGTACTATTCCTTTGATGTAAATTGGTGATAAATGTAGACACTTAAAGGTTATTTTAATAAGTTAATAACAAATATACGCAACGGTACATAAAGAATAAAACATAAAAAACAAATCTTCAGTGTTCCTCCCTATAACATGTACCTACCTATAGCAAAAAGTGTGATGGGGGACACGATTTGACTGAAAATCTTCATACTTTAATGTACTGTCCAAAAGGTAGCCTTTAGTACTATCAATGAATATTGCTGCAATTCTACTTCTTCATTGAAAATACTTGCAGCAAGCATTTAGTGTGCATTTAGGTATATATAGTTATTTTGTTTGACAAGAGTAATCCCTATTGAATTTCTAATAAGAGTTATCTAAGTCTATAGATATATCAGACGTAAGTAGGTGCGTAGGTAGTAAATTATGTCTATCAAAAATTCACTTGAGCATCTACTTGTCTCTCTCATCCCTTAGACAAAAGTGATCCCTAATCTAGGTAAACTTATCTAAGCCTATACATATAGCATAGGTCACTATGTAAGTAGGTACAAGGTATACCAACAATACTACTTCGCTTAGGTAATGAAGAACAATTATTAAAAAATGAAATACGTGTCACATAGGTATAGTGATGGGATGAGGGGATGAGGTATAAGTAGTAAGTAGATGTACTTAGTATTTAACTGCCTGGACGTCAGGTAAATACCTACTACATCTATGATTGTTATATTAGGTAGGACCTTCCGTTAGTTGACCAAAATCGAAAAGGTAAAATATGTATACCTACCTACCTATGTTCTTAGTTTTAGACTTTATGACCTTTACGTACTTGTATGTAATTCTTAAGTTTAAAATTTATGCCATGTTTTTTTCCGTGCTCCAGTTAAAGATTATAGACCTACTCACTTGTATATTATTTAATTATATGTCATTTTATCCAATACACATTTATTTATTTTAAAAACAATGTCAACGATATAAGTGTAGGTAATGATAGTGGTAAATTACTTTCCCTGCCCATCAACATCAATTGACATGTAAATAATTCATGTCATCTCGATCAGGAACCCAGTTAGCCACGCCACAGATGGCCAGGGCAGTGTCCGGTGTTTATCTTAATTGCTATTTCACTGGCCGTACATCAGGCGCGAGATCCAGCCGCTGTGAGTAATCGATTCCCACGTAATTACCGGTTTCACAGCAGCAGATAACGGAGCAGTAATGTAGGTGCGACAGACTGCCTGGCTGCCTTTGAAATGTTACGATGAGAGTTGTTTAGAATCAAAGAGGTTTAATAAAGGCTAAAAGTTTATTATTTATTTTAAAAATTCTAACTAACTACTAATCTAATCTACTAACTAATAATCTACTAATTTAGCTTTCCCAAAAAAACTTTATTCGGACTTTAGTGAAATCTTCTTAAGTCATTAACAGCATTTAATTTTTATTTATATCCATATTAGTATTATAATTGCGAAAGTAACTGTCTGTTATTTCGCTAAACATCTAAACCAATTTTGATGAATTTTGGTTTCGAGGTAAGATTGGATCTGGGAGGACGACTTATTTGGGTCACAACTAGTAGATTATTAGTGTTAATTGCATAAACTAATGTGAAATACATTAATTGAATCTACTTTTTTAAGCAAAACTTTATAATATATATAATAAAATGGTTAAAAAAAAACCATTGTGCTTGATATACATAATATTATAATTTTAATTATTTTATTCTGTCGTTGTTTTCATCTTCTGCCGACGATGTACCAAAATTTCTACCCCGAGCAGCACAAAGGCGATGATCATTCCATACAGCAGCATCAGACACACTGGATAAAAGTCCACCATGTTGACTGAACCGAAGCTGCCCCCCATTACAGAGCACACCGGTTTCTTAGCATATAATAAACGGTTTCCCCTGTCACTCAAGCCGTGTTCTTGAATCCTGGTATACCTGTAATGAGTAGGTAAATCTTTTACAAGTAGGTCTTAGGTAGGTCTCAATAAAAACTAATAATGTTGCCTGCGCAGAGAGATTATGAATGAATATCGAGATTTAAGATAACATATTTTATGATATTTGTTTATAATAATCATATTTTCTTTTCAATTACCCGATTTTAAACATCTCCACGTATGGGGAGTTTTTCCGGCAACATAGCCACGGTTTAGTGGTCTGAATGAAATCAATTTCTTGGAGACCACATTTTTCATGTTCTTGGAAAAACGCTGAAACGATTTTGTATCCAGTACCTATATTCATGTTGAAAGCAAACGGTTTCTGTAACAGAAAATATTGCTGAATTTAATCAATATATTTAGCATGCCAAGTACAATATTAAAATATATAGAATGCACCTTTTGCAAAGCCTTGACTCCTTCTTCGATGCTCATAAAGTTTGGCTTTCCTCTTGGTGCAATTTTAGTTTCAAAGATTGCTTTTCTGATAGGATCACCAGCAATATAAGCTGCCTGTAAGAATTAATCATGTCAAAGTTAAAAAATCTATGAAATTGAGGTGAAAGCGCAAGTTTAATAAAATATCGTTATTACTGAAAAGTAATATCTGTTATACGCAACATCTTCCAGCCCAAGTTCTAGCTTTGAATTCAGCAAATCAGAAAGGGTTCGAATTTGATTGGATGTCGACTGCAATAATGCGACAATATTCGCAGAGTAGGAAGTGTATAGAAACAAGAATGCTAGAAATACTGTAAACATCACGAGACGTCCGAGAGTTCCTGAAATTAAGAGCACATAGTCGATGAGTAAAATATTTAGTTCACTTGTAACTAAAAATGCGAATCCTTTTATGAACTAACCTTTCAATTCATTAGAGCTTCCCTGTTGAGAAATAGCACTTAGTACAAATATTGTAATATCGCTCCATGTTGGCGGTAAACATGTCTGATCTATCTTTTGCTAAAATCAAGTAAATATTGGATTATTAACTATAATTTTTGTTGAAGTGCTTTGTACTGTTGTTCCTTTTGCATCGTTATATCTACCTCGTAAAATTCCTCGTATTTCATGTAGTCCCACTTCGTATTTATATATAGTATAATCATCATTATAAGCACGAATGCTCCAGTACTGTACCATACACCAGTTGTGAAAGGTAACAAAAACAAATTGTTTTGATACGACAAAGGTGGCTGTCTAAACACAAATTTTGCTGTAATCGGAGTCGGGTGTGTTAGGTATTCCAAAACGCGCAAACGTTCTGTTGTTATAAATGTCACGGTTCCTGAGTACATACAAAGAATTATAATAACAATGAAATTCAATATAATTTAAGCAATAAATATAGTAAGTACTGTTGTTTTTTATCCATCGTGTTTACATCGTGTTACAGGTGCCAATTGAATTTGACAATATTTTAATATTAGGTATCTAATATATTTACGTAACTTGTTTCAACTACCTATACTAAACTCGCTAGCATATTCAGTAAAAAAAAATTACGTACCACACAATTCGGCCTTTTTACGGATCAATTCACCAATCATTCCGTTCCAAGTTCCATTTATAAGGTAACCCCAGGTATCAGTGAAGATAAGTGACCTCGACGCATTTAAAAAGTCATAAAGGGGATGTATGTTGCGATAGCTGCTCTTGGAGAGAGTATCAACCAGAATGTTGCTGGAAAGTGGAATAAAAGAATTGCAAAGTGCATTTAAGAATTTAATTTGTTTTTAGTTTTTGTAAGAGAAATCTGTAGAAAAAGTGAAAAAAATTCTTTGCTTTTGTTTGATTTTGTTACATCTAGGGCAATGACAACCTACCCGAGTCCAAGTAAATCAGTTTTAGTTCTATTGTCCGCAATCACAATAGAAGTAGTCAAAGATTCTCCTCTTAAATCTTTTCGTCTCATCACATTTGATTCACTCCTGTCTTCTGATTTATTTAGACCAAAATTGGCAGACCAAGTACCATAGTATTCTGTACTCCATGCACTGGTAGTTTTTATTCTATATACTGTAAGAACATTTTCGTCATGTAACAAAAATATAAAATCTGTACGTCTACTTGTTTGCAAGTAACTCACTTGCATGTAATATGAAATCCTTATTTTCTTGTTCTTGAGCCACAATTATTTCAGAATCAACAGAAATGTTCAGATCATCAAATTCGGAAGTCATGACTTCGTTGTAACTTATTGGTTTACTAAGAACGAGCCATCTGTAGGACTTGCTAAATATTCTGTTTGCGTTGGCCTTGAAAACAATAATTGGAAAAATTTTAAGAGTCAAACCTACATTATAATTTTTTTATATAAAATTACTAAAGTTACCTGGCTGAGAAAAAGTTTAGTGTCTTCACAATTTATGTCTACTACAAATAATAAATCATTATTCAGGTTAAAACTTTCGATTGTATCGTTTTCTCGTAAATAGCGAACAGCAATTGGTTTTTCTTGATTTGCTAACATACTAGATAATTTTATTTTTATGATTGCTGAAAATTTAAGTTATCATGCTTAAATATAATTAGGAATTTAAGTAGTATACATTTTATTCGGTTATATTATTTAACTTGAAACAACACTTACATGATTTTCCGCACAACTTCGCTACAACTGCAGTAGGTTTATCATAAGATTTAACGACATCGACGATCAGATGGAGTTCATTGTTTGGGTAAGATATTGAAACACAATATTTAAGATTTATTATATTTAAGAGCAAAGTAAGAATCTTTATTTTGGAAACGATCATTTTGAAAGCAGAAGTTGACTGAAGTGACAAAGAAACATACGTCTAAGGAATCGAATGTGCCTCAGTGTGTAACCAATAATTTACGTGCCTATTACTTCCGTGCGGTAATTGTTAATGTCTTTCGATAATTGGGTATAATACACAGTTAGTCTTTAAATCGTTAGGGCTTTCCTACCATTTAAGTGTTTACAGAAGTTATTATTCATGTTTCAGTTTAGCTTTAATTCGACCTATAATCATTTTGTTTTGACCTGCGTAATAAGTGCAATTAACGTAGTCAATCGATAGAGTGCATTTTGCTTTATTCATAGTTTTCATTCTTTATGAAACTTAAGTTATGCAATATTCTTTGTCTTTTGTGTACTAATATTTCTAAACCAAGAAGGAATATAGCAACAATAATCCCATAAAATAATATCAAAACAGCCGGATAACAGTCAACCATGCTGACTGATATAAAATTCGATCCTCCTCCCGTGCATCTTGGTCGTTTCTCGTACATTAAGCGATTTTCACGATATTGCAGGCCATGCTCTTGAATACGTTTGGTTCTGAAAAAATAAAAAATAAAGGAGAGAAAAACAAGTCTCCAGGAAGTCCAAATAATAAAACAAAAATTGACTCGAGCTGTGATTTCACCAACCCTATTTTGAACATCTCCCTATAGGGCGTGTTTTTTCTTACAGCTAGCCATGGATCAATTACTTGCAAATACTGTATCTCACGAAGCCCACACTTTTGACCTTCATTAAAATATTTTCCAACAAACTTGTAGCCAACTCCAGTTTCCATATGAAAGGCAAATAGACCCTAGAAATGAATACTCCTGGCTTAATTATTTCGAAAATAGAGCAACAAGCAGCTAAATGAAATTTTTTAACCTTTCTCATTTGTATAACTCCTTCATCCATTGTCATAAAACGAGGTTTAGTGCCTGGTGGAGCAACCTTCTTTTCATAAATAGCTTTTCGCACTGGTTCAGTTGCGGTCTGAAATATTTCAGTAATATATTAATATTACGCTGGCAACGCAAGATGAAGATATTCTATTAATATGTTATGTAATATCTTCAACTTTTTTGTTTATAACGTAAATATTTGTGTCCTGTGGGAATCGAACCCACGACCTCATGATCAGTAGCCGACACTCGAACCTCGTCTACAGATAAAGATTATGTAGATAAAGCAGTATTATTACATAATTATATTACTTACCGAGAAATAATATCTGTTGAATACAGTATCATGAACACCGAACTTGATTCTAGAGTGGAGTAGGTCTTCCAAAGTCTTAATATGTGACGAACTGGACTGTAGAAGTGCAACGATATTTGCCGAGTAAGAGGTGTAGAGGAACATAAGCGCTAGGAACAGTACCAGCATGACCACTCGACCTAAAGACCCTGGAAAATCAAGACATGGAACAATACCCAATATATATATTATTGATTGAGTTTAATTTTCTCGAACGTAATAGTTAAAATTATTAATATGAGAGAGAAGTATGCTGCTATCTACTTGCATGACACAATCACGTCATCTATTCAGCTTGACAAGATGAGACGACGACGAATGATTGTTACATACAAAGGTGAAACCGAACACATTTTTGCTGAATCATTACTCAAACCGCTTGAGTGCGAAATATTTATTTAGTTAAATATGCAAACCATCATTATTCATTGATTCTTTGTTAGACCTTCCGAATTATGCTTAGTAAATAAATTATCTCAATTTTTTATTGCCGTACAAAATTATTTTATTTTTGTACCTTTCAACTCAGAAGGACTTCCTTGTTGACACGCAGCTCCAAATATTAAAATGATAACATCTACGACATTGGCCCTTAGAACGCCAGAATCTTTTTCTCTCTGAAATATTTCAATTTACGTACTAAGTTCCTTTATCATTACTTTCGAGGACAACTTTTAAAACCCTAATTACTTGAAGAGTGTCGATAAGATACCTATTTGATAACACAGAATAAATATAGTAAAACGAATTAAGTCCAGGAAGCCTTTAGGAATTTGCTAGTTTGTCTTGTTGCTGTTTTTTCTAAGTTTCTAATAACAATTGCTCATTTGCACTGTAAGCGATTATTTTGGCCTTTCACTGTTGCCAAATTGCTGTCAATGTAGTGCTGTTATTCGAGCAATAATTGTGTTGTTAGTAACGTGGTACTTACCGAATCTATCATATGATGGTATTTATTCCATTCCCACTTTGTGACGAGAAGAAGAACCAAATAAATACTAAATACTAAAGCCAAGGTACAGTACCAAACTGTAGTGTTAAAAGGTAGTAAGAATAAATTGTTCTCATACGACAGTTTTGGCTGTTGAAACACAAACTTTGAGCGGGTTGGCGTTGGACTTGCAATGTAGTCTACTATGGACACACGTTCAAATGTGAAGAACATTGGTGATCCTGTGGATGATGCAAATACAAAAATGAATGTAGTCATACAATGGAAAATTCTGGACGACATCAACAGCTGTGGTCTTGTGGGGTTTGGCCATAATCACCTAAGTTTTCATAAAGATTTATAATATTTACACAAGATTTCTGTTATTAGTAAACTTTCCGCAATGTTTTCAACAACTGGATATAAAACTAAGTTTCCAGTTATCTGTGTTGTTTGTGAAAGACGAAATTTTATAGATAGATACTGTAATGAGATTACGATTCAACTCTAGATTGAAGGTCATTCGTTCGTCCGTACATAACCACTGCCAAAAATAGACCTCGTTCATGAACCGTTTAATCATAAACCAACCTTCCTGTTGTACCCAATTCCTTAATATGTCACCGAAGGAAAGTATCACCGAAATCGAAGTCTGTTTGAAATAAAAATTTGAAGTTTTATCTAGATTTCTGACATTTACGCGAATATTATACATTGAAATAAAACTACTTTTTACGGATTTTATTGCGTTATATTGATATTATTAATCCCGACATTTTGGACCCTTTAAAGCGTCCATAGATTAGTCTATCCGTGACCATGGACGCTGTAAATGGTAAGAAACGTCGGGATTAATAATATCAATATAACGCAATAAAATCCGTAAAAAGTTATTAAGTTATTTCAATGTTTTATCTAAAGTTGAATTCTTGCTTCTTGCGTGCTTGTTACAGAAATGCTTATGTACATTTACTTTATTAATTGAGATGGCGTCACAGCTAGCAAAAGTTATAAAAAAGTCCTCGTACCTACTTAGATACCTAGAAGATGTCTTAAATATACCTACCACCAACGTCAACTTCTCCTCTAGCCAAGTAGCCAGTCATACCGTTCCAAGAGCCATTGATGCGATAGCCCCAAGTGTCAGCAAAAATATACTTCCTTTTAGCGTTAAGGAAATCCAGCAAATGGTTGGTCGTGGGGAAATTCACCTTCGTAATCGTATCAACGTGATCGTCTCTGAAATTGTGAAACTGTTAATAAAATATAAAGATTACTTAGTTGGTTTGCTAATGGAGTTGTGCTTATTTTCCTGTTATGTTGATATTGTGCAACAAAATTCAAATAGATAAAATATCTGCCTTTATGTAGATGGTCTATTTTATTAAATCGAATTTGATATACTGTTAGATTCACCATTGTGCTACCTATGATTGATTATGTGACTACGCTAAAACTAGTTGCTTAACCGCTAACATTTGTGTCATTCAATTATGATCTTAGATAACTTTTTATATATGTGTTTAGGTAACGGTGTAAAGCTTACAGGCCATCAGATAGATGGTTGATGCTCTCGTTATTTGTAAGAACGTAACATATACTTATTTCGCATCCTTCTACATCGAGACGTCGTAAGGATGTTGGTTCGGAAAATTGATCAGATTTCTGGAATTTATTTTTTGGATCCCAAGTCCCATAGTATTCGATTTTCCAAGTGCTGTTAGGACTTATTTTGTATACTGGAAAATAAATGTATTATTAAAAATAGTGTGTTCAACTGATCGATCTAAAAATGTATAATGTTTTATTCTGAGAATATATTAAAATAAGAAGAAGAAAGTGTCAAAACTATTAACTACATAATAGCAAAGAATCTTACTGAAATGCATATCATACACGTCACTGATGTTTCTTATGACGACTACTTCTGAGTCAAGTAGCACATCGATATTAGCTAAAGCCTCCGGTGTAATGTCATCGTTGTTACTGCCTAAGATAATCCAACGAAATGGTGCTCGGAAGAAGTTTCTTGCGCTATTCTGTTTATTCAACACAAATGTGATTAAACTACATAATATTCGGATTATGAAAAAAAGTTTTTGAGATGACAATCAAAAGTGATTACGATGTTGATAGGTAGGAAGCAGTAGATATGTATGTGGTAGGCATGGTAGATAGGGAATAAATTACACGGAAGCATACAGATTAGGTATGACTATTTTCTCTGTGAAAGTATAATAGCCTTGGCTACATTATTGTAATTACAGTATCGTTGGAATTATTTAAGGAGACAATCAGGAAGATTTTATAGTTTTAGGTGACGCTGTTGATACAGAATGCGAGATTTCTTCTTTACTAAAAATCCACTGCAGAGTAAAACCTTACTTCAAGCCCTGCAAAAAAAAATGTAAGTAATAAAGAACTTGTGGAAACAGACCGCTTTAAAATAAGTCTCAATATCTGGACAGTCCAAGTCAGCCAGAAACACAACTTGTTGTTCTTCATCATAGAATTCAGCATCATCCCCGTTGATCACCCCTCCCGTACTGAACTGAGTATTTTGTGCAGCAAGAACAGAGTGCAGTTGAATTATTTTAACTGGAACAACAATGAGGAACGATGGAACAAATCATACCGCATAACCTAAAAATAATCGCATTAGCAAATTATTGTAGGAACTCTGATTTAACTTGTTCATCAAGTAAAAGGTACATTTTGAAATCTAAACTTGCAATATTTTTAGTATGTCTCCACTTAAGCGGAAAATACGTCAGACTTTCGCATGTAATGCATATAGGGGGTATTCCTGACAACGTCTTTCTAAATAGGTATAAATAAAGGCTTAAATCTCAAACTTTTCCTGTTGCGGTTACCGAGATTTAAATTGATTACAGGAAAGTAGGTAATATAACAAAATTACTTTTCTTTTTATACATAGGTATTATATGAATGCTGTATCAACGTCATCAGAAAAGACGTGAAGGATAAAACATTTTTTCGACATGTTACCAACGATTATTGATGATTCACAGACTGATCGCGGCTAGCGCATCTACCTTATTAATAATATTAGTATGGATTAAAATACTCACGTGGGGTCCAGCAAAGCTTAGCTATAACAGATGACGGTCTCCCTGCAGCTTGAATGACGTCAACAATCAAGCTTTGCATTTCTTTTCCATGGCTAAGTGATAGAAATATTACAATCAGGAATATTCTTTTCATATTTACTGTATCTGCCAGTCTCTTTTCTGTACTGCCGTGTGGCAAAGAATGTTATAGTTTTTGAATAATATAGGTTAGGTATCAGGAACAGAACATGTTTGATTTGCAAATCGGTCTTTATTTGCAATGTGATTTTCTTTAGTAATTCTATGGTTTGCAGAGCACCGCAATTTCGCTAACTATATTTGCAAATCGTATTTCACTGCAATTTATTCTAGTAGGAATCTGTATACTTTTAAAATTACAGCTCTTAATAAAAAAAAACGCTTCTTAAGCAAGGAGCCTTAACCTAGCGTTAATATAATAAATATTAAACATGTTTCAGTTTTAATTTTCTTTCTGTGTTCATGCCATACATACTACCATTTGATACCATTACACCTGTTACCCCCGAAGAATTATGCAGAGGTGTCCTTATGTAAACCGACCGTTAATCGGTATTTTAGGATCATGAAGAACTTCCTGGGAATTGAACCCAGTACCTCTAGCACCGCGGTTGCACTTAAGACCGCTAAACTAATGAGGAATCTTTCATGTTTTTTCACCAAAGGTGAAAGGAGCTTTTAGCTTTTAAATTAAAGTATTGACTTGTAAAGGCGTCTTTAAAAGATCTATTTACAGAAATAAATATCATTTATAACGTTTTGGGCATTCTTTTTTTATTTCTACTTTTCTTATTTAGCTATTCCGTGACTTTTTCCATATTGCAGTAAAATTATTATTTGTTAGCCAGTTAGTCTCAGCGTGCGCCGGAAAATCATTGAAATAATTAATAGATGATAGAAAAATCATTGTTACGACACTCTGGAGGGTCTCAGTGCGAGTACCTAGCACTTATTACTTGGCACTACGTAAATATTAGTAGTTCTATTTTGAAATCAAATACCTATCTATTTTGATTTCATATAAATTTTGGATTGAACCTCGGGTACTCAATATAGGTATGTTATCTAGTTAACTAGTCTTTAGAACTCTCAGGAATGTAGATAAGGCGCGGACACTAATTCATTCAAAAGGGAAAGGATCGGTAATATTCCAATGCAGAGTTCATTGTCTGAACTTATGAACTTACCGTGAAGTTCAGTATTGTTTTATTTTGTGTTGTGTTTTGTCATTACGGCGTAGGTGTTTGCTGTAGATAACACTAATCATGTCTATTTAATAACTATCTATGTCAAGTTTATCCGTATTGTTTGTTTACAAGTGATAGGGAATTGTATTTTTCCGTAACAAACATAAGTTGGCAATGTTTTTAGGGTTATTCTAAGTATTTTTTTTTTCGATATTCGATGGAATTCCAAACAAAACAAAATGAGAAATACAGTACGTTTTCAACTAAGTATGTACAACATTGTTGATTTCTGATGCGCGAATATTAAACATTGAAATAAAACTAAAAATTATATTAATATAACGCGATAAAATCGTAAGTAAAATGTAGTATTATTTCAACAAGTATATTGTACAGTTTCTGTATATTTATGTTCAGTGGTGTTGGAATTTAGATTTATTTTCTTACTACTTTTTATTTACTATTCAAATAAAGGCATAGCAGTTGTGGTAGATACCTACTAGTTTTTTCTTGTAAGACTTGAACCAACAATCCTTACCTATTTAATACTCCGAGACTTGATTTTGAATTGATATCTGTTTCATTTTGGAGTTATCAATTTAAGATCTATACTAGAAAAAAAAAGGTAGGTACCCTCATTTTGTAATGTTGTTTACGCTGCGCACGGAGACTGTACGAAATGTAATTTAAAATTTTCAAAACAAAATGATTAGCAACGTGGGAATAACCCCCTATTAATGGTAGTACTTTAATGTTATCAGTATCAGTACTACATAGTAATATTAATTATTAAATTGCATAATGTGAAGGGACGTGGTCAGTACTTAACGAGACTTTATGCGGTGTGTACCTTTCTATATTAATTCTAATGTGACTTTTCAACCCCTAGGATTTTTTGAAAATACGTGCACCTTATCAGCGAAAGTGGTTTAGTGGAATTTAAAAAGTAAAATGTTAAATACTAATTTGTTTTCTAAATTACTGTTGACGAGATGTTCATTAGATTCAGTGTCATTGAGTAAGCAGGGCGTATCTGCATCCGAATGGACACCATTGTTGAGAAAATCTTCCGATGTGCCGCTTTCTACAAGAGGTTGGTTCTTTTGTTTTATTTATTTTGAACATTCCTACAATTATGTGTGACCATCGTAACTGGGTTTCTCCGAATTGGATTATGAAGCCAGAGAAGTATCATAATTATCATGTAACTTTTAAGGTTCTACGCAATCAACCACATTTCGTTATTTCGGATATTATGTAATATTGTACAGAGTAATTTTTTTATTTTTTGTTTTGGTGCCTTCAATCATATTAAATTACATATTTGAAGTGTCCTTCCTCATTGTATTTGTTTGATGCTTGTAATAACATTTTCTTCGTCTGGTTCGTTTCTAATTACTGAAGGTTGGTCACCGGTGGACTCCGAATATTTCTCCTTATCTTGAGTCAGGTGGAAAATTTCAGCTTTAACGATTCATTCGCGACTGTTACTCAACCCGGATTTTTCTCTACAGTCGAAACCACGCACAGTGCTTTGTCTGTCATTATGAGTTGCAGTAAGTTAGGTACTCGTATATCGCTCGTTGTCGTGGTCGTGGCGAATTTCACAGATCCCATGGCCATGCATTACTATAGGACAAGTGAAGCAAGTGCAGTCTTTACTCTGCTCAGGTAGACGATCCAAGAGGATTTTCCATACCTACAATAAAAACAGGTATACCTATTATTATCTCTCTTGCTGAGAAATACCGCCGAGGTATATAAGAAATAGTGATACCTAAATTTTAAAATGCACCATCGATTTTATGAAAGTTTAAGAATTAGTAGTTGGAAGAAGGTTGTTACACAGTCTGGGAGCCTCCAATGATCACGAGTTGATAAACAAACATAGTAAATCTGTTGTGGAAAATATTTCGCTTGGCAAAAGGTGATAATGTCAAGTTAATATTTTGCGTGAGCTTAAGTAATTAACAAGCTACAGTGCGTGCGTAAAATTATCACATACGCCTCTATTAGTACCAGGAAACTACCTTTAATCTGGAAGTAGGTCTGAAAACTGTAACTTTAAGGAAAACTTTTCATCTACATATTTAGTAACTACATCATTCTTGTTTCATTCGTCAATCATTTCTTGTTGATTACAGGGCATTGTTAGTGTTTACGTAGGTAGTTAGTTTGCACTGTTATAATTAAATTATTGAGACTGAACCCCACGACACACGGAATCCTAGTGTGGAGTTCAGAGAAACTGTACAATTTACCATATTTTGTAAAAATAAACGTGATTGTTTTCTGTACAAGTTTAAAATTTATTATTATTAAAAACATAAAATAAAGGCTAGTCAAATGAACCACAATAGTATCTTAGTTATAATATCATTAAAATGTGCAATATTTTGAACTTTGACAAACGGTTTAAGTATATAAATTGACTTGAGAATTCAAAAAACCCATTTTTATAAGAACGTTGATTTTTGTCAAATATCCCATTCATTTGCGCAAGCGATTTTTAAAACGAAATATTGTAGCTGCAATAGGTGTGAGCTGTGTATAGGGTACTAGTTAACGTAAATGGGCATAAAATGTCCGGTAGATGGAAGTGGGCCGCGCGAAAAATCCACTTCTCTTAAGGGGTAGATATGTCCAGACAAGCAAAAACATCTTCTATTATTGAAGTCGTTCAAAAATAGCACTTATTACTTCTGGGTTCAGTATAATTATCTATAGAATATTGAAGGAAAGGTACTTATGAAATTTATAGTGGCCATGAAGCATTTATTCTATTGCTTTCCTATGATGTATTATATGTAGGTACTAAATGTATAATAGGCACAATTATTATGGTAGATATGAATTAGGGATGCCCGATTTTTTGGATTGTAAACTCCATGAATCGCTACACGATCTGAATCGTATGGCATCGAATTGATCTCATTAGATTTCGGTAGATCATAGCGTAATTTAAAAAAATAAAAAAATGCGCATTATTTATGCAATATTTATTTATTTTAATGTAATACAGGTTATTTTGGGCTTATGTATACATAAATATGTATTAATAAAAAATGGAAATAACATCATCAATACGTAGCTGAAGTTTTCTCGTCGATTTTCGCGATGATGTATAGAGCGGAGTAATATCTAAGTACCTATTAAATTAATGATAGCAATGATTCTTCACTTGAGTTATGATCACTACTTAATATTCATTTGGCTGGTAGATAGGACTGGCTCCTCAGCCTTAAAAAAGGAAAAAGGTGGTGATATTCAAATCAAAGGATAAGTAAAAAATTTACTTATTGCATTCTAAAAGTAACTAGTTTTAACATTTCAATCAGTGTTACTATCTTAATAAAACCATACTACCACACTAGTACAAAGATTAAAAATTATTATAAGTACTCGTATGTAGATACGATTTCAGCTATTGCTGTAGTAGAACTTCTCCACTTTTGTTTACGTCATTATTATATAAGTGTTTTTGTGATAACGTTTGAGATTATCTGTTAAATTTGTAGCAGGTATTTCCTCTCGTTTTAACAATCTGTTTACCACATTTATATTGTCCAACACTTTGTAGTAATGAAAGGATAATAAATTATAGAATACCAATATACACAGTGATAAAATAAACAAAATATTACCACTTAACCACCGTCATATTTCATACGAGTACTCGCTCGACTCGGGCAGTCTTTGTAGCTTGAAACAAATTTTAATAAAAATAGGTAGGTAATCTTACTTGTAGATATCTGTCCTGTCCCATTGAAATGCTAGTGTTTGCGAAGATCATAATAATTATTATTGTTCGGCTGAAGTTTCAGATTGAGTCAGATTTCAATTTTTGATGATCCAATTTTTTCATAACTTCTTCTGGGCCGACTTGATCTGGGTGAAAATTGCATTTATGATAAGTAGATACATATTATGGTAGACTGATATAATAATATATCCTTATTTATTTTAGGTTTACACTTTGTATGCATCTTAGATATGCAAATATAAGTTTATTCATAAGGCAAAGTCAATGTAGAAACTGCAGACAGCAGCCAGTCGATATAAATTAAAAACACCATACATTTCCAGTATTGTCTATTTAATATTTGTATTGATAGGACAGTGTATTAGGTATTTAGTCCAAATAACCAACGAAACTAAGCCACAAACGAGGTAGGTACATCATTTCATTAAAATTCGTGAAGCCTTTCCCCAAAATCGGAATTCCGAGATTACACATAGGTAAAGATCCCGTATTTATCGGAATATTATGTTGAACAGAATAGTTATTTCTAAATTTAAAATCTAAAAGGAGTGCAGACAATACACGTGTTTTAACTGTGCCTTAACACAGAGATAAAAACGTGCCGCGATAAGTTAATGTTAATGCACTTTCATCACGTGTCGTTAGTACAACTCCTGATTTAAGAATGTTTATTTATTGATTTTAAACTCGATTGTATTATTTAAGTACTCGGTAAGAATAGATTTCAGTTGTGTGTGAATATATGAATTTTGCATGTAGGAAAATTTTAATTATATTCACGTCGGTCGCATCGTAGCACAATGAAGACATTAAATATGAGATGTATCTACGTAATAAAGCCTTCGATCAGTAATAGTATTATTATTGATCGAAGAATAGAGCAAAATCATTATTCAGACAGAATAAATAATATGAAGAACAATAGAAGTAGTCAAATAATAAGTTATACTTATTATTTGATTACTTCTCCTAAATTAAGTACAGAGGCCAACACATCAAGCTACCACAATCTGTCAAATTTATTTGATTGATTTTCAACTTTAGTAAAACAATAATAAGGTTCATATTCAATTGGGAAAATTTGACAGTTTTGGATAACTTGACCTGCTGGCGTACAATCTCTAATGCTAAGTTAACCTTTCTAAACGTTAACATAAAAGGTGAATTTATAAAATCACAAATCTTTAGCACTGAAATTACTGATCAGATCCTAGAACTGCATTTGCAGTGATTCGTCCGGAAATACCTGCCGACAGTTCTTAACGTTTCACCTACGTCATCAGACGAATCGGTTGGGGAACTTAGACAACATTTCTAGACGTTGGTAACACTAGACATGCTGGTCATGTTCTTCTAACAGGAAAATAGATAAGAGCAGCATTTCCGTTTTCCCGGTGCGAATGCCCGGAGTCAATGGAAAAGGTTCTTCAACTTTGCATTTTAAGCTTCATTACTGGCTAGTCCGTAGCTGTTGATGGAGGCCATTATTTAGCACACCCTGAAGCCTGAAGGATGCGATAATCGTATCTCACCAGAGGAGGAGGTACCTTCCGTTGCCCTATCATCATCATCAACCCATATACTGTCCCACTGCTGGGCACGGGTCTCCTCTCATATTGAGAGGTCCACCACGCTGGCCTACGAGTAGTGCGGGTTGACTTCACAAACCGTCGAGAAAAATTTCTAAGGTATGCAGGTTTCCTCACGATGTTTTTCTTCACCGTTTCAGCGAGTGATAATTAATTATTAATACGCACATGAATTCGAAAAGTCAGAGGTGCGTGCCTTGGGTTCGAACTCGAGACCTTCGGCTTGGCAGTCCAATGGTCATACCACTAGGCTATCACTGCTTTGCACCGTTGCTCTATATTCCTTTATAATCATCTCATTGATATGATAACCTAGAAGGTGGTTAGGACCGTCGGATAAAATAAACAATAATTGAAAATATTGTGATGAAGACTGGCGAGGCAGACCAAAATTTAATGTGACATGATTCCTCTGAGTCCCAGTAATAGGACTGTTATTGTCATATTGAATCGTCCTTATTGTTTCAGTGGTTTATTTTTCGTACGAAATCCTGGCGAAAATACGAAATCGAGGCGGTGGTTTCCGCAGCGCCTTTTCCGAGCGGGATAGCCCTCTAGAGACACCGCTTGGCATCCTCACACACACACAAGTACACACACGGCACCACACCTTTATTATTGTAATTTATTAATTATTTACTTAAGAATAATTTTAAGGCGAAAGAGACTGCTATCCACAACACAGGGTATCCTACTGTGGAAATCAGTGATATTTAAATTTGTAAACCATCATTTGTTGCTCATTAAAGTTATTATTATTATTATGTTCCTTTTGGACCATAACGGTCTCACAACTACACTACCACCGGTTGTTCAACGTAAAGAATTAAAATTTGACCTTGTTTACCCAAGGATTTATCAGAGTAGAATAACCAAATAGTGTAACGTCGTCATATGCTTACCGTTATCAGAAAAAATATTATGATAATCTTTATCACTTGTTTTTAGTTATTACTTTAATATGCCATCTCTCATGCCTGTAGTCCTCGAAGGTTTAGGCAGAGGTGTACTAAAATACATCCACAGTTCGCCGTTTGGTTTAGGTTTCATATAATAGGGGGCGAACCTATTGCCATTTATCGGGCACAAATCCAGACTCCGAACTGCTACTGAGAATTTCATAAAAAATCCCAATAACACTGCTCGACCTGGAATAAGAAGCATTTTCCGAAATTTTCGAATGTCCAGCGCAATTTTCTTTTTTCCCTTTAGAAACTTCTAAAAAGTATTAGAATACTAAAAAAAAAGATGCATGAAATCGGTATTAAAGTCGTTCTTAAGTTATGGCGTGACCAAGAGAAACAGGGATTGATTTTGATATATACATATAGATTAGGTGTGTAGTTTTGATTGTCGCAATGACCATACACAGACATATCCGTCGAGAACTCGAGAGACGAAAGATCTGGATTTTATCCTTGATGCCACCGAAATAAGGTCACCAGATACGTAAAAATGATTTTTAAAATTCCTAATAATAATATAAAATTATAATCGGTATTACTTAGTTTAAAATATTTCACAAAGTTTTATTTCAAAAGTAAGTAGTTACTAATTATACCGAAGCGAAAATGATAATGACACCTAAATAAAAACTTCGGAACCAAAAAATGTTTTACAAACAAAGACATTGTATACCTTTATAGTTTGGGTAATTCACAAATGTCACGGTATTTTTATATAGCCCACTTTAGTACTAATTATTTTATTGAAATGTGCTACCATGAAGCAGCAGAAAACCTTCATTCAATAATAAAATTGATACAACGCGTTAATATTTGAATCGATAGAGTATAAGCACGGTAATATAATATTACCGTGGTATAAGCAAATCGTTGCCCGCGAGTTGCGACCGCGACTAAACAATTTGATATGGATTGCGGATCTCTTGCGAGACATCCGTATTTTCGTTTTATCTGTGGTACATCTCTAAATAGGTTTTAAGAAAATGTATCTCTGTACCTAGGATACAGTGAGTTTTCAGTTCAATAAGAGTCCTCGAAATTAAGTATATTTATTGTCAACTGAGCCTCTTATCAAATTTGAGACAAGCTTCAATAGGCTATATGTATAAAGTAATAAAACATAGGGAAACTGAACACTCCTTAGTCACAATGTTTATACACAGGGCTACTTCTTAAAAATTCTATTTTTAATAATGACAATGAAACCGTTGGTGCCACGGCAGGAACTAAAAACGAGTGGTTATTGAATTAAAAGCATTTTTTCAATCTCTACTACAGCGTGACGAGGGACGAGAGCGTTTTAAATTTAGAATGAGGAAGTATTTTTTATAATGGTACTGGAAATCACTACAATAATACAATCGAATATAATACATTTATTGAAAGAGTATCTTTAAGTAAGGGAGACGGAAGTCAGTAAGTATTAGAAGATGTTACTACATCTTTTAAAATTCTTACAACAGTGACAATAGCTTTTCAATCTTTCGAGTTTCAAAATAATCCCGTAACATTAGATGACCCGAATACAAGTACAAGTATTAAGGATCACAAGGTTAATGCTTTAAAATAAATAGTTTTCGTTGATAAAATATGTAATTGTTTGCGTACTTAATAGCACTTATATAAATTTATTTATTGAAGTTGATTCAATGTTAGCTGGAAAAGACGTTACACAGGTTGAACTAAATAATGTATTAAATTAAATTATTACATGTATTAAAAAAAATGTGTCATATATGTTACTGTTTTTTTTTAATTTGTTATCAATAAACATAGTGTATTACCGAAACTATAAAACAATTTCTATTTCGAATGCCGCAAGGAAGCATTTTAGGGCCAACGTCTTATTCAAACCTATGAATTATACATTATCTGTTTATTTAATTGGAGTGTGTAATTACACTTTAGGGACTGGGGTGCTAAAATGAACATTTTTGATGAATCACAATATGATTGTATACACCATACATAGATACATTTCCAATATAAGCAGACATTTTTTTTTGTTGACGGGGTGAAACCTTCAAAAGGCTACCGGTCTACGGGGGTTAGATCGGGGAGTGTGGGATTCTTACCAACTAAAACCACCCTGGTGGCCACCATCAGCACATGCAGGGGGGCACTGTGTCCTCTTAATAGACCACCCCAGAACCTCCCTGTGCACCGCCTATGCATGACCTAGCAATAGCGCTGATCTCACATCTTCATGAAATTTAATTCTTAGCCTGCCATCTAGCTCAATACTCTCAATACCTAGCTCTTTACTGGCGATCCACTAAGGAGAACTAACTACCGAAAAAAACACATCTTTGTTTTATATTTTCATGCGAATGTATAAGAATACAACCGTCCGTCATTATTGAATCGCATAATAGAATAAAACTGATACGAGAAATGTGTATTCTTTATTTTATTTGTTTGTTAAACCTTAAGAAGTTATAACAAGGAAAAACATTATTATTATAAACATTATACAACGTTTACAATAAAGACATCTTCGTAGGTCTTTTGGTATTGAGAGTGTTGAAGACGGTGCTGGCCATGGCTATGAATCCAAGGCTGGATTAAGCCATGATATTGACAACCCCGATGTCTTCTTAAATTTTTTATATTCCTACCAGATAAATTCATCTTAGGGGGCCTTGCAGGTGACGAGAGGCAGTTACGTTCTCAACCTTCATTATGTTCAGGCTTCGGTTCTTTCTCTTTCTCTCTAATCTATCTTTGGCCAACTCTTTGCCATGTGAGACCAAAATAGGAGAGAGAAAATTCCTCTTGAATTAATCCAAATCCAAAGTAGGTGATTCTAACGTGGATTCTAGAGCGGCCTTTTTAGCCCAGCAATTTTAGAGGAGACAGTAATTACTGGGTAATGCCTGCGTATTACAATATATTGAATTCATAATTCAGTGTCGATTTTAATTGGAAGGGCTCGTGGCTAAGCAATAACTACGTTGATCAACCGATCAGCAAGGTTAAGCTGCGCTAGCCGCGGTCAGTCTGTGGATGGGTGACCATTCTTAACATATCGAGACCGAAAGGGAAAGGGAAGGAATTTCCTCCTGCCGTTTCCCGGTTGACAGCTTTCTGCGTCCAACCTTTGCAGCAAAAGTCATACTCGTCCCGCCATCTCATTCTCATTCTCAGGTCTATCGGTCTATCGTATTAATACCTTAAGGTATAGTTACTAGCTGTCGATCTAAACATGATTAGGAAAAAGCTTTGCACAGGCACACATTCCAGTTACAAGAACCAGTTAGGTTCGTAATGAGTGTATGTACACTTACTTTAATGTTATAGGTGCAGTAGCCAGGCAGTCTGCCGTGTCTATCGTTATTACTGCGCGCACAGCTGTAGGTAGCTGGCTAACCCTTCAATTAGTAGAACATCAATTATATTGACGATAGCACAGCGGTCGGTGTCTTCGACTAATTTGCATTTTGATTTATGCAATATTTTGACGGTACGTTTGGCAAATATTGGGCTCCTACTTGAGAGATTCGGTCTAAAAAATCTTATGAGAAAACAGTGAGGATTAAAAGGAGGTTTTTGGCTTGCAGTGGGTCCAACCAGGTAGAATAATAATAATAACGTAGTGGCTGAACGACTGGATTTTGGGTTGCGAATTCGTACGTCGCACAGCATTAATATTGTATTAATACTGTTGAGTTGCTTTCTAGCTGCTGGTTTGGGTGTTTGAGTATTTATGTATATCACACCCATGATACAAGAAAATATCCTAATAGGTATGTAATTTTCTTTTACATAAAAAAAAACATGGCAAACAAGCATACGGCCCACCTAATGGTAAGCGGTTACCGTAACCTATTAGACGCTTGCAATACCAGAGGTATCACTTGCGGCTTGCGCGTTGTCGACCCTGTAAAAATCTTTTACAGGTACCCTTCTTAACCCCATGCTATAGTCTCTTGGGAAAACCAATAAAATAATATATAATATTCGGACACCTACTTTATTCACTGGAAGTTTGTCACTATCAAACTTAAGTTTTTTCCCTTAAGTATCTATGGCCAAATGTTCAAGTTATAACTCAAGACGGAAGATATATTTTGTCAGTAGGTAAAGTACGTCATGTTTATTTAAAAATAAATGTTAAATTTACTCATTATTGAAGTACTGAAGCGTATTATTTGTTTTGGAATTTGTTACGCACGTCATGCTATAAGTTCGGGCCGATTTCGTTTCAATCAAGTTTCGAGCTATTTGTGACTTTCTTAAACTAGACGTAAAATCATGTTGGTTGTTGTTGTGGTAATTTTATAACCATAGGCAACAGTTTAACCTCTATTCATTATTCAAATCTGTTGCCTATGGTTATTAAATTACCAATGATCGCGGAGAGCTTTATCTTGATAAGAGTAAATTACTCTTACTTTTATATTTAAAAAATATTATGTTATCTTCGATGCTGATTTTACTTTCCGATACTTACGATATTAGTTATATTTTTGAAAATGTTTAGTATGCCTTATTAAAAATATATAAAAAAAACTTGTGAGTTAAGTATTTCAAATAAAATCTATGACATAAATTGAAATTAAGAACGACAAAATATGCCTAAAATACTGATAGATATACAGATCACACAATCTATCCTGTGACATAAGATTTGGTCTTCAGCTTCACAATAAACCCAGAAGTTATGATGATTAAAAAAATAGTAATCAGCCTACAATATTATAGGACCAGTCGTACCTACCTAGGCTGTGACAGTCGCCTAGATCTTTCTCCAGTACCCTCATTGAAAATCACCAGCGCTCGACAAGTCTGCAAGCGGTAACACGGCCCGATGTAATTGTACGTTTAACCTAGCGGGTGGTGCACTCTAGTGGTCAAACGAGTGAAAGCAGCTTCAATCACAGAATATTGACACAGGTCTTAAAGACATCACAGTTTTTGCCTAGTAGATATTATAAGCCAGTGTTTACAATCAATATTTGTTTGCTATTATTTTGCATCAGGAAACGCTGTTCGCGGCACTGAATTTTAGGCCAAGCAATTATAAGCCTAAAATTATAAGCCTATTTTTTGTTTACTTTTGCCATCAACATACTAAGAAGAAGAACAATATTTGCTCTATTTATAACTGTAAAATATACCTAATTACTTGTCCTGACTGGTTCATCAACGGAAAGTCTAAACGGCTGGGCAGGGCCACAACCTTCAAATTTTGGATTTTTATATTGCTCTAAGGTACAAACGCAATTTTCCCAATTGAATATGAACGTTATTGTTTTATATTAAAGTTGAAACTTGAAGTTTTTACACGAAAAATACGCGTTTTGTCGTGGATTTGCGGAAACCCGCTATACCATTAAAGTTGAAAATCAATCAATGAAATTTGGCATGGTAGCTTGATGTGCTGGCCTCTGTACTTACAATGTTTTAAATACAGCCTAGTTATCGATGACATCAACAAGTTGAATAACACCTTTTGAAGCTATACAAAAATATGAAAAATAGTGCGTCATTATACGTTCTACTTAAGTCTACAAATATTGTGGTTCATTTAGTCTATTGAAATCATGACAAAGAAAAAAGTACTTTACGATAAATATAAATGATCCATCAGTTTGGATGCTTTATGTAGTCACCAAGACACGTTACTTATAGAGGTAGATAATAAGAAAATATTTATGATATATTTAAATTTTTACCACAACACAGTAAATAAAGATATTATTTCTAAGAATGGCAGACGGATCTACGTTTTTTTTAAGTAAGTAAACAAAGTTGGTTTGAAGCTGTAGGTAGTTTTAAATATGATATTTATAAGTAATTCGATGATTTAGGCAATCTATACAGTACAAATATGAACACCCTGTTTGTTTTAGCCGGTGAGTCCGAAACACACAACCATTATGTAAATACGCTCAAAATGACTTTACTGCAGGTAACATGTATAATAAAATGGTAAATATTTTGGTTCCTGTTTCTAAAAAGTTAATTTCCTTGACGAAACACAATTTCCTTTGGAGCCGTTGAGAACAAATAATAGATACTGATGTTACTTAATCTATAAAAAAAAAAACAATATTTGAATGTAGAAAACTTTGGGGCTCTTAGGATATGGGAATTACTTTCAGAGAACCACAGAGCTCATGGCATATGCCTTTTTATCAAAATTGACTCTTGATTAAATAAGTAATATGAGTAACTTCAATGTTATTCAGCCAGCTGTTAATCAAGTCTGTGATTGTTACTGTACTTACTTACTTCTTTACTATTAGTGATGCAACGAGTACGATGAATGAATGATATAATTATGTTATGATCAGACATTATTATGTTATTTTTTAAACTAAACCCGGCCACGCTCCGCTGTAACTCAGTTGACCTTCATTAGGTCGACGTATGTGTAAAAATTTCAAGTCAATGCATTGACTACAAGTTACTTTTCAAACAGAAACTGAAGTTACACCTATTTAAAAATTATTATTTAAAAGAACAGCTTCCGTGCTAGGGTACAAGCTCTGTCGCTTATTGCGAGAGACTTTATAACATACCTACTAACAAAATATCTGATCATGTACACATTTGTCCCGTCTGGGAATTGGGAATAGAACTCATGACACGTCGCAACGGTAGGTAGTGACTGTTACGATAGCGTCGGTAACTCAATGTCACCTGTTTGTTGGAGACAGTGACGAACTGACGACACACTGAAAACATGTTATAATATATAAGTACCTATTCAAAATGAAAATAAGTGTTCTATTATTCTTATTTTATTGAGATCAGGACCACGAACATAATTTATTTTTCGACCTTGTCGCAAATTAAATTAATGCTAAGTACCTACACCGTTTGCATATAGCTATTAGGTACCTACCCAGTAGCATAGAATTTGAGTAATTATTAAGTAAAAACTTTAAATGCCTACAATCCGAAACGCCAGCGAAAAGAGGTTATAATCCACTTGACACAGATTAAATAACTTTTCAAAATGATATCTATGATAAACCACAATAAAATTATTTGACCAATTCAATTTTTTGCAAAGTGTGATTGTATTTGTAACGATTATACGAATTTTGCAACCGTTGTGTCACAACAATAGTTAGTGGAATAGATGATTGTCTCTCGGTTTCCTTTCAGTAGCAACACTGCAAGGTCGCAGCATCGACCCTGGAGTCTCTAATTCTAATAGATTTACTTTAATATAGGGAAAATATTTCGCAGTGCACATGTTCAAGTTAAAACAAAGAGCAGGCCGGTAGTGCCTTCTAAGTTAAAGATTCTACCGGTTAGTTCCGGAAAGATACGTGTCCTGTGTATACTAGTTGTCAAATAAAACGGATATCTAGTTTCGAGATCGGAATAATCTATTGTTAAATAGTTAATCTATTTTCGGTATATATGTTTCAATGGCATTGATTTGTTGATCGATTTAGAAACTAATCTAGTATGCGTCCGGTTCATTTGTAGTCATCCCATATTCTTCATTGAACACTAATACGTTGTCGGTAAGCATACAAGTGGGTAAATTATCAATAGTTTATGCTTTTGACAAGTCTTAAGGTACATAATCTTTTTATTATAAGTACTTTAACCATACTCTAGGTATTTATTTAGCAGCCAGTCATTATTTATTTTGCAGTATCGGTTATACTGAAGTGTATTAGCTAGGTCGTGATAATATCTTCCGGTATAAGCACTTCAATGAAAACAACAAGATATTAGATAATTATTATAACATTTTGATATCTACGTATTAACTAAAAAAAAAAATTTTAAAAGTCGACTGGAAACTGAATATCGTATTTTTTTTCAAGAACAGCTCGAAATAGGTTTTATTTTGGATTTATCAGAAAAGAATGTAACAAAGACTCCATAATAAAAGTATAAGTAATTCTTTAATCAAACGATTGAAAATAATGACAAATGAGTTCACCTGCCTTTACCGATGCAGGATGTTAAACAATATTATAGTAAATCCATTATTGTCATGTTCAATATTTGTACAGCGTGCGGCAGTGGTTTGACATTTTACGTAAAGGTGCGTTTAGACGACACAGATATTGAGTATGTACAGACGCCAGCAGGTCAAGCTATCCAAAACTGTCAAATTTTCCCAATTTATTATGAACTTTATTACATATTTTGTATTAAAGTTGAAATCCAATCAAAGAAATTTGACAGATTGTGGTAGCTTGATGTGCTGGGCTCTGTACTATAAATGCCATATTAACAGGGAATCCTCTGGGATCTATATTTTGAACTAAGTAGAAATAGATCTTTACTTTATAATGTAAGTAAAACATATTATGATTGACATTACATGAACTCTGCCTCATTAGCCTAATGGTCTTAAGCGCGACTGCTACGCTAGAGGTCCTGGGTTCATTTCCCAGTAGAGCAGGGCTTTTCTAATTTAAAAAAATCTAAAATTAAATTCTCAGATTAATGGCACTAGGCTCGCCCTCTATTACATGCGACCTAGACATACCAGCGAAATGTGGATGTGTACTGTATTACTTAGTGCACCTCTGCCTAAGCCTTTGGGGACTACAGGCGTGCGTGATGGTATGTTATTTTATTTTCTTCTGAATCATCAAAAGCTGTCATTTTAGACCTGCTTGGAATAAGGTAGAAAAACCTCTGCCTAGGACGATTTTAAATCCTCCTAGACTTCCACACCTGATACTTAAAGAACTATTTTAAACCACACTCAGCTCACCAGCTTAAACGCACCCTATTAAGATCTGTATACTTTCTAAGAATATTAAACAAAAAATACGTTACTAGCTTAGGTTTATTTAGTTAGTGTGATATTCAACATAATAATCGTGAGAAAACAGTTTGTTTATGGAAAATAAACCAGTATTTATGTACAATAAATTATAAAATAGTGGAAAAGAATTGACTTAAGTACATACACGTTTAAGTATGATTGAAACAACATCCTGTTTCTTCTTATTATAGGTACTTCTCGCCTTTTTTCTCAATTATATTGTGGGCGGCTTCCAGTCTAACCAGACATAATCATCATCATCATCATCATCATCATCATCATCATCATCATCATCATCATCAGCCTACTAGTCCACTGCTGGACGTAGGCCTCCCCTAATGTGCGCCATTTCACCCTGTCCTCGGCTTTTCGCATCCAGCTTCTACCAGCGGCCTTTCGTAATTCATCACTCCATCTTGCCGGAGGGCGTCCTACATTTGCCGAGTCGCGGTCTCCACTCTCGAGCTAACCATATGCAGCTAAATATGTATCAGTATTTTACACGCAGCGACTGCCATCAGACCTCCGCCACCCAATTTCTTGGCCTTACTGATATCCTGAGGACAGATTGGTTGTTGCTGTTTGGGCGTCATAGGTGTTCGTATACAAACTGGGACTGACAGCTTAATGTAGAATACGTTGGAGGCACGAAGGGATCTCGATGTGTTATGAATGGTCACAGATTGACCGCAGCTAGCGTAGCTTAACCTTGCAGATCGATTGATTAGCGTCGTTATTACCTAGCCACGAGCCCCTCAACACACTGTTTCTTCTAAAGTCACAAAGTAAAGTGAGAAAGAAACTTATGGGTAGGTACTAATAATAATACTTTATAGAGTTCCCTAAGTTCAAGGACCTGAAAGATTGAAACCCTACACCCAGTTTTTATTTCGTTGACATTCCGTGTCTATCATTGATGCTCCATTTCTACCGTTGATGCTGCCTTTTTTTATAAATTTTATAGTTTATTTTATTGTAGCAGCCGCGCTCTGGAGCACTAGAGTAACGAGGCAGACCATATTAGGTATACATTGTGCGTCTTTAAAAAGCAACAGATTTTTAGCTTTCTTGTTGCCGGATCAAAGGGAAATAAAGCTCCCTTCGGTTCATGTTCCTAAAAAAATATACCATTTACATAGTAGGTACGTAGTGCCTTTATTATAAAAAAATACCCTCAACTCACGCGTACTTGCACCAAATAACTGGTGACTCAAGGTAAAACGATTACATTAACTTGAAAATATTTGACAAAAAATATTTTACGGTTACCGTAATATTGGTTGCGGCAACTAAACCTTTGGAATAAGAAAAACTAACAAAAGGTAGGTACCTATTCTAAGGTTTCGTTACATTTAATGAAATTTTCATAAACATACTTTCACGCCTGGATTCCTCAAAGTGATGCAGAAGTGAACCCTTATGGGATTTAGGGTGCATGTATTCGATCGAGCCTACTCCAGTATATTCAGGATGCTGTTGGGTCTACCACGCTTTTGTGGCGCTTCCGGGATGTTCTCCGAGGTCAGGCAGGGTTGATGGTTTTCATGCCATTATACGGAAACGGTGCGCTTTTATTCTCCGTAGAATACGTGCTAGCTCCCACAATCTGTTGAGTGTATAGTGACGACGTCTGTGGGCTAGTGGTTCGCGTGTCAGACTGCTGATCACGAGGTCGTGGGTTCGATTCCCACAAATCACAAATATATATGTGATGAACATAAGTGTTTGTTTGTCTGGGTGTTTCTTATGTGTTATATGTATGTTTTTACAAAAAAAAAGTATATAAGTATTATATCCACTGTCTAGTACCCATAGTACAAGCTTTGCTTAGTTTGGGACTAGTGCTGTATAAAATTGTCCAAGAATATTTATATCTAGGTACTTATTTAATTATTGTGTGATAGGTGGGACAGCCTCATGCTGGCTCACTGGATACGCTGGGTTAAATTTTTTATATGTATATAGTGTGGTTTTTACTAACATTAGCCTAAGACTAAAAACATATAGATCTTGTAATTTGAAATTAATGTAAGTAGGTATAATAATATTGACGGCAAAATCCGAACTCCGAGCTGATGCTGAGAATGTCAAAAAAAACACATAATTCATAACTTTGTTCTATAGGACCTCACAGTCAGCGGCCCCGCTTGCGACTAAAGACTAGTATATGTATTTGGAAACTTGCGACTGATACGTTAGAAAGTGATTTATTCCCTTGACGTCGATTCCCACCACGTCGAGACTCCTCCACGTCTACTTGAAAATAAAATGAAAACTCCTGTTATTGCAGCGGGAGTTTTCAAAGTAGTCGTGGAGTAGACTCGACGTGGCGGGACTCGACGTCAAGGGAATAAATCACTTTATAAAATAATCAGAAAGTGACCCATTGGTATAATAATATCATTGTATGTGTATCAAATAGAACTGGTTATTATCACTGGCGGCAAACCATCATCACAAAGGATTACCATCATACCAATAAGAATTAACTTAATAATTAAATTATGGCTAATAGACACTTAGATTGTCACAATAAAACTACTTTCATTTTTCTATATCTTAGTCATAGTTTACGTAACAAAGCTTAAACGCATTAGTTAAAGATTGACGAAATAAACATGTAATGAGTAAATGAGTAATTGTAATGTGGACCGGTAGCGGACTCGTAAGAATAACGTAACCGGCAGTCGCATGATTGAATTACTTTATGAGTACTAGCTCTTATATATGCCTTTTAGCATACATTAGTGAACCAAAGCGGCATTTTTTTATACCATTACTAGCTGATCCCGCAAACGTTGTTTTGCCATAAAAAAAAAAATTAGGGGTATGAAAAATAGATGTTGGCCTATTCTCAGACCTCTCCGATAAGCACAAAAAATTTCATCAAAATCGGTCAAGCCGTTTCGGAGGAGTATGGCAACGAAAACTGTGACACGAGAATTTTATATATTAGACTAGCGACCCGCCCCCGCTTCGCACGGGTGCAATGTACTAATAACATACCTGTATTATACATATAAACCTTCCTCTTGAATCACTCTATCTATTAAAGAAAACCGCATCAAAATCCGTTGCGTAGTTTTAAAGATTTAAGCATACATGGGAATATCGGGACAGAGAAAGCGCCTTTGTTTTATACTATGTAGTGAAGATGGCAAACAAACATACGGCCCACTTAATGGTAAGCGGTTACCGTAGCCTATAGACGCTTGTAACACAAGGGGTATCACTTGCGCGTTGCCGACCCTGTAAAACAAAAGAGGAATAGTTGAGTGGGCAGTAGTAGTACTGCCAACACAACTTTCCCTCGCACACTGGTAACCTTGCTCACCGTAAGGAACACAACACAACTCAAAGCAGTGTTATTTCACTTCGATTTTCTGCAAGGCGGAGGTACTTCCCCAGTCGGGTAGGTCCAATTTATGTGGAATAACTCCCACTATGCCCCATATCTCGTGGCATGTTTCTTTTATTGGAAAACAAGCATACTGTCTGCCTGATAGTGAGGGTAACCGCAGTCTAGATGCTAGCAACACCAGTATCACTAGATGTCATCTTAAGACCTCATTATGCGCAGTAATTTCATTGGCTACATTACACTTCAAAACATCATCCTCCGAGCCTTCTCAACTGTATTGAGATCGACTTCCATTCTAACCAGATGCGGCTGCAGATCAGTATTTGACACGAAGCGACTGCCATCAAGCGATCTCCACATCCCAATTTCGGTAATACAGATATCCTGAGGATAGACTAGTTGTCAAGCTTTTTGGGATTTCTGACTACCACTAACATCATAGGAGTTCTTATGTCAACCGGGACCGATGGATGGTTCTCCGAGGCTCGGAAGATCGTCTCGATGTGTTAAGAAAGGTCACTCATCCATAGACTGACCGCGGCTAGCGCAGCTTCATTCTGCTTCCGCGAACTCAGCCCCTACATTCCAACCAAAACCCAATAATGTTAGCACATTATTCCTTAGCGGTAGAGTATTTTGTAATAGTTGTACCACTCCAGCCGAACAGCAGAATTCTACCACCTGAGTTTCTTTAATGAATGCGGACAAAGAATAACCACTAAATATTTAATCAGGCTTTGTATTGTAGTCGTAGAGTCGTCGTTTGAGCGTATCCTACATAATATCCCCATGAAGTACTTAATTATCTGTAGTTTCACTTGTGTTGGTACTTCGAGGCGTGATCTATGTATATTCATTATCGTCACTTCTCCGATATTTCTATTCTAAAAGTGAAGCTTAGAAACATAGAGCTTTCTACCACCAACATTAGATAAATGATTTATGAAAATTAAAGTATCTATATCACTATGTTACATTAGACTACGGCATTATCCCGTTGTGTTAAAGTATGATTTCTTTAGTATTTTAAATAATTAAATAAATATGAGCAGCCTGTTCCTCCCTATACGTTCTGACTATACGTAGTATACGTTCGTACTATTATAGTTATTCTGCGGCTTCGAGCAAAATCAATTTGGAGGTGTGTTTTTTACGCATTGGCGTTCCATCATTTAAATTCAATTGATAAATATATTGAAGTGGCTCATAATCTACAATGTTCTTGTTTATTCGCCTATCAATTGAATTGCGACCTCTTTTAAAGACGTGCGTATTCGTCTACGTCATTTTTTAATGATTGTGTCTTATATTACGCAGGATCGTCGGTCTTACAGATTTGTTATTGACATTGAAATCGTTTTCTCTTGCTAATGTAATGTTATATTACTGTTTAATAATAACGGAATTGCAAACGTACCTATTACTGTTTATCTCAGTTCACCAATGACGACAATACTTAGGTCACTTATGAGCGTCGCATAATATAGACACACCCTCAAGTTCTACGCACATAAGTAGTTATTTTATATAGGTCCATTAGGTTCCATACCGGTCGTTTGCTGGGTAGAGACCTCAAAGTCGTGCACCTAACCACTTCGTTGGTTAGGTCTACCTAATATGTGGCCTGCGGCCGGTTGAATTGGGGGACTCTGTCGCCCGACCAGACAATGGCCCCAGTCGCTTGTAACGAAGCGTGCCTTAAAAATAGGTATGCGAGGAAAGGCCTCGCTTATCGACAGGGTCCAGCAACTACTGGACCACAGCCTGTCATGGTCGTGGCGAATTTCGCGGATCCCATGGCCATGACAATACGGCACGTGAAGGCAAGTGCGGTTTTTTGTCGGTATGAGTCCGACATACCCTGCCACCTCCCCGGGTGGCAGAGGATCCATGAGGATTTTCCGTACTATAAAAAAAAGGTATAACTAATATAAATAAGTATATTAACCTTTTTCTTTCACGAAATACGAGCTTTCTCTCAAAATGACATGAATCTGGAAGGATTCTTGTACAATTTAAACTAACTATACTTATTTAATATAATAATATTTTAATATTTTTGGGATTTATTATAATACAGCTTATGTAGGATTCATTAAACTTCCCATTCAAGTACACTTTGTCGTCATAGCCATTAACGTTAATAACCTAAAACGTCTAAACACTGACGTATATATGTATTTTGCAACCACAACTCCACAAGATCAGAGATATCTAATCAATTATTATCATTTCATGAACTTCTTCATACATTTTTATAATTATGTTGTGTCTTTAATTGCGTAAGGTTGCAGAATCTAATGTAAGAAATCAATTATCTTGCGTAGATCATACATGTCACAATATTGATAAGCAAGGAAGTCTCACTTACAGATTGCGATGTGGCGAGTCCACGTGTACCTACGTGAAGAAGGTTTTACGATTTTAAGATTTAAGCATGAGTTGCCTTTCTGGGCTTTTATTTGTTTTTTGTATTGTAATGAGATGATAAACAAGCATACGATGCTCTTAGTGGTAAGCGGAAATCACAGCCTATAAACACCAGCAACACCAATGGTATCACTCGCACGGTGTCTATGCATCGAAGCCTCAGTTATTAAGTCAATGTTAAGTAATTTTACTAGCTACCCGGTATTTATAATTAATATTTGACAATGCACAAGGCAGAGTTCTACTACCCATTTATGCTAGTGGATACGCAATATTGTATAGCCATCTGGTCGGTGTGACATGGCAATAAGTTGCAAAGGGTATACAAATATTTGCATTCAGATTTTACCATGCATCTACCATCATAACACTTTCGTTCCCACCACGTGTCCGGTATTTTTTTTTATTGTTGATTTGCAGCTATAGTATCAGTGCCACCGTACCCGGTCTATTGTGATCGCCACTCGTTGAGTTACGAGTTCACCTCTAAACCCTGCGGCTACTATAAACTGTAGGATTTTCTTAGGGGTAAACTCCTTTATTTCTTTCGGTCTTAAGATATGTTTTCCTAGATGAGTACTGCTCTTGTGTATTAGCGTTCTGCATTCCCCCAGGGGGTGAAGTGGCGTTTCTTCAGCCTCCTTACGACGCCGGCATTGTCCGATCATTACTGGTGATCCGTTTTGAAAACGTCTAGGACTATTATATGTCTTTGATCTCAAGTTTTGGATACAACTCTGTACAACTCTACGTTTTCATTTCATTTTATTTCCTATCTTATCTATCTTACACATACGTGACAAATCTCATCGTCTTTCGGTCATTAACCGCTTTAACAGTGCCTTTCTGTTGCTATAGAGGTAGATAGTTATTCGTTTTTAAGGGAAGTCGATAACGATAAATGATTATATTTATTTCTGTAAACAGATCTTGTAAATACACTTTTACAAGTCAATAGTTAATACTAGATGGGGCCAGCGTTTCCCAGCTGTCGACCTCTGAGAAGAAGAAACACTGAAATAAACCCAGAGAATCATGATCTCTTTTAAAGTAAGAAGGTAGGGCAAATTCTGAACTGGCCTTTTGAAGAAAGAGCCATAGTAGCTTTGAGTTGAATAGAACAGACTGATGAGAATGTTGATATAGATTCCGTTAACAATTAAGAAAATAACTAAACTAAAACCAATTTCTAATAGGTAAGTAATTTGAGTATTTTCCTCTAAAACTCTTTCATTGTGATTTGCCATAGACGGGGACGACCATATGAGGTTTATTTCTTTATTTTTTGTCTTTTCTTCTGTTTTTAGTGACTGTTTCGTCTTTATGTGATCAGCTCTTACTAGGACAAAAGTACAAAGTTACTTAATGTTCTATGTAACGCAATTAACATGTTTTATTTATATGTTACGTAGATATCATTAGAGTTATGTTGACACACTTACATGTTCGCGTTTTAATTATTCATTACAGTTCTGATGAATTGCTTGATGGAGTATAAAATATACCTAATCATTTCCGAATGGCAGTGAGTGCAGGTGCTTTGCTATTAGAGAAACTTATTTATTTAGGGAGGGAATCGAATCAGGGAGAGTGACCGAAACACTAAGCCAAGCACTGCGTCAACCGATCTTATTTGTAAAATGTGATATTACATAACATCACGCTGGTATCCTCGGATGGGATAGGCAGAGGTGTGCTTAGACTTAGACTCAAGGTCCCATGTAATTGAGGGCAAGCCCATTGCAAACAACCGAATCTCGAAATCCGGTACCCCGCTGCTAGACATCGCGCGGCAGTCGCTAGACTCCGCCTACTCGTAAACGAAATATTATTTAAAAGAGCGCCTTAATAGAGTCGTAGATCCCAAGGCAGAATGCCCAGGTGCGTCCGTAAATCTTTTATAGGTATTGTATGTATTTTAGCGACCAACCGTGGCTTCGCACGAATCTGTTAATATTTTATTTATTTATTTAAGGACTTCCAACGAGCGAGGTATAGAATTCGTATCACATTCATCGTCATCATACTTATGTACAGAGTAATGCACTAGCTCAATTATAGGAGCATCATCTAATTTTGGTGTAAAATTAGAAATAATAGGTAATAGGTACCTCTTTATATTGGTAATGAAAACCGTGAAAGGCTTTCTGGGATTAGCCCGAAGAAAGACAAACTCAGCGAGACGGCGACGGGGACTTTAATCCCTACTATCCCTATTAATATTTGAGATAGATTAGATTTTGGAGAAGGACATTAGCCACCTTTAGTTTCAATAAGCCCTTTGGGATGCCGGTGAAACCGCGGGAAATAACTAGTTGATAATAAATGTAGTGAAGTAATGTAATGTATGGGTACTAGTAGAAAAAAAACAATAGCCATACGTAAGTACTAAATTACAGGAAATTAAACACGCATCTAGGTCCGACGATTGCGATTTTGACAACCGATTCGTACCGGCGGCGGCGGCGGCGGCGTGTGTTACTGAACTTGACCGCTCCAATGTTACGTAAGGCGACTGGTTTTGTGAATTTTATATTCCGTGCCGCATATGTTACAATTTTTTGCATGGAGAATTTAAGACAAGGAGGTTAAATAATAATCTAATCGAGTCTAGGCACGTTTTAAGTGGACTATAAACCGTGCAGTAAAAATTTTCAATGGTAAACATTGTTAAATTATTTAAAAACTTTAAAATGACAAATTAATTCGTTATTTAATTTGTTATTTAATTACTAAGCTACATAATATTTCAAACCTGAGTGCTTGTCTTATTATCGGGTAACATCATATTAATTTCAGTTTAACTACACGTCTAATACTAGATTCGTATCTAACACCAGTTGCCTACAAAATAATGATTTCCTCAATTCTGAATAAGAAAAAAAAAACAAATTAGATTTATATCAACAGGATAATTGATTATGGAAAAGTGTAGTATATAGCTTTACGTTGGTGTGGCGTTCGACAGTGACTGCGGTATATAGAGTCGAGGCTTGTACGCGGGCGCCTAATTGTAGGCTGTGCGTTGCGCATGACGGTTCAGTGCATCGACGCGCGGGTCTTGCGCACGCTTCGCGCCTTCACGATACTCGTACATTCCTTTACTTGTGATATATGGTTCCTATGGATATTGTCAATTAACTTCCAGTGAAAAAAAAAATCTGAAAATTATTTTAGTGTATTATTTTTGTGGAGTTTTTTCTAATTTAAAACATTTAAAATGTTGACCGGCTGGCAGCTGATTTTGTCGAAACGTAAGTTAATATTTTGCATTTTTTACGGTTTGTTTTATTGCAATAATAGGCGGAATCCATGCCTTAATAACTTTATTAAATACTACGAGGTTAGCCTAATGACGTAAATAAATATTTTATTAATAAAAAAAATATTTACACGTAATTTACGTTTTCAATCTAGGTAGGTACTAGTTGAATATTTTAATGTTCAATGAAAATCAATGGGTTATACCTTCTCAACAATTTACAAAAATAAATTATGTATTTATAAATGAATTTAATGTAATTATTAGAAAAACTCTTCAGGCACTGAAAATTACAAAGAAGCTTTTATCCCTGAAGTTTTTTTTAAGTTCAACGTAATATTTAAGTGGTGTTTATATACATATGAATATCTAACAAAAAACAACAAAACTATCAACAGATAGTTATCGCGATAAATATAAATCAAAAACGTGCGGCGACCGTGGTTCATTTTATTATATACTTTTGCATAAATTAAAAGAGTAAATTTTCCAATAGGTGCTTATTTCTTAGAAATTTTAATGGCCCTGTACAACAGTTAGCGTTTAGTAATTTAACTTGAGGCTTAATTCATTATAATTTATGCATAACTGCACAGTTATTCCATGTAAAACTTCTATCGTTTAGTTTATGACTGAAAACGTATTTTTCCTTTCATTAAAATGTAATTTTCCGAATACTGATGGTATTAGAATTTTTGTTAGAAGTAGAGTAACATTATATTTCTTATGTATTCCCCGAATGGCCAACAGAGGTGTACTTCCGTACACCTACAGTTCGCTATACATATATTGTTGGTAGTGACAGTGCTCTCCCTGGGAACGGAACCTTTATAATTATAATCGAATTGAAGTAAGATGCCCATAATTTAGTGAACTCATTGTCTCTAAGCAGTCTAGTAAGTAAGAATTTTATATATTGTTGTTGTGTTACGCACCTGCCTTGAAAATAAAAATAGGTACTAATATTAGAATATATTTTTTTCTATACTATAATATCTATATATTGTTGGTAGCAACAGTGCTCTCCCTGGGAATCGAACCGAACCTTTATATAATCGTATTGAAGTAAGGTGCCCATAATTTAATGAACTCATTGTCTCTAAGCAGTTTAGTACCTAAGTAAGAATTTTGAACTTTGAAAATAAAAATAGGTACTAATATTAGAATATATTTTTTCTATACTATAATATAGATAATAATAGCTTTTTTAAATATCGGTTTTGCATTTAATTGTGTCAATATTTGCCAAGAAATGGTGATAATACACCTTCTACCTATTTTTACCCTCTGATAGAATCTGGGCATTGCCATCCGTCCATGCATCATGTCTTTTTAAACAAACCAACTTCATGCACATCTGGTGAGCTCATCAATGTTATTCTTTATTCTGAGTCTGACATACACATACTTCAAACTTTCGTGTGAAAATTGATTGGCAATACAATTCTTAACTTAAGTAACGAATTTTTTTTTAAGTATAGAACTAACAATTTTATTAACATTTGCGTCTGTTGAATAATATTGTAATTAAATTGCTTAGAGATACAATCTATAATAATTTAAAATAAAGAAAATTCCAAACATACATACAAGATACGCGTGAAAAACAAAACCCTACCTTGGTAGACGGGTAACAAATGTATTTACTCTCACAAAAGTATTACTCAGATAGGAGGCCCAAATTAATGAAACGTAAAAGATTAACAGTTAATGTTCGTATTAACAAATTATGTTAGTATGTTATGTTATATTTCCAAAGAAAAAAGATTTTAGGAAAAGAAAAAATCATTATCTACCAGACGGGTTTATTTTCACAAAAGATCTACTTATGTAGGATATACGAGTATCTTTAAAAATGGTTAGCACGCGTTACTTATTGCCACATACAATAAAAATTACCTATAAGGTAATATTAAGTTACCATCCTAGTTTAAGTGCTATTTGCTTATCATAAAACATGCTCTATTTTCGTTCGGTAATTAACGTAGATAAATTAATTTTATGTAAAATTCGATTCAAGTCAACCTTCGCCAATTTTAAATTAGAACCAATTGTTATGAACACTTTCTTTGGAAACTTCGCATAAATATATACATATATACTAAGACATATATGTATATACAGATATATACGTTTTAAGAGCAGTGATAGCCTAGTGATATGGCCATTGGACTGCCAAGTCGATCTTGAGTTCGAATCCAAGACACACCTCTGACTTCTCGGAATCATGTTCGTAAGTAGGTATCAATTGCTTAAAGTGTGAAGGAAAACTTCGTGAGCTAACCTGCATGCCTGAGAGAATCTCTCGACGGCGGCGTGTGAAGTCTGCCAACAGAAGAGTAGCGTGGTGGACTATACCCTAATCTTTTCATTATGAGAGGAGACCCGTGCCCAGCAGTGGAATAGTTTAAAGATTGATTATAATAATATTTTATAGGCACTACGTAAGTAAAATCCTCGTCTTTATACTTTGTTTGATTAGTAATTAAATTATTCTGAAATAGAAGTAAAGTTTTGTCTTGTAATAGAAATTGAAGGGTTAATTGGTTTTCGATGGCAATGGCCTCAATAGGTGGCGCGTGTTTTCCAACGCGCATTTTCGAGCAGGATGCGAGGCAGAGGGAGAGGTACTCGTATACTAGACCGGTCAGGGTCATGGGGAATAAGATCAGGAGTCCCTGGACTATACAGCAAGTATTGGTTGATTAAATTTTCTTTTTAAGATTTTTTTGTCGGCACTAGTCAAAACCGCCGCACTTTTTCCCTACATTTTTGTATACCTTTTAACAAAACAAGCTATGTCCTAAAATGAAATGATACATTGCAGAAAAAGTACTTAAAATGTATGCCAAATTCAATATGCATATCGTGTTCTAGAATATGAAAAAGAAATGCATAGTTTATAAATATTAGGTAACCGTCTTTGAATACTGAGTCAATGGTTGTTATGAATTCATTACTTCGGGTTCCGTGTAACACGTATTGAACTACATTTTCGTGATATTTTTTTCATTCCTATGATTTTTATAGATACTGGTGCAAGAAGGACCTTTAAGTGTAACTATAAGTAAAATAAATCAAATAACATCAATACTTCTCACTACTAAAATCGTAAGTTAAAGATAGTAATCATCGTTAACAGTCGATTGGAAGTTGAAGCCAATATTATAAATACAAAAGTCTATTTATCTGTTACACTTTCACGCCTAAATGCCTACACCGTTTTTATTGAAATTTGATACAGAGATAGAGTAGATTTTACAGAAGGCTATAGATAAGATACTTTTAATTTCAAACAGAACTTTGGAATACGGGTGAAACTTCGGGCAACAGCTAGCTGCGACGGTTTGTTTTTTTTAAATTTTTGTCTGGAACCCAAACTTTATGTAAGAGTTGATGAGACTACTGTCTACGGCCGGAACATCCACTTCCCCAGAGAGGTGATTATAAGATTTTGCAAAAAAACTAATATTGTAATGATCCGAGGAAGTTATGAAAAGAAAAAAATTATTTAAGAATCTTTATTTTCCTTCTTACTTTTATAAATCTAATCAGTTAATAACATTAATTGGCTAAGCCCTTTCAATTTGTAACTGTTCATTACAAATTATATGAAACATAATTTATAAACTACTTTATGTACTGTTTTTTATTAAAGTTTATTTCGAATACAGGAAGAGATGTGATCGTGTAAATTAAACGGAAGGCCAGGTTACGAAAGTTGCCGACTTAGATGATGAACTATCTATAATTACCTACGTTTTCTTGGCTTCCTACACCTCACTAATGTTGATATATGTATTTAACTTCGAGCTAAGTCGTTGCTAGCTTAGCTTGATGATGAATGGAGTGATTTTAAGATGGGTTCAAAGCAATGAACGTGCCGATGAACTCGCTAGAGCCGGGGGCTAGTTGTAGGTACGCAGCAGGGACCCAAGCCCTTCTGTGGAATACCGAAAGCCCTTGCTCTTAAAACTATTACGAACTCAAGCTATGAGACTGCTATCAAGCTCTGGAAGGAATTGCCAGGCGCAGCTCTAATTAAAGCCTATAATTAAACGGCACTTGCGCATAGCAACGAGAGCTCACAAAGACATGTTCAACCTTAGGCTGAGCGACACGCGAACCTGCCGGCGTTGTGAGGAGGCTGACCAAACGCCACTTTATCTCCTGGGGGAATGCGGGTCTCTAATACACAAGCGCAGTGTTCATTCCGAGAAACATATCGTAAGCCCAGATGAAATATAAGAGCTCACCCCTAAGAACATCTTGCAGTTTATAGTCGCCGCAGTGTTTAACGGTGAGCTTTAATAATGCAACGAGTGGCGATCACAATAGACCGACTGCAGTCGCTGTGATACCTACTACAGGCGCCTTATAATAATAATAAATTAAAAAAGTCGTTGCTAGAATATCATAGTATTGTGTCATCATCATCAACCTATAATACTCTTGAGAGGTGTTATAGTCCATCACGCTGGCCTAGTGCGGGTTGGCAGACTTCACATGCCGATGAGAAAATCGCTCAGAATTCTTAAGAAAAATATGTAGTCTGAAAACATTTTAAGTATTTATATGCATTATCTGGTACCCATAGTACTACAAGCTCTGCTTAGTTTGGGACTAAATGCTGCTGTGTAAAACTGACCAAAATCTTATATATAAAATTCTCGTGTCACAATGTTCGTTCCCGTACTCCTCCGAAACGGCTTGACCGATTCCCATGAAATTTTGTGAGCATATCGGGGAGGTCTGAGAATCGGCCAACATCTATTTTTCATACCCCTAAGTGATAAGGGTGGCCCTGGAGATTTTTTTATGGCAAAACAACGTTTTCGGGGTCAGCTAGTATTATTATATTATTGTATTGAAACAAAATAAACACGCACTTAAAATAATTTCAAAACTGTCAATTTTATTATTGAAAGTGGTTGTATATTTGCAGAATTAAAGGTTCTTGTCCACTCGACCTTCAGATCTGGGTAATATATTACACACAGGCCCTCTCTTATGTAATTTTAAATCTGCAATACTCGCGGCATTGAATATCGCGGGATTAATAATATATTTCTTCATAGGGCAGTGTAGCCTTTAAAATTGATTTTTGGTAAATGATGACACAAGTTTTATTCCACTCGGGACACTCAAAGCTTAAAACGAAGACAATATTTTTTTAAGAAAACACATCGTTATTATTATTATCGGTACAAAAAATAAAGGCCAAGATTTGTCATAAACACATAACATCACGCCTGTATTCCCCGAAGGGTTAGGCATAGGTGTACCAATGTACACCCACAGTTCGCCGGTATGTTTAAGTCCCGTGTAATAGGGGGCGAGCCTATTGACATTACCCGTCGTAAATCCAAACTCCGAGGTGGTACTGAGAATTTCATAGAAAAACTAAAAAACAGTTCGCTCGACCTGAGAACCAACCCAGGACCTCCAGTCGCGCCTAGAATCGCTGAACTCAGATAGTCAGCGTCTTAGTCAGTCTTTTAAAAAAGGGTAGGTATCTCCTCATGTTCCTATCTACGAATGTTCATTTATATGTCCCTTCCCAGTTTAAGTTTAAAGAGTAATCGCTTTTAAAAACGAATGTCAACTAACCTTGCTTGTCAGACTATATGTAATACTAAATCAATTCATATAATAAAAATGTAACGGATCGCTGTCTGTACATGGAAGATATATGAGAAAAGATATTATTGGGACCTATATCAACGCAAATACCTAGCACTCAAAGTAATTATTGTTAGAATTTTTATCTGTTTATCTGTTTGTCTGTGCATTTGTGCACGCTTTAGATGTGGTTTTCACTAATATATTGTGGTAAGCTTCATTTAATATTTAGCGTTTGTTTCATGTCAATCGGTTTATAAATAAAAAAGTTATGCCAATAAATGATCACTATTCCACACGTCATAAGTGACTATTCCACGCGGACGAAGTCGCGAGCATAACTAGTTATACATGCAATGGGAATTATTCGATGTGAAGTACATAATACATTTTTACTTTATTTTCTGCTCGTGGCTTTTAATTCTAGTTATGCGGTAATGTAATTTATGTGAATTATCGATTCCTTCCTGCACATACTAGATAATAAAAGCATTTGTCGGGTATCTATATAAAATAACAAGGGTTTCTTATTCTACATATTAAATATACAACATTTTTTCAATGTTATTTTTTGTTGGGAGCGAGAAACCTACTTATTTTTGTGAATTGCTAGTACAATTATATTTGAGGATTCCGGCGACCGGGACCGCAATTAACTCGAACCGCGATCCCGGTCGCCGGATTGATTTATTTTAATATTTTTCTTCCGCCGACTGGGACCACCAATAAATTAGTACTAAAATCTATTGTTATATATAATCTATTGAAAAATATTTGCATGCCTAATACAGGCAGAATATAGCTTGAACTATGCACCATTGTTATGTCTGGTACCACCTGTATTCTGTGCAAATAAATCTTTCTTTCTTTCTTTCTATAACAATAAAACAAATAATGTGTCTTTTGACCTTTCAAAAGAAAAGCGCTCAAACCGCAGGGCAGCTTGTGGCGAGCTGAAGGCGACACTGCAGTCTTTATTGCCCCAGAGAGTCGGTCAGGGCCTCGTCTCCACTTTGCCCGTATTGGGTAGCTGGAGTGGAATGCCCGAAGGACTCTTAACTCTGTCTTGCCTTAACTGGCCAGCCAGAGGGGGGCCGCCAGAGCTATATGCTTGGGGGTGGAAGTGTCTTATGGCATAATAGCGGAGTAACCCAATCCGGGTCTCTTAAAGTCCCGCGATGGTGAAACCGGGGCCGCACCTCTATACACCCCTATAGCCACTCACACCGCTGTTGCCGCCTTTTGCCTGTACTGGCAGCTTTTTGGGGGGTCTAGCTAGTGAGCTGGCGAGTCACCGTCTGCCATACCTAAGGATGTATGTTCAAGGCTGTAAGGCAGACGCTGTTTTCCTCCGGCAGTAGAGGTTACATTCCACCAAACCCCCATATCCATAGTCCCAGTAAATTATAGGTTCCATATTTTACAATAGTCCTACACCCGCCCGGGTTATTGCATGCCTGTACTTCTATACTGCAGGTGTGGAGTGTCCCGGTTGGTCCCCCATCCCATACTTAGATAAAATCTCTCCAAGGGGCCTCTACGTATTGGATTTGTGCCGCGCAAGCCTGCCAAAGGACCGGATGTTTTCCTCACGGGAGATACGCCATGATATCCAAAAAGGAGATGCTAGACAGACAATTAATTAAAATTGACAATCATAGATTTACAAATTCACATTATCACCATCATCATCAACATATATACTGTCCCACTGCTGGGGACGGGTTTCCTCTCAGGATGAGAGGGATTAGGCTATAGGTCCACTACGCTGGCCTAATGCGGGTTGGCAGACTTCACACACCGTCGAGAAAATCTCTCAGGTATGCAGGTTTCCTCACGATGTTTTCCTTCACCGTTTAAGCGAGTGATAATTAATTATAAATACGCACGTGATTTCGGAAAGTTAGAGGTACATGCCTTGGATTAGAACTCGAGACCTTTGATTTGTCAGTCCAATGGTCATACCACTAGGCTATCACTGCTTTCACAATTTCACATAATCAGTTTTAAATGAGTTATCATCCCTGTTATTTAAAATACTATAATCACAGTCAACAACCACAATTAGTTGATATTTTTAATCGTTGAACCAAACATTGCCCAACTGTAGAAACTTTATTTCTTAAATTACTACTTTGAACACTTTTTTGTTTGACTGTACTGTTTTTGATTTTTGAACAATAGATTTTAGTATTGCTTTATTGGCGGCCCCAGTCGCCGGAAGAAAAATATTAAAATTTATCGATCCGGCGACTGGGACCGCGGTTCGAGTTAATTGCGGTCCCGGTCGCCGGAAAACTCTATATTTAATATTAGCAGTACTTACCTATCGTTTCCACCTCCATAAAATCAGAGGAATTGTCGAACAAGGAAAGGTAGGTATAGAACTTAGTATCATAATAACTTTCCTTGTCCGACAATTCCTCTGATTTTACGGAGGTGAAAACGATAGGTAAGTTATTAATCATTTATCATAATTATATTTATTAATTATTTATCTATTTGTCATTTGTCGTATGATGTACGATATATCTCAAAGTCAACTAAATTCCTTATAATTACAGCTGCTTATTACTTATATTTATCCTTGTAATATTTGTATATATTATGTACTTATATATATATGTATAAGTAATAATAATACATACAAAGAAATGAACAGTTAGTAACCACCTGAGATTATGAACTCCGAGACACGGTTCACACGACCAGTTCCCTCATAATTATGTATATGCTAATCTTGGCTTCTTTTTGTAGATTATTTATTTATTTTATATACTTTACTGTACACCAAGACAGAGCATTTTGTATTTGAAGACATACGGGCGGCCTTATCGTGATCTACAATTTCTTCCAGGCAATCTTTGGATGGACCCAACTGCTGTACTCCTTATGTACTCTTTATGTATCCTTATGTACTCCTTATGTACTCCTTATGTACTCCTTATGTACTCCTTATGTACTCCTTATGTACTCCTTATGTACTGCTTATGTACTCCTTATGTACTCCTTATGTACTCCTTATGTACTCCTTATGTACTCCTTATGTACTCCTTATGTACTCCTTATGTACTCCTTATGTACTCCATATGTACTCCTTATGTACTCCTTATGTACTCCTTATGTACTCCTTATGTACTCCTTATGTACTCCTTATGTACTCCTTATGTACTCCTTATGTACTCCTTATGTACTCCTTATGTACTCCTTGTGTACTCCTTATGTACTCCTTGTGTACTCCTTATGTACTCCTTGTGTACTCCTTATGTACTCCTTATGTACTCCTTGTGTACTCCTTATGTACTCCTTGTGTACTCCTTATGTACTCCTTAAATACATAAATAAAAGCTGTGTAAAATGTTTCGTAATTTAATAATTTAAATTTTGAGTTTAGCTTAATAGCTAAACTCAAAATACAACCATAAATACATAAATACAAACGTACCTATTAATTCTTTTAGCTAATTTATTATTAGTATATTACAGCCTGATACTATAATCTTACGCTTAATAATTTTGATGAAGTTTAAAAACATTTCAAGCCTTTCAAGGCAATAACATTAATTGTATCTTATTTTAGCAATACTAGTTCCTCTCATTTATTCAATTAATTACCATAACGCGATAATGTTGACTTTTGGTAAAACACGTTTATAATTTATATTGGATAAAATACAACGGGACTACTTATTTTCTGACCCTTTAGATGAGTTGATCGACCGCAATGGTAGATACCTTCTAATGTATAGTCCGGAAAATCCTCAAATCATGGATCTCCAGTGTACGTCGGACTATTAACGACTAAAAACTACACTCACCTTCTTATTATTATAGTCGGGACCATGGGACTCGTGTCTTCAGTATTTAAAAACATACATGATAGTATGTGAGTGGTCGCGGTAGCTTAGTTGGCTAAGAGCGGTTTCGAACTACGTCCGTTCTGAATCCGATCCGAATCCGTGAAAATACAAAGAGAAAGAAAGAAATTCTAGTGTGTAAACTACCATAAAAATAGTTCTACGACTACTCCGGACCGTATTTTCACGGATTTGGATCTGAATCGGATCGGACGTAGTGCGTTTAAGATATCGAGATCATTTTTTTCTTTTTCTAAAATTTATGTCTTTAAATAGTACCTATATGACATCCAAATATATTATTCCTGGTCAACACGAATGCTTTAATAAACCACACACTATAATTGTACTTTTACTAGTTGAATAATACAATTATGTGGAAATTTGTCACATTTCAATGCCTAATATTGGAGCTAGTTTACAAAAAAATAAATCGCATACACAGGATGTTAAAGCTGTAATAGGACCTCCAAGCGTTGGCTCTGTATCCACTCGTTCATTACCTTGTGAAGAATGCAAGATAATCACAGACATACATGAAGACAATTACCACTTGTGAGAAATGTCTATCGGTGCAGTAGCACTAAGTACAACGAGTACCTCAGTAATGTGGTATGACGATCCAATCCGTAAAAGCGGGGTAAAGCTGAACCAGTCTCAATTGCCTTGCGCGTGCTCTCAATGTGGTCCCGATTACCGATGCGGGGCTTTTCCACGCATTAATTACTTATTTTCTTCTTGTCGTCCATTCTCACTTTTCGTGTCTTACCCGACTGCTTCAGAAGGATGGTAATGTTTTTCGGGTGTACCTATAATATAATTGCCGAAGCTAGAAGTAATCCTGTAAATTTTATATTGTTTTAGCTTGTAGCTTCAATGTCGTGAATGTCACAAAAAATTTCAAAGACGATTAATTTTGGATCTCTTTACAATATTAACTTGTGCACATTTGACTGAGGATTTTGGATTGAGGATCCATGAGGATTTTCCGTACTATAAAAATAAAAAAAAGGTATTTGTTAGTTCAGAAGAAATTAATATTAACGACTCGGAGACTAGACTAGCCTTATTCAGCTTCCGATCTAGTTTCAGCATTGCTATTCTCCAAAAATGAATAAAATAAATCGTTGAATGAAAAAAAAAACATAGGTAACTTTAAAGTCAAAAACAAGCTCAATAAAAATCTAATAATTTAATGTTGGATAATGTACTGTAGGCGCCACAAGCTAGATTAATAATTTACAAGCAAAGTAACAAAACATAATTATTTGTTTGTAATTTAAACGTTTCCACTTAGACCACAAATTGAAGGAATTATATAACTTAATATATTTTCCAACATTAATTACAATTTGACATACATACCTACGCACGAAAAACATTACTAACAATGTGAAATTGAGCAAGCTATACTGTAATGAGATAGGAAATTGACTAAAAAGTGATATTTATGCGTTTTTATGACTTGACTTTTAAACAAGATCCACCAAGTCTTCGGGTATATTTCCATGAATAAGTCAATCTACATAACTATTGTTAAATGTATGTGGATATGTTGACGTTACGCATTCACGGCATATCAATGGGGGATATAAATTGCAAATTGTCACTCAATATACAATTATGTTATAGCTAGGCGGTAATTAGTGTCACGTTTCAATTGCTTGAGTGGCTCTACACGTGATTGCGTCGACGTTGTGATGGACGATACAGCTTTAAGAGAAGTCTTTGTTTACATACTGGTATTTACCATATATTAATCAAATTAAATTAGTGTTGCCAATTAAACAAAATTATATTGGTACCTAATCCTCTTTCTCCAGGACTTCTACCATTTATTTTGGCGTTCGGCCTCCTGTCTAACCAGATGCAGGTGGATATCAGTATTTTACACGAAGCCACTGCCATCAGACCTCCGCATATCAATTTTGTGGGTAATAGCGATATTCTGGGGATGTCTGGCTTTTTGGGCTTCTGACTACCACTAACGATTGCCATGGGTGGTTCTATGACTAAACTGTATACCTAAGTGCCTAATAAACATCTGAACTGAAGAAGAAAACTAAATTATATTCAAAGTCAAAGTCAAAATAATATATTCAATATATTATTAGGTAGTACTTATTAAACGTTATTTTTTACATTTTAGACTGTCCCAAACACCCGCCCTTCCTGTTGGTTGGAGTTGGTTTTAAAAATAAAGTAAAATATCATTGTATGGAGGAGAAACATTACATACTATCCGTGCCTGTATTCCTGAAAGGGTTCAGAGAAGCCGATGTAAGGGATACCCACAGTATATTTTTAGGTCCCATGTAATACGGGGCGAGCCTAGAAACTAAGAAGTACATACAACTTTATCATAGTTGTACATTCTTTCCTTCTTTTTCCAGTTTTAAGAATAATAATATATTTATTTCGGAAAAATTACATCAATAATGTTATTTAAAACAAACTTTTTTTGGGATTTTATTATTTTATATACAAACACCGCCTCAAGCATCTTGTAGATATATGAGTAGATATTAACCCAATGCCTGAGCAACGGATTATCAATTAAAGTTTTTACACTACATATACAATAACTTGTGAATTGTAATACAGAACCTGTATAAAAACACCCTAAATTGATATTGAAGTTAAATAATGTAAACGTGCTATAATATACGACGAAAACGTGTTATACAAACGTAGAATTAACACAATAGAATTCAACAAGATGGAACTTTTACATAATAATAGAACCAGATTATTTCTCACGTATTTAAATGTAAATTAAATTACACTTGACAATGAAATACCTGTACCCCATAACATTACAGGTGTATGTTGTATTGAAATATTTTGTATTATGAATAATAACTATCTATTTTCTGGCATTTTCATAATAATATGCTTTATCATTTTTGTTAATATCTTTGCTTAGTTACCAAACAAAGCAACACCAATGATTATATGGTCGGTGTTAAAATATTTCGGGTTCTATGAGGATCTCAAAGGCGTTAGAGATCGTTCTTCGGACAGCTCTTTCACATTTATAATATTAGTAGAATAGGATACACAATTTTCTATAAAGCAATCAAACGGTAATTAGCTAGTAGATAATAATAATGTACCCAGTATCTTTTCTTAAGTAAGTATAACATGTCATTCTATACAAGAATGTTCACACACCATGCTATTGTACTGATAGTAAATATTACACTTTCAGGAAAAGGCGCGGGAAAATTAATGTTTACAGAAATGACAATTGTTAAAATAAGAATAGGTTTGAAAATGATTAGGTGCGTCATTAGTCTATAGTGGTCCTAAGCGAGACTGCTACGCTAAAGGTCCTTGGTTCAATCCCCAGGTCGAGCAAAGTGTTATTGGGTTTTTTCTATGAAATTCTCTGTAGCAGCTCGGAGTCTGGATTGTGCCCGGTTAATGGCAATAGGCTCGCCCCCTATTACATGGGACCTAAAACATACCGGCGAAATGTGAGTAAATTACGATAGACTCTTTTCATGGATTAAATAAATTCATTAAAAATATAACATCTCGCCTGTTTTCTTCAAATGGATAGGCAGAGGTGCGATGTGTGGTACAGATTTTTGCCGGTAGGAATAATAAGCCGAGTCCATCGCCATTAATCGCCATAATTACTAGTGGTATGACCATTGGACTGCCAAGTCGAAGGTCTTGAGTTCGAACCCAAGGGAGGCACCTCTGACTTTTCGAATTCATGTGCGTATTAATAATTAATTATCACTCGCTTAAACGGTGAAGGAAAACATCGTGAGGAAACCTGCATACCTTAGAGATTTTTCTCGACGGTTTGTGAAGTCTGCCAACCCGCACTAGGCCAGCGTGGTGGACTATAGCCTAATCCGTCTCTATATGAGAAGAGACCCGTGCCCAGCAGTGGGACAGTATATGGGTTGATGATGATGATCGCCATTAATTGGGCAAAAATCCTAATTCAGAGCTTAGGAATTGAACCTTATGGAGGACCTCATGACCTCAGAACCTCATGGAATATGAGGTCCATGGTTCAATTCTTCGGTTCGCTCCGCTCGCAGCCGCGCTTTTTACCGCTATACCAATTGCTTTATTTAATCTTTAATTGATATTTTTTTCAATTAGGAAAATAAATTGCATTAATGATAACTTCGTATCTCATATATTTGAATAAAAAATGGTTAAAAGGAACACAATAGAATCACTTGTTTCGTTTAGTTCCCAATTCGATCCGCAACAACGAAACTGCGAAACTTTATTGAAGTATTGTATTTTCACGTAGAAAAAAAAACTTGAATTTTGTAACTGCGTCATTAATTAGGCGGAACATTTTATCTTACCGTAAAATTACTTTGGGTTGCGAAGGAATCCCAATGATAAACTAATAATTACTGCGTGATTTGTAACTTTTTGGTAAATTAGCACGAGCTGTTTAATCTAAGATTTTTCTAAGTGATCGTCAATCGTTTGAAAATATAAAAACGTGCAGACTTCTTTCACCTTCTTAGTTTCTTCAAAAGATGAAGAAGAGGAAGAAGCAGTAATTTATTTATTTACCTAGTATGGAACACTAAAAAAATACCTAAAAGGCGCCAACTCAGCATTTGATACAATGAGCAAAATCTAAGTAGTATTATTTTTTAATATTTGTTTTCGATGCTTTCAGCAACTGGATTCGAATCTGTAAATCGAATGTAATAGTTGAATAGAGATGTAATAGTTACATAATGTAAGGTAATTTAAAATTAGTTTTTTTTTTCATCCATGGAGTTTCTTGCCGGTTCTTTTCTGTAGGATCATCTTACCCTAAATTTAAAATCAATCATGTTATTTATTTTATTTATATTGATAAATATTTAGGTAAGTATTTCTAAAAGCTTATTTGAGATGGATAACTTTGAACCGGAACTTTTAGACTACATTATCATCGGTAGATATAAATATATGAATGACTTGAAAATGGAGACTTTGTCACTTTTTGTTTCTTTGTTAAAATCTAAGACGATGGATGAATAAATTCCATAAGGCTGAAAATTAATCAATCTTAGATTTCTACAATTACCCAACGCGGGATAGCTTTTGGAAAATCAATTATACCGCCCACTCGGCACTTGGCTAGATGGCGTTTGATTTACAGCATCAAGGTGAAAGGGACTCGACTCGCCAAACGACTCTCTTGTCGCTAATAAGTACCAATTGGACTAGAATTGGTTCCTGTAGAGTTCCCGCACGATTACGATTTTAAATCGCAAAGTTGTTTCTTTTGTTTTGAACGTACAGAAAGGGAAAGTATTAGAGCTAAGTGATTGTAAAGTTTGGAAATAACTATTAACACGTGGTCAACAGCTGATATAAGAATGATAAATACAGGATGCGTTTTACGAGTATAACCAGTTGTAACTCCTATACATATAGTAATATAGTTTAGTCAGTGCTGTATAGTTTTATTACTGCATTTGTTCGTGACTCGAACTCAACCTTGAATTGTGCTGGGTGGAGTTATGCAAATATCTATGTACCTTCAGTAGTTGTGTGTTCAGAGCGAATAATGATTCAGGAATCTTAATTTGTGGCAATCAATGCAAAGTTATCTATATAGATAGCTAAAACGAGCAGTGATGGTATAAAACGCGGCCTAACTTACGGTTTCTTGGAAAGTTACGATTTATTGCGTTTAAATTACAATGTGTCCCAAGCCGCGAAACCACCGCCAGCCTGTCTGGCAACGCCGACCAGTTCAGCGCAGCCATTGGCCGGCGGGATCGTACGACGGAATAATCCACTCTTCCACTTTGATAGAAACTTTTTCGCGGATCGATATAAAAACTACCACTTCTAACGAGTTTCTCGATGCCAATGCCAAATTAGGTAAGAGACCCGGCGGGAACGTGGTTTTTAGCTCCATATCGGATCGGTTTTAATGATGCAGCTTGAGGACAATGTTGTATACGTCACTGCAATTCGGTGTTAGGCCGTCAACGGGAATTTTAACGGGCGCTCTTTGATCTGTATTCCACGAGCGACGGAGGAGCGGAAATAATAAAACCGTTTTCGTTTGTCAGTGTGACGTCGGCGCGTCATTTGAACTCACGTTCGAAATGTTCTATTGTTGTAGTTTTTTTTTACAATGCCTGCAAATGCAATGACATCTGCCGTGATTCCGTGAAGGTGTATGACGTTGAAGAGTGATGGTCAACCTTTGTATAGAGTCACAATTGCCTAGGACAAATCCAAAATGACACACGACCTATTGTTAGAGGATGTTCGTCTAGGTATTGTACTGAGATATCCTGGACAAATGATCATGGTTGTTAAGTCATGAATTCTATGAACATCAACTTCTAAAACGACGGAATTGCATCCATTGTAAAAACAAGCATCGTCTTAGGGTCATGGGTTCAATTCTGGTCATTGATTTTCTTTTGAACATTTCAAGCTTTTATGTGATAGTTTGAATTTGAACACGTATAGAACAACATAAGTCTTTTTTCTAAGATTCAACACCCAATGGGTTTCCATTTCCAACTGAAGGGGTCTAGGGACCGCTAGACCACAACCTGCTATGGGCGTGGCGATCCCATGGTCGTGACTATAGGGCAAAAGAAGGCAAGTGCGATTTATAGTCGGCAGGAGCCCCATAACCTGCCACCTCCCCAGGTGGCAAATAAATCCATGAAATATTTATAGTCCTTATCTATTTGCCACGAATCAAAGCATTCTTCACTTTTTTCAAAGATTGCTTACTCAGTAATACAGATAATTTACATAAGATTAGACTATCGCTTCCGAGAAGACAATGAACGTATGCAACGGGCCAATTAGCATTCGCGTGGAAAGTGCATGTCAGAGTTACGTGTTAGTTTATTCTATGCAGGCACGAGTTAACGCCTAGTTAAGTCGCTGCTCGTTTAACAATTAGTGTGTCAATAGAAGCACTTGGTTAACAAACGGATAATTACTGGCACTTAACCGCCCATTAGACAAAGCGGAAACTAATTTTATCTTGAACACTTTTTTAATAAAAATGCATTTTGTGCAAAAATAGATCGATATTTTGTTTTGTTGTAGTATGTTAGATTACATTTGGGGGTTTTGCCTTGAAATACATTTCAATTCGTATAATTGATCAAATCTCAAAAATTGAGTGATTGTTTAATTTCCGTAGATATAAAATAGGTTGTTACTTGTCTTCTGTTTTCGTCAATCCTGCCCGTCTTCTTCAGCCTTAAGTGCATCGTTAATATATAGGATCTCATTTTCTTGCCCCCTTACTTTCTCCTTTATTAACTTTGCGCAATATCTTTTCTTGAATCTCGGATGCGTTTACAAATAGGTACAAATGTTCACACAAACACACAGACCCAAACTACCTGTAGATCATGTAAATATTGAACCCACAATCCGTGGCACAGAAGTCGATTGCTCAGCCATTGAACATAACGTGCCGTCGTCGATCTCTCTCTAGGTCCAATAGTTCAGGTCGCTCTCCTTCATGGCCGTAGGGAAGGGGTTCTATCTCTTTTGGCTGCCTCTAGCATGTTATTGGGTTTTTCTATGAAATTTCAGTAGCAGTTTGGATTGCAGTGCCCGGTTAATGGCAATAGGCTCGCCCCGGCCCCTTATACTAGCGAACGGTGGGTGGACAATTAGTACACCTCTGTCTAACCTTTCAGGGAGCACAGGCGTGATGGTATGTCTATTATCTCTAGTAATTTTGACATCCAAATTATTATTATTAGTTACACGAATTCCTGACCTTGGTTTAATAATGTATACAGCGGCATCCCTCTCTGAAGTAGTCTGTTTTCTAGATATGTCTGTATACATCGTACGAGTATGTATGTCGTACGCTCCCATTCCCGTCATGATCCGCTGCACACCTATATGACGACAAACAACGACTGCTAGCTGTTATTATCAACAATTTATACTTCATTTGACGTCCCTTCATCCATTGTTCGTGTTTATGAAATGGAATTAGTGCTATTTTATGACATCTAGTTTGTTAGGTGGGTTGAACTTGGTGCTATCTAACCTCGATTTGCAGTTCTACAACAACTGCAAATTGACGCTACATAGTTTAAATGTGATAGCCTAGTGGTATGACCATTGGACTGCCAAGTCGAAGTCGAGTTCGAACCCAAGGCACGCACCTTTGACTTTTCGAATTCATGTGCGTATTAATAATTAATTATCACTCGCTTAAACGGTGAAGGAAAACATCGTGAGGAAACCTGCATAGCTTAGAGATTTTTCTCGACGGTTTGTGAAGTCTGCCAACCCGCACTTATAGGCCAGCGTGGTGGACTATAGCCTATTCCCTCGCAATATGAGAGGAGACCCGTGCCCAGCAGTGGGACAGTATATGGGTTGATGATGAGTTGAAATGTTGCCACTTTCAAACATACATTATTGCACTATTAGTCAACTCTAGAGTCGGTATTTCTTTTCATATCTTGATGTCTGTAATCGGAGCTCGAAATAGATGACGCACTTATGACGTCAGGCGTTATAAAATGCTTCTTTCCTGCATTTTTCCTAAACGCCTACAGAATTAAAAATAATTTTGAAACTTGACGTTCAGGAAGTTCCGTGTATTTGAAGTGTTCATTGTTATTAAATATTTGTTGAAATGTTAAGGTCGAAATTGCTTTACGAATTGATTTAATTTCAACTGCTATGAGTCGTTCATTGTTTATTACAGCTCTAATAGTTGAAATCCGTTTTCAGTAAATGATTTATTTTCTCCAATTGAGTTTAAATAATAGTTTAAAAAAAAATAACGCTTTGTAAATTGCTGAACTAAAAAGTAGAAAATAATTTTCATAAATTTTATTTCAAATGACTTGTTTGACGCTTTTTTTACGATCAACTGAATTGTAACATGGAATTTTACAACATTCAAACAAGTAATTTAATAAACATATTTTATGAAAAATATTTTCAAATAGTTTTTTAGTTCAGTTATAATATACAAAAGCGTGCTTTTTAGTTATTTTAAACTATTATTTATTTTAATGTTTTAGTTCGGCTTACTACTTAGGTACTTACTATTATTTATCTTGGCAAACAATAATCGACTTTTTGGTGTATCGTTTGTGAAAAGAGGTAGAAACGATCAGTTGTTGAAGCGTGTAATTTAGTTTTCAAGCTACACTTTTTTTAAATTGCTAAATATACGAAACTCCCCAGTTGATTCTGCAAGTACTTGTATGCTTATCTCAATAATTAAGTCATGTATCTCAGTGCAGTTGTATGGTAAATCGTATTTACTTTTTACTGATCGCAATGCCTAATCCTAAAGATCCTGGTAAGGATAATGGTACAAATTATGCATTATCATTGGTCCTTGATAAGTTTGCAAAGTTTCAAATTAATCCGACGTTTTGAAGATGATGAAAATTACATTCAAAGATTCCTTCCTTACATCGGCACATAGATTCATAGATACAAGCGAAGCTAATAAGAGCGTGTTAAAAATGAGTTGATACATATTCGGAAATAGACTAGTAGTTTGAACAGTAATCTAATCTGCAATTTAAAACTACTGAATAATTATGAAATATATACAACGTAATATGCAAAAAATAAAGTTTGATTAAAATATAGACATTGTCCGACAGCACGCGTACGGTTCGATCCCAGCACAGAACAAATGAATTTATTTGTATGACCTACAGTCATATTTGTAAGCTAAGCTAGTTGTTCCGGGTCTGGGTGCTTTTGTGTGTAAAAAAATGTCTTTGTACTACTTACAACTACATAACCTAATATAGGGCAAAGCAAAGATTTAAATCATTAGATATGCCCTCACCGCACCGTAGTTATAGGTACCGCTCGGAAACGTGTCCATATAGAAATGAGTGCATGCACACATTCCATGTAGAGACAGAGAATAAATACTATTATAATATAATAGTATTATAATATAACAGTAACAGATTCGATACTTCCGATGTCAACCAGTTTACTTACGGAAAGAGAGCCATTCTAGTCCCGCCTATCGCAATATTTGCAGTGTATCGCCCTGAATCGCAGCCATATCTCGCCAAATCTCTTCGGAAACGTGTTAATAAAAAATGGATACTGATTGGCAACAGTGTTTCTTTGAACGAGATTTAATCAGAGCCTCACTAATACCACGAAATCGATTCACATAAATTTTAATATAAGTACTTTTGATTTACAATCGCGACATAAACGATAACTTGCATAATTTTTGCGTGTAGATTGAATAAAACCATTGTCAACAAAATTCAGTAGTTTGAAAACATAAACCTGCCAAAAACCTGTTTTAACTATTCATAAAAAATCATTTTATCGAATACACCAATCTCTTCTAAATCCTATAGTTTTCGGCCGATAACCCCGACAGGTGGGGTTTGTTAATCAAACTGAGATCAACTCAACATTGTGTGCTAACTCTGACGTCAAGCATTATTCAGCCACAGTTCATTTCTCTGACGAGATTGCGGTGTAGCGACCGCGACATTGACTACAAAACTCAGTTTCCGTTCTGTTTTCAAATGTAGGTTACCTTAACAATAGCAAAAAAATATACTATTTGCATTCTAGACGGGAATGAAACAACCAAACGGCGTGCATAACAGGCATTAACAGGGCACACGACGACAGTCGCCATAATTCGTAGTCATACAATGATTTCGAACTCTATTTGTTGCACTGTAAAGTGTCTTTTGTCATGGTTTCTTTAACAAAAACAGTGTAAAACGCGGTTGTTTATTTTCGCGCAGCTGGTTATGTATGACCAATCACAAGCAATACTGGAGATCGATTACTTAATGGAACTTGAATGTCGATAATAGACCTAACTAATAGCTACCTAGGCAATAATGTCTGCATTTTTCGCAGACAATAATTATATTATCTTGTTCTAATATCAAGGTAGACGGTGTTTTTACTCTAGCTCCTGATTTCGGTTTGAATCACTACCTCATATTCCAAGAAAATTTTATCAGAAGTACAGTAAGCAGTAGGACAGATAAGCAATGATAGCCTAGTGATATGTCCAAGTCAAAGGTCTCAAGTACGAAGCCAAGGCGCACCTCTGACTTTTCGAAATTTTGTGCGGTAATTAATTATCACTCGCTTCAACGGTGAAGGAAAACATCGTGAGGAAACTTGCACGCCTTAGAGATTTTCTCGTCAGCGTGTAAAGCCTTCCAAACTACCTTAGGCCTTAGGCCAGCGTGGTGGACTATAGCCTAATCCCAGATTCAATTCCAAAGAAAATTTCAAAGAAATTGGTAGATATCGACCAGAATTTGGTTGTGGAGTGCCGATGGCAGTCGTGTCATTTTTATTAAAATGCGCAAACGGAAAGAGTATCAACAAATGCATAGTTCCGAAGACGATTACAAAACTGGAAGCTAAATGGGATTAAACAAATGACTAAACAAGATTACAAAATCAAGCTCATTAAAGTTACATAAACCCTAATATGCTTTGCATAACCCAGTGATCGGTGGTTATCAAAAAGTATAAAAAGGACGCCAACTTTCTAGTCGTTAGTGACCAAGTAAATTGTATTTTTAAATTATTTCAAAGACTTGTGTTTACAAGTCAGGTATTAAAATGTATGAGTCATCAAAATGAAGAAGATACTGATTAAGCGCTAACACCGTGCATTTTGTGTTTTTTTTTTCAGTATGACAGTGTTATTGCACTGGTGAATTTAGATTGTTCGAAAGTCAACATTAATTCAGTCTGAAGAGTACGTATGATTCCAAGGTACACACCTCTTTCTGACGTCAAATACATAATTATGAAACACATTTTGTGATCAGGAAATGTAAAAAAAAATCAGGTTTAAAGAAATTCACGAAGTTTAAGTATGAACTAGTCTTAAGTCTTCTAACATTGGACTATGTGTTAGGTGGTATGGGCAATTGGGCATATCTTTTTTTTATACTACTAAAGTGGCAAACAAGCATACGTCCCACCTGATAGTAAGCGGTTACCGTAGCCTATAAACACTTGCGACACCGGGATTACCTATCACTTGCGCGTTGCCGACCCGGTCAAACGAAAGAGGAATAGTTGGGTTGGCAGTATAAGGGTCAAAGTCCCTCCACTGCCAACACAAGGTTTCCTCGTGGAGCACTGGCAACCTTGCTCATCGTAAGAAACACAAAACAGTGGTATTTTACTGGATTTTCACCTTACTCAGTTTAAAATGTCTATATCTAGTCAGTTCAGAATTGTTTCAGCGGAATATATTGCTATCTTTTCGATCCACTTTTTTAATTACCTACCAAAAAACTCAAACTGTAAATCCAATATAAATTTCAGTGGTAAAAAAAATGATAGTTAAAAATTTTGCTTAGAAACCGCTGCGCTGTGCTGAAAAAGAAGAAATAGCGTTTTGCTGATTAAAATCTTTAATTCTTTGCAAAACCGTTACAGTGAACTGTGTTATTCTCCACGCATCTTGTGCAACAATGTCAAGGCTATGTAAATGCGTAAATATTTCAAATTACTATTCTCAAGTAACAAGGTAATTATGACATATGGATGTACCTACATCTGTAATTCACCTAAAAACTGCAAGCATTAATTATTTCTTTTAAATGATTTGCTTTGTTTATGCAATCGAGCATAAATTACCGCTGATTTATTGATGATATAGATCAACATAATTTTTAATTCAAACGCATGCATACTCCTAGCACGGGGGTCATTGTTCAAATATCTGCACCGTAACTTTATGTTTTATTGTAAATATTGCACATAATTTGTACTTACTGAATCCAAATAAAATTTATTATTATTGACAATCTCTGGAATTAAATGCATATTTAGAACTCGTAGCAGATCCTTTATACCTTGTAAAATATAACTTGGGCCTTATGGCAGCAGGACGGAGTCAAAAGTCAAAATTGGTCTCTTTAGTATTGAAAATCTGTATTTTAAACAAAAAGTTTCATTAGTTATTGACTCGCCTCTTTACAAAATGTTAGTAATGAAGCTGCGTACAAATCGTTTTTGTTATATCATGGACTACAGACCAACTCATTTAATTTTACTGAAAAAATACATATAACTATACTTATATCATAAAGCTGAAGAGTTTGTTAAATAGTTAATCGCGATAATCTCAGGAACTATTGCTTCGAATAGAAAAAATCTCTGTGTTGGATAGTCTATTTATCTAGGAACATTTTATGCTATATAACATCACGCTACGACCAATAAGAGCCGAGCAAAGAGGAAAAAAGACGGGTGACACAGCGGGGGGCAGCTAGTAAAAAATCTAATATATAAAATTTCCATGTCACAACGTTAGTTACCGTACTCCTCCGAAACGGCTAGACCGATTTGTATGAAATTTTGTTTGCATATCGGGGAGGTCTGAGAATCGGCCAACATCTATTTATGAAACCCCTAAATGATAAGGGTGACCCACCCCAATATTTTTTTTATGGCAAAACAACGTTTGCGGGGTCAGCTAGTAAAAATATAAAATTAATCTGCCCAAGTGGTCTAGTGACCGCAGTGGTTACTACACCATTTAGACAGTATAAATATGATTGAGATGCGACTGTGGGGCGTGAGGTTCTAGGTTCGGTTCCAAGGTTGAGTAGTGTTATTATTTTTCTACGAAATTCTTAATAGAAGCTCGGAGTTTGGATTTGTCCCCGGGTTCGCCCCTTATTAAATCGGACCTGCCTAACCCTAGCACGTTGTGTTAAAAAAAATTATTTCTTTGTTTCCAGTATTCCTGATACCTCAACGATGGGTGATGGCCATCATGGGTTTTCTGGCGGTTGCCAACGCGTACACGATGAGGGTGTGTCTTAACATCGCCATCACGCAGATGGTACACAGGCGGGCACATTCTGCGGGCAATGACGGATCCTGTCCTGCTACCGACGTCAATGAGAGTGGTGGGGAAGCCTCTGATCCAACTGTAAGTAATCAGGATCTTTTATGACAGTTTTGTGGCTAATTAGCATACGGTCCGTCTGATAGGCAGCGGTTACCACAGCCTATAGACGGCAAAAACAGAAGGCAACCTCAAGACGTCATTTGCTAAGACTCATTTTCCAGTAAGTACTTAATGTAATTACTGGGAAAATGAAACTTAGCAACACTGATTTGAAAATTGTACCCCCTTTTGTAGCGGATCACAATATGTTAGTACTTATACATGTCCTTAGCGGCATGAAATCTAAAATTTTGATGGAATTGTTAGATATTAAAACATTGTTTTTCAAGTACGTTTATAATATTTATTACAAAATAGATAATATTCCGTAACGTGGGTTTACAAATCATAAACCTAGGTTCGAAAGAAACTTCTGTGTGACTATGCAAACAAAATACTTTCCTGTTGCCAGGGGTCATTGACCTACATCAATAATAGTACATGGAGTACATGTAAGAAACAAATAATGCGCTCATTGAACTGATTATAAAATGACATTCATTGTATGATGGGCTGTAGCTCATTAGTTAACTAGAGTAAGACTGACTGAACGTACAATATTATTTATATATACATATTTTCCTGCAAGTACCTACCTATTAATAATATTAATTTTACACCGTAATTATGGAGTATTTTGTTTGATTTCTTTACATACCATCACGTTCCTTCGGCGTTCCTTGATTACGTCTGGCGGGAGCGTAATTATGGAATTTTGTTTGATTTCTTTACATACCATCACGTTCCTTCGGCGTTCCTTGATTACGTCTGGCGGTTTTCACGATTTTTCGCCCACCGCTCCTTGTTGAGATGTCATGAGTTTCGGCTTGATCATCTCCCACCTACTCTCGCGTGAGATTTTCTAAAATACATATTTTTAGTGTAAAAAGATTAATCTGTGCTTGGTATGTAAAAAATATGATATGGTTATGATGTGGCACAAGATAACGTATATAGGTACCTCGTAGGTTGTCTTGTGAATACATTTAGTTTAGTGTTTCGATTACTGTTCCATGAACCCACAATATATTATGTTATAGCCCTAAAATTGGGGAAACACATCAAAATTTTGAATTTAGGCGACGAATCTTAGATGAGTTCATTAATTAATTACTCTGGAATTTAACGTAGTAATTTAAATCTTACTACGTTACGATACTTACGTTCTTTTTTAAACCACTAAGGTGGCAAACAAGCATACAGCCTGATGATAAGCGGTTACCGTAGCCTATACATGTTTGCAACATTGGGGGTATCACCGAGTTCGGTACCCTGCCGCATACCCTGGCTGCAGACGATCGAAGTTTTTCCGCATTATAAAAAGATCTAAACTACTACGCTCTAACTACTAGATATAGCAGATGAAATTATAACATACTTTCTTGAAACTTTTGAGTTAAAAAGGTGATGAAAATGGAAAGATATTAAAAATATATATGGAGTCTTCATGTGAGTCCGGATATGAAGTTGAAGTACGACCAATACGTTTATTAACAAACAGATAGGTTATACACCCATTCAACGCATTCTTACTGCTAGTGGAACCGTGAAAATACCCGATTTGTAATGTTTATATGATAACATTTTTTCATTATATTAAAGTAATAACTACGCTGATCAACTAATCTGCAATCTGCGCTAGCCGTAGCAGTCGGTGGATGGGTAACCATTCTTAACACATCGAAATCCGTGCCTCGCAGAGCACGTAAAGCCGGTCTCGGTTGACATACGAACACTAATGACAATCTTTAGTGGTAGTCAGAAGCCCAAAAAGCCTGACAACCAGTCTATCCTCAGGATATCGGTATTACCTTGGGTTGTGGAGATACGATGGCTGTCGCTTCGTGTACAATACTGATATTCAGCCGCCTCTGATTAGGAAAAGGGTCGGAGGATTACACGAAGCAAATGATACATTAAAAAAACGGGCAGTTAAAAAATTACCTACCATTTTTATCGTTACTTCAAAGTATTGCATAAATACAACAGGCAATTGCTCCATGTAAATCAGCTTTAATTTAAATTTGCGGAATTGTAGAGTACTAAAACATAAATGTTTTTTTATTAAAATAACTACATTTACAATGCTAATTGCGTAATTGCCGGTAGTAAGTAAAATTGTAGCTACTCCGATCAAATATACTAAGAAGTATGTCCATTTCAGGAGCTAACCGGCTTCGACTGGGATGAAGCAACGCAAGGCATGATCCTGAGTGCTTTCTATTATGGGTACATCGTCACACACTTGCCGGGTGGGATGCTCGCTGAGAGGTTTGGAGGGAAATACTCCCTTGGTTTCGGAGTGCTGAGTACCGCTGTCTTCACGCTGTTCACGCCATGGACTGTGAGCGTCGGTGGTGCTACTGGTCTTATCATATTGAGGGTGCTGGAAGGTCTTGGAGAGGTAAATATTTCTATTGTTTTTTGTGTCGGTAGTTCGGTTCAAATATTGTTAATAAATAAAGGTAATAATGTAATCGTAGAGCCCGATGATAGATGGATAGTCTAAATAATGTTGTTGTCGTCTTTGATAAGAACACGTCCACGATTGAGAAACAGAAGTCTGTGGTTTCTCAATCGTGGTTCGATTTCCACAGGACACAAATATTTATGTGATGAACATAAGTGTTTGTGTTTGACTGTGTGAGGAGTGACTATTCAAAATGGAGTAGATACCTACATCATAAGCAACTTTCGGAAAACAACAAAAAACTTATAAATTTGACAGTTATTTTGTATTCTTCCGTAAGTGTTAGTAATATTCGTAAAAGAAGAACAGAGTTATGTTGGTAAGTAGGTAGAGCTACCGCGCCAATAATTTTCATTTTGATTTGAGTATTATTTATTTACTTTGAATAACACGGTTTAAAACCAATTACAATAGGTACTCAAAGCGGACAGATTAACATATAGAATTTAAAATTAAAACAAAACAAAAATAAGATTAAACACTAAATAACACTAAGGTTAGCTACAATCACAGAACTTCAGGTGCTATAATTGTAATAAGAAAGAAAGAAATATGTTTATTTGGCCAAAGCAAAGGAAAACAAACAATTACTATTAATTGTGTGTGTGTGTGTGATGTGAGTGAATGCGTCTTTCTGATTATTTTACTATTTATTTTGCTTAACTCTGAAAAATCCTCCAAACTTAAGATTTTTCCAGTACGAATGAAAACGAAAATTCCAGGTTCTAAGCAGCATGTTGTAGTAAAGCGTGTTTATTTTACTTGAATTGCATAATTATACCATCTTAGACCCTGTTTGTGCCTTCCATCGGGCAAAGGGACAAACAAGGTTCGAACCCAAGTAAACGCAGGTTTCCATTGGTTTTGGCTACATTTACATTTAAGAGATTTCCGTAGCTAAATTGAACTTTATTTTCAGGGCTTCACATTCCCCGCTTTAAATGCAATGCTAGCGCGGTGGGCGCCAGTGTCAGAAAGAGGAAGAATGGGATCCCTGGTGTTCGGCGGTGCGCAGATCGGGAACATAGCGGGGACTTACCTGTCAGGGCTAGTGATAAAGGAGACTGGAGAATGGCAATCGGTCTTCTACCTGTTTGGTGCCATTGGAATACTTTGGTTCATTCTTTGGGTAAGTTAATCCATCCATAAATTCGAAAGTAGACAAACATAGTTATGTTTGTCTGTTATCTACCTTTTTACGCCTAAACCACTGAAAAGATTTCGATAAAATTTGATATGGAATTTAAAGGAAAGGTAGCCTAAGATAGCATAGGCTACCTTTGTCTGAAAAAAAAAAAGAAATTTCTGACGCAAATGTAACTGTGGGCAAAGCTTAGTCAATTATAGGTACCTAAGTAACAAAGTAAACGCAGGGTTCCATTGGTTTTCGCTTAGGATCCCATGGCCATGGCTATAGGGTAAGTGAAGGCAAGTGCGGTTTTTAGTTTGTACGAGTCTGATAATACACTGACGCCTTTCATTTGAGACTACGTTTTATTTCATACCATGTTTTATACCTGGATAGGTTTGTAATCATCGCGTTACACCATTTTTGACCCTCTGGAGGGTCACCGTTCAATTCAAATAATTATCATGGATGAAGATATTCGTGTATGATCCTAAAAATTACCATAATTCTGATCTCGAATTCATATCTTTCCATAATTGTGAATCTTGTGATATATATTTTACTTAACTCTGATTGAATATAGGTAACTTCAAATACATGTTATATTATTTAGACCTATTTATTATTTATTTATTTATTCCCAACAATATCCTTACAGACTAATTCCAATTCGATATGGAGGTCTTAATTTCTACAATTATAAACTTATCAGTAAGAATCTTTTTGTATATTTTTGGCATTTTCCATGCTAAGATTTTAAAGTTATTTAGAAAACGAAAAAAATTCAGTATGTGAAGGAAAAATTCGACATGACGGGTAGGTATCGCGGTGGCTTAGTGGTCATAACGTCTGGTGTACCTAACCAGAAGACGCAGGTTCGAATCCTGCCCACGGTCGAATTTTTCCTTTTCTAAATAACTTTAAAATCTTAGCATGGAAAATGCCAAAAATATACAAAAAGATAGAAGGTAAGGTTCGACATTGAACTAACTGTAAAGTAAGTTGTGTCGGTTGAAAAGCAAAAACTTGCATTTCAATAGGTGTTACTGACGTCACTATAAAGACGTAAATTCAGTATGTGAAGGAAAAATTCGACATGATGGGTAGGTATCGCGGTGGCTTAGTGGTCATAGCGTCTGGTGTACCTAATCAGAAGACGCAGGTTCGAATCGTGCCCGCGGTCGAATTTTTCCTTTTCTAAATAACTTTATCAGTAAGAAGTTTGTAGGTCAGGTTATTTTTTTTAATTGAATATGTAGCTGTATAGAACATAACATGTATCTATTTGTGTACTACAAACAAAATTTATTTATTTAGGTCATACGCGTATCTAAATGTTCATTTACCTAAATTATTCCACATTGAAATGTTAAACAAATTCAAAGTATTTATTGTATCGTCTTATTAACTTGTGTTTATTGTTTTTAGGCGTTACTGTGTTACAATGACCCCGAGTCGCATCCGTTTATATCGGACAAGGAGAAGAAATACTTAGAAGAGGCATTGGGCGGTCACCGTAGCAGCCAACCTTCCGCTATTCCATGGAAGGCTATCTTCATGTCCGTCCCACTGTGGGCTCTTGTTTGTGCACAGGTATGTAATAATCTTCCACATTGTTGAAGTAAAGTTAAAACGTATCATATAATTTTAAGTAATTCATATCTATACTTACCTACTTATTTTTTTTATTTATCATTGACCTATATACTGTCCCACTGCTGGACCCGGGTCCCCTCTCACAGAATGAGAGGAGACCCGGGCGTGTGCGTGTTAATAATTAATGATCACTCGCTTAAACGGTGAAAGAAAATTGTGAGGAAACCTGCATGTTTTAGAGATTCTCGACGGCGTGTGAAGTCTGTCAACCCACAATAGGTCAGCGTGGTGGAATATAGCCTAATCCCTCTCATTCTGTGAGCGGAGACCCGTACCCAGTAGTGGGACAGTATATGGGTTAATTATGAAATATAAAAGCAAGTAGGTAAGTATAGATATGAATTACCACGCTGGCCTAGTGCGGGTTGGCAGACTTCACATGCTGTCGAGAAAATCTCTGACATGCAGGTTTCCTCACGATGTTTTCTTTCAATTTATTATGCCCTGGATTAGAACTCAAGACTTTCGACTTGGCAGTCCAATGGTCATACCACTAGGCTATCACTCGTTTTTGTTATTTACCGTTTTTTTAATTACCGTTAAAAATTAAAATGATTATTATAACTCATCATTATGAATAGCGTTTACTATGGGAACAACTCTGATTTTGGGAAGAAAAAGAACAATTGTTCCATACATTTTGTAGAGTAGAGTAAACATAAATGAAAAGAACAGCTGATGTGTTTAATGTATTTTGTCGTTGAATTAGGTCGATATATATTTCGTGTCTGGCCATTGTCTCGGCAAGAACTACCAACAAATTTATTCTTGGCACGTAAAGCAAAAAAACGCGTACGTAAATACATATAATAAAATACTACCTGCATTATTTTTAAAAGGTAATTGACACTAACAAAGAGTTACATTTAGTTCTATGGAATAATGAAGCAAGAGAAACTTCCTAATGTTTTTTATCTTACGTATTCTTGCCACAGTACGTAATTGTCTATGATTCTTGTTCACCACGTTGATTTAAATATCGGCGATACATACATCATACCTATATTAAATTACTAGGTAGTGCTAGGTAGCTTCTGCCCACGACTTCGTCCACGTGGAAAAGTTACTTTTAATTATTGTTGTAATTTTGCTAATTAACTCAAAATCATTATATACTATAGCTTATATGTTATTCTGATGTATAAATAATAATACTGTAAAGTTTTATTAAAATCCGTTCAGTAGTTTTAGCGTGAAAGAGTAACAAACATCCATCCATCCATCCATCCTCACAAACTTTCACATTTATAATATTAGTAGGAATAAGACTAACAGCCTCATTAGTGTAGGACCCGAAAGCGCGACTGCTACCTATCAAAATACCTATCTGCTAAATATCAAAATGTCACATGAAGTTAAGTATTATATTAAAAAGATAAATTACAGTTTAATAAATTATGAAATGTAGATGTCAGAATTAAACAAGGTTTTTATCATTTAAAAAATCAAAATAGAATATATTAGCATTCATCAGTTAATATGACTGTCAATTTCTTTTTGAAAAGTGGTAATGTCTCATTTTTTATCCTATCAGGTATTTTATTAAATATGATGTATAATATAGTAGGTAAGTACCTAAATACCTATGCAAAAATTACCTTGAAAGAATTTGCTAATCCATTTATCCAGTCTCCTCTATCCAACGCCGGTATTAACAGGTCACAATATACATTAATATACTAATCTCTCTCACCTTGCAATTATTTCCTATAACTCGTTCATACGCAATTCAGGAACTAGCTTGTACAAGTACATTAGTATTAGCTCAACGACGCGAAATCAATCAATATTCCGATGAGGCAGCTAGGTTCTTACTAAATTTGGAGGTCACTGTGAATTATGAGGCATAAAATAAATTCCAGAGCAGTCAACGAATAGGAAACAATGGAACGACAAATAAATAGCTGAAAAGAAAAATAAACACATAGGTACTTAGTTTTTTAGCAAAGAATATAAAACTGAAACACTAGGTCATCCCGACTAATATTAAAAATGCGAATTTTTAAAACGCCTTTTCCCAACTAAGTATAACCAGATGCGGCTAATTTTACACGAATCTACTGCCATCAGACCTCCGCAACCCAATTTCTGGGTAATACTGAAACCCGTAGGATAGACTGGTTGTCAGGCTTTTTGGGCTTCTGACTACCACTAACGATTGTCATAGGTGTATGACAACCCGACTTTACGTGCTCTCCGAGGCACGGAGGGGACGACGAGGGCACGATCCCCTCTTTAAGGCTTTAATTTTCAAGATGCGATGTAATTTTTTGTTTTGAGTTAAAAAAACGAAATAAATGGTCATAACAAATGACGACGATATACAATTTCATAATAATGAAGTTCATTGACGGACGCGAGTCCATTGAATGCGTTAAAAAATAAAAAACAGGGTCATGTTACATTTAACAATAAGTCGATAATTTACACTACCTTCCTATACAATTACATCGTTTGTCATAATCATTATTTATTACGAGGTGCTAAAATAAATTTGAGTTACAAAGGTTAAGCTGCGCTAGCCGCAGTTGGTCTGTGGATGGGTTCTAAACACATCCAGATCCCTCCTTGCTTCGGAGAGCACGTAAAGCCGTCGGTCCCGGTTGTTATGCAAACACCAACACAAACGACAATCGTTAGTGATAGTCAGAAGCCCAATAAGCCAGACAATCAGTTTATCATCAGGATATCGGTTGCCCTGAAATTTCAGGGCAATACGCGCCGACTGCAGGGCAGTCGTTTCGTGTAAAATACTGATATTTAGTCCTATCTAGTTTGACTGGAAGCCGACTCCAACATAGCTGGGTAAAGGTTCGGTGCATGATGACGTAGCTTTATCAGGGTATATTTAAAATACTTAACAACTTTTGTGAGCGTAACTATAACAAATACAGCTTTCCAGTCTAATCGCTCTATCTAGAAACATACCTACTATTAGATTAGTAGATATCTCAATCCTAACAGTATATACAGATGAGACATTTTAATCGTTGTTCAGGAGCCATTCTTGGTAGCCTGATTTGTCGGTTACGTTGAAATAAAACTACTTTTTACTGATTTTATCGCGAGTCCTGTTATAGATTCTATTAAACCAAAATCCAGGCCTACAACTGACCAAAGGATACTGTGAGCTCGTTCTGCGTGAATCGGATTGCCAATAATTAACAACTAAAACATGATCATTGAATATTGTTACTTTAAAAGAGACCATGATTCTCTGAGTTTGTTTCGGCGTTTCTTCTCAGAGGTCGTCAGCTAGGAAATGCCGGCTCCATCTAGTTTTAATTAATAATTAGTAATAAATGTCATTGATCATGTAACAATAAAAAAATGTAGGGTAGCTGTCAGTAATTATATCATCAAGACGCCCACCACCTCAGTCTACCCGTGACCATGGACGCTGTAAAGGGTCCGAAACGTCGGGATTAATAATATCAATATACGCGATAAAATCCGTGTATAATATTCGCGTAAATGTCAGAAATCAATTGTCTGTTACGGTCCTAAACAGTTATGTTAGTTATCATATTCGTTGCTAAGATAAATATTAAAACACTTCAGTTACTCAAGCCCACAGTGGCGACAGAAAAACCGTGTGGTTTTCATTAGTACCTATAGGTAGTAGGTCTCCTAGGATATGTAGTCTGAAACGCCCCGATAGACGCTCCCAAAGTGATCGCAATACACCTGCGCCGCCTAGACATAAGGGTCATTCATTTATCACGTGACGATTTATAAAAAAATAACCCCTGTTCCCCTGGTGTGACGTGGTGAGGTTTTAGACTAAACCCGCCTCCTAATCAAAATCACGTATACACCTACTCTTGTAACGTGGCGTGAATTTCAAGGTAGGTACAGAAATCGGCTTAGAAACGCGAGTCAGACAACTCCCGATAAAATATATACACGTGATACCTCACTACACCTCTTCCTCTTGTGATATATTTCATGATTTTTTCACGTGATTTATCGTCGACCCCTTACTTGCGCATCCGCATTGAGACGGAGAAATTCGGAGCGTAAGTTAAAACTAACTTGTACATATGTATATCATCACGAAGATAAAATGTTCGCAGAGCAATTTATAACGTGCGTAGTTGCATCTCCATACCAAGGCGTACATACATTCGTAGTTAAAGTTATAGGTACCTCTCTCATAATCAGTGAAAGCGAAAAAAGTATCTTCTTACAGATATGACGGTTTTACGTGTAGGTAAGTTAAATTTTGCAAGTGAGATTATAGCATTCTCCTGAAGAACGTCTCTAAAGATTATGACACTGAGCTCATCAGCGTAGTATAATTGCTTATTGTGTGATAAGTACTAAGTAACAAAATACGGTTGTTAAAAGCTTATTGTCAACTGGGTAAGGCATGTGCCATAAAGAACTAACTACACAATGACATATTTGTAGACAAGTTGTATAAATGTGGACGAAGCAAAAGAATTTTGCATGAAGCTTAGCATGGGAAAAAATAGCTCGTGTATATGTATAACATCCACAATGCTATTGCACTTTGATCACATAAAAGCCAGCGGCGTATTTACCCTAGGCCCATCCGGGACATGGCCCGGGGCGCCAATTTGCCAGGGGCGGCGTCAGGATGGGTGACTTTTTTAATTTTGTAGTGTACTCCTTATGTACTCCTTATGCACTCCTTATGTACTCCTTATGCACTCCTTATGTACTCCTTATGTACTCCTTATGAACTCCTTATGGACTCCTTATGTACTCCTTATGTACTCCTTATGTACTCCTTATGTACTCCTTATGTCCTCCTTATGTCCTCCTTATGTACTCCTTATGTACTCCTTATGTACTCCTTATGTACTCCTTATGTACTCTTTATGTACTCCTTATGTAGGTACTCCATAAAATTAAACTTAAAATAATAGAAAAAAAAAACATTTACATCACTTTTTTCCTAGAATTCTGGGGCGGCGAATCTTATTGGCCCGGGGCCCAAATTCCTTATTGGTGGTTATCTATTTACCTTCTAAGATTCTAACAATAACAACATAACACACTTACTAGTAGATATACCCCGTACACCTATTAGAACTTATCTCTTAACCTCTAAAGAATTATGTCAAACACTATCAAGGATCGTTTACAACCAGTTTATAATCTATTGTACCTAAGCTAGACCCTAAAATGGAAGCTACTTAGTGCAACACTAACAAAAAAATATTGTCAACAGATCGGTCACGACTACGGGTACTTCACGATGGTGACCGACCTTCCCAAGTACATGACAGGGGTGCTCAAGTTCGACATACATCGCACGGGCACACTTGCTGCCTTGCCTTACGCAGTCATGTGGCTGAGCTCCATCGCTTTCGGCTGGATTTGCGACAAGATTGTCAAGAGAAACTGGCTGACCGTCACCAACGCTAGAAAGACTTTCACCACCATAGGTATGTAACGCTAATGTAGATGCTAATTGAACGCCATAACATTGTTTACTTTATTCAATAAGTAAAATTATTTGCTTTACTCAGTTTTATGATAATTGAGAATTTCGAAATGTTACAAGGACTGGTAACACACTCAAATAAATTAGCTTTCACACTTAGGTACTCGGTACTTTACAAAGAATTCATTTATGTTTGCTGTTTTATCGACTATTATCAGATTGACATTGTTGGAGGTTTCACTAGTGAAGTAGGTAACATAATACCTATCTACTTAATCAATCATGCAAATAAAGTACAAACTCACACTTACAATTTATTATACAGCTTCCGTCGGTCCTGGCATCTGCATGATCCTCGCATCGTACTCCGGCTGCAACACAAACGCTGTCGTCATCCTGTTCACGGCATCCATGGGCCTGATGGGTGCCTTCTATCCCGGCATGAAAGTGAACGCCCTCGACTTGAGTGGCAACTACGCCGGTACTATAATGGCAATCGTCAACGGCATAGGGGCTATAACCGGCATCATCGCGCCATACCTAGTCGGCTTGCTGACTCCTGACGTAAGTACCGGAACGAATTGCGTATTGTGTTGCAACGCAAGGTTACATTTGAAAATCGAACGCTCGGGTCTTTAGGATTGGTTTTGTCAACAAAAAGTCTTTGATGGCTATGGTAATGAATAATGCTTTATGGAACATAATCCACCATTTAGCCGAATTTGGAGAGCATAGCCACTTTGTTTGTAGTTCATGGACATGTATTAGCTTTGTTATGGAGTGAATTGGGCCACAACAGAGCTCCTTACAACAAACACATTTTTGAATGCGGCATATTAGTGGAATCCTTAGATGATACGGATAAAGACGTAGGTACCTATTCCTTAAAGATTCTAAAAAAAAAAACTAGTTGCTTGTCCCAAAAGTTACGTAATTAGTCAACTTCAAATTATGTAATTAAAATAAATGCTTAATATGAAGAATCAATTCCCTACCAAATTGTAGTAAGGGTAAAGGTGACTACATTTGAATATTATCCTTTCAGAGCACGTTAGTGCAATGGCGACTGGTGTTCTGGATAGCTCTGGCAGTCTTCATCGTGACGAACTTAGTGTTCGTAGCGTGGGCATCAGGCGATGAGCAATGGTGGAACAACACCACGCAAGACCCTAAGAAGCAGCTCGAAGCAGAAGCAGGAACCAACCACTCAGTCAATGCCGAGGTCAAGTTGTAGAACATTGCCCAAAACAATTTGGGTCAAATCAAGAATAAGAGGAAAATATCCGACATGAACTCAGGCTTGGGCCGTTTTCCTGTCGTTAATCTTCCGGAAGAAAAATGTAAATAGACACAATTCATATTTAAATAGAGTCAGTGCCCAAGGAAATACCTAATTGCACTGGCTGGAACTATAAAAAAAGTACTTAGGTCATCCGTTTTACGAAGAAGGTTTGCGTTTTTGACATGAGACATTGTTTTTTGTAAGTATTATAAAAAGATTTATAGACTAGATGCGTGTAAAATGTATAGTACAAACTGTAAGCGTTTTAAATTAAATTCCTTATATCATAATAAAAGGCGATTCACCGAATCCACAGCCAGTTATATGTGATAGTAATAATAATTAAGATTCTGTTATAGTTAGATTTATCATTACTATGTAATTATTTAGGAAAATTCTAATTATTGAATGACATTAATCTTGGATTATCGAGAAATGACTTAGATATAAGTTTTAATTAAAATTTAATATTTATTACAAGTATTATAATGATGTTGTTGATGACTCTACTCTTAAGATTATTAAATAAGTAGTCATTTATGAAGTATTACAATTATCTAATGAGTACTAATTGCCAATTTGTAAATATTTGAGCAGCATATTTATTTGTCGAATTATTTTGTTCACGTATTTTTGTGTGTTGGCAAATTTCGCAAAGAAGCTGTGAACATCTTCATGATTTACGGGAAAATATGAAAAAAATATCTGCCTGCATGTTAGGCGACAGACGTGATAACAATGTGTTAGAAATTCATACTTACATTGAATTGTTTTCTACCATTTGTTGTAATGTATAAATTATTAAATTCATTAAATATTTTTTCAATTAATTTAGAAAAGAAAGTAGTTACTTGCTCATAATTTTATGAGGAGGGTCTAAAAGCAAGAATTCTACCCAGGCGCATAATTTTCGTGCTACTGTAAATTTCTGTTTAAGGACTGGAATACACATGGTCAAAATTATCGAATACGTACGTAATACTTATTTGTTGGTTATCTTGCTACTTAGTGACACGTGTTGGAAAGTAGCAAGGCACGATGCTCCTTTTGAGCATGTGTTCTCTATACCTATATACTCGAGTACTTTATGCATTTGATATCAGGGTGCATTTTGTGCCATTTGACAGATCTGTATACTAAGGCTTAATATTAGATTATATAATTGAATAACGAATATTCAATTACTTGTTTAAACTATCTGAGATAGTAGCTCGCAAGTTATTTTGTACAATATTCTTGTATTTTGTTAAAATTAAAACATTTAAAAACATCAATATATTAATTTATTTATATACGGTATTACAATATTGATCAATTCAAAGTATGCATCATGGCGTGAAATAAAAAAAAACAATAGGTAAGTACCTAAATATTAGACTTGTCTAAAGTGTTTAGGTATAATGCATCTACCTATTCCACAAATATATATTAAATACAATGGAAATGGAAAAAGTTTACACTGAATTGTTTCATAAATACTAAAATAAAATAGTAATTTTACTTCAATCAGATTTTAAATTCATTTACACAGGAATTCATTCATCTGGAGATTGTATAATTCGCAAAAACTATAATAAATTACAATTAGCTACAGTATCTATAGGCGTGGCTACTTAACGCCGTGCGACGAAGCGAAGATTAAGGGACTATAGAGTCCACATTGAGCAATTCCTCTGGAAGCAATTCTGAGCCCGTACCACCACGTACTATTGCGATCGTTTTCCGATTGAGAGAGAGGGATGTCACTCTATAAATTAAATAGCTCCATCCTTTTCTCACAACCTAAAAATGATCGCATTAACACGTCGTGGTATGGCCCCTGTTTGGAACACGATGGAGATCTTTCGCAATTTTCTTAGGTAAAAAAAACTCATTAATTTATAATTTATGAAAACCGTAAATTTTAGCTCTGCAAGTCACAGAAATTATGTATTTATAATTTATGTGGGTATAATAATAATAACATTATTATAATATATCATATAGGAAATAAGAATTAAGATAAACAATTCCTATGGTTTTAGTACCTATTCATAAAAATCAACAACTTTTGTTTTAAGTGCAGAAAAAAATATATTTATCGTCTCGTACTTTTGGCATTACAAGGTACCCTTTTCCAAATAATCCTGTACCTATATTATAGACGTTTAACTCTTCTTTTTAATGTAGGACATCCTAGCCTAATCTACGAAATATGTCACAAATAAATATTAATGCCCAAAAGTTGATAAATTGGAGACAAAAAAGATTGAACTATGAAACACCTATGTTTTACATATCTCCCATCCAAAATATTTTTAATTTCTAGTAAATGTACGTACTAACATTGATAATTATACATGTAAAATTCACAATAATGCTACATTAATATGAATATTGAATTTATTCACTGCATTTATCCGTAAGAAATTACGGATAAATGCAGTTACTGGGATATTGGGAATACGGTCGTAGGGAAGAAGGACATAACCGACATAAACATGAAAAAAAGTGCAAACGGTGCATTGGTTTGGCTTAATATAATTTTGTTAAACAAATGACGTGCGAGAAAAATAGCTGGGATTTTTATGAAAGCTCTAAATGCTATTAAAACACCTTTTTTCTTCTTAGGCAGCATAGCTATTTGGGGAAACATATTTTAGGGAATCCTAACAACTGTATAAGTACGTTTGTAGGTACTATTCTACCAAGATACATTCAAGTTGACATTTATAATCAATGAATTATTTAACATTTAAATGTAAACAGCGAAAACACAACACATTATGTAAATACACAATTATTATTATCTACACACAATCAAAAATTTCTTAGGAGGAGGCGACGGTAATCAACTCGCTGTTCCCGCTAGCTAATGCTGTATAATCAAAGATATGTTTACTTCAATGATTATAATGTTCAAAGTGTTGTAAAAAGCGTGATTTTAGTTCATTACAGGAGGATAAGTCGATGACCAAGTCAGAGGATATTATTTAACACTGATAAGATTATTAAAAAATATTATTGTCACGCTGATTTTAGGCGAATGTGTTTGGGTCGTTACTGTTTAATACTTAAAACGAAAAGACTACTGAAACAAACATGGCGGTACACAGTTCTACGGTGTTTTTGGTACCATATAATTTAAAAAAAAAACAAAAGAAACTCTGGAATAACATAGTAACGCGACAAAAGTAACTTCTTTACACTTTTGCACACGATTATTCCATAAATAAAGCCTCATTAGACTTTATTTATGGTATCATCGTATAATTTCAATATAATAATATAAATAAAAATATAATTTCACAATAATTATGTTGGAAGTACAAAAAGGAATGCATAATCAACTGGAACATTACACCGCCAACGACTTAACCACCCATTATGTTCAAAAATAATTGCTACGTGCGTGCCTTCTAAAAAATAAGCCCATTACACAAATGTGAGAGGCATATTTAAGGATCATATGACGCGGAAACGTTAGGACGCTTTTGAGTACTAAATACCTGCGACCTTCGATTATCGTTGCCGCGCTCGGAATTATATTATAAAGAAATTTGACAGATCGTGGTAGGTTAATGTGCTGGCCTCTGAACTTAGATCCCCGTATTACAAAAAGCGGTTTAATAAACCTATTCTAAATTATTTTCTAATCTCGATAGAATAATAGATAATTATCGATAGAAAGAGTAGCGGTCATTTTAAAACCTGGTTCTTAAACCGTATTTTGTAATAAGGGTATATTAACCGTGTAAAATATTTTGAATATTTTGTTATCGCCAATATAAAAACTATTTACGGTAATTATAGTATGCAGACTTTGGCGCAGCATTTTTTTTAAGCTCTTATTTATGCCAAGATATAAAATGTAAAATTAAAATCTGCATTTTTAGTCTGATGTCGATCACTTCAAATATTTTACACAGGTTTTGTAAAAAAATATATATTTTAGTTTATAGGTCACAGGATTTCGATGGTTTACCTTTTTAAAAAGTTGACGGAAGAGAGTTCGCCAAGAGAGCACAAATTTATGGCCGCTACGAGTTATGCAAATTAATTAATTCAAATAGGAATTTGAAAGATGGTTGCCGCGTATCTATCAAGTTCAATCACTGACTTGTCTTAAATATTTTATTTTATTTTGCTATGTAAAGTACGATTTCAAGCTTGTGTATACATCTTGCAACTCGTATAAACACGGAAGTATTATTAGGACTTCAATCTTAAATCATAACTATTTAAAAATATTTTTTTTGTATGTTAGATATTTTTGTAACACGTTATAAAATGGAAAGACTATATTGGTTACTTGATTGATAGTTGAAAGACCAGTTTAAAATGGGCGACCTGTCCCAGACTAGAGTGGACGGTCGCTCCGTTTCCAATCTTAGTTTGAACTGATTTTATTGATAGAAAAGCTATAAAAAAATAAACTTCATAGTTACACGACAACAGTTAGCCAGCCATTAAGTTCATGCGATGCTGATTCTTAACAAACCCTTTAGACGCCTCCTCCTTCGAAATTTCAGAATAATTCCATAACTGACGATGGACTGGTGGTGTCAGTGAGGTCGGTTCTGTGGTTGAGGATCTGCAGCGCTTGCGCCGGGTCTATGTAGCGGATGCGTTGGTTTTCCGAGAGATTTTCCGCAGCCGCATCCGGCTGTTTGGTGAGGAGTGCGCGGAGACGACGGGCGTCGTCGTAATCCATGTTTAGGAGTTTGCAGGCTTCGAGAAGTCTGTTATTCAAAAAGATATTGTTAATGCTGCGCTTCATATTTTTCTTGGTTAGATAAACGCTCGTATTTAAAAGCCAAGGCCGTACTACTGGTACCCTCGCTTATTGCTAAGAGCTAATCTGGATGCTAAAGAGTCTTCTCATCGTGGCAATGGTGAAACAATTTTCGAGTGAAATAAGACCACCTCAATAGTGTTAGGTGTGGCCGCATAGACATCGTCCCTCGTGCCAGTTAAGGCACAAGGGACAAACAGAGGGGTTTAGTGAGTGATCTTAGTAAATATTTGGATCCCAGTTGGCATTTCAAAGCGATGCGCTCCGCTAATTGATTCTTGTAGAGGAATAATGCGCCTAGCGTATATTGAGAGCTACTCTAGGCGCATGGCTGGCTTGGCGTGGCTTGGCACGTAGGTATATTTGTGACTAGCCTAAATTATGAAGCTGTATTCGAGTATCATTTAAGTTTTGAATTACATACACAGCCTGCGAATAACCTTTTAATAAAGCACAGTTTGATTACCGTAATTTTTGTTGTATATTATGCGAATTATTTATTAATTTTTTAAAGAAACGTAATTCGATTTTTAAAAGCTTTCATTAATGTAACTCACCTAGGCAATTGGTTGACTTTTGATGCAACTTTGTTGGGCGGCGCGAAAGCAGGCACGAGGCTACGTTTCACGTCATGCGTGAATTGCATAGTGCCGCCAGTGTTGAACCAACTCTCCAGAACTATTTCCTATAAAAATAAGTTGATTGAGTTGACGGAATTCCGACACTAACTTAGGCTTATGCAGACTAAATAATAAAATTGAGATCAGTCAGATTTCAGAGGATCATATAATATTATCCCACTTTATAGCGTCAAGCTGTACTCTGCAATGATTTTTGGCTAAATTATCAGCGATTCAGCCCAAAGCCATTGTTCAATACAGCAATGTTCACAGAATAAATCAAATTACAAAACGGTGCAGATCACTTCACTTCTGAGTACCACGATGGTTTCTTACTACGCTGCTGGGAACAGTAGACAATTTGCAATCTAAGTCGAATCGACGAACTATTATATGTAATTGCATTTATGAACGTCGGATTTATCGAAAGCTTATTTAATATAATATACATATATTATATTCCTGGACAATTTTACACAACATCATCTAGTCCCAAACTAAGCAGAGCTTGTACTATGGGTCCTAGACAATGGATATAATACTTAAATACTTTTTTTTGTAAATACATACTTAAATTATAATAACAAACGCAAACACTTAATGTTCATCACAAAAATATTTGTGTCCTGTGGGAATCAAACCCACAACCTCGTAATCAGCAGTGCAACACGGGGACCATTGGACCACAGACGTCGTCAAATAAAATATATAATTTTCCATACACATTGTTTCGATTCGTTCGTGAATTCGAAAAGGAGGTTGGAAGTTGTCTATGCCTGCGGTACACTGTAAACTGACGTTACCTCAAAGATGTAGCTGTCAACGATGTCAGCGAGATGCGCGCGCAGGCGAGTGGTGAGCGACGGCGCCAGGCGCTGCGCCGCCACCGACAGCCGCGCGCACAGACCGCTCAGCGGACGGCACAGCGAGCCGGACACGCTCAGCGCCATCTCCTCCACGACGAGGAGGCCGTGCCATCTGATATTATCGTCAAGTATTACGTAGAGAAAGTAATAACGTATCTGTGGCTGTGACAGCTACAAAAAAAAACCGACCCAAAGCAATTACTACATAATTATATTCGACTTTTATTCGTCTCGTGCCGATCGGCTAATGGGTGAGTACATGTCGGTGACACAAAAATCATTAGACACATCCTTCGCCGGCCGGGACCGAATCCATTTAAGAACTTTATTTTCTTTAAAATAAGGCAAAGTTTTCCGTAAAGAAGGATGGATTAGTCCGAAGAAGGAACAATAAATAGCGTGATAAGAACAAATCTTAGTTAGGTTAGTGCTCAAGCGCAAAATGATGTTGTTAAAGTTATTGCAGTTGCATCTATGAACGACTACTTACTTCTGCCGCTTGTAGTCTTTCAATCCCGCCTTGAACTCAAGCAGTATATGTTCGGCCAAGGAGGTGAGGCCAGCGTCCCTGAGCCTCGCCAGCAAGGCGGGTGCCTCGGCGAACACGCCCGCCGCCTCCGCCTCGTCCTCGCCTGACAGGGGCTCCGTCACCGCTAAGTTCGCAATTGGGGAGGTCTGGGGACAACGATAAGGAGAGCGTCAAACGCCTACCTACAGCTACAGGGAACATCACGACATGATAATAAATAATAAACATCATGCTATATGTGGAGGCTTGTAATTGCTATATGTGGAGGCTTGTAATTGCTATATGTGGAGGCTTGTAATTGCTATATGTGGAGGCTTGTAATTAGCAATCTATTAATAACATATTCTTATATCTTATGTCTATTAGTCTGTAAGCCTTCTGTAAAATAAAAATCATCGTCTGATTTAATACTCGCCGATGCAAAAAGTATAATATGTTCTTACAGTCGAAAGTTGTAATATAACTTACATTATTATTATTATGTACATACATACCATCACGCCTGTATTCCTCGAAGGGTTAGGCAGAGGTGTACTAATGTACACCCACATTTCGCCGGTATGTTTAGGTCCCATGTAATAGGGGGCGAGCCTATTGCCATTAACCGGGCACAATTAATCCAGACTCCGAGCTGCTACTGAGAATTTCATAGAATAACCTAATAACACTTTGCTCGACCTGGGGATCGAACCCAGGACCTCTAGCGTAGCAGTCGCGCTCAGGACCACTAGACTAATGAGGCAGTCTATTATTATGTCTATATACGTAATTTTATTTGTACTCACTATATCATATTGGTTCAAATCAGGAACCAGTGAATTTCTCCTGGACACCTCACTAAGGGCCAAGTTCTTAGCTCGGAGTTCCACTTCCATTAAGGACAACGCTTCTGCAGTTACATCTGTAAAATTATTCGTTCGTCAGTTTTTCTCAGATGCTTCTATAGATAAGAATGGCAATTTGGAAATGGCAATTTAAAGAGAGGCAGGGCATAGTGGGAGTAATTCCACTCAAATTGGAGCTGCCCGTCTGCGGAAGTACCTCCGCCTTGCAGAAAATCGAAGTGAAATAATACTGCTCTGAGCTGTGTTGTGTTTCTTACGGTGAGCAAGGTGGCCAGTGCTCCACGAGGAAACGTTGTGTTGGCAGTGGGGCGGACTTTGACCCTTATACTGCTAACCCTACTATTTCTCTTGCGTTTAACAGGGTCGGCAACGCGCAAGTGACATCCCTGGTGTTACAAGCGTCTATAGGCTACGGTAAACACTTCCCATCAGGTGGGTCGTATGCTTGTTTGCCACCTTAGTAGTATAAAAAAAAATAGGAAATGGAGTCTTAATTTTTTGGAGTCGGTACAGATAGTGTATCTAACCTTTATGTTTCTTCACTGGTGTATCTTCAGACTCGGTGTAGTCGTCGCTATCGGAGCTGTCCTCACTTTCCTCCTCCTCGTCATGGTGCTGCTGTTGCGTGAAGTTTTGGAACTGACGACGGTAGTAATGCAGCTGGAGATAGTGCTAGTATAGGAGAAAAGGATTTTGTACATACGTAAAACAACGCATAATGGTGATTATTTTATTACATAGCCATTACTTACTCGCTCATTTGATTTATTTAAACACGCAAAAATACGAGAAACATCGCTCACCAATGAATGCGCCCACTGTAGCAATACAGTTCTGGTATGGTGGGCCGCATTAATGACAGCTGTCAGCGGATGTGACGCGGCATTAGGAGTCAGGAAAGAGTCCACGTGGAGCGAGTCCAGCGCCGCGCTCAGCAGTTGTGTGAGACGGATGCGCCATTCCTCTACCAGCTCCAGTTGCAACTCCAAGAATTGTAATCTACCCATGTGAAGAAATTTAAAGTTAAACAACAAGAAGCTATTGAAATAAAACTTGTTTACGGATTTTATCGCGTGTAACTGCTAGCACCTTTGAAGGGATGGTACATTATATTTATTTCTGTAATCTTTTAAAGACACTTTTTTATGCATGTAAACATTCTCAAGGAATCAAGGTCTCTTTTCAAAGTCCAGAAATAGTATCGTCATTCTCGGCTCACGGGTTACTGATGCTGCTTCTGCCAGTAGAAGTGTTTAAGATAACTGGCTGGCTGTGAAGCAAGGCATTTGACGATACAGCTCTAAGATGTTTGCAGTACAATACATAATTTTACTTCGCTCTTAAAATGGCAACCAGCTTAATATTAAAAGGAATTATTACATTGATAGAAATAATTTACTTCATGGTCTTATTGCACTGATAACACCGAGCCGGCGAAGGGTGAATCTTTTCAAGGGAATCCAGAGCACTACACTTCACTTCATCAACCCATATACTGTCCCACTGCTGGGCACGGGTCTCCTCGCAGGATGAGAGGCATTAGGCTATATAATAGTCCCCCACGCTGGCCTACTGCGGGTTGGCAGACTTCACACGCCTTCGAGAAAATTTCTCAGGCATGCAGATTTTCTCACGATGTTTTCCTTCACCGTTTAAGCGAGTGATAATTAATTATAATTACGCACACGATTTCGAAAAATCAGAAGTGCGTATCTTGGATTCGAACTCGAGACCTTTCACTTACCAGTTCAATGGTCTTGCCACTAGTTTATCACTGCTACAACAACAGCTGTATAAACGATTACAAATCTAGTGTTCACCCACCTATGGCCGGGCTGTGGTAGAAGGGTATATCTGTCTTCAATCGTCCGCAGTAACGTGACGAACCAGTCAGCAGCCCTCGGGATCCAAAGTGCGGCACCAGTGGCTGCTCCGGCCCCCGATCCTACTCCCTCACTCCATTGTGGACATTCTAGACTTTCGTCCATTTTCGCTAGAGCATCTGTATGGGAATTAACATTTATGTAGATATACAAATGTATTGCTAATCAGTTTGTTCATTTATGCCCCTTTTTTAAGACTGAACGGCTATTAGAACTGGTAGTAGTTATATTTCGCAAAGAAGTAACTTGAAATCGGGAATAATTTTCTATTATAAATTCAGTTTAAAATTGTGTACACCGCTACAGCATTATGATTATTTGCATTCCATTTTCAACTTTATTACACAAATATAATAACGATTTTTTAATACTCGAGCAGTTCTCTACCGACCGCTTTATTTGCGTTGAGCCGTAGATAGAGGAATTCCTCTGTCTACGCGTTGAGCCTTGCCACGCGCTTACTAATATAATAATATGCTCAATTACCTCCTTTTTATAATAACATTTTTTAACATTTCAATTTTCCTATTATTAGTTATAGGTGAATAAAAATTGTTTCGACGAAAAGAGCTGAATATAAGGAATTGTTGAACATGTTAAAAACAACTTACATTTCTTTTCTACAGCAAGCCACCTCACAAATGTCTCTGCTTTAGTCAAAACAGACAGTACACTATTGATATCTTTCCCCGTAACTTCAACCAGTTCTCTTTGAAAGCCTAACGTTTCATCGACGGCGTGGGCGAACGCTGCGTCTACATCAACTATTTCGCCTTTAGATCCCTGTGAGTGATACAGTGCTAGCACAGTATGAAGCCTTTCTGCTGACAGTGCTATTAAACCGGCATTAAATTCGTCCTGAAATAAATAACATAATTATAATCACACCTACATTCGCTGAGATATAAGCAGAGGTGTACTGATTTACACCTAAAGTGTGCCGGTATGTTTTCAGTAATAATATACAAAATATCTAGGTTGAAGGGTCAAGGGAATAATATTCTTTTAGAACAATTCAAAGAGTAAATGAGTGAAATTTATTTCTAAGTTTTCAATTTTCAAATACAATATTTAAACAGTTGATAAAAGGTTTTTCGTACAGTTGATTTAGGACGGTATAATTTATTAGAGTTGAAAAAAAAAGGTTTGCTGAATACATACCACTGCTCTGACATATTTCAGCTCAAGTTTATCAGCGATAGGCTGAACATTAGCCTTGACGAAACCTTGATGATGTTTGATCCAAGTAAGTGTCTGAGTGAGGAACCACTCGGGTCGATCAATGCGCGCCGTTTGACGTGTGCCCGTGAAATGAAACTGAAACCTCTTTTTGATAGGCCTTAATAGTGCTCTTACTGGAAGACATGGGCCTTTTTCTGCTGAAAAAGTTGGAAATATTATTTATACATAATTATGTATAATTAATTCCTAACAAAGTAAAAACTGTACATTGAATATATTTTCAAATAAATTAATTGTATGTCAATCAGGCCTGTAACAAAATCCAGTATAAAGTTAATGCTCATTAAAAAAGCTTATTAAAAAATGGTTCCCACCGAAATAATAAGATGAAAAACTATGCAGAGCTCATTAATACCTTGTATTTCATCCTTAACATTATTATTGGCAAGATCTTCAGGTTCTTCAATAAGAAATAGGTATTTAGTGAGATTGGTAAATTTCACCATCACCTCTTTAGGTGCTTGCGAGCTTTCTGCTTGACTTGGGAATGGCCATTTAAGCAATTTTAAAACATCTTCATAATGTCTGGAAAATTAATATTATATTTTAAAGAATTGTATCTAAGATCACAGTAATTTATTCTACTGAAACTTGCAGAACTGCCTCTTTAACCTAGTGGTCGTAATTGTGACCGCTATGCTAGAAGAACTAGGTTAAATTCCCCAGATTTACTGTTGTTGAATTTTTATAAGAAATCCTTAATAGCACCTCAGCTTGGTTTTTTCACAGTCAATGGCAATAAGGTCGCCCCCTATTTCAGTTGGTACCTATAAATACTGGCAAATTGTGATTATACATTACAGAGATAGAACACCTCTGCCTAAGTTTGTTTTTGGGACATAGGCACAATAGTATGTTTTATGTTTATGAAACTGGTAGAATTTGGAGTGTCATTGACAGTTGCTAGCAATTTGGTGTAAATCAAATCAAATAATTTTTTATTTGCCTTAAGTGATACATATCAAGTTGTTATAGTATATTTTAATTAAGTTCCAGACACTTCACCATTTCAATACGCAAATATTTTGGACTTATATTTACTAGCATGAGTAATCAGACTGATTGTACCTACATAAAGCTTACATGTAAATTGGTACATAAGTCTACTGAAGTCAAAACTGAGTAGTTTTTAATACATACTTGGTAAGTTTATCCTTGAGAACATTGTGCCAATAGTGTGTATATTCCTTTACATAATTAGCTCTATGTCCATTTTGGTATGTGCTACACATCTTTTTGAGCTCACTGTACAGTAAAACCATTTGTTCTTCATCATTAGTCTGTTTCAATTGTCGACTGAAAATTAATCATGTTATCATGGAATTAGCAGGCAGGTTTAATATAAATCATTATGAATGCCGCATCATCATATCAGCCAAAGGTGCAGAATGGCCTCCAGTCCATATCAAAATCCAATCAAAAGTCAGACCTTGTGGAAATTTATGGAAACGGCTTTCTCCCCCATCGATTTCCACAAAGACCTGAATATGCAGACTGCATCTAACATAATCAATATCTCAACGCTGTAGAAATCTTCATTTAATGCTATTGGAAAACAAAATGCGCCTTGTGTCTTGGAGTTAAAGATTATTATGGTATGGTAATTATGGACCACTATTACCATACCAACACTACTTCACACCTGCTGACCAGTGGGTCAGCAAGTGAGAAGTACCTGTTGACCAGTGGGTCAGCAAGTGAGAAGTAGTGTTGGTGGTAGTAGTGACTTATAACCATGGAGCTAATTATTATCATTGAAATAAAACATTTAACTTTCACCATGTGGTTAAATTGTTTCAACAAAAAAGCAAATGCATTCTGATTTACTTGTTATACTTAAGGTCTTTGTAAAATGGACCAAAGGAAAACATGATACATGATGAACTGGGTACCAACTTTTCATATTACTTACATTCAATAACAGTAAGCTGGTATGGAAATTTATAAAAAAGTATACATTCACGTCAAAAATACCTGAACCACCACTTGAATTACTGTCTAAAGAGATATGCCAGGTCGAAGCCATAAATAAAGTGAACAATTTTTTTGCAAATGTAGGTTAAAACTTAGCTGAAAAAACGAGTTGCTGACGATTCGGACACAATATATTGGGACACATTGTCCGAATTGACACATTTTAATTTTAATATATTTTTAGTGACAATTCGGATACCATTAAATTATTGAAGCTATTTAGTACAGTCAGACAAAAAAGCGTTACCAAATCTATTTTAGAGTTGTTTAGACTTTTATATATGCATGATGAACATGCTGGTTCCCCATCTCCTAAAATAAATATGTAGGTAAATATTTCTAAACACTAAAAACTGGAACGATAAAAAGTCTCTGATGAAAAATTTAATAGAAATCTCATACAACCAGATCAACCATTTCAGTAATTACCTAAAACCGTAATCCTAACTAATATTATAAATGCGAAAGTGACCAAACATAATCAAACATTTATTTGACAACTTCTTGGTTTTTCTAGAAACCACACGAACATTCGCGGAAAACAGCTTATTATTACAACTTTATACTTAGACAAATACAAAAATCTTACACAAAAACTGATTACTAAAGAGATAGAAAGAGTGTCTTTTCTATGCATCTATTAGCGCTTCAAATACTTATTACCCAACTGCCAAGGCGCGTATCTATGTATGTGGGTTTACAATATTATTTATTAAAAACGGCATCTTTCGTTAAAAATAAAACTGTATTTTACGGATGGAGGACGCATTTCTACAATTAAGGTATCGTTGGAAGTTTTTTATCTGACTGTACAAAACAGCTTTTTTTTATTGGTGTCCGAATCATCAGTGAAAGAAATATTAAAATTAAAATGTGTCAATTCGGACACTGTGTCCCAATATATTGTGTCCGAATCGTCAGCAACTCGAAAAAACCTCGAACACAAGAAGTTTTTCCCCTATAAAAACTATGCCATCATCTACACTAAATTCTTTTGTTTTGTGGGACACAGATGTTGATGAGGTTTTAAGATTGATAACTGGGTTAAAGGATGATTGTGCAGTCGGTTGGGATAACATAACAAACACCATACTCAAGAGGTTCAAAGACCAACTTGCCCCTTCATTAACGCATATTTTTCAGTTATGTTTAAGTAAAGGAGTTTTCCCTAAATTGCTTAAAAAAGCAGTAGTCACGCCAATATTCAAATCAGGAGACAAAAAAATTTTAAATAACTACAGGTCTATTTCAGTAGATTAATAAAATATTTAGAAGATAATAAACTACTATTGGAGAGCCAATTTGGTTTTAGGCCTAAAAAATCAGCTAGTCAAGCGGTACACCAATTAACAGACTATATAACTACTAATCTAGATAGTGGTATGCACTCCATTGGGATATTTTTAGACCTTGCCAAGGCTTTTGACACAATTTCACGCACCATTTTACTGAACAAGCTTGAAACAATTGGGGTAAGGGGAACTCAACTTCAACTACTTTCCGATTATATTAGCAACCGACAACAATGTCTTAAAATTGGTAAAAATACAAGTTCTGACCTTGAAACCGGATGTTACGGTATTCCACAAGGCAGTATTTTGGGCCCTACACTTTTCTTAATTTATATTAATGACCTATGCAACTTAAAACTTCAAAATGGTGTTATAATGTCGTATGCGGATGATAAAGCTCTAGTTTTCTCTGCTCATTCACGTGTTGATGTTTTTGAATACGCTCAGAGTGATTTTAATACTGTGAGTAAATGGCTTCAAAAAAATCTCCTAACATTAAATGCAGATAAAACTAAATATATCCTTTTTACAATGAAGAACAATAACATACCGATTACTAACCAAAACATTTACGCACACAGCTGTAGACAGTCTGCTGACACTGCATGCACTTGTTCTACTTTAATAAAAACAGACAATATGAAATATTTAGGTATCACACTCAATATTTCATATTTATTTATTCATATTTTCATTTTATATAGAATTGTTATGCACTAGAGTACGTAAATTAATATATATATTTAAAAATTTACGTTATATTGCCGATTATAAGTTAATTAAACAGGTTTATCTAGCATCAATACTTACATATTGCATAACTACCTGGGGTGGTGCCACAAAAACAATTTTACTTCTTCTAGAACGCCCCTAAAGAGCAATTCTAAAGGTTGCCACTTTTCGCCCTTTCTTATTTCCTACCCACCAGTTTTATATGGCATGTAACATACTAACGGTTCGTCAATTATTTATACTCAACATCATACTAAAACAGCACACTGCACTTGCACTTAACCCAGTACCATCAGACAAGAGAAGGAAAGATATGGTATGTACTAAATCTAAATTTAGACATGCATTCGTTAATAGATTTTATATATTCTTAGGACCATTTCTGTATAATAAATTCAATAAGTTAATAAACATTTATCATGAAAGTTATAAGAAATGCAGCATCATGGTATCAGATTATTTAGGAAAGCTTAATTACGCCGACACAGAGATGTTGTTAGAAATTATAAAATAAGTTAAAATTACTTAATTAGGTTAGCTTGTATACTTTAGTTTTAACATAGAGTATTTCTTTGCTGGTTTTCTGAAAATATATTGTTACATAAGTTTTTAATTTACATAACTTTAATAAATTATTTACGACACAGAAATCACGTCTAGCGATAGCCTGAAACACATAATAATAATAATTTATTAAGCAAAAGAAAGAAGAAATACATTGCAGGTTACATTTAACAGGGTTTGAAAAAATATTTTTCTGCACAATATTATGAATATTGGCCCCAATGCTAGGATGTTCCTGTGTTATTGGGGCCAACCATTCGTCTGTTATTGATTTACGAACTGTTGGGAGGCTGAAAGGTGTAACTGCAACAAGGTGTGTGAGTAGGCGTGTGTTTAATGTGTGGGGGTGTTGCGTATCGGGGTGTATGTGTGTGTGTAGTGAGTGAGTGAATGAGTGAGAGTATGTGTGTGTGTGAGAGTATGTGTGACACATACATGTGAGAGAGAGAGAGTGTGTGTGTGTGTGTGTGTGTGTGTGTGTGGTTTTTATCTGCAGGGGAGTTTCATCAGTTCTTCTGTTTCATTATAATCTAGGGTGAGGAGGTGTTTTTTGGTTATTTCTTTACATTTGTGAGAGTTTTGTGTAAGTATGTTACATTGTTGATTTACTTTGTTGTAAATGTGGGCACTTAGAAAGGGGTAGTGGCGTCTAGCAAATGTTGTTTTGGTGGAAATTGTGAGACAAGCTGGTTTGGGTCTTCTTCTTACTGTCGGGCTGTTATTTGCACTATAGGGGAGCGTTGCGTGTTTTCGCAAGACTGTGCGGAGTATGTATAGTTGTCGGACCGTTAGTGTATTGAAGTCCAGGTATAATTGTCGCGTTGGGAATCTAAAAGGTCTTTTTAGAATTGTTTTAATAACCGCTCTCTGGGCTCGTTCTACTTGAATTATGTCAGTCTTGGCAGCACCACCCCAAGCAGTGATGCAATAACTCAGTATTGATTCGCCTAATGCCGAGTAAACGATTTTCAGAATTTCGCTGTTAGCAGATACCCTTAGTTTCTTAAATATAAATATAAGTTTTCTAATTCGTGCGGCCACGGTTTGTAAGTGTATTTTCCAGGATAGACATGCATCCAATTGAAGACCGAGATATCGAACTACTGGTGCTCTAGTTACGATAGGACATGTACAATTGGGGAGAAGATTGGAACATTTGTGGATTTTGATGTGTAATGAGCCATCTTGGGGTAGGGTGGAACGTCTTAGGCCAAACGTGATAAAATTGGTTTTTGCAACGTTTAAGGTGAGACTATTTCGTTGTAGCCATGATAGCACTCTAGCGAGTCCATTTTCAGCGTTACACAGGATTTACCTAGTTCAGGCAGGCTGCTTATAGGTATTTTAAGTCGAGTTGATGAAATTTTTTGCTCTGTGCCTTTGCATAAATTATTTTAGTTATGATTTAGTTTTATAAGAAGCATTATTTTAATAAGTATAATATAAGTTTTTACTTTTGAACATTTATGTAAAAATCTATTGTAAAAGTTGATTAATAAAAAATATTATTATTATTCAATAAAGGTATATTGCAGTGAAAAATGATAGATGATCAGCTGGGTTAAAAAGGCCTTTTTCATCTATCATTTCATTGATGTGATTCACATTAGAAACTTGCTAAGAAACTACTATGAGTTCTAAATACAGAACTGTCTAAAAGAAAAATAAAATATTCCAGTAGTACATAATTACTAACCTTAAGTCCTCAATTTTCTCAAAAGATCTCAAGTAGATCAAAACATCTTCCAATTTGTTGATGGCAAAAAATCTCCAGTCAATCTCATATCCCAATGGTTCAATACTATTCAGGAATTTTGAAACTTTCTTCTGCAGCTCTTCACTTCGTGTTCTTAGTTTTTCTATGTTATTTGAGTTCAATTCTGCTTTTTTCAAAGCAGATGATACTTTAATTGGCACTTCATTTTTAACTGCCTTTAACTGAAATAGGAATAAAAACAAAGCAAACATGGTAGAATGAGAATAATAGTATAGTAATATTATAGCTAGTTATATTATAGTAGGTACTTACACTACTATGAAGTTTCTCCCGCTTGAACACTAATTCCGTTTCTAGTTCTAATGCACCTACCAAATCATTTATATCTCCACCTATCCTTACATTAACGCTTTGTACAATAGCCTTCTTCTTCTCTTCATCCATGTTAGCTAGTTTATTTTTGAAACATCTGATTCCATTGATCAAGAATTAACGCTCAACATAAATTACAAAATACAAGTTTGATTGATTAGTGCACGAATAAATTATACGAAGAATATTCAAAGAATAAAATAAAATGGGAAACGTTTATTGATTGAATAATTTATGAACTTGTTGAAATTGAAATCAATAGTACATTTCAAACCATTGATCATTGATCTGACAGCTAAGCTGAGACTGACTGACGTGTAGAGAATGTAGAGATGTGTCCATTCGATTTACTAACTCGAGTCAACTCGAGATAGGCTTAACTCAAATTAACTCGAGTTGAAAACATTGACTCGAATTTGAATTGGTGCGATAAATTAACGAATCAACCGAGTACGCGATTGGTGCCCTCTCATTTATTTGTGACTATGTTCATTAATACAAATGCTGTCAATTGTATATCAAATAAAACCGATGGAGTGCCGATTATTGACAATTGTTGTTAATATTGTGTCATTAACTTAATAATAACATCATAAATCATGAACTCAGTTTCACGTTCACCCAGTTAAACCGAGTTACGTTACTCGAGTTAAGTGAATTTTAAGTCGAGTTAAATCGAGTCGTATTTATTCCGAGTTGGCTCATCTCTTCACTTTGATGACGTCTGTCTGTCAGACTGTTTGTTTTGATTGTGGTGGTGCTGTGGTGTATGAAATATGAATTAATTCCCCATTAGAAATTATGTCCTTTCCATTACTTTAAATATTTCCTTTTCCCCCTACATTTTTTCCTTTCCCATGCACACGAAATTCCTAACCACTTTGACATTGGCAGCATTGTCGATCATCGGCATCAATCAGTGTTGCCCGGCCAGATGCATTGAACCTTTTATCTGTATTGGAAACGGCTAAAATCTGTATTAAATCTGTATGCCTTTTTATAATAAAATCTGTATGGTCAAAAGAACCGAAACAGAACCTAACCTAACCATAAGCAGGCTAGTTACTTTGTTCTGCTTCTTTTGAAAGATCTGTTTTGCAGAATGTACAGAGGCCAGGCACAACAAGCTACCCTAATCTGTCAAATTTCTTTGATAGACTTTCAACTTTCATGCGGTGAATTATGGTTCATGTTCAATTGGGTAATTTTGACAGTTTTGGATACCTTTATCTGCTAGCTGGCGTCGTACCTACAAAAAGTAAAATAGGTATTCACCTTTATGACTCGGTCGCAATCAAGCCAATTATAAGAAGACTCTTCCATCCAATTCCGATTAAACTATTCCGATTTTTAAGATGCCATATCTAATTGTTGACAAAAACACAATCAATAGGTATCTACCAATTATTACTAAAAGTTCGTACGTTAAGAATTACTTTCGAGAAATGCATCACGAGAGCACAGTATCTTGGAGAGCACATAAAAGTTATTGGTTAGGGAATTCCCTCCATTTCAAACTAGTAATGTGGTCATATTAAAAAATGAACGGCACGGCTTAAAAAATAAATTATCCAGAAATAGACGCAGACAACATTTATCATTATTTTTAATATTTTAATTACGGATGGCATTTGAGTGATTTGAGTGTGTCATTTATTTTGCTATGTTCCGTTTTGAGCAGATTACGCGAATGTTGTCAATAGAATGTGAAAATTCTGTATAATCTGTTTAAATAAATACGGAGAAATCTGTATATATGGCAACACTGGCATCTTTTTTTTTTTTTGGACGGACATAGTTTTTAGCTCGAGGGAGCTTTAAAAACTTAACCGGACTAGGTGGCGAGGCACCAAATGCCTCCAGCCAGGGGCAACTTATAAACTAAGCAACACAGCTAAGGGCGTCCCCTGCGGGACTCGGACCTCGGCTTAGGGCGTTGCTGGGGGGGCAGCTAGGGACGGCTGGATCTGGGTTTAAATTATTTAGGGGCGAATTTAAAGCTACTGGCTCGGCACGGGCCGGCTCGAGCAAGAGACGGGGAGGATTACCGTTAAGGGGTCTTCGCGACGGGCCTCGCCGGCGAGGACGGTATATCGGGCGGCGTTTTTGTGCGTGTGTTTTGAGAGTGCTAGTCACTCTGTTTGACTCCTGCGCTAGGGTGATTTGGTCGTCAGGGTAAGTGAGTGCGTGCCTTGGGCGGCGCACTCTATGAATACCTTCCCGTGGCCAGTTATAATAAAAACAAACCGCATTGTTAAACTGTTTATCACCATTGACGGATGTCCTTGTAGATTTTGCAAGAAGTGAAGTGGCGGCAAGTTTGCCTTTTTAAATGATTTATTATTTTGTCTATAAATGTAGTTATAAACGCCGCGGAAAACATATGTAATGGGTAGTCCTGAAGAAAATGTTCTGGCTTCTGAAAGCAACGTGGTAGAAAATGCTGATAACGAAATAGCTGGCGAAATTTCTGAGAATGAAGTAGGCGACTCTGCAGAATCTTCTTTAAATGTAAGCGAGTCCAATGTTTCGCATTCGTGTGATGTCAACACTTCGAAGGATGGTGATTCCTCGGGTGCCGGTAATTCCAAAAAGACCAAGAAGAAATTTTGTCATGGTAAGAAGGGCCACATACACCCACCAAAGATAATCCGGATAGAAGTACCGTACGTCGAGTAAATTACATTGGTACCAAATTTAAGCAAGGAAGAAAAAGAGCTTTCCTTCCATTTCAAAATTTTTCTTACCCCACAAGAGACCGCGTAAGGATGTTTTCATTCCTCCTACAAAATTTTTACTTGGTGGAAATATATCTGATCCTCTCAATTTGAATAGTTTACAAGATGAAGATATCAATAGAACTATGAATGCAGTCACACCAGAATCTTCACCTCTACCTACACCACCCCGGCTAAGATTGATGTCATTATTCCTCCTAACATAAGGGACCCTTTGAACTTAATGGAACCCTTGGACAATGAGGAGTATGAGAAAAGACTTGGGCAAGGGGATTAGGGTGAAGGGGGGCCAAATCGAAATAGCGCTTAGAGGCGCGTTTCATAAACTGCTTGATGGTAGGCAGTTTTAGGTCTAAGTGAAGGTCCCTATTGCGCACGTACCAAGGGGCGCCCGTGGCTTTGCGCATGAATCGGTTTTGGAGGGTCTGCATCCTATGGATAGCGGGACTTTCTATGTGAGCGAATACGACACTCGCATAGGTCATGATGGGGCGAATACACATCACGTAAATTCTCACCTTGTATTTAAGGGAGAGTTTACTGCGTGCATTGAGCAAGCCATGTAGACGTCCTAGAGCAAAAGCGGCGCGCGAACGCACCGTTTTTATGTGCTCTCGGAACGTAAGTCGGTAATCTAGAACCACGCCCAGGTATTTGGCTTTCTTTTCCCAAGGGATCTGTTGGCCGAAGAGGGAGATGGATTGGGCTTGAGCGGAGAGGTCGGAACTCTTGTGAAAGAGAACCGCCGCGCTCTTGGAGGGATTCACCTCTATTCTCCATTATAGAATGAAGGACATTTCGGACATTCTGGTGACAAGACAACAAGACAATTGAATGATTGAATTGACTCGACCACAACAAAAATGAAAAAAGAAACAGGCTCTGAAAATCTAACGGTTACTGGTAATATGATGGCATGCGAAAGTATGTGTCCCTATGTAATTTAGAAAACCTTTTTACACTTACGTTAGAATGAATCGCATACATTTTGTAGGTATTTCTGTAAATTGTATGATATTTATGTATTAATTATTTGTATTTTTATAAAGATTGGTAGGGCCCGTCCTCTACCTTCCTTAGTAATTAGTCCCCCCCCCCCAGTCCCCGTGAATGCTGCTAAGCAATTTATGACTTTACCAGTTTACCAAAATACAATTCCTAAATAAAACGCTGTTATACATATCATAAAAATGTAACGGATCGCTGTCTGTACACAGAAGATATATGCTAAAAAATATTATTAGAACCTTTATCAACGCAAATAGCACCTACACTAAAACAATGATTGTTAGAATTTTTGTTTGTTTGTCTGTGGGTTTGTGCACGCTAATTGCAGAAACGGCTTATCCGATTTAGATGTACTTTTCACAAATATATTGTGGTAATCTCCACTTAATATTTAGTGTTTGTTTCATGTCAATCAGTTCATAAATAAAAAGTTATGCTAATTTAAAGAATCACGTTGAACATTTTTTAAACTATCTATTCTTTCTCTGTTCAGTAGCATTTACTGAAACTTTACTAAACTTCATATTAATGGTCTATAAAAAATTATGATTATACAATAATAATAATAAATAGGAGTTAACCATGCTGACGTGGGGATGCATCGATATGTCGTTGCATTGGATAAAGGACTTACCCCGCTTACCGCAGCTAAAGAGAACTGTCGCAAACCTCAAGTACTAAGCACTAATGATCGCATGGTGGTATGGCAGAGTAAGGAATTCCACGGGTGCTTTTTTCGGGCCTTACATGGACCTGATGTTGATCTGTTAGCGTCTGTGGCCTGGTTACGCTTCGGTGACCTCTTTGGGGAGACCGAAGGGTTAGTTTGTGCAATTATGGATGATATAATATATGATGACGAATAACTATCGGAAGTATATCGTGAAGGACGGCACAGTTGATATTTGTCGGGCATGCCACTGTCCTGGTGAATCTATCCGTCACATTATCTCTGGTTGTTCTCGTCTAGCTAAAACTGAGTAGGTACTTGCACCAACACAATCTAGTAGCCAGGATTATCCATCAATAACTTGCCCTGAAATACAGCCTTGTGGACTCAGAGGTGGCGTACTACAGGTATGTGCCCGACCCAGTTCTCGAAAATGAACATGTCACCTTATACTGGGATCGATCTATTATAATTATAACTGACAGGCCAATAAGCCTGATGTAGTGGTGATAGATCGATCAGAACGTCGCGTTATGATTATTGATATCACCATCCCGCATGACGAGAATCTCGTGAAAGCTGAGAAAGATAAACAAATTGAATATCTTGATTTGGCGCGCAAGGTTGTCGACATGTGGGATGTGGATTTAGCAGTCATAGTGCCAATAGTCGTTTCAGCCAATGGTCTAATAGCCAAGAGCCTCGACTTACATCTGAGGATGCTTTCATTAGGCGGCTGGGTCAAGGATCTGATGCAGAAGGCGGTACTCCTGGACACGGCGCGCATCGTCAGGAGGTTCCTTTCGTTGGGGCCCTGACCACCGGTAGCTTGGATACTGTTCCTGATACCAGTGGGCTACTATTTTTTATATTTTTAAATGTTTTACAATGTTTTTATATTATTTGTTACATATTTAAAAATTTCAATAATTTGTTTAAAATGTATAGGATATAAATGTATAAAGGAAATAAATAGGAGTTAAAAATTATCAGTTTCGGAAAATGTAAGTTGACCTAAGATCTATAAGATCAATCTTATGAAATAGCAATCCTAGCAGACTGTACAGTTTGATCCGCGATGACTATACGTCTAATACAGTGTATATAGGAGAATTATGAATTACTGTAAAGTAGATTATTTTTAAATATCCAAACGAAGGTGCTTATAATCCAAAAGAAACAAAAGATATTTTAATATTTTTTTAAAAATGCTGCCCAAAGTCACTATTCCACGCGGACGAAATCGCAGGCACAGCTAGTATTAAATATTTGAAGACGCGGCCCTACCGCCCTAGTATAATTTTTAGTAATGACAACTTTGATCAGTTGTCAAAATTTGACAACCCAAGTTTGAGTGAAACTGGAACTTTACTCCGCTTTCCTCTGTCTACTGGAGGGAGGAGTGTGTGTGAGAAAGAGAGAGTTTAATTAATATTAGTAAATCAGCCGACCCGCAGGCAGCAAAGCAAAGCTAATTAATTTAAAAAATAATAACAACAGCAACGAGTAAATTGTGTAATTTTATTTTATTATAGTGAGAATTTAATATGAACTTTGTGACTGTCTCAAATATCTCTGCTTGCACTTAGTGTTTTAAATACTGATACCTTTGTAATTCCGTTCTAGTTCTAAGGAAGATGTTATCTTTCCTTACCAAAAACAGAAATGATATCATTTATTTATCGTTGCTCTTATTTAGCGTAGGAATAGGTCCGCGTTACCGGTCTTTACAATCAGTGAAAGCGAAGAAATGGGTCGGCAGTATAGTCGGCCTTGTGCTTATTACCATTGTATCGGGATACAGCGCTATCCATCCCATTTTGTCTGCAATTCTGGGCATAATTGCTATAAAAGCAGCTACAGTTAGGTAAGTTGTTTGAATGGCTGTTTACTATCACAGTTAAACCTTTCTCTATTTACTATATAAAGATCTGCCTTAATTGTATGATGAACACTTGTATTACCCAATCTGTAAATTTTTTTAAAAACCATTATACTGTGGCAATGACATTAATTAATTTCTGATATTCTTTTCAGATACTGTCATATAGTAACTTTCTTTTTAATGTTTGGATATCTATTCTTCTTCCGACTGGCTGATAAGTTTGGCCTACCTCTGTCTTCAGGACAGACCAATCTTATTGAAATGATAATTGTCCTCCGAGTAGTGGGTGTTGCATTTGAAATCAATGGCTCATGGCTGGCCATAGGAAAAGCTAAGAAAGATGAAAACAAGGCACAAAAAGAAGTTAAAACTAAGGATGATGATTTTTTGGAAATAATAAACCCTGATTTCCAAGATTTGTTCCATTATTCATTCAATTATGTTGGACTACTGACAGGTAAAGCCATTAAATTGCCTTATATTTTGTACATTTCATGAAGACGTGTGAGTCAGTTCAATTTAAACCCTATGCCATTGACATAAGAATCATGATATTGCATCATCACGGAATGAACTTATCATGTGACATTTTGTCTACAGCCATTTCATATCCCATTGATTTACCTTCTGAGAGACTACATGCAATTGATTGGAAAAGTCATTGTAAATTCTTATAATGGCATAAGAACTTTGTAAATAAGTATTGATAGTTAATAGGTGTAGTCTGAAGTTGTAAGGGTCTTGACCCCCACAAAAATCATACACACAAATTGATAAACCTTCTAAAAGTAGACAATTCACACTAAAGATTTTGGCTGTGACAGCACTTGATAGTTAATTTGTCCTTACATACAATTATCTTTAACTGAAATTTGTAGGTCAACAGCTATTGTATGAATGAAAATGTTAATTTGCTACCATTGTTTAGAATCAGGAAAAAAAAATAAAAAAATATTATTATTTTCTTCATAATGTTCAAGGATATCTTGGTTCTTTAGTTTCCAAAAGATGTTTTGGATATTTCAAGTGACAAATTTTAATTCAAGGTTGGTCCTAAACCTATATAAAATTTGTCAGTTGGAAATATTGTTGGTGATACTCCAATACCGCATAACTACCACTTTGCTGTAAGGCTAATTATACAAATACATTTTAAGCTAACATAGAATGATACATTATGTTACTAATACCCTTACTGGGTTTCATGTTGAACCTGACTACTGTACCTATGTAAGAGTTGAATGAAAAAATACATAAATAGGTACTGAATTTTCAATGCTATTAGAGAGGTCATAAAGAGTATCATCAACAATATCTTTAACAGCATATATTTTTCAATAATGCATCTACATAATATATCATGTTCTGACAACGCTGAAGACGCAGGTTCGAATCCTGCCCGCGGTCGAATTTTTCCTTTTCTAAATAACTAAAATCTTAGCATGGAAAATGCCAAAAATATACAAAAAGATGTTCTGACAAGCTAAGCCAGTCAGTCAATCAAGACAAGCTAATCTATTAATTTAAGTATTATCCAAATTTTCTTTGGTCTCCCATTTGCTTTTCCCTTGTAATCTACCAGCATTTGTGCTCTTCACATAATACTTCTACTCATAATAATTCCTTCTAATTTTATAAATGTTAATTTTTTCAGGTCCCTACTACAGATATAGGACTTTTGATGATTACTTCCACCTGCCATACAGCAAGTATGTAGATTGTTTTGGTTTCACCATCAACACACTGAGAATGGTTCCAGTTTACATCTCATTGTATTTAGCCTTCTCTAATATTTGGCCTTTAGAGGTAAGACCTTTGAACTTACACTAAAGTTGTGAAAAATAATTTCACATTACACAGAAACTTGACAATAATCCAAACACTATTATTATAATTGTGAGAGATATATAAAATAATACTTAAAAAGTTTAAAAAATTCAAATCAAATTGATCATTGAACATCTAATTAAATGTTTTCCAGTATATTCTAACAGAAGAACACAACAACAGGAACTTCTTGTACCGTATGATGTACCCATGGGTACTGTTTGCTGCATTCCGCCAGCGTATATACTCTGGAATGACTCTAGCAGAGAGTGTATGTACCTCAGCTGGTCTGGGAGCATATCCAGTTCAGGGCAGAAACAGAACAGGACATGGACCTACTGTAGGATATTTGAAGTTGAAACAAATGTAAGGATTTTAAAGCATTTGTTAGATGTACTTACGCCATTCTAGGTTTTTAACCTTTTGACCGCCACGGACGTGTATAGACGTCAAATGAAAACTTGCTCACGACGCCAACGACGGCATGGCACGTCAAAAATACCACATTTTTTTAGTTTAAAATACATACCTATACAAAAATTTGTTTTTTTTTTACCTATTATTAAATACTAGAATTTGTCGCTTGGCGTAGAGAACACGGATTTTCGTTATTGACGTGGAGGTCAAAAGGTTAATTATTGGTCTTGTCATTTCCAAGTGCAGACAAGTTGTATTGTAATTATTGCTGTTTGTAAATTTACTCTACCCAAGTGCCTACTTTTCATGATTTACCTCATCTCTCATTGAGCATTAGTAGTGTTGCAGTGTACTTGATGTTTATTTGAAAGCTAGTTAGATGTAAAATGGCAGTTGCTCTATAATAAAACCCTGATCCTGGTTACTCTGGGACCTGATCCCAAATAGTACAGTACCCAACTACAGTGCTCCTCTGAAACGAAATTTTCGTATAATCGTAAGAAAAAGTATTTACGGGGAAAAATAATAACAATAGGAAAATCTACTCCAAATTTATGCCAATGTTCGTCTTCTATGCATTCACGTAATGTAAAAGATTGAGTGATATAAAACACGTATAACTTACGCGTGGTGTAGCCTAAATACATAGTTGAAGGATTGTAAAAATGACAAAATCTGTTTCAGGTCAGAGGACGAAGCAAAGAGCTGTCAGTACGACTTCAATACAGTAGAATCCATGGATGTATGGGGTTGTGAGTCAGTGGTCACTTTACGAGACTCCATGAAGGTGTGGAACAAAGCTGTTCAATATTGGGTGGCCATGGTTGTCTACAAGAGATTCCCTGTCAAGCCTTTGAAGTAAGATTATATTAATATCGTTACTTCTATGTACTTCAGATAGGGGATACCGGATAGGTAACAAAAGCATGGCGTTAGGTTAGTTGACATGAGTAGGTATGTGTATATAGGTATAGGTATATGTATATAAATCGTTATAAATTTAATCATTTTCTCGCTTAGTGGGTTAATATTATAATTTTTGCCCTCGGGGAAAAGAGTGTATGTCATTTATACATAAATATACTATCACACCCATATTCTCCGAATGGTTAGGCAGAGGTGTTACATACGTCCGCAGGTTAGATCCCATGTAATAGAGGCGAGCCTATTGCCACTAACCAGGCTCAAATCCAAACTCCCGAGCTGCTACTAAGAATTTAATAGAAAAACCCAATAACACTTCTCGACCAGAGAATCGAACCCTGAACCGCTAGCGTAGCAGTCGCGCTTATGACCTCTAGACTAATAAGGCGGAGTGTATATATATTTAAATTTATTATGCGGTTTTAAACCCCCCAACACCTATGACTGCTTGTAGTAACAGCTCCATATATCGCGTTTTTTTTATTCAGGATCCATGCTGCTCTGTTTGTGTCAGTGATCTGGCACGGCTTCCATGCTGGTTATTTCTTCTGCATTTACTTCTGTCCATTTTATTTAATGGCCGAAGACATTTACTACAAGCTGTACTACAAAGATGCTACGGGAAAAGTGAGTACAAATACTTTTAAGAACTGTAAGCGGCCGAAGAATTGCATGAGCATATTCTCGGTGATAATTGAATATAGTCCTTATGCAACTCGAACTAGAGTTGACAATATGGGAAAGTAAAAGACGGAAGCACGTAGATTTCACGTACTTCTGTGATGACCGCGAAGTCAGAGGGATACTGCTAGAGACGTGCCTTACAAGTGTAGTAAAGGAGGATAATTAGGAAGAAAAATTCAGTTCTTGGAGCCTTGGTATTGCAAATGATATTTATTTCTGTAAATAGATCCTTTAAAGACACTTTACAAGCCAATATTTAAAACTAAATTCCTATTTGACGCCCTCTGAGAAGAAACACCGAAACAAACTCGGAGAATCATGGTCTCTTAAAGTCCAGGCTGAAGTAGTATTCACGCTTATTCTGATAATTATCTGTTTTACAAGAGTAGGGCAAAAGCTTAACTGACCTTTTGAAGAAAGAGCTAGCAGCTTTGGCTTGCACTTGACGGCACACACATTAGTCATTGTATAGCTCAACCATTACTTGGAGTTTAATGACCCGTCGCACGATGATAGATCGGCAAGATATTTGCGTAGGTCACATGAAATACGTAATCAAAACTGTTAGAATACGTCAATAATAATTTTGCACGAGTGTAAGCTAACCTACATGGTAGGTACTCACAATTTACACTTTAAAAACTGTATCTATAATTGGCTAAAGTAATACGTTAAAAAATCAACACCACGGCCTGCTCCCCAAGAGATAGTTAAGTGTACATATGTACACTTTACTTGAGCATTTTCACAATGATAATAAGGCCTTATTATCATTGTGAAAATGCTCAAGCAGGTCTCGCATCTGATTTGAGCTGACTGGCTTTTATGAACATAGTTAATATTTTTTTTTATTTCCCTTTTCCAGAAAAAGAAGATTATCGGCTTCGTAATGTGGTTCCTGCGATCGCATTCAGAGTCGTACCAGGCAGCTGCATTTCTTCTTCTCACATTCGATCGAATTTGGATATACTATTCATCAGTATATCATTATTGGTATGGTGTTTGGCTCGCATTCCTCATACTAGGCTTGGTTTTAAACCAAGTGCACAAAAGTAACCGACCAAATGTAGTAAAAAGTGATAGTGAAATAAAAAAATGAAGTTGTAAGTAATTAATATAATATTAAATTTAATATAGTAATCTCAGATCACGGTTAGCTCAATTCGAATGTAAGTGTTATCTTTAGAATAAATCTCAACAAACATTACGTAATCAAAAATTTTACAAAAATGTTTATTTATTGGAAACAAAACACGAGCTCCAATAAAATTAATGAATAAAATTTTGATAGTACAGTACTACGCACTATTATTATAGTCTTATATGATGCGATTCAACTAGGCTGCTCCAGTCAAACGCTGACTTAGGGACGATTTTTCAGCTATAACATACCATCACGCCTGTAGTCCCTGAAGGGCTAGGTAGAGGTGTACTAATGTACAGTCTGAGGCCATAAGTCCAGTAGCACGTCAACGATCATATTCGCTTGCACGGTACTGCGCGTATACACACATGTATGCGTGATTTCATTGCAACCATTTACCGGTCAAATAGTATAACTACGAGGTTACTGTGTGGTTTGTCACTAAGGCAAATTATCATTATATCGCAATCTGGTCTATATAAAATGATGAAAGAGTGCGATTTTATACGAGAATACACTCGATCTCGTATAAAATCGCACTCTTTCATCATTATTAATAGACATATGTGCAAAATGTTTGTTATAGAAAAAGGTCGAAAGTGCGACTACTTTTGATGCGATTGATTTGTGCAACTGCTACTGGACAAATGACCCCGACCGTACACCCACAGTTCGCCAGTATGTTCAGGTCCCATGTAATAGGGGGCGAGCCTATTGCTATTATAACCGGACACAAATCCAAACTCCGAACTGTTACTGCGAATTTCATAGAAAAACCCAATAACACTGCTCGACCGGGGTATCGAGCTTTCTAATGCAGTAGTCGCGCTTACTAAAACTAGGCTAATTGGACGTAAGTCGACGTTTGAAACACCTTAGTCTCGGCAGGGCCGATTTTTTAATAGTCTGATAAGTTATCAGAATAATTAGTGACCTATGATAAAAGTTATCGAACTTAAAAAATCAAGCAATCCATAGTAAAATGAATTTAATCTCGTTTGCCATACTATACCATAAAAAAACACCACCGACATCAACAGTTACTTCTTCTGAATTTTGAGATTCGTTCAGAAGTAAATAACCCTAATAATTATTAATTAATAATAATAATAATAATTAATTAATAAACACTGTCAAAGATGTGTACAGCTGCACATTGTTTTGTCTCTTTATATGACATGAAATTTGTTAAGATCTTTTCGTTTAAAATTGTAACGAAACGAGACAAAAGAGTTAAGACCGTAAGAACATGTTTATTGTGAAACATTAATTATCAGTGTTTTTATTGGATGGAAAAGAAAGAACACTGTTCTAGTGGCTTAAGACTGAAGACATTTTTCACAGCTAATACCCAAAAGTGCGTTTACACGGCAACGGTAAAAATATTAGAATCTAATTTATTGCAGCAACGTGTTGTTAATTGATTCAGAAATCATTATACCCATATGCCTGCCAATACCCAATGCCCAACAACAATAGATTTTGCATTGTATCTGGAGCGTGACGGGTTAAAGGCTTCTTCTGTAAGGTTCGCATGTCGCGTCATAAGCTACTCAATGTCTTGAAAGATGAGACAAGGATTCAACCCTAATTAACCAAATATAATAAACCGGCAGACTGTCGACTTCAAACGAAGGGTAATTACGGAGGTTTACTGTTTCCGTGTGAACGAGTTTTTATGAGTATACAATTTTAAATAGCAAGTTTCAGCTATTTTCGTATTTATTAATTTTAGGTGGGATTATGAGGCAATATATTTTTCACTGGGATTTTTTAGCACTTTGTGATGGTAGATTATATTTGTAAGTTAACAATACATACTTAAAGATAACTGGTAACTACGTAATTATATATTGAATACATTATTTCAGCAATGACTGCTACAGTTGAGGTGCCAGTGAATAGCTTTATGGCAAAGGTTCAATCAATATCTTTTAAGCACTGATTATACTTACGAATAAATGATTTTCATTAAAACTTCAAAAAAATTATACAAAACACATTAAATGTTTTTAAATAATGTATAATATACATGTAAATTGGAATGGGTAATTTGTGGTACATGTTAATTTTCTGTAAAAAAGTGGAATAAAAATGGGTGTAGGTTATTTCTTTATATTAAGATTTTTGTAAAAAGCACATGACATTCCTTGGGTTTACAATGGGTTGATTTTAGAATATAAATGCATATAGGCATAGGTACTAAACAGTTTATGTATATATTTATAAACCTACTTATTTTCAATCAAATATAAATTAAAAAATTAGAAAAAAGCTGTTTTAACTATATGGAAATAATTGCTGTATTTAGATTTCTGCCTATATTTCTAGTCTACGTTGTTTCAATTGACTGAATAAATTATATTATGACATTTCATATCGTTTTATTTTACATAATAACACTGCGTTACATAAAGTTTATCACGATCCTTTAACCTGCTGATCGCCACAAAATACTTAGGTACCCAATGGGGTACCTATGATGTTGTATGAATTGAAGTCCTTATTTTTTCAATTGGTGTTTCTGAATGCTTATATTTATGCAAAGCAACCTTTTAGGATGCTGTGTTTGATTGTCCAACATTTCAATACTATGAAGCGATATTTTATTTAATGGAATGTGACGCATAGTGGTGGGATGTAAAAAAAATATTGTTTTTATCTGTGCCAATCAGAAGGTTAAATATAAAAATAAGGAAACATTTAATGTTGACTTTAAAGCTTAACAACAACGGTAAAAAAATGTTAATTCATATTACAACGCACCATATACTTAAAGATAAATAAAAAAATATTAGTTACGAATTATACTCTGGATATATTGTTGTATCAGGTACGTCAAGACCACTGTCACACTGAAAGGAAAATACAATATAACAATATTAGAAATGGCACTAGTATTTGTTCGTCAACAATGGCTAGGTTTAGTAGTAAGCGATTTGGTAGTGAACTGGAATGATTTTTTTGGTGCCTGCGAATATAGATTGTTTTTAATTTTGAATGGACCGCATAGCGCCAGTGCCATTAATTAGCAGATTAAGGCGGAAAATATAACCGTATAAACATATTGCTTAATCTGTTACTTATTTCACCGTCTACCAAGATATTTTAGGCCCATTCCACAAAAAAATGCATCTTACAAAATAACTTGCCCGTAAACCAGCCGTAAATTATACACGAGTATTCTTAAAATAGCCATTATAGGTCATATAGCAGAATGATATGTGCATACATTCTACAAGTCTTAAAAGTAAAGCCTCAAATTATGTATACAATCATACCTCACAGCTAGCTTCCTGTGATGTGGGTATTTTTAATCCAGCCATTAAATTCATGCAAAATTTAGTTAACAGGTTAACTAGGAAATACTCTGTCGTTCCTGTCAATCATAAGAGATTAGCCTCCACCTTATTTATATACAATTTATTTTATACATAGGTTTGTGAGATTCTTTGTGACACACATTACAATATCAGTGGAATTGTCAGGGAAGTGCAATACCTTGTGAACATTATTTTGTTGAGTTGTGCTATTTGCTTTTATATAAAATTTATTTAACTGCATTATTTGAATGTTATCTACAAAAATATAGGCGGCAGCAGTACCGTAGCAGTAGCTATGATGATTATGATCACTTATGAAACACCCATTAAAACTACAAAAGGCAAAGTGAGTTAGTAATAGGTCACACCTAATTAAAGCCAAAGGGAATATCGAAATTAAAAAGTAAAAAATCAAAGGTCTAGTAAGCATAGCTCGTGCGAGGTAAAGAATGCAAAAGAACCAGTGACGCCACTCAATAGCTTACTACAATAAGTCTGAAGTTGATTTACCTAACATTCCATCCATAGTGGACGGGCTTGCGTGTAGATGCTGCATTATGGTGCGCATAACTTTGCCCGTAATTCTTGTTTTGATTTGGTGGTTGATTATAAGTCTGCTGATATCCTGATGGGTAAGATTGGGGGTTAGAGCTCCTCGAATTGGAACTGTACGAGGAGTAATTCGGATTTTCCATTATTGGCCTAGTGTTGAAGAAGTTATTTAAACCGCCATTCTTGGATAAATTGCCGAGAATGTTTCCGAAGACGTTGGAGAGGCCGCTGGCTCCACCGCCACTACTTCCAGTGCTTCCACCTCCGCCATTAGTGTATTTATTTAAAGTATTTAAAATAGAGTCGATAGGGCTGCCACCGGAGCTAGAGTGCGTACCACCATAGGGAGAATTACCTCCGTATGGTTTGTTCCCCCCAGTGTTAGAGGAACCGCCGTAAGACGAGCTTCCACCGTACGGTGAGCCACCGCCATACGCGGAACCTCCTCCAGGGTTACTGGCTCCTCCGTAGGGAGAGCTGCCTCCGTATGGTGAGTTGCCACCATAGGGTGAGTTCCCCCCGTAAGGTGAGCCTCCTCCATAAGGTGAGTTGCCACCGGTGTGCGAGTTCCCGCCGTAGGGTGAACTGCCTCCGTAAGGTGAGTGGCCACCGCTGGACGTGTCACTGGGTGGGGCCGGTGGGTTGTAGCTAGGAGGAGAGTCGAAGTCCCTTGTGGGTGGTTGAGGTTTAGGTGCGGCTGGCTTAGCAGGCTCCGGGTTAGATCCTCCTGAAATATATTTTATTATGAGTATTTTTAGTTTTAACCAGAATGAAATGTTATAAGTAGGCACTCGATAAGGTTTCAATCCTGTTGCTGTGTCTGAAGTTAAAAAACTACCCTCTAGTAAGGGTAGTGTACAGAGTACAGCATATCAAGCTACCAAATCTGCTATCTGTCAAATTTCTTTGATCGATTTTTTACTTTAATACAAAACAATAAGGTTCATATTCAATTGGGAAAATTTGACAGTTTTGGATAGCTTGAGCCTGCTTGCGTCTGTACCAATTACTTCATCTCATCGTAAATAATCAGCATCAATTCTTATTACCTTCGACTTGAGACTTTTTCTTGCAGGTAGGGTATGTGCCGCAGTTGGATGCATGCCCGTAGGTGCAAGGATCTTCAGCAAGAACGCACACCTCACTGTTGAGGCATCCTATGTCCTTACAGGTACGTCCGTATTCTGAAATTTACGATACATAAAGTCAGAGTACTTACAATAATTATGTTAAAATATAGAATCAGCAACCCGGCTCGATCCCTGCAAGGAACCAATATTTGTATGGCCTAAGGATAGTTGTTCCGGACCTGGAAGTTTGTGCATGTGAGTTTTGTGTTTGTGAACGCAACAACGATATAAGTTTTTTTTTGTGTGTGCAACCTTCTTTTTAAGAATTGAATGTAGGAAGCAAGTGAGCGAGTTTATGGGCGAACTTTTGATATCAACTTTTCAAATTTTTTCAGCAATATTTTCAACTATAGCAGCACCAAGTGCGCTAAAGTTGAAAATATGCCTTGTTTGTGGTTCCATGAATCGTCTGGTGTAAAGTGCAATGGCCGCGATTAGTTCGATTCTTGGAAACAAACAAAGAGTAACGTGATGAGTTGTGAAATAAAATTAAATTTCACCTACTTATAATATGATTCTAGGCAACCAGGACCTGTAGAAGTTTAACAAAAAATAGAAATAAAACTTTTTTTCGACAATCCGGGCGTGTATTAATGTAATTTTCATACATTTTATTTCAATTTATTCGCCTACATGTCCAGTATAATCAGACCATGGAACGTTGGAGTTGCTCTATGCATGGACATTTAATTATTGAGAAAGGAAGAAACCTAGTTTTTTAGGAAATATTTTCTTACTTATCTGCAAAAAAAAAATCCGGTATACAGACAAAAAAATGGACGAAACAGAAGGTAGGTAAATGTAGCAAACCGAGCAAACCTAATTTTCCGAATTATCTTTACCACAAACGAAGAAAACGGACGTCCATTTCCCCCGTAATGTAATTTCTGATAAGAAGTATATAGCTACTGCATTTTTTCTTGAACATAAATATTTTTCGTAATAAATATAATTACGTGGTATGAAGTAAGTAAGTAAAAATAAGTCATAGCGACTTCTAAACATACCAACTCGAAACCTACTTCCTACTAATATTATAAATGTGAAAGTTTGTGAGGATGGATGGATGTATGGATGTTTGTTACTCTTTCACGCTAAAACTACTGAACGGATTTAGATGATTTTTTACAGTATTGTTATTCATACATCAGAAGAGCATATAACGATTTTGAGTTATAATTTTTAACTATTTTTAGTTAATTAGCCAAATTACAACGATAATTAAGATCAACTTTTCCACGCGGACGAAGTCGATATAAGCTAGTAGGTATCTATAACTAGGCTAGTTCTGGAGATATTATCAGATCTACGTCTATAGATAAAGCGAATGTAACAATCGTATCATGCTCTTTTACTGGAATAATAAAAGGGATTTGGATAGGTAAAACGTGTTTCAAAATGGAAAAAAAACTTATCGTAAGCAACACGGGCCCCTCTACTGTTCGTGCAACTCGCGGTCGCATCCCTATACTTTTTCTAGAAAGATCCGCTGCGCGCGCATCCCTGTGCCCCGCGCACACGCCGGCATTTCCCGCCGCAGTCGCCTGAGAGATCCTAATGCGGAACGGTCGCGTCGCGCGTGGTGTACATACCTACCACTGTGTACCCCTGTAACACTTCCTTTAAGTTATCTCCCTGTGTATACTACCTTCTAATCACTGTACTTACTGTAACTCACTTGTGCTTGTTTTAATCTTCCGTGTGTTTGAACATTATACCTACGTTTTCCAAAGACTAATTTTCATTTATCTCATTTAAAACCCCTACCAAATCTGGCGCCCAACGTGGGGCCGAACGTCTACGTGTCTTATTCTAACTAGTTCGTTCGGTACCTACGAAAATTCTAGACCCCAAGTGAGAGTGATCGTACTATTGTAGTGCACCTATGACTGTGAAGTGATAACATTCAAAATGCCGCGTAAACGACAGTCTCTTAACGAGTCCGCTACAGACAATAGCGTCGGTAACGTGGTGATGTCACAGGAGGTATTCGCGACCTTTCTCAGTAGCATTCAACAATCGCAAGCGGAAACCTGCGAACGCATCCTAGAGAGGATGTCAGCCTCGTTCGCAGCAGCCCCCCCTCCGTCCGTCCAGCGGCAAAGTACGCCGTTGAGCCAATCTGCGGGCGAGAGTGCAGTCCCCGGCAGTACCTTCTCACGCTGTACAGCGAGTTACTCCGGTGCAGGCAACGTGGAAACGTTCATCGATGCTATTCAAGCCTACAAAGAGTGCGCCGACGTGTCTGATGACATAGCCTTGAAGGGCATGTCCATGCTCCTGACAGACGACGCGGCCACCTGGTGGATGAGCATACGTCACGAGACGCGAACGTGGAACGAAGCCCTCGACGCACTACGGGATGCATATGGTGACCGCCGACCGGCATTCAGGATATATAAGGAGTTATTCGCTATGGAACAGAACCTGAACGAAAGGACAGACCTATTTGTGGCCAAAGCGAGGGCCCTATTGACAAAACTCCCCTCAGGTGATCTCACAACTAAAGTCCAACTAGACATGCTCTACGGCCTATTACATTATAAATTACATAAAAGATTACGTAGAGAAGATTTTAATAGTTTCTCCGAACTTCTCAACCGTGCCCGTGACATCGAGGATTCATATTTCAACATGCCACGAGAAAAAGAAAATGTACCTAAACATCGCGAGAAATGGACTCGCCCACCTAACGCTACGTCATCACCGTCCGCTGGCCAGCAACCGGTCGGCGCCGCTGCATCGAAGCGCGCGGCGATCCCGCCCGCGCCTGCCGCGCCCGCGTCATGTTCGCGCGCGAGTATACCTACCGCGCGCATGGCAACCGCGCTCACGCCGACGGCTACGCTGACGTCACAAGCAGACGTTTCCGGCTCCGGTGAAACTACGGCACAATTTACAACGAAGTCGCGCCCCTACTGTGTGTATTGCAAACACTATGGACATCTTCGAGAACAGTGTCGTAAGTTGGCTTCGCGAGGTGAGTCAGTAAATCCCTTATCGTGTTATCACTGTGGTGCCGCGAATGTTACTCGTGAAAGTTGCGAAAAGTGTAATTCGGAATCGAATTCGGGACAATGTTTTTATAGCATAGATGTAATAGATCCGATAATTGCTAATAATTCAAAACGTAATAATATTTCGTCTGTCAAATCTTATATTGTTGATAAGTGTGTTAGTGATAAGTTCACCCATGATTGTAACATACACGTGCGCGACGACGATCTCTCTGCTCCGCGTCCACATCCGCAACATAGTATGCGACCAATATTTGATATCGAAATTTTAAACTCGCGCGGCACTGCCTTAATCGATACCGGTGCTAAACATTGTATCGCGGGTCATACATTGTATACTTTACTTATTTGTAAGAATCACCCCCTTTATCCGGCTCGTAGGCTGATTAGGCTCGCCGATGGTCGTGATCGTGAGTTAGATGTACTTTTGACTACTCTCGATGTACGCTTAATGGGAAAAGTGATTACAACAAAATTCATTATTTTTCCGGAGTCTCGTAATAACCCAACGTTATTAGGTATCGACTTTTTATTAGCAGCTGAGGTCGTTTTAGACTTTTCTGACAACTGCTGGTACTTTTCTCACGACCGTAGCGTCATACATAAAATGAGGTTCGAGTCAATTCCTCCGGCAATTTCTTGCGCTTCGGCCATAGTGCTGAAGAGTGATGAGAGGACTAAATTCCTTCCACCTGATGGTAGTCAGCTCGCTCAACTCTCAGCTGCCAAAGAGGACACCTTCCAGCCAGGGGGAGTCCCAACTCCTTACACCGAGCATCGACCTGACACAGGTGAGCATCCTCTCGTCACTGTTCCCCCATTCTACTTTCCGCCTGATCGTAGTCAGCTCGCTCAACTCTCGGCTGCCAAAGAGGACACCTTCAAGCCAGGGGGAGTCCCAGCTTTTTACGCCGAGCATCGAACTGACACAGCTGAGCCTCCTTCCCTCGTTGCACCCCCTTTCTGTCTGACACCTGGTAAGGTGAAGGTGGTAGCAAACACCCTGAGTAGACCAGTCTCCTCCGAGGAAACTCGTGATGCCTGTGGCGTCTGCTCAGTGACAGTAAACTTACCTGCTAAAAATCCTAGAGATATGCGTCACGATCCGAGAGTCGTCGCCGACAAAGAAAATTATGTCCCGCAGACCACTCCCTACCTGCGGTCTTTTAATAATTCCCTCTCAGCTGTTCGAGAGCGCGCAGAGGCCCAGGAGGACAAGTCTCTAGTCTCTCTTCTATCTATAACTAGGCTAGTTCTGGAGATATTATCAGATCTACGTCTATAGATAAAGCGAATGTAACAATCGTATCATGCTCTTTTACTGGAATAATAAAAGGGATTTGGATAGGTAAAACGTGTTTCAAAATGGAAAAAAAACTTATCGTAAGCAACACGGGCCCCTCTACTGTTCGTGCAACTCGCGGTCGCATCCCTATACTTTTTCTAGAAAGATCCGCTGCGCGCGCATCCCTGTGCCCCGCGCACACGCCGGCATTTCCCGCCGCAGTCGCCTGAGAGATCCTAATGCGGAACGGTCGCGTCGCGCGTGGTGTACATACCTACCACTGTGTACCCCTGTAACACTTCCTTTAAGTTATCTCCCTGTGTATACTACCTTCTAATCACTGTACTTACTGTAACTCACTTGTGCTTGTTTTAATCTTCCGTGTGTTTGAACATTATACCTACGTTTTCCAAAGACTAATTTTCATTTATCTCATTTAAAACCCCTACCAAAAACTCCATATAATACCGCATGAATATATTATTATTTTATTCCGCTGTGTCTACGAGAATTTCGCCCTTTTTATAACCCAAAAGGCGTGACCGGGTAAAGAATTCGGTTGTAAGGGAATAGGGATCATTTGCATATACAAGATTATATACTTAGATTGGACTTGCCGTCGTCTTCGAGAGTCAATATCACACGTAATAAAAGCCTACCGAACCGAAAACTTTGCCACCGAATTGTTTTCCACTATGTAGGTTTTATGTGCTTTATCATAATACGTTTTCGTAGTACAGGTACTTTACCGACATTGCAGAAGTGTACGAAATGCAAGACTATTTACAAATTCGCACCTTTTTGGTTCCGAAATGTTTGTATTTACAATAAAACTTTTTTGTACATACCATCACGTCTGTATTCCCCGAAGGGTTAGGCAGAGTTGTACCCATGTAGGTACACCCCCTGATCGCAGGTATGTTTCAGTCCAGTTTAACAGGGGGCGAGCCTATTGCCTTTAACCGGGAACAATTCCAAACTCCGAGCTGCTACTGAGAATTTGATAGAAAAACCCAATAACACGAGTGAAACCAGGACATTGAGAATCGAAACCTAAAATGGTTTGGATTTTAATTTTCGACGGTAATTTGAATGCACCGAGCGCTAACTTTAAATTTTTTCTTGCCTTTTTCCGAATCACTAACAAGTAACACGTTATCATAAAGTACTTTCAACTTTTCAATTCTAACTCGCAACTTTACTGGATTCCCAGACGTGACTTTAATTACTTGAAAACGGGACAACTGCAGTTGTCTTAAAACAGATTCTAAAAGCAGAAGTTCTAGTCTTTCTAGATCCATATCAAATTCTCTGTAGAAGAAAAGCCGGGTGCGGATTATAAAGCCGTGTCTGGCGTTGAAGTAATGACGAAGTTCAACATCGGTTGTTAACCGAGTGCTCTGCACTTAACGTCTTAATATTTCACTACTATTGCTATTACAATACTTTTACGAGTTGAGCAGCCGCGTTCAGACTCTTGGCAAAACTGCTCCTAGTGTTATGAGAAGATGGATATTGGAATACAGGAACGCCTGTGGACAATGTAGGTAGGTACTTGTGTACTGTAGTTTTTATTAGTGTTTGTCAGGCTGTTTTGAATAGTGGTTCTAATAGCTAAGACGCTAATTGACAGCACGAACATATCTAACAGTGCATGGTCTAGTAACCTTATAGTAGTGAAGAATCTGTTTAAAAATAAATATTTTATAAAATATGTTTGTTTAACACCTATAACTAATACAGTGTCAGTTATTATACAGTCCTTAAACATTAGTGTTAAGTTAGTGTATTATAACAATATGATGTTTACATTACCGCAGCTGGCATGAATCTCTTACTCAAACCAAAACCGCGAAAATACTAGAGAAACATTTCAAACTGTAAGCAAAATGAAAATAAAATTTTCGAGTTGGCGAATAGTGCTTTAGATGCAATATGAAATAAAAAGGGCATTACGAGTAGCATCATAACTCATTGTTTTGTAGCTCTGAGCCCGATGCTCGGTTTACGTGAACATTAGGTACATATTTTGGCAATTCAGGGGTTGCGCGTACGTGATCTCAGAAAAAGTGCTCGCTGTCAAATATCGCGAGATACCGAAGACGAGGATCATTTAAAATGAGATATAATATCAAGTGACAGCTTGCTACGTAAGCGTGAAGGGTGAAGGTCGAATGGACTGCGCACATGTATTAACAGGAAATGTTTATATAATGACTATACGGTCTCATTGTTGTATCAAAATCAGTGTCTATGTTTGAACGAAATCCTAAAATCCAATTTCTCAAATTATTTGAAGAATTGATAATCACTAGTTTTGGACAAGTGTTTAGCTATACATAATAAAACTGAATCTTACTCGAGTATCCATCAGCATAAAACACCAAAGCAAAAGCACATAGCACCGTTTTCCAATCCATGATGAACCTGGAAAAACAGAAATATTGGTTGAGATATCATAGATCCAATGGGAACGGAGTAATAATTTAATTTCAATTTGAAAACCCATAACTAAATCTATTGGAACCTCCAACCACTTAATTAGCTGAACACTTAGTACCGTTGGCAGGGCAGGAGTCTAACAAAGTTGAAGTGTAAGCAAGATGAGATAGCCGACACGTGTATTTCAACGCTGCACACGTCTGTCCGACAGCTTTGCTGAAACTTTATGACACCTAGCTACATTCCCCGAGCAATTTCGCCCGAAACTGTTTCGTATAACCTCGTTACCAACTACTGCGCTCCACTATGTAAGTAAACGTTTTGCGGATATGACACAAGTTGTTTCTCTTTATTGAAAACAGGAGAAGCGACGGATCCAGTTAGTGGAAGCGTCGCGTCTGTGTACTTTGTAGATCGACTTGGAATATTTAATTCCTTTCAGGGCCGAATAGTTCACGTACAGCGTATGTTGTGCAAATTGAAATTGAATTGCTTTTTGCACATTGTAATGTTGTGTACAAACATTTGCAGCACATTTAGTGTTACTACTGTTGTCTGATAAAAGAAAGAAGTTATTTCTTCAGAGAAACGATAAAATAAATGCTCTAGTTCGTTTCTACATTAAGCTTGTGTCGAACTAGAAATAGACCGGTATACGCTACAAAATGACCCAGACGACACTTGTGATAGAACGATTTTCACGGACTACACAAGTCTAAATGGGGAGCTATCAAATGATTTGATCAACCTAGTCTGACTAACAGAGTACCTACACAATGCCGCATGTAGTTATGATTCAATCATTGATAAAGAGAACTTTGGAGAAATATTGAACAAATTGAGGTATATCCCTATTATTATATGAAACATAAACGGGGATAACAGAACAAGATTTCTTTAATCTTAACTTAGGTTCCCTTTTGTTTATTGTAATATTTAATCAAACGGTTGATTCTCTAAAATGTTCACTAAAAGAATCCGCGTTTGAAATAATTCCGTAAGTGAAGTGATAGGGATGGAGTTGTAGGGTGCGCCTCAATGTCGTAGGTCAATGAAGGTTAGAGGTCGGGGGCCGGGGCAGTCACGCAACTTGGGCTTATCAACGGAAAGTACAGGTTGAATAAACTATAGGGAAAATCAATTTTAGAAGATTTTCTTCTGAACACTCAAAGCTCTGAGTGTTCTTGTTTATAATTTGAATATTGGTTGCGAGTAATGCCAGGGCCAACTACGAATTACGGATTTTAAAAGTTTAACATTTAGTCAGTAAATGCTTCTAAACATCATACGAATCAACTTAAAAGTTAGCTTATTATATACGAATAGAGCTTATAATCTAACTACGTACTAATGCAGCTGGTAGGTATCGGTTATACTAGGCTTCGAATAAAGGTTCTCCAAAGTGCCGTTACCAATATTTACAAGTATAAAGGAAAGAAAAGGCTTTGAAGGTTAACTAAGCAGAGGTTAAAATGAATGGTGCTGATTAAAAAGGAGTTTCAAATTAAAAGGATCCCTTGGGGGATATTACATGCCATAGAGCAGAAATTGGATAGCGATACGAGAGATATATTGCCCGACATAAAGCCGTGCTCGGTAACTTTCTGCCCATTTCCGGCAGCCCACTTGTGAATCGTATTTCGGAATCCTTTTTATCTTTTTGCCACTGGGAAGCGCGGGATAGCGAAGTGACAGCGGCACCAAGCCACTTCGCAGCTCATATATCACTTGAGCCTGTAACGGCCATGTTAACGGCCCAACTGTCACCTCCGCGTTTCAGCCGTCCACTAGTGTTCCTCTTACTGACTATTGTCTATTTAATAGCTTTCTAATCCTTCACGTCACATACAGATCACAAAGATTTAACACAAACAACGAAAAGGGCCATCGAAAAAAGAAAATGTTTTTGTCGCGTAATCGAATTTTAAATGTAGATGTCGAGGTAAGGTAAATTGGTGGACAAAGGAAGTAACCGAATCAGAGTCAAGACAGAAACAAGGAAAACGTGACGTGGCTGGCGGTGTCAAGCCTGTGAATACATAGACAAAGTACGTGACGGTTCACGCTTAGAGTTCGACGTTGTTGGTAGCAAGATCTGGCGCGTTCAAATTCTAGATGCGAAGCACCGCAGGCAGCTTCCACTTCACAAATTTACGGATTGCACCGAGGATGCGACGGGTGTAAAGTAAGGGTGTCGCGTACCGGGATTTATATCGGCGGAAATCTCCGGTGTTCACACTTCATGCCTGCGGCGACGGCGACGCCAGATAAAAATGCTCCCGAGGTGGTATCACGTGCGGTTTGAGCAGATTTTCGTTCTCGCAACCTAAGCTTACACGACACATCGATTTATACTCGCCATACGAATTTAAAGTTTTCAGAACTGCCGGTGCCTGAGATTAAACATAATAATAGAAAATCTAAAACTCACAACCACAGTAGTAAATCGAAGATTTATAATACTGCGCATGAAACAGGCCAGTGATAACAAAATTTAAACTGCTACTGAGAAACAAAGCTGTTAACTCTTCATTACGTAATGACGCTGATAAGACGGGGTAATTCGTAAATGAGATCATAAATGTATTTATTGCTAAAACGTATAACCGGTCATCGGTTGAGCGGCACAGGTTTTCCACGAGCTTAATTTCTAGGTTTTAAAATTACCCTAAGGGCAACTAACTCCAAGTGTGGTACGAGATTATGAGCCCTGTGCATAGTAATCATTACACTTTTTGTGTACTATTCACTTAAATGTTTTGGGTTCTGTGTGAGGTACCCTCTGAACTGACAATAATAACACACTGGAATACTAATGATATTAATTATCTATATAGGTATAAGTAGCAATAACATTATCAGATGAATGTTGACCAAAGAAGTCAACAAACATTCTCTTCGAAGTTGTAAACAAATACTGAAAATATGATTAAATTTGAAGTTATTAATATAAATGCGTAATTAAAAGAACAAAATATGTTTAATTATACTTAAGGAATTCTCTTCTGTAAATAAATTCCTAGTCCATTATTTCGGTTGTGTTGATTACTCGGAAATATGGCAATTATTGTCAAAACTTTGTTAATTTATTTATGGAGCAAATGAACAAGTTAGTGATGATGGTGTAAAAATGACTTAAACCAGTATGGCGTGGCCGCTGTAAATACCAGTTTATTTTTGTATTTATTAGTCAATTGGTCAATTGAATGGATACCTAATTAATTTTGCTGATCGGAGCCTTGCTTTGCGGGGTTTTGTGATTAAGGTAAGATATGAACTATGTTTTCTTTGAAGTTCAAAAGAAGTTAAAGACATGACGTTATGTTTGACCAGTATTATTAAGTAAATAGGTCTCAAGAAGACATGAAGAAATAGGTACTAAACCTAAAGTTGGATTTAGGTCGTCTCATCTAATCTAATTTAGACGGAATGCTGCGGGTAAGAGCTCGTGAGCCATAAATCAAAAACGGGTGAAAATGCTCAGACAAACGTATTTAGAAAAGTGCGAATTACTAGAATCCTTCGAATGGGATGAAGCTGTGAGATTATATTGGTTGGAGTAAAGCCAAATGTGAATCGGGGATATTGAGGGACAAGCATAATTCACTTATCACCCATAAACGTTCTATTTTTATGGGTGTCCGCACCATTCGTTATTAGATAAGTTTATACGTGTAATCGGAGAATAATCGTCGTCGTAAATGATGATAGCTCGATGTACTCACGAATGCGATACATACAACCCACAAAACCACTGTATTGGATAGTTTATAAACAACATTTTTTTTATAATTTTGTGGACAAAAAAAATCTCTTGTTTCAGTGAATATTTAAAACTATTTAAATATTTTCATAACAAAGGTTTAAGTATTTAATGCCATAAATGAAAACTAGCTAACTATATTATATCTAAAGCATATATTAGTTGATTCTATAGAATGCGATCGTGTATCTCGTAGTCCCGACCGAGAGACACCGTGAGGTTTTAATTGGGAAAGACATTTTTTTCGCGTGTCGACGTCTTCATGAATTTCCGCCGCCCGGACGACGCGACGGGGCGTGTCGGACTCCACCTAGAGGTGAACTACTGACTAAAAACAGAGTGAATTAGTCGGGAAGACCCTGGAAAGCCCTGTTTTCTCTGGGCTGGTATCAATGAGCATGTTGATAAGAGACTGCCTGCCTAGTCTAGTGGTCCAAAGCGCGACTGCTACGAGCAGTGTTATTGAGTTTATCTATGAAATTCTTAGTAGCAGCTCGGAGTTTAGATTTGTGCCCGCTTAATGGCAATAGCCTTACCCCCTATTGCATGGGATCTAAACATACTGTCGAACTTTGGGTGTACATTGGTACACCTCTGCCTAACCCTTCGGGGAATATAGGCGTTATTGGTATGTTATGCTTATATTATGATAAAAAACATCGTTGGATTAGTTTGAATTTTAGAATGACACATGAAGCGAAACGGCCTGCGAAATCCCCATTGTAGTTATTTCACGCAGTTGGGATTTTTGGTTATGAGATTAACTTGTTTACCGTTTTTTAGATTTATTTAATGGCCGTGTTAACAGTTTTTTAGATTTTTCGAATGGACGTGTAAACAGCGGTTTTTCGTGATTGGGCAGAGTATAATCACCAGGAATAGCAAGCATTATTGCTGAATTTTAGGGTCGTTCGGGTTTCTGTCAGTGTACTTTGAATACCGTATATTCTTTGGGTTTAGAAGATATAGGTATAGCAAATAATTAAAGCGATTAATATTGGCTTTATAGTTTTAATTGTATGTCGTTTTATGAATAATTTTCGCTTCTTTTTTAGCTATTATTATTGTTGTTTTTCCATTCGCGTGAGAAAAAACCGGTTGTGTGTAGAAGTATGATGATGCAAATATCCTTGAGACGGGTCATTCTAACTGTGATAAAGCGCGATTGTTCTACTTAGGGCCCATTAGTTTCTGTCTGCTACAATCTTATTCTGTATCATTTTACATGTTGTGGTTATTATCATAAGACGTGGCGATTTATTAAAACTTGAATAATCAATTTCCAAAAAATGGATTTGAAAAGGCAAGCGATATATTTATAAGTTAGCTCTGATTAATGTTTCGAGGACGAAAATTCCGGTTTTTAAAGCTAAGGTTACGTTACGGAAACAATCTCGATAAGAGTTCACGCGAAGGTCACTTTAGTTGGAATATGTAGTTTTAAAATAAATGAGGACATCTAGTAGATATCACATCTATTTAACCCATTAACCAACCTTAAAACCTTATTATGTGGAACATAAGTACTACACTGCAAATCAGCATCACGTCATTATTCAGTCAAAATATGCGTGCAAATTTTGTACAGTGACTTGGCAAAATCCCTCTCTTTGTGATGTCTTCTTGCAGGTTACTGTTGAAGCCTATTTACAAAAGGCCATCCAAAAAATCTACAGCATAGTTATTATCCAGGTTGAAATGTAGGAAACAGTTCTGCCCTGCCATGTTCTGATATTGACGTTAGACACTTATAAGATTTCTTTCTGCGCCTTATGCATATGATTACTAAGAAGTTTATAGTAGGTATTAGGTGCGACTGTACAGTAACGTTGTCGCTATAAAGTATAAACTTCCGCAGTTGTCCCACAGCTATCGTTTCCACACATTGTAGAATATTGCACTGGATTTTGAACATTTTAGTAAAACGTGACTTATAACCATTCGACTCTACGCTGATATTAGCAAGCTGACGTTGGCATAACGCCATAATTGTACCGCCGGGCGTGTGCAACTCCCGGCCTAGTAGACTAGAGAGAGGAAGTGTTCCCTCATACAAACTAGACATTTTTATAGTCAGCAATAAATCATACTACGATTTCGCGATTATTAACCCTTTCATTTGTATGCTGCAGCCTAAATAATGGGAATTGTGCTCTATTATTCGACAAAGTTATACCTCCTTAATAATTATCCTACCAACAATTTGTACGTAATGGCAGTATTTAATTGATTAATTAGTTATTAATTGTGGTTAAAGTGTGGAAATAATATTGAAACAACTGTTGTTTTCTTAGAAGAGGATAACTATTAGTATAAATCAGACATGACTCATTTGTTAATTAACTGAATATTAAAATGTATAATAATTGCCAAGAAAAACCTTAAGCTAACATAAAATAAGAATTCATTGCAACAGTAGATTTTATCAGATTTTATTACCATAATATAAGTAATAAAGTCATCAACCCATATACTGTTCCACTGCTGGGCACGGGTCTCCTCTCATATTGAGAGGGATTAGGCTATAGTCCACCACGCTGGCCTAGTGCGGGTTGGCAGACTTCACAAACCGTCGAGAAATATCTCTAAGGTATGCAGGTTTCCTCACGATGTTTTCCATCATCGTTTAATTGAGTGATAATTAATTATTGATATGAACATGAATTCGAAAAGTCAGAGGTGCGTGCCTTGGGTTTGAACTCGAGACCTTCGACTTGGCAGTCCAATGGTCATACCACTAGGCTATCACTGCTATAAGTAATATTATAGTAAAAAAAACCAGTGAAGTACGACTTAGACTCATGCACCCAAGGTTCCATATACAATTGATTTTATATTTTACACTTCAGCTAATAATATTTATTATCGTAATATTAAAAAAAAAATTAATCATTAATATATTTTGGGTAAATAATTATTCTACTAACAAATTAATATCCCAAATCTCAAATTGTGTCAAATAGCATTTAATTGTCATAGCTAAACACCTTGAAAAACGATACACACTATAAGGGTTGCTTTGTTATTCTTTGTTGGGCACCCTAAAATGCCTTAAAGAACTATTTCCAAAATTTAAGTTTTATTTGATTGAAAAAAAAAAAAAGTAGTAGTAAAACATTTTCTATCTGAATCTGAAGAAAGAAATTATCAAACACAAACATCAAGGTTCTTTTGCAAGGCCTGACATAATAGAATATAAATTGTTCAATAGAAATCCCATCTATTATAAATAGCAATAAGTAATAACAGGATGTATCACTTTGAATTGTGCTGCAGGAATGTACATGTAATGTAAGTAGGAATGTACGGATTTCCTTGTTAGGGTCTAATGGTATATAATGAAAAGCTATATGTACATTTTATACAAATTATGTTTAAGTAAAAGATACTTTTAAATATAATTATGTACTTTAGATTGGTGTTTGAGGGTGTAGCAAAACAAACAAAATTACTGAACATTCCACAGTCCAGGAGTAGTCACCAAACATACTAAATATTATGATTTTATGTCTGGTTAATGGTGCTATGGAGTAGTCTTAAAAATCAATAAATTTAGTTTTGATGAAGTTACAAGATATTGGTTTTATAAATTTATAGTTTTATATGTATATTTTTATTTGCAAACATTCTATGTTTTGTTTGAAGTTTTCCTCACAATTTGAGATAAACTATAAAAGTAATAAGTACCTATATTAAAAAATAGGCATATTCTATGAGCAGATTTTGACCATTACAAGTAGCTAACAGTATGAACTGTAATTCACATCAACTTAAGCAATCATAATAGACCCCCATAAGGTTGCAGTGATACAACAAACTAATAGTCACTGTTGATGTTATAGAATGTGATGGCAGAATATTTATTTATTAGCCCTTTAAAATATGAAAATCTAGATATTAATTGTTGGTCCGGAGACTCAAGCATGTAGCTTGAGTTCTATGAAGTGTACCTGTCTATGTGCACCCATAGTTCACCAGTTTTTTAAGGTCCTATATAAAAATAGGGGGCCAATCTTTAGCATTGTCTAAGCAGTCATCTAAAAAAATGCTTGTCTTATTAGCACAGCAAACACTGAATCATGTTCCAATCACAGATAAACACAAACATAATAGTGTGTTTTTTCTAGCCATATGCTTAATTTATTATTACTAGGTAGTTGTTGGGATTTTTATTTAAAAGACAAGGCAAACAGGATGTCTACTGGTCATGTTAGAAATACATATTGTGAAAAATAATCACAGTAAACACATACCAAAGCATTTTTTGTTCTGACTAATACTAAATTGAGTCATTTACCTTCTACAGAACATAGTACTAAGGCTTTCCATTATGGTCATCAATTTTATTTAACTAAGAAGGTAAGTAGTAAAAAGTTCAAATGCGTCAAGTCTTACTCTTTGTGAAATAAGTTTTATATCTATATCCGCGATGAGACTACAGGAAAAGAATGTGGTATTCATTTAAACGTATTAATGGATAATAAACAAATTGAAAGTAAATAATACTCAAGAATAAAATTGTACATACCTTACGTTGTGAACAGGGAATCCTGTCTGTAGTGGTCGTCTGTTTATGGAACTGAAATAACTATCTATCAATAAATATCTTTTTTTAACATAACACAAAGCAGTCCGTGTTCTGCGAACAAGGTCAATATTAATGATTCGCTTCTTGACTTATCTAAACCAAATTTTATCGAAACAACACAACTTTGATGGCGCGTTTCGTAGATATGTATTGATTTGTTACATTAACATGTTAAAGTAAGATAGTTAATGGTTTCAAATGTATATGTAGATAAAGATGCAGCATAGATGATGTATGCATAAGTTTAGCATGTTTATGGAACGCTCTCAAGATGTCATAAATGACATCTTTGTTGTCAGATTAATATGACACTTGATCTCAGGACATGACAGTTGGCAATGATGCCAGCCTAAAATATAAATTAGGGTAAAACCACTGGCCTCTTTATTATTAAGGTCAGTGGTTAAAATGTAACGTTTGACGAAACGTAACGTTAAAATATGGGTTTTTTTTGTGTACCTAGTTAATACTTTTCATAACTTACAGCCAAAACTTGAGAAAAATACGAACAAATAAACTAAAGCAGTAATCGGCTCAAGTTGCTATCATGCTGGAAGCTCTTAGCGTCGAACTGTCGCAATTATCAGAAACTGCCGGAATCGTAAGGAGGAATGACGTACAAAGATGGAGAAAAAAGAAAAAACCCACAGCAGATTACCGCTCATCGTGATTCATTGAGTGGCCTTAGGGGGCGAACGGTTCTTATGTAAGAGAAAGGGCTGCTTATTTTCTAATGTTGTTAGTTGCACCCTTCCGTACCAGCTTCTATGAGACAACCATGGTTCATTAATTATTGTCACTTGCTTTAAATATATAATATAACATAACATAGGTACCAGTGTTATTACTCCGAGGTGCTACTGAGAATTTTATAAAAAAACCCAATAACACTGCTTGAACTGGGAATCGGACCTAAGATCTTCTAGCATAGCAGTCACGATTAAGACCACTAGGCTAATGAGGCAGTTGGTGGTCACTTGCTGAAAACAGCAACTTCTAAAATTCACGTTTAAATTCAGTATCTAATGATCTCAAATTTACCTAGGTAGGTATGTGTACAATGTCGTCTCCTATCGTTATACAGACGGCGTACGGGAGGTCTCTGGGTACATAGAGTGGGCCGTGGGGGCTCAGTGCGCAGAGATGGGAAAGGGGCTTTCCCTGGGATGGGTCTTGATGCATGACACAAGAGGGTTCCGGAAGAATACTTTCCGGAGCCCCTCAATATTGTGCTGAAGATGGAAACCGGGGGTGTTAGTGCGGTAAAAATCCCACACACTCCGGCCTGCCCCCCCCCCCAGCAGGCAGCCTTTTGAAGGTTTCCTCCTCACAACAAAAAAGAAAGGTACACAATGTCTGCAAACCCGCTAAGCCAGCTTTGTGAATTACCTTATCCAGTAGTGGCACAAAAATTGGCTGAATCATAATACTTTTGTTAAGTGTAGAAAAACAGCCTACATTGAAGTAGGTAATGGTACCTACTACTACTTAGGTACCTATGTTTAGTTTCGTAACTATTAACTTAAGCTTAGTTAAGAAAAAGCAAATGTATCGACTTTTGGAATTGTTATCCAAATAAGTACCTCTGACTTTTTGAGAAAGAAAAATGCACTGGGTTAAGAAAACTTGTACAGCTCTCAACTTTGAGTGAGTAAACAAGTTAGGCGGTGTAGCGAACTTCTGTTCTGTGTCAAGTGAAGCGTAGAATTTAAATTCGACTAACCTGAAGATGGTGCACTGCGGTTGGCCCGATGTGTATTTATTTTGAACATCTCATTGGTGAGGCTGTGTCTTATTTGGCTGCACTGCACTGTATCTACTTTTTTTGGGTTATACTTACATTATGACATCATACTTTACTTTATTTTTACTATGATGCTTATGTACTCGTTTTAATTTTCAGTCTCGAGTTTTTGTTAATTGATTTGTTAGTTGTCAAACATAGTACTAAGTACTATACGTAAATGCGAGTAAGTGCTTACTTTGGTACTTACCTACTTACTTTTATTACCCGACTGCGCGACGCAAAGGAGGGCAATGTGTTTATCAGCCTATGTATGTATGTAAGGTTTGCTCCTCTGTGGCACTTTAGAGACCAAACGCGTGGGCCGATTTTGATGATTCTTACATCAATCGCTTTGTCTTAATCTTGTGGGTGTCATTAAAGACATGGCAGTAATAAAAATGTAATATGGCGACAACCAGATGCCATATTATGAAAAAGAAAAAAAATATAGTTGACGAACTATGTTAAGTAAGGTATCATAGTATCATTGAATAGACATTTGAAAATAATCTTTAGGTTTCTCTAATCAGTTTTCATTGCGAATGACCAATAAGGATCTTTAACGATTTAAAGTTGGTTAGCAACTATTCTTACTGAAATTTTCAAAACATCATTTTTTTAATAAAGTCGTGATAAAGTTTTTATAATATGACCTAATCGATACTAATTATCAAAAAGTGTAAAATAAAACAGTAAATTAAAAAAAACCTGACTGAAAAGAAAAAAATAAGACGTCAGGAACATGGCGACTTTAACAGTCGGGACCCATTACTGGGAAAATTTGATCCCGTCTAGAATTTTTATTGGGTCTGTCTGTTTTTTTGTTTTCAGTCAGGGTTTTTTATTCAACACGGCGCATTATTTTTATATAAAATATGCAAATGAAAAATCGTCTGAAAAGCAGTTACAGTACCTTTATGAATAAGATGTACCTACATTGTACTACATATAACCTACGTATCTTATTTGTAAGTCGCATTCATATAGTTCCCAAACCTTTTAACGAAATAATGTAAAAGCACTGATAGGTAGGTAACATTAAGGCTGAGTTAGTGATACCCTTGCCTTCTTTTCGCGTCCTACGTCACGGAAAGCTATAAAAGGTGTATGTAAAGGATGTTACCGTACGTAATTATTTTTATTATCTGTTGGCAAGTTCCATTCATCATCAGTCGTGTTATTTATTGCCAACTCACGCTTGGCGGCCCGTTCGTGCCGTCAGCGTATTTTTCTCTATTACATAGTCGCAGCCCGAAGACAGAAGTATGATGACAATAATTTGTAAAGATTAACTGTGTGTTTTCCAACATTTGTAGACTTGATAGAACGAGTTTATTTTGGGACGCTTTTACTATAATTACCTATTTCTAATTTAGAAAGAAAAGAGATTTGCTTTGTGACGATAAATTAAAAAAAAAAACACTCGGGATCTACTTAATCTGAAACCAATGCGAAATATTTATTTATTTATTTATATACGCTTTATTGCACACCAGAACACAATTACAAAAATAAAAAGCCACATAAAGAGTTGGTACAATGGGCGGTCTTATCGCACAAGGCGATCTCTTCCAGACAACCTTTGGATGGACTGAAGGAAAGGAAACACATTGGGTAGTTTAGGCATACTAAAATTGAAAATTAATTATTATTTTATATAGTATGTAAGAAATAAGGATAAATAAATATATACTCATAAATATATACATATTAAATATATATATATATAAATATTATTATAATATTAAATATATAAATACATATATAAATATAATGTATAATATATTAAGTTAAGGAAAATTAATGATGACAGTGCAAGCGAGTAGCAAGTTAAGCATTCTTGGGTTTAAGGGAAAGATAATGATCTTTCACCAGCCTTTTAAACATAGGTAACGATTGAGCTCGTCTAATGTTAATCGGCAAAGCGTTCCACAGCAGAGCCGCTTGAATCGTGAACGATTTCTCAAAAAAGCTGGTGGAGTGCATTTGAATTTTTAGTTTCAAGTTGTCCGAAGATCTCAAACATCTATTGTGAGTGTCGCAGAGGTACTCAAAGCGAACTAGATAGCGGGGTGGAAGGGTTAAAAAGAATATTATATAAAAGAGAAAGAATACGAGCATTCCGGCGAAGGCGGATAGGCAGCCATTTGAGCTTAGCACGAAATTCAGAAACGTGATCATATTTGCGCAAACCAAATATAAATCTGATGCATAAGTTTTGGAGTCGCTCAAGTTTATCAAACTGCTCTTCGGTAAGATCTAATACTTATTTAAAAAAATGAAGTTGAAGGAATTATAAATATACCTAAAAGAATTATTAGTTATTATCTCTGCCCAGCCTCTATCATTAAAATGTTGAGAAGCATTCTCTCTGTGAAACAAAACTATTTATTATAGATCCTATAGCAAGGGTATGTGACATCTGACATCAAACTTATGACAGGAAAAGGGTAGAAAAAGAGAAAGAGAAGAAATGCTAAACTTTGCAAATACTTAGATATTTATTTTTTCAGAACCAGTTCTCAAATTACTTAGATATCAGCTTCTAAGGAAAAATAAGTAATTGTTACAGAAACTGTCAAAGAATATAAATTATATTTCATACAATGATATATGAATTTCATGTGCGCGCAATCAAGGACGGAACTTGATACGTGTAAGTAATATTAAACCGTTAAGTTAATGGGATTTCCTTAACTCCTCAGATATTGCATTGTAAGGGACGGTTATTGTAGATCCGTGAATAGATATTAATATCTGTGTAATGGATCTGTATCTCATGATGTTTAGTATTATCCCCAATATGATGAAAGCTTTTTTACGTCAAAATTAGGGTGCTTTATGTGCAGAGGCGTATTTTGGAATTTGGCGCCCCGGGTCAATAAGTTTCGCCGCCCCAGAATTCTAGGAAAAAAGTGTTATAAATTTTTTTTTTTTCTATTCTTTTAATTTTAATTATAAGGAGCACATAAGGAGTACATAAGGAGTACATAAGGAGTATATAAGGAGTACATAAGGAGTACATAAGGAGTACATAAGCAGTACATAAGCAGTACATTAGGAGTACATAAGGAGTACATAAGGATAAACGATGAAAAAATAAATAAAGAAGTTGCCATCATAGGAGCTATGAGAGCTGATCGTTTTCACCCGAGTATTGTAACTTGTAGTCCCGTAGTTTCAAGAGATAACTTGAACTCCCAAATACTAGCGAAGGTTTCACATCCAAAGTCTATGGTTTTTTATCCAAAAAAGAAAAACAAGTAAACAAAACGTTTCTCTTTCTACCATTAAGTATAATATCCCGGATTTACGCCGACAACAGATGACGTTTGCATAAACATTTCACAGTTAATAAAAAACAACTGTCGAGTGCGAATCTCAAACGGAGAGCAACAGAATCAGTAGGGCCGAGTTCGCTAGCTTTATCCTCATGAGAAATTAACCGTTCCATTAGTTTTAATTCACTCGACGCCCGCGCGGTTCGTTATTTCTGCTATATTCAGTATAAAAGTGCGTTAAAACACAGCTATTATTGCGCTCAAATGCTGAACAAAATGAGATATGAAGTGTAAAGAGCAAGAACTGGTGAAGTTGTGTTGAGCGGTCCCTGTAATGCCAAATACATTAAGACATTTTAGAAACGTGTTTTACTACTAAATTGATTCTATTATTACTTATATTATAAGGATATTAATTTTGAAGAGCGATAGGTATAGACGCCAGCAGGGCAAGCTATCCAAAACTGTCATGTGTTAAAGTTGAAAATCTATGAAAGAAATTTGACAGATTGTGGTAGTTTGATGTGTTGGCCTCTGTACCTAATATGAGATTTTTTACAAAGTTTTTTGTATACATACCTACTTATACTCATCTACTACCCAATAGGAGCAGGGTGAAAACTATTTCTTATTACGGGAGGTCCAAATAAATCAATAGATTTTAGTTATTGCCGACCTCTGTGGTCTAGTGGTTCGAGTGCTGATCACGAGGTCGTGGGTTCGATTTCCACATGACATTAATATCAGAATTTGTGTTTGTCTGGGCGATTCCTATGTATTAGAAGTATTTATTTACAAAAAAAGTGTATATAAATAGGTACTATAATCCATTGTCTAGTAACGATTGTACAAGCTCTGCTTAGTTTGGGACTAGATGATGCTGTGTAAGTTGTCCCATGTATTTATTATATCATATTATCCTAATAAAGCCATGCGTGTACACAGTCATATTATACCTGCGAACTGTAGATGTATATTCTGACCAACCTTTGGACGTATATATATTACATAACATACACTAGTAATCTAGTTACATATTTATCTCCATGCATATGTAGAAAACGTATCAGTCTAATTCTAATGTACTCGTAGGTTGAGCTACGTTTACTTACTCAATGGTTACCAAACTATACGGGCTGAGCTGCTGTGGGAACGATGAGAACAGCGGCATGGAACATGTCTGTAGCTATATACAACGTATGTTGCTATATTACGTGCGTTTCTAAATTTTGTGCAAGGACTTTTGCGCCATGTAACTATCGAGAACATATATATGGGTCCTTGTTTAAGGAGCCTTTTCTGACAATACTAATGAATGAATTAATGAACGAATGAAAATAAGTATTTGTTATTGTCGTTGAGCATCTTCGTAAACTGAATTAAAAGTTTACGTAAATGACAATAATAATAAAAGAGAAAAAAAAACTAAAGAACTACATACCTAGTAGGTATCTACTTTATTTTCTTTTTCTTATTTAATTTTGTCATTAAATATACTTCATACTTCATACATTGTTTTATTTTTTAATTAAACCTTCAGGAATTTTGCGACCGAGCCGGTCTACTGCACGTGAATGTAATTTAGCTGTGTGTGTGTAGTACTAGGTATGTAGTACTTTAGCTTTTAAAGATATTCTGCAAAGAATAAAATCTGTGACATTTTATTGTGTAGGTACTTATAGGAACATGCCTATGACCTTCAATCCATTTGGCAAGCTTAGTGTAGTTTTCTTAAAATATAGTTTATCTCAGTTCAACAAAACTTATGGAAAATGGGAGCATTTTTCTCAATATTTGAAACAAAACAAAGAAATGCACAGAGTCCGCTGTCGTATAAGTTGTAAGATAAATAAATTTGCTTTTGTGGAGTACCAGGGAGCGATCTATTTATGCGTCGATGCAGTTCTTCAATTCGATTCGCTATTGCAAAAAGGCTTCAAACGATATATTGGACGGAGCAGTGTGACGCGATATGAAGCTTGCCTATTTCAATTATAGAACAGTTTTATCCAAATCTCTGAAGCAAACGGATGTGAGTGCATGAAAGATTCCAGAGAAGAGAATACTAGTTTGTTTTCTTTCCTCTCTTTAATATAAACAAATTATATACGCTACACCAATATCAAATAACGGAGAGCGTATAAATTTATTTAACCGCAGATCTAAACAATAAGACAGAGATCCTCGCACAGTAAAATATGTGTTTTATCAACAACTAATTAAAGATGGAACAATCCAACAACGCTAAAATATAACCCTTAAACTTTCGTATATTGTTTCCACCCTGTAATTGCGTCTGTCTACGAAACATGCGGAAACGAGTTCTCTTGTTTCATTAAAGGTATAATTTTTCCTAAGTCTCATTACTTCGGCGAATGGACGTAGGGGTAACAAAGAGTAGCCAACCACCTCAGAAAGTTTACGAGCAGCCTGCAATATTGTGCGTGGAAACTTAATGAAAAGGAAACACCAGTATTGGCTATGTACATACCTTCTAGACCCTCGGTTGAAGCAGAAAGTATGCAATATTGCCTAATAAAGAAAAGGAATAGACGAACTGACTAGGATTGATGTATTTTTGTTTCTTTAGCCTTGATTCTTTGTAACATACAAGTAGGTACACAGATATTTTGCAAAATGAGTATGTAGGTAGTTTTAAGTAGGTTTTGCTGTATGAAAGAGCTTGCATAACTTCTGTTTAAAGTGAGCTACGAATAATTCATACTAATATTATAAATGCGTAAGTAAGTCTGTCTGTTTACGCTTCCAAGCTTTTTTTTTATAGTACGAAAAATTCTCATAGATCATCCGCCACCCGGGGAGGTGGCAGGTATGTCGGACCCGTACCGACTAAAAACGGCAATAGTCTGGCCATAGGATCCACGAAATTCGCCACGCCTATGACGGACGCTTTCACGCCTAAGCCGCTGAACTGATTTTGATGAAATTTGGTACAGGGATAGATTAGACCTTGGGAAAGGAAATAGGCTACCTTTTGTCTCAAAAAGCCCTTTGGGATGCGGGTGAAACTACGGGCAACAGCTAGTACCTATAACTTATAAAGTTTAATATTTTAAATATAAGTACATATATATAAGTATATACATTTATCATGTCTGTCTCCTATTGTGGCAAGTAGACTATAGAGTTCCACTTACTACGATCCCGACACACCACTTACGCTTCATTTACGCTCATTAACCTGCATTAGGTAAGTATGATAGTCAGTTTATGGTGCTCTTAACATGGCTGTTTTGAGAACGTCCGCAATTTGATTGTGGTTGGCAGGTACGTAAATATTGAATGTATTTTTATTGCGATTTAATTCAAAAGTAACTTTTGGATAAAATTATAAAAGTAACTTTTGGATAAAATTGTAAAAGTAACTTCTGGATAAAACGGAAACGAAAGTATATTACAATAGTTTCACTTATCCCTGTGGTCATAGAATCTGTTGTAATTCGAACTCGGTAGTTACTCCATCTTCTGCAGTCTTCCAGTGTATACTCATCCTCCGAGCATTTTCCAACTATCTTGATTACGACTTCCAGTCTAACCAGGTGCGGCTGAATACCAGTATTTTACACGAAGCGAGTGCCAACAGGCCTGATATCCTGAGGAAAGATTGTCATAGGTGTTCGAATGACAACCGGGACTGATGTGGCTTTACTAGCTCGCCGAGGCACGGAGGTATCCGATGTGGAATCATGTGGAATGGTTACCCATCAACAGACTGACCGCGGCTAGCGCAACTTAATCTTACACATCGGTTGATCAGCGTAGTTATAACAGCCACGAGCCCCTCTCCAGTCCATAACTTATGTGCACTATCCAGTCTATCCACAAAATTAGTATCTATACTCCATCAAATTTCATAATTCGCCATCTTTATTGTACCTAACATACCATCGCGTCTGTATTTCCCGAAGGGTTAGGCAGAGTACCAATGTACATCCACCGTTCACCGGTAAGTTTAGGTCCCATGTAATAAGTGGTGAGTCTATTGCCATTAATCGGGCACTCAAAATCAAAATAGTTTTATTTTCATATAAACCATATACAGGCACTTATGAAATGTCGAGTTTAGGTGCAGGGTTCCCAATAAGTCTTTTCCTATGGAGAAGAACAGGCATGAAACTCCATGGTTACTCTTTTAAATTATCGTTGATTACAATGATGTTCGATACAATAATAATTAAAAATTTATACTTACATGAGAGAACACTATTCCAAACTCCAAGCTGCTACTGAGAATTTCATAGAAAAACCGAATAATACTGTTCGACCTGAGAATTGAACCCCGACCTCACGCTGCTATGCTAGAGGTCGTGGACTGGACCACTAGACTAACGAAGCAGTTCACTTTATTATACCTACCTATTAACAGAAAAAGTACCTACTGTACGATTTTTTCTAAAACACTTTTCAAGGTCCTTTTCCTTGTGGTTTTACGTGTGCTCCTGTTAATCTTTAAATAGCACCAGAGTAGGTATTAGCTCCTGCTTGCGAATACTTAAGAGCCTTCGTTTATATTTTAGCAAGTTGACGTAAATAACTTGCGTAGGTTGACAAGCATCTAACTAGACCATTGTTTTTCCGTCCCGTGATCGAGCGATTTAAAAAAAGAAAGAAGCGTTTAGCCTTAATTTTATTTTTTTCTATGAACGATATTGATTATCACAGTTTCTCAAAAAGAGGTTGCGTGAAAGAGTTGATGAGCTATCGTAGCCAACTATGTTAAACATTATTTTGCTGAGAGATAGAGAGGTAAGAAAAACGGGTAGGCCTGTTTTTCTTAAGGGATTACCACATTATTGTGTTTAAAACGCGTAGATACTACCATACTACCACAATACCATATCAAAGCTCTACCATAATACCATACTACCTAAGGAATAGTAGGAAACATTGACTAGAACATTTTCCGTTCAAATAGGGTGTCAAAACATAGTCTTTAACAATGCTTTTAAGTTAAATAATTATATTTGCTATCACTACACTACACAAGTAAATAATACCATTAACCCTTGGAGATTGATATACATAAAGGATGTACGTAACTAACTTAAATTCCTTGATCAAATTAACAAGAGTACCTACAAAGCGAGTAAGGGTACGGAACCACAAAATGTTTTACTATAGGTACATTTTAGTAGTCAATTATGCTTTGGAATGTGTCGATAATTAAATACCTATCTACATAATTATTATAGCTAGTTTTTAAAGATACGGTTTTGAATAAATTTCAGATTGATCAGATAGGTATTTTAGTTAGACAAATTTCAATCAAACTTATGAAGAGTTAAACATAAAGTCAAAATAAAATGTTATAAAGGTACTACCTTTTTGCATTTTGGTGGAAAATACAAAATGCTAGTATAAAACATTGCTAAGATTTTAAAGTTATTTTAGCTAAGGAAAAATTCGACCACGGGCAGGATTCAAACCTGCGTCTTCTGGTTAGGTACACCAGACGCCATGACCACTACAACTCCACGAGTCCCACGCTTTGTCTTAAAATTTCGACCTGGCGGGTGAAATACACAATCTGAATTTAGTACGTCACCATAAAAACATAAATTCTGAATATGAAGCCCGCGGTCGAACTTTTACTATAGGTACTTTTGAAATGTCGAAACTAGTTGTACGTGCAAACATAATCAAATATATCGTACAATAACAGACTTCCATTATTCGACGATTATTTTTCCTACAACTGGTCTCTATTTCAGTAACGAACATCTACGTAAAAATATCGAGGAAAAAATAGAAATATTTAAAAGTGCATTGTTCATAAAAGCGACATTGTCAACCGTATTGCGAGCTTTGATATCAACCGATAGTAATCGCATCACTAGAGATCGAACCTCATCGATATTTTTGATGTATCGATATTGTGGTCAACTATAGTGGTAAAATATCCAACAAATATTTTTCAGCTACAATAATTTCAGCATGAATTCGACCTCGTTAATGTAATCGATATTGCCCGACATCCCATATCGACAATCATTAATAGGTTAAACCTAGTGTCAGCCATTAGCGACAAATAAATTCCAGCGTTTCACCGTGAAATACTATTTTGTAACGGCTTTTATTTACTTAGTGGATGAATTCATACCTATTTGAATAGGAAAAAAAACAACACAATATTTAAATATGGAAACAAGCTCTAGCCAATTTGAATGAGGAGGATTTAATACAATAAAAGTAAACTTGAAGCCAAGCAAGAAACTGGCTTTCATTTCTCATTCGCTTCAATATCAAACAAATATAAAGCGAATGGAAATCTACTCACTATTATCAATTTATATTAATATAATATGAATCGGAGAACGTTTTGTGGCAAAGTAAACAGAATTCTCCTGGAGGCGAAATCGTTTTATAAAATAAAGTAAGTCCAATAATTCAACACTTCGTCGTTCCTTAGAGGGTGAGAGATATAAAATGGAGAAAAACGTTCCTAATTCAGTTTGCTCTGGCGAACGGTGTACTCCGCAGCCACTAGGTCTTTACATCGAGTGGAAAAGGAAATAATATCTATCGATGGATGGCGATTCTCTACAGTTGGCTTTGAAAACGACGACTTCGCTTACTCAATGTAATGGTAGTGATCGTAGCAGCGTATATTAAACTAAGAACAGACTTTTTCTTCCAATGATAGTAGGAACTATTCCGTTCTACATCGTCTGTGGAGGCGTAAAATTAAGTCGCTTCCTCGACTGTCGCCGCCGCAGCGAGTAGATTAATCCTTCTTATGGTAGCGAGGAAATAAATAATACATAACTTAGTTCCTAAGAGCGTACAATTGAAGTGTGAATAAACAAAGACTGTAATATATACGTAGTATATTTAATGCATTAGGAGTAAACCAACGGCGACGCTCCACTCCGAATCCAGCGCTTGAATACAAGACGAATTGAGTACATTATCTACAGTAACATTCCCGGGCTAGTTAGCTCCTTGTTCACAGTGGAAACTTGTCTACGTCGCCTTCAGAAAGGCGGGCACAGGAGTGGCTTTTATGCACCCACCGCCACGCAAATTGTAGCGGAATGCCACGCTTCTAGACTGATTGCAGGGTCTGTATATACTTCGTAGTTACAGTCGACAAAAGATTAAGATATATAGGCATTACAAACTAACGATTTTTGTGTTTTGACAAAAAAAGGGTAAAATTGATCACGCAATATGTCATTGTGTCAAAGCGCCTTTGTATTGTTGCCTACATACATTACTTATATTGCGAGACAATTATGTTTATCGTAATCTATGTCAACACACAGATGGTCGTTACCTTTTTTGTTGACTGTACATACCCTAGGCTATGTGAATAACCGTGGTGCGATGTCGACTAGTTTCTATACAAAACAAACTCTTCAATAATTCAGGCTATTTCAACTGAGTGAATGCAACAGGGACCGAACGCCATGTTTATAATCACTACTTTTAATTTTGTTGGTAGTGCAGTGATGTTTACAATTTTATGGCATTCGTGCTCCGTTTTGACAAGTTGAGTCCAATGGAACGTTATTTTTGTTGAAATATTAATATGAATTTGGTAAATTGATTGGGAATGTTATCCCAATGAAGTTCATTGATTTATATTATAACGAATGAATATTAAATGAACTGTTTCAATAATGTACCTAGTGGTCATAAAGTGACGTCTTCGGTTTGATTCCCAGGTCGAGTAAAGGCTATCCTATAATTAGGATAGGCTTCCTATAATTTTTTTAACTCGAAGTTTTGATTTATGCGTTTTCGGTTAATAGCAATTGGCTCGTCCTCCATTACATGAGACCTACATTTCATACCGGTGAACCGTGGGAGTACGTTACTACACTTCTTCTTCGATGGTCGGCGGTTGGTGCCTATCGTGTAGGCCTTATATTATATTAACCTAAACGTTATCTACGAAATTAATGTGGGTCTACTTTTAAGTTCACATCTGCCTCGCCCTTTGAGGATTACAGGCGTGGAAATGGAATCAGACCCAGAACTTCCTATCCTCCTGTCGTGCCTATAAACACTAGGCTAATGAAGAAGTTTAATAATAACTTTTGATCAAGTCTTAAATCTGTATCGGCAGCGTATATACCTTGTGTATCTTATGAAATTGGTTCCCTATAATAATATGCGCTAGCTAACACTTTTCTTATTAACCTGGGCGCTTCCTAAGCCCGCCCACGTTAGGTGTTCACAGCAGACCGCACCGCTGATAAAGTTTTAAGCTTGTTCCTCCATAATCTCTGGTCTCCTACACTATCAGGGGCAATTACTTGGAAAACTATACATCTATTTTTTTTATCATTTTATTCTGAAGAAAACTTACAGCTAAGAAATAACAATTAGAAAGAAGAAGAAAGTAAATTTTAAATACAAGTTAGTACCTACATTTTTAAATACAGTTTAGTAAAAAAAATACAAGTTTTGGTTTCGATTTTTAAGTCGAGAAAAGTGTTAGTTAGGAGTTTAGATTTGTGCCCGGTTAATGGCAATATGCTTGCCTCGTATTACATGGGACCTAAACATACCGGGAAACTGTGGGTGTACACTAGTACACCTCTGCCTAACCCTTTGGGGAATACAGGTGTGATGGCATGCTTTCTTAAAATAAACTACTAGCAACCCGCCCCGGCTTCACACAGGTGCAATGTACGGTCAACAAAAGAATTAGATATACAGGCAGCAAATTAATAATCTGTGTTTTGACAAAGATAGTGTATTAATGTATCACGCAATATGTGTCAGAACGTAGGTATTGTAAGCAGCTACATACCTAATCCTTGAGCATGTAATTATTTATGTCGAAATCTGTATAAAAATGCAGATGTTTGAATGTTTGCTTTCTGTATACTGAACTCTTTTGTTGACTGTACTACCTAATAATATGCATCTCATCATCAACCCATATACTGTCCCACAGCTGGGCACGGGTTTTCTCTCACAGATTGAGAGGGATTAGGCTACAGTCCACGCTGGCCTAGCGAAGGTTGACAGACTTCACACACCGTCGAGAAAAATCTCTAAGGCATGCAGGTTTCCTCACGATATTTTCCTTCACCGTTTAAGCGAGTGATAATTAATTATTAATACGCACATGAATTCGAAAAGTCAGAGGTGCGTGCCTTGGATTCAAACTCAAAACCTTTGACTTGGCAGTCCAATGACCATATCATTAGGCTATCATGGCTAATATGCATCTATTATACATAAATAGCCTATGACACTCACAAATAATGTGGCTTTCTATTGGTGAAAGAATCTTCAAAACCGGTTCAGTAGATCCAGAGATAGTACAACCTCACAAACTTTACCTCTTTATAATATTAGCAATGTATGTAACTACGAGTTGTCACATGGGAGTCATTTAAAGTTTTTGACTTACCGCATTCATGAGTTTCACGACTATAATTTGATAATTTGTACCACCTAACCTTTCAACGTTTGGGATCAAAAGCAATACGTTATTTATGCATGTAATTTTAACAAACTCATGAAAGTATTTACATAATTTCCAGTTTTCATGTAACTGGCGTGGCGTTTAAGTTATATTTAGGTACAGAGGCCAGCATATTAAACTACCACAATCTGTCAAATTTCTTTGATAGATTTTCAACTTTAATTCATTAAGATAAGGTCCATGTTCAGTTGGGAAAATTTGTCTGTTTTGGATAGCTTGATCTGCTGGCGGCTGTACACTACGGAGTAAAGTTAGTTTGCAGTTTCCATTACAGTTGGTCCTGTAGTGTCCCAGAATGCTGTCCACGGTCATCTCTCTCAATTTTGTACAACTTTTGTAATTACTGTAATCAAGTGTTGTGGCTCACAGGCTAGTTTTATTTAAATATGTAAGAAAGTACATTTTATATGTTTTAACGAAAAAAAAGTACCTTTTAACCTACCTAAGCATTTTTTTTAAGAATGAAATTAGAATATACATCTTATATTTTTATTCTATGTTTTTGTGTAATGGTGATATTTTATTAATATAATCAATAAATAGATAAACTTTATTTACCTGAAATTTTGTTTCTTTGCAGTGTAAGGTTACTGGATGGAGTCCCATGTTGGGCGCCAATATCTATCTATATTTTATCACAAATTATATTTCTTAATGTAAGTAAATAAATGACAAATTAGCATAGGGGGGCCACCTAATGGTAAGTACCAGCCGCAACCTACAGACGCTAGTAACACTACCGCATATTCTTTTTGAGGCCTCCGCTGTTAAGCTGTTATTGGCTACATTCTCTTCAAACCGGAACACTATAATGTTAGCACATTATTGCTTTGCGGTACAATATTTGGCAATGCAGTGGCAGATCCGTTATGTAGGTACTCTGCACCAAAAATAGTGATAAAAATCGGTTAACAGGCTTTTTGGGCTTATAAGTAGATGGCTGGATTATAGATGTTCGTATGACAACCATCGACGAATTTACGGGCTCTCAAAGGCACGGAGGGGTCTCGAAGTGCCAAGAATGGTCACCCATCCACAAACTGGCCGCAGCTAGCGCAGCTTAACCGTGCACATCGGTTGATCAGCGTAGTTATTACTTAGCAATGAGCCCCTCCTCAACCTACCTCATCCTATAGACGGCAAAGGCTCGCCTTTAAGCCTATATCAGTGAATGTGAAAATAGGTACGTAAATTTATTAAATTTGCCTTTGGATAAGCACCAAAACCAATGGAGTGTTGTTAAACTTTTGATAAACACGATTCTAAAGGAAGTATCAGCGAGTTACCTTTAGGCGTAAAATACCTTCCTAACTTTGTAAACTTTCAACTTATTTTAATGAAACGAAGCCTATAACATGACTTCATTGTAGGTAACAAAGAAAGCATAAGCTTTAATAATCTCATGATTAAGTTCGCAGAGATTTTAGAATTGGTTTTTATATAGAATAGAATTATTTGGATAGAATGACTAGCCGTCATGCGAACAGATCGCTCCGTATTATTTATTTACTAAAATCTCAAATGCAGTCATATCACAGTAAATTACTACTTAAATTATTTAGAAAAATTAGTGGAAGTGTTATCCAAAATAAACCAGTTCAAAAACATAAATAAACAATAACATTAAAATAGTGACTAGTGAAGTATCAGTGTTTTGACTTTATACTGTGCATAAACTCAATAAAAGACAATAAAACCTGTGAAAAAGTGAGATAAAACCACTTCAAGTATCAATTCAAGGAGTGAAATATTGATTTGTAAATATTATACTAATTTAAACGTATTTAAACATGACTAACGAGTCGTTAAGAAAAAATATTTCAAATTTTATTATTATTATAGGTTGAAAGCACAGTGTTAGTCTCCGTACACGTATTAATGTTTAATTTTCAGTTTTTCCAGTAGATTTTTGTATTCTTTTTTTATAACTAGCTTCTGCCCGCAACTTCGTCCGCGTGGAAGCCTATATGTTATTCTGATGTATAAATAATAATACTGTAAAGTTTCATCAAAATTCGTTCAGTAGTTTTAGCGTGAAAGAGTAACAAACATACACACTCACGAACTTTCGCCTTTATACTAGTAGTGTGATTATTATTATAGTAGGATAGGATTAGTAGGAAGGATTATTAATTATCACTCGCTTAAACGGTGAAGGAAAACACCGTGAGGAAACCTGCATGCCTTAGAGATTTTTCTCGATAGTATGTGAAGTCTGCCAACCCGAACTAGGCGAGCGTGGTGGACTATAGCCTAATCCTCTCAATCTGAGAGGAGAGTCGTGCCCAGCAGTGAGACAGTTACGGGTTGATAATGATGGTGATATTCTTTGTTATACACCGATAAAAAACAATTAATGAATCAGGACACAATTAAAGAACATACAATGGCCGGCCTTTTTGCGAACAGCGATTTCTTCCAGGCAACCTTTAGATCATTTTTATTTAGATAATTCTTTGCTAGTAGTTGAAAGTCCAGGAGAATTTATTGAAATTACATCTTCACTATCGTCATCAATACTAGCATATTTCCAACTATATTATTTATTTATTTATATAGGTTCGCTAACGGTTGTTACAATAATACTTAAGTATAATCATAATAAATATAGTCTTATGCTATTTGCACAACTAATTATAAGCAAACACTGCATGCAATGTTATGTAGGATAACAATTCTGTTTTAATTTTTAAAATATGTATCTTATGTAAATTATCAAACAAGGACACCGTATTTTATGTGACAAGCACTAAACTTCGATAAAAATTTATTTCATACGATACTTTTCTAGACAGCACTGAACATTCTTGTGAAACCGAGATACAGAATCAGAAAATATGTCTACTTCGCCACCAAATTCATTGGACAACTTGCACATACGTGGGATATTACAGCCGCCTTCCAGTTTCACTATTCATAATATTAGCATTTTACACGAAGCAACTGCCGATATTGTAAGGATAAACAGGTTATTAGACTTTTTAAGGCTTTTTTTCACCACCAATGAATATATATATATGTCATAGTATTGGTATTCGATTATGACAACCAAGACCGACGCCGACGGCTGTGCTCTCACAAATTGTTTGAAATTACATTATATCTACCAATTGCATAATTTTAATTTGTATTCCAAACATCTAGCTTGCTTTTACACGCAAGACATTGAAACTGATTGTAATGTGGAAATTATTCTGTTCTCAACAAATGTTTATAGTAGAAACCAGTTCCGAGGGTAGAAATATAATTTATCTTTATTTATTCTGAAAATAAAAGTATCTTTGGTACATACATAATAAATTATTCGTTGTTATACAAAGGATTTATGTAACCACACCGCAATTCTGTTATTTGCACGCGTGTTTCAAGTGTTGTTTTAGATTAAGCACGTCGGTGTGTTCTCGCCGCAAGAGACGCAAGTCAAATAAAAGAGTTCACAGTATTTACATTAAAAGTTACATTTGTGACTTAGCCATGTGTCATGGTTAAATATATACGGCTTGACATAATAACTACTTACTTAATATATAATTTATGTTCTACGAAGATATATATTTTATTTTATTATGATGACAAAAAAATACGGGTTGCCTGATGATAAGAAGCAACTGCAGTTTATAAATGCTAGCAACACCAGTGATTTCTCGCTGTCGTTTTGAGACCTCAGTTGATATTTATTATATGCCCAATAATTCACTACATACATTGCCTGTAAAAAGTACATAAAAACCTAAATCACGCATTAAGCTTATTACTTATCAGTATGCCAACTTTTGCATTCGTAGATACTTACGTGTGATGCTCCTGCAAAGACACCGATTGATGAATATTTAATATCATTTCGTATCATCAAACCTGTAATTCCCGAAGGATTAGGCAGAGACGTATTAATGTACATCTAGAGTTCGCCAGTATGTTTAGGTCCCATGTAATAGGGGGCGTGAACTGGACACAAATGCAACTCCGAATTGCTACTGAGAATTTCATAGAAAAACCCAATAATACTTTGCTCGACCTGGGTACTAAACCCTACTAGTAGAGTTCAATACCGTTAGTATAGACTAATGAGCAGTCTTTTTAAAAAAATACAGTACCTACAGATAGTTTTATTTTAATATTATGTAGATATGAACCAATTAGATACCGTTTGATAACAGGCTGATTGCTAAGCTGTGGTAGGTACTAAGTACTAACGTAGGTTCACATACGTAATAACTGGGTAGGTGTTATTCAGCTAAATGCATATATTCATTCGTTACATTGTTTCTACGAACCCTAACTAGCGTTGGATAAATGTTTAGAATGCTGTTGCCAGTGGCGAGTGCTGACCGATGAAGATAAATAAGTCTGAGTGAAGCGGTGAAGACTAGACACAGATACCGTTTTTGTTTATTTAAACAGTCATGTAAATAATTGCAAGAAGATATTTATAAGTGTTTGGTAATTAATCATCAACCCGTTAACTGTACACCGGTCTCGTCTTAGGAACAGAGAGGTAATGGTATAAGTTCCTATTAAATTTATACTTCGTGTTATGTCATATCAAAAAAAGGACGGAGTTATAAGTTAGAAAAAGACTTACTCGAGAAATTCAAATTCAAATTCAAATTCAAATATTTATTGCGATCATGAGTGATACATAGGTGTTACAGAATGTAGAGGTACATACATGATACCCTGTTAGGGCGCAGCAATACAATTTTAATATAAAATGACTTACAAACTATTTAATTAATCTTAGGTTATATATTTATTTATATATATTATTATATTTATATATACCTTTATCATTATATTTATACTATTTACTTTAACATATTATAATTTAATTATTTTTTATATTGCACACTGTCTTACTGTTTAGTTCTGTCCTCGAAAAACTCTTTTATACTGTAATAACATTTTTGGGTTAAGTATTTTTTTAATTTATTCTTGAATATATTGAAGCTGGATGTTTCTTTTAGGTTTTGTGGTATTTTGTTATATATCTTAATACACATTACATCAAGAAATCACTGAGTAAAGTATGAATTTCAGGTTTTTTTTATATATCTCATCGGTATCAAGCTGTTTTACTAAGTATTGTCTACGACGCTGAACTTTTGCGGGATCGCAGACTTCAAACGCCGTCGACAAAATCTTGTTAATAATAACAAATTCCACTTTGAGGCGAGCTAGAATTATTGATAGTTTTTTCGGATTGTCAGAAGTGGATGCCTTGGATTCGACGTCAAGACTGTAGACATATAATTTGCTATCATTGCCTACTATCGTCTATCATAATCTTCTGCACTTATACCTACCAGACCACTGTGTGCAGGATCTTACGGATTTTTAGATAAAATCAATCTTTTATATATAAAATAAACACTTCGTCTGTCAGTTAGTGTTACCGATTTAAGTGCTAATTGGCGCGATAGACTTTACATTTACTTTAGACTCTTCATACTTTTTGAGCGTGTACCAATTGTATGTATGTAAAAAACAAGTTCTGCCATCAACTTCCATAAAATACAAAACTTCCTTTTGTCGTCGACAGCACTTTTCAAAGAGGGAAATTTATTTAGACAGCCGCTGTATTGATAGCAAGACTTGTATGCTAGGCTAGAATACGCCAGGCTAACATTTTAGCGCGTCGATAAACAACTCAGGAAGATCGAAACGAGTTATTTATTTGCATCCACTTCGAACAACGATTGGTATTTTTACGTACAATGGAAGTTTTGTAGTAAGGGAGCTTAGGAACAATTTTAAGTGTTCTTTAAGTAGTTGTATGTAAGAGTCAGTCCTGATGGAGTGATGTGCTGTTTAGTTACGGTATTTTTTATCGTAAAACCAGTCAAAATATCTTGTTGAAATTAATTAGGTTGAGCTCACATTGGTTAATTAGCATGCACTTTATAAAATAATATCCTTACAAAGTTTAGTAGGTATCATTGTCATTTTTAAAGTTTCTTTAGCAATGTCATTGAACCATGTTTTAATAGTCCGAAACAACTTAAAACCAAGGAGGAAGATACTTTGGATTGTATTTTACTGTGTATAGCCATTAACCGGGCACAAATCATTGGGCACAAATAATAATACTTAGTGCTTAAGAATATTAGTATTATTTAAACTATGGTTTGCAGGCTATCTGAGTTCCCATGGAAATCAAACCCAAGACCACTTTCAATTCTACAAATAGGATAACTTCCAGTAGAAGTAATGTTATCATAAAAAATCTCCTATCTTATATCACAGAGCATCACGCCTGTATTCTCCCAAGGGTTAGGCCAAGGTGTACTTATTTACACCCACAGGTCAGCGGTATGTTTAGGTCACATCTAATAGGATAGCATAACATATATCAAGACAGTAAATTAAACTGTTCCGTTTAATATACTGTCTTGATATATCTTTGCTATCTATGATATAATATATATATTTGATATCTATTCTGGGCTTCAGTTTTTTATTAACAGATAACGCGCAGTTTATCTCTACAACTCCTCAACTATCAGATTTCCTATAACGTAAACAATGCGGCGTTTTTCAAATGTTTTTTTTCTGTTTTCCTTATGTTATTTTCGTGCAAAAGGATACTTAAAACATTGTTTGCTTTTTGTTTGCGAATTTCAGCCGTGTTGATGTTAATACACGTTTCGGAACGAATTATTTTTTGTTCGGGATTCGGTTTTAGCTGACGTGAGCGAAAATTAAAAGCTGAGGTGCGCTTGTTTATGATCGATGAAGAGTAATGGTTATCGCTTGGTTACAGTTTCTGATACATGTAGGTAAGACCAATTATGGTGATTAAAAAGACGGTAGTGGTGGTACAGGCGGCAGCAGGTCAAGTTATACAAAGCTGTCAAAGTTTCCCAATTGAATATGAATCTTATTGTTTTGTTTAAAGTTCAAAATCAATCAAAGAAATTTGACAGATTGTAGTAGCTTGATGTGTTGGCCTCTCTACATGAAGATATATTTATTTCAAAAATTTATGGATGATCATATTTACACACACACCATCACGCCTGTATTCCCCGAAGGATTAGGCAGAGGTGTACTAATGTACACCCACATTTCGCCGGTATGTTTTAGGTCCCATGTAATAGGGGGCGAGCCTATTGCCATTAAGCGGGCACAAATCCAGACTCCGAGCTGCTACTGAGAATTTCATAGAAAAACCCAATAACACTTTGCTCGACCTGGGGATCGAACCCAGGACCTCTAGCGTAGCAGTCGCGCTTAGGACCACTAGACTAATGAGGCAGTCATGATCATATTTATGTTATGCTAATAGGATTATGGAGTGGAGATCACGACTTGGCAAACGTTGCGAAAGGCTGCTGGTAGAAGCTGGATGCGAAAAGCCGAGGACAGGGTGAAATGGCGTACATTAGGGGAGGCCTACGTCCAGCTGTGGACTAGTATAGGCTGACGACAATGGATAGGATTATGTATGTACTTGTTTATAAGATCCTGATAGTAAAATCAGAAGAAATAGCAGTAATTTCCACTATTAGTAAGAAAGTAAAAACATTTATGATCTAATAGCAATGATAAAATAATGCAAATAAATATTACGCTCAATGGCTTCTTCTTATTCTCATTTTTATATAACATAACATCAGAATAAGAATAAAAATTATTTATTTGCTATCAATGTAGGTACAGTTATAAGATGTTGTACAATATTTGTTAAGTATCCACTACATTCTACCTTAGGGTATGCAAAATCATTACATTAATATATTAAAGAAGTTAAGTTTCGACATTTATACACGAAACATGTGAACAATAACAAACATACATCAAACAAATCCATCCATCGCGCCTGTAGGCTCCAAAGGTTTTTTTTTTAAAAAGCTAGCATCCGAACTAAGAAACAAGCTTTAAAAGTATGTCGCGGTGGACTTTAAAAACATAAATAAGTAATTAACCTAAAACGAATACGTGGACTTGAAATAAAAATCTGTTAATGATCACACAACGTTTTATCTCTGGTGGGAATCGAACCCACGACATATAGCGAAAGTTTAGTCGCGAGTTACGCCTAACGTTTGCTCAGAAATATTGCGGAAGTGCGTCACATGACTACGTTAGTCATGTGACGCACTCCCGCAATCTTTCTCGTTCAGTACTTTAGTTCAGTAACAGTATCTTTAGTTTGTTTACAAAACTGATCCAGGGTCTTTTGTGCTTAAAACACTGAGTTGTTCAGCAAACTGTAGCATGACGTCACAGTTGTAGATACTGACCGATCGAAGGTAAAGCATTACGTAATGGAAATTCCATTTAAAGCAGAGTAATTAAAATACCAGGGGAAGCCTGGAATTAGATCGAACGCGTGATTAGGAAATAATGACGTCACGTGCTAAAGACTTTAATAAAACATCAAGCCTGTATTTCCTGACGGGTTAGGCAGTGGTGTAATAATGTAATCCACAGTTCGCCGGTATGTTTAGAACCCTTGTAATAGGGGGCGAGCCTATTGCCATTAATCGGCCACAAATCCAACTGCCACTGAGCATTTCATAGAAAACCCAATAACACTGCTCGACCTGGGTATCAAACCCAGGACTTCTAATGCAGTAGTCGCGCATACAGTCAAACTGTTTATACTTACGTATGAATATGTACTAGGTATATATACTAAACCGTTTCACATGATACATTAGAAAATCTTAGTGCACCGCTACGATTTTAATCCTTGATTAGGTACTTTATTGCTGAATATTCATGAAAAATAAAGATTTCTAATAGAGTCTTGCAGTGGTCATTTTACATTTCAGAACCCACGACCTTAGTTTTATGCTAAAATAAGTTGAATTTTTTTTAATTATTATATTACAGCATCCAAACGGTTTAAGAAAATCTTGACCATGCTACACTTGCTGGAGTGCCCAAAATGCTCGTATACCTTCACCTTTGAAGATCTGACGAATGCCACTGATGCTGCAACTTAACGTGACCTACTGGGCTCAAGTAATATAAATAATGTATTTACCATTGACACGAAAAGAAGAAGAAGAAGAATAAAATCTCTCTATTCGTAAAGCCTATTACTTTATTTATTTTATTTTCTTTGATTTGGAAAAATAACGATATTACATTACATAATAACACTATCATAAACAAAATCAATGTAATAACCACAACATTAGCAACATTTTCCACATATTAGCAAAGTACCTCTTTGCTAATATGTGGAAAATGTTGCTATGATAAATAACAATTACAGATGGTATTTACAGGTTTATTAAATGAATACTTTGAAAACATATTCGATCCCTAAATTAGGTTAATATTATCAATAAGCTGTGATAATAAACGTGTATGCAATGTTTAATACTTGTGCAAACAAGCATACGGCCCACCTGATGGTAAGTGGTTACCGTAGCCTATAGATGCTTGCAACATTGGGTGTATAACTTGCGCGTGGCGGACCCTGAAACATGAAAGAGGAATAGTTAGGTTCGCAGTATAAGGGTAAAAATCCTCAACGTTTCCTCGCGGAGCACATAAATGTTCTTTATGATTATGTAATTGCTGTTAGTCTGTAAGCTTTGTCTAAAAACTGGATATATGTCACGGGATAGAATTACCCAACGTATCAACGTACGGAGGCCAGCGCATCAAGCTACCACAATCTGTCAAATTTCTTTGATTGATTTTCAACTTTAATACTTATCAATAAGGTTCATATTCAATTGGGAAAATTTGACAGTTTTGGATAGCTTAACCTAATGGCGTCTGTGGGTACAGACGCCGGCAGGTCAAGCTATCCAAAACTGTCAAATTTTCCCAATTGAAAATGAACCTTATCACTTTGTGTTAAAGTAAATATGCTATCAAAGAAATTTGACAGATTGGGGTAGCTTGATATGCGGGCCTCTGTACAATAATTTCGCCATACGGGTTCCGGCCGTGGCGCCGCCGCCGTCAGTTCGTGTGCAAGTTAAAAGCCGCTAATCCATTTGCCTTTTATCTCAGCTATGGAAAATGCACCGAAATGTTTCATGCCAGCAAAATGTTGTCCGAAGCCGTTTTGATTATTTTTTTTACCATTTCGTGTTGTTACAGTGAAATGGCGTCCATTTTACCTCAAAAATCATGACTGTAAATGCTAGCTTTAGAAACAGTTGATACTGCTTATAGATTTAGGTTTGAATAAACCTAAATCTATATACGAACTGGAGAGGCGTTAATAAAATATTTTCTTGATTGATTTTTATCACTACATAGTATAAAACAAAGACGCTTCCCGCTGTCTGTCAGTCCCTAGGTATGCTAAGATCTTTAAAACTACGCAACAGATTTTGATACAGTTTTTTTAATAGATAGAGTGATTTAAGAGAAAGGTGTATTTCATGTATGTATTATAATTAGTACATTGCACCCGTGGGAAGCGGGGGCGGCTCGCTAGTAATAAAATAATTCACATATATACACAATACGACAAGTTATTTGCGTGCTACAAAGGTATGGTATATTGTATCTGTACATACATGAACCCAGGCCTATCTCTAGGTTCAATTATACATTAATTAGTTGGCCCGGCAGACTTTGTTCTGAATTGATACCTACCAGGTCCAATAATTGTGAATTATTGGAGACTGCCTCATTAGTCTAGTGGTCCTAAGCGCTGCTGCTACGCTAGAGGTCCTGAGTTCGATCCTCAGGTCGAGCAAAGTGTTATTGGGTTTTTCTACGAAATTCTCAGTAGCGGCTCGGGGTCTGGATGTGTGCCCGATTAATGGCATTACAATCTAACTACAGTATATACCTACTTAATACTATAAACATTATTAATTGTACATTCATACTCGTCATGCATATTATTACGCTTTGAATATAAATATAGCTACTTATCAGTCTGACGAAACCTCTGTTATAAATTATTGGTTCAGAGTTTTGAAGTAAAATCGTAGATCTTTTGTGAATAGGTTCTTGCCTAAAGTCTAGTTTTATATTTTTTTATCTCGATCATGCAATAATTTAGGTACCTAATCATTTCACGTGAAGAATTCCCGCCGCAATATCCCAGAGCTATAATATCAAATCAAGCATAAAATAAAACTTAAAAAAATCCATTATTTCAAGGTTGTTTTATTCACGGATCTGTTCCACTTACGATGAAACCAAAATGGAGACAGACGGGATCCAATATAGAAAGCATTTATTATTCAGAACGGCTCTTCATATATTTCACGATTCTTCTCAGTTAACTTAAAATGAATGAAAGATGCGAGCAGCAATGGTAGGCACATATCATGCAACTGAAAGTTGATAACAAGTCGCGCAACATTTTAAATAACGAATGCTATGACTAATGAAAAAAGTTTAATAATACCTATTTGTGTACTTGTACGAAATCCTCTGTTGAGTTTCAAAGATACTATAGTACCTAATGACTTACCGTTCACCGCGATCTTTACCGTAATCTTCTTTGTGAAATACTAGAAATGGAAACTTTTCTTTCGCTCTCAAACGAACTACGTAGATACAAGAGTATATACTTTTGGAATTTATCGTAGCAACTATCTGTTATGTATCTCAATTACTACTATATCTCAATCATTTAACAATACTAGTACTAATAACTTCCATATTTTCAAAGTAGTATCGTAGTGTGTAGTTAACCTTAGAACTAATATCGTAAAGTACAAGATCAGAATGAGACGATGTACACACCCATGTAACTTTTCATTACACTTGCCGCACCGTTTCGCAAACTTCGAATTTTATGAACGACTTTTCTTTGTACTTTCGCTTTATTCGTCTAGTTTAATTTTCCATTGTTACTATTTTCTACGTGTAAATTCCAATGTGGCGTCCAAACAAAATTCTTCATGCGCAGAAAAGCCCTCCCAAGCTTTCTTAATGTTCAAACAACGTCGGCTAACTCATTCCATGATATCGTGGTTGCATTAGAAGATTGCTCTTTCGTCTAATACGGGATGCATTTCACTTTTATCGTTCCTGTATATTTTACTTCTTTCGCATAATGAAAAATGTTACGTGAACAGAATCTCTCCACTCTTCTCAACGTTACGGGAGAGCTCCTAATTGCCAGTAATTGTAAATCTTCTGGGGGCACCGCCACTTACGACTGTCAATAGATCACGTCGAATATGCGTGGGGCTGTTCGGGTGGGGGCCGCGTGCGTTACGAGCGACAATTAATTCAAAGCGGTTGTGAATAGCCACAAAAATGATAAATTTGTACACGCGACACGTCCGCGCCATCCCCGCCGTCTCGTCTGAACAAAACGGCGCTATGGTCCTAATTGCAGTAATTATGAAACTCTTCGCTCGTTGATGAAAGTAATTTTTCTGTAGCGACTACCAATTAGGCGTTACCAATTAGTGGGAAGAGGCGCAATTTGTAACATGAACCCAAATTATGAGGGAAATGGTATGGTATGGTTCAAGTGTGGTTTAAAATTAATCGTCTGTATGAGTAAAAAACTAACGAGTCTGATCAAGGGAGAAAGACGAGTTGGAAGGGGCCAACATCAGTGAATGTACCACAAAGAAAGTGTGGACGTTCTTAATAAACTGGCCAAGTGTTAGTCGGACTCGCGCACGAAGGGTTCCGTACCAATATTTAGCAAAACTTTTGCATTTGAGGTAGCACCACCCACTTTTGGTTGTGGTTTTCAGATATCTACTCACTTTTTCCGTTATTAATATCGAGCAAAAAACGGCAAAAAAATCACGTTAGCTGTATGGGAGCCTCCTTTAAATATTTATTTTATTCGGATTTTAGTATTTGGTGTTACAGGGGCAACAGAAATACATCATTTGTCAAAATTTCAAACTGTCTAGCTATCACAGTTCATGAGATACAGCCTGGTGACTGACAGACGGACGGACGGACAGACAGACAGATGGACAGCGGAGTCTTACTAAGTGGTAATAGGGACCCGTTTTTAAAGGGTAAAAGTGTACGGAAACCTAAAAAGGCCAGGTTAACAGCACCCAAAACTGATGGACGTGCAAGAGGAGGTTAAAAAATTTAGATGAAGCGTAAGAGGTGTGCCCGAAACGTAGCAAGTGGAAATCTCCGTCTACGCCAATGGGAAACTGTCGTGAATAGATCTATGTACAAGTCTGATCGACAATAGAAATTCATCTTCAGCAAGGGAGCTGTGAAAAAGAACGATTACAAAAATACTCATGCATACATTATATTATAACACAATTATTTTTCAGCTCAAACAAAAAGGGTATCCAATAAAACGCTGTTTAAACTCAAAAAACAAGTTCTGTTTTGTTAGGTCAAACTCAACCCGAAAAAGAAAATATTGTTTATAGAAACATTTATATCCCTTGTAACTTAATTCAGAACTCACTTAATATTCCCTAGTCCCAGCTTTGTACGAAATAGGCCTCGCGATTGTTTGTAATTCGTAAATATTGTTGGCTTGTTTAAAACAAAGAGTAATTACAATAATAAAACTTAGTTTTATAATACTAATGATGACGGAGTTTCCCATTGTTTAGTTTAAAATTTGCTTAATCTGTCGTAGATTCAATCGAGGTAATCCCCAGGAAAGTTTCGAAAGTCATCAGTGAGTTATATTTTGTTCCTTCTAGTAATATTTTTGTATTAAATCTCAAAAGTTTTAGTTGATCGTCAGGTTTCTGCCTGTCATCGCCCTCTTGATGTAAACACGATAAATGAAAACACAAAGTTTTAAGCGGTCGACCTTATCGAGCAAAAAGCACAGTATGCAATTTTCTTCGTAATTTTAAAACGGAAGATATTATGCTTTCATATTGAGAACATAATTGAACTATGTATCGTTCCAGTTCGTTTGCATCTTGTGGCAGTGATAGCCTAGTGGTGTTAGCATTGGACTGTCAAGTCTTAATAATTGATTATCACTCCCTTAAACGGTGAAGGAAAATGTCGTGAGGAAACCTGCATGCCTTAGAGATTTTCTCGACGGCGTGTGAAGTTTGCCAACCCGGACTAGGCCAGCATGGTGGACTATAATAATAATAATTCTTTATTAAGCAAAAGTTGTATTTAAAAACACTTATTTGGACACTGCATAGTTACAACAACAAGAAAAGTGGTTACGATGAACTCTGGTACCCAGTGTAAGATTAAACTTGTGTTTAGGGTTGGTACCCGCGTTCTCGAATTGTTTAGATACTTACAATAGCCTAATCCCTCTCATTCTGTGAGAGGAGACCTGAGCCCACTCGTGTCAGTATATGGATTGATGATTAACTGATTTCACCATTATCTGAGAATATTATTGATATAAATACAAAATAATTATCTGACTATCGGTTCTGAAGATTACCTAATGTTTTTAGTAAATTTTCTTACTGTTAATTTTCCATTGTCATTGGTTGAAGAATAAATTAAGCTCTATTACAGAGTAATAGTTCAGGTTATTAATGACCAAGCAATCAAGCAATAGTTCACTTGCTTACCATAATTGAATAAATTAAATCGCAGGTCGCTATCTAGCATCTAGACTACATTAATTTCGCCGGGGCGGCCCGAAGACTGCCTGAATTAACTCAGGGGTAATAAATCTTTTTGAGTCACGTATTCTATCTCACGAAATGCACTTCTAAGCTATTAAGTAAGCGATTGAGAAGTCTAAACTAGGTAATTTAAGCTTGTTAATTTGAAACGCCGTGCACAGCAGACTAGATTTTCTTATGTGAATAAATCTAAGTAAGTGGAAAAGCTTGTTGGATTTAGTTAAATTAAATTGCTCCTTTTTTGTTTTATGAACAATTAGCAATAATATAGTCCTTCTTCAAGGCATTTAAAACGAAAATGATGTAGTTAATGTTAAGTTTTTTTTTTATTAACTACTTATCCCAAATAAAACGGTTATCTTCCTTAAACGGTGAAGGAAAACATCGTGAGGAAACCTGCATGCCTGAAAGATTTTCCCGACGGCGTGTGAAGTCTGCCAACTCACATTTGGCCAGCGTGGTGGACTATAGCCTAGTCGCTCTCATCTCAGGATGAGAGCGAGGGACGGAGGATACCTGTGCCCAGTAGTGGGACAGTATATGGGTTGATGATATATCGACTTATCCCGAATAAAGAAGTGATAGCAGTAGTAACATGATCATTGGACTGCCAAATCGTAAGTTTCGAGTTTGAATCCAAGGCTTTCAACTCTGACACTTCGCTATCATTTTCACTGAAGGATAACTTCTGTGAATTTTTCTTGACATCTTGAAGTTTACCCAGCAGTGGAATGGATGAATGGGTTGATGATGAATTATCCCAACACTATCAGCGGTCTATTTTATAACTATGCCACAGTTCAGGCCCTAGTAAAGTTTCTACAAAATACCTATGCAATCTATGCATTGTAACTAACGCATCTAAGTCGCAGTGGCTGTCAGTCCAATATACACATTGCTCGACCAGACAGCCCATCTGCATTGTAAAGACAGTCTTATCTAACATTGATTCATAGGATATTCAGCCTTTCAGTCCAGCCGTATCCGAACTAGGCCGGCGGATATGCCCGAACATAACCGAACATCTGGACAATGAATATTCATGCGCCTTCTCAATAATCGTGCTTCTGATCGTTCTGCCAAACAACCCTTTTGTTATTGTTATCAACACAATCAATTGTTTCGGCTAAGATTTGCTTAGTATCTGTTTTCTTGAAAATGGCTGATTTGATATCGAATACTTTAAGCTTGCTAAGTTTATACAAAATTAATTCTAGGAGAACGTGTAAGACGTTTTTTAACGTGCCCAGGAATAAAACCAACTTGGGATCGTACACTCCCAATAGCCAGGTTGACTCGCAACAATTATTGGAGACTTCTTGATTTAGATAATTTCCATGATAGCCACAAAAACGTTAGAAAGAAAATAATAAATCCAAAAACTAAAAGCTAAAAAGCCACACTCCAGGATAGTTTTATGTTTTCAACAATTCAACTAAAACTCAATTAGCATGCTCAATTTATATTGTTTTGTGATTTTAATTCTTCAAATTGGACATTTTAATTTATGGTATTATTATTGTTCTATAATTTTAATAAAATAATTGTAAGTACCTATAATAATATTACGTGATGTGATGTTAAACCAGGGACCATTTTGGTTACCCGTTGAAAGGGTTTTCGATAGGGTTTTTACAAAGTGTTGTTAGAAAACCCAATTCATAGGGGTTACACTTTTTAACGGTAAGCCGCTGCAATGGGTTACCTCTTCAAAACCTTTTCATTTGGGTTACCTGTTTAAATTATTACCGGGTTATACTATTAAACGGTAAGCCGTTCCGAACGGGTTACCCCTTCAACCACTGTAACAGGGTAACACTTTCCGAGTCCAAACACTAATTTGATCTCTAGTAACCTTGCATTAAGTTCAAAATAGCATGCATTGAGCTAGCACTTGTTAGTGGCCACTTGCTCTGAGCTAAATAGACCACAGCGACTCGATAAATACGGGACTATGGTTATCAATCTCTGTTCATCCATTCTCTCTACATCATGATCAAAGCATCATAATATAGCTTCTATATATTTTTTTATTGTTATTGTATACCTACATAATTACCTAAATTTAATTACCGACAGAATCGAGCACCCAATATTAAACGATATAGGGCACTGCGTGATCAAGCCTTATGAACGAAACTACTTAGTAATACAATTCTAGATGTTTGCAAGAGAAATTTCTATATTTTATAGTTTTCTTACCTTACCTAACAACGTAAATTATGATGATAACCATACGGTAACCCTGAAATACCCTATCAAGAGGATAACCCCTTCAATTGGATACCTTAAAGGAAAGGCCCTTCCACTGGCGAACATATTGAAAGGAGGGTAACCCTTTCAATATGTTCGCCAGTGGAAGGGCCTTTTCATTGGTGTTTGGAAAATGTTACAGGAACGAAGAGGTAACATCATCCATACGGTAACCGAATCAACGGGTAACCCTTTCAATTGAATTAACTCATAAAGGGGGTTGTACAGTCCCTGTGTTAAACACGGTGAGTACATGTACTTAGTTAAAAGTTATTGTTATGAATATTGTGCTCGTCTATAATTGATGTAACCACGATGTAATTATTAAAAATGCGAAAGTAACAAAATCGTATTAGTTCTTTTTGAGCCCGACTGGCTCGGGCTTATGATCCCTCCTTACGAGAAAGTGTTTAATATATTTTCCACAACTAAAAAGTGTTGCAAACTAATTATGAATTATTAAAGAAAGAGTCGTATAAAGCGGAGGTTTACATTAATTCTGTGGCCTGGTGCTAAAACGGCTAAAGTCTAAAAATTCTATTTCCCGTAAATAACATCATAGCAACGAACAAACGGACTGCTAGAAGGTTGCAGGCAGTCCAGAAATTTTGCTTTATTATAAACTGTGCAGTTAGGGCTAACATTGTACATAATACAAAATGGGCTTAAGTTAACTTTGATCGTTCTCGTTTTCACTCCATTAAACAAAAAGTGATTCTTACAAAAAATGGATTTTGGCCCTTTTTGCACCAGGCCACAGAATTTATACTCTGTTTTTTTAAGTAATCAATCTTATAACGTGACATTACGTATTCTTGCGTCACCCAATTTATTTGAAATACGTTTAATATTAAAAATTGCATCACGAGTGGAAAAAAAAAACCATGTGTGATTTAAATTTTTTTTCCTCCGAGCCTTTTCCCAAATATGTTGGCGTCGGATTTCCAACCGCAGCGTAGCTATAACGTAATCACGAGCCCATCAAAATTATGAAATAGATGTTATATAATATTTTATTACTGCTTTATGTCTAATTAATCTTTATAAATCTTTTAATCTATACTCAATATTATTAAATAGATGAATAATATATTTTTCAACACACTTGCTCATAAAATGGCTCTTATTTCACCGCAATTAGGCACGTAATGACACCTATAATAAAACTGTGACTTTTTTATTGCTATTATTCACAAGTGAGTAATAGGGTTTTTTTTATTTTATTAGTTGAGTTGCTTTGTTCTTAAAAAAGTTTCGATACAAAAAAAGATCGTGTTTAATAAATAGTACAAATAAATTAATGTACCTATTGCTTGCTCATTTCATGAAACTTCGTATTTAAATAGATAATTTCAACTTGTACGTTTTTAAAAATAAAACTTTCACTCAAATATAACTTTTGTTTTCTCTGTAATAAAGAAAACTTTGAATTTCCCATTTCGTATGTGGCTAAAACGCTATCCGCGAAAAGCCAAAAAAAAAAGAAACCTCATTCTTTTAGCCTATGGCCGATCGCCATTATTCGCCATTGTTTAGGAAAACAGATGATTAATTTTTCCCGCCATTGCGAAAAAATTTTCACAATTCGTTTTCACAGTTGAAATTATAGTTATTTTCTTCACAAGTGTGTTGAAAAACGTCGTATGATACACGTGTGTATTGATGATTACCGTCCTCGGCTCTCTTAAAACCCTCACCTGACGGCTCGGGTTTCAATGACGCCTCAGCGGTAATCACCAACATTACACACTTGTACCATAATGTACTATTATAACATAACATAGCGTCACATAGGCAGAGGTGTACCTACCAATGTACACAGTTCGCCGGTAGGTTTAGATCCCATGTAATAGGGGACGAGCCTAGCTGCTACTGAAAATTTCATAAATAACACTTCTCGATCTGGGAATCGATCCCAGGACCTATAGTTAAGCTTAGGACCACCAGACTAACGAGGCATTTTATTATGATTTTATATCCAATTTGTAAAAAATATCGCCTGATTTCGGGGCTTAGTGAATTTTGTCGTCACGGTTCGACCAATAATGATATTATCACAGCAAAGAGGAGACTTTAAAAACGTTATTGGATCGGGGAAAATGTTGAAAGCACCATCCCCATGATTACCAAATTGGAACCTCGCTAGGTGTTTGCATATTCATACAGTGATTGTGTCACCATTCCATGGCGTTCAGTCGACGAGATTAAGGTGTTAAAAACATTGATGTTTCAACACTGGATTATTTAATTTTGTATTGTTTGTCTACCAGGTTTGTTTAATCATGGAATATTCGTGTCCAGTCTATTACGCTATTTTTTTCGAGTGAAAATATCGCTTATCGAAATAAATAGGATAAATTGAGATTTTGATGTTAAATGTAGAAAGGCCAGCATATCAAAGAAATTGGACAGATTGGGGTAGCTCCAATCTGTCCAATTTCTTTGATAGATTTTCAACTTTACAGTTAAAGTAATAAGGTTCATGTTCAAATGGTAAAATTTGACAGTTTTGGATAGCTTGATCTGCTGGCGTCTGTACAAGATAATTGAATATGTGTAACAAGCGTAGGTATAACGTACAAGAATTTGCAATGTAAGACTTAAAAATGAATGTTCTAAAGAATTTGCGAAGTTAGTGAGTTTGTTACCTTGCTGTACAAAGTCATTGAAAATTATCTGGGTATGACTTAACTGGCTTAATGTTGGATGCATAAAATGAATAATCTTATTTTTACTGCAATGTTATAAGTTTTAATTTACCCGTAAGTCAGTTTTACTTATTTTTTATAACCATATAAGCATAAAAAGATTCCGTAGTGTCATGATGACCCATAAATGTGTTTTATCTTCCTCTCTACAGTAACACTGGGGTTTTACGTCCTTGTTATTTAGGGACTTCCTGCTATTCTACGTATTTAACACGTTAACATAACAGCCAAGACGTCACTCGTCACATTCGCATCCTAACATAAGCAGCCAACTTTTCCACAGATAAAAATAAAACAAGAAATACTTTTAGAGTTGTTTCCCAGAGACTTGCGAAAATATTGATACTGTCTCGACTATACATAATTCAAAGGATTTCCGATCCAAAAGGATAAAAAAACTATCTGGCAGTGGATCGTATAATGTGTGTGCGGTTTGCATGTACGAGCCGGAGTTGGCGAGTTAGCGAATGGTCCACATTTTCTTTTATTGAGCGGCGACTCGTGGCTAAGTGACGACTAGGGAGTCTGAGGGCTGGCCATTAAGTTAAAACGCTCGTCGCCCGTCCTCTTCGCTGTTAATGTAATTTCTCGCAAACTTCCCCTTAATTCGATAAGGGCTACGAAATAAACAATGGATGGCAAGGATAAGTGTTTCACAGTTTAGCATTGACAGTTTTTTTGTGACTTTCTTTTGACCGGAGAATCACCAATATATTTTTATTTCTTTTTTCTTCATTATTCCGAAAGTTTTTGGTCAACAACGGTAGAATACTTATCTTTGTTTTGTTACAGTTTGGTATTTTATCCGATTCGAATTTTAATTCTCTGTATTGAGTACTGAAATCAACTGTTTAATTAACTTTTCGTTGTGAAAGTTTAACATAGGGTTTTAAAAATGTAAGAGAACGAAAAGCGTTTTCAGTACCATGCGGGTTAACCTTTTGTTCGTATTCAAGTAAGTTTCAGAGACGTGATTTCATTCCATTCATTCCAATGGTGTCTTTGAGCGTACTTATAACAAGTGAGAAAGCAGTGATAGTCTAGTGGTATAACATAAAAAAATGGATCCAAAACACTTCCGATTTTTAATTGAAATCATGTGCGTATTAATTGAATAACATAAAAAGCCATCACGCCTCTATTCCCCGAAGGGTTAGGCAGAGTTGTACTCCCACATATCGCTGGTATGTTAAGTTAAATTGCCCTTCAAACCGGAACACAATAATAATCATCATCATCATCGACCCATATACTGTACCACTGCTTGTCACGGGTCTCCTCTCACAGAATGAGAAGGATTAGGTTATAGTCCACACGCTGGTCTAGTGTGGGTTGGCAGACTTGACACGCCGTCGAAAAAATCACAGGTTTCCTCACGATGGTTTCCTTCACCGTTGAAGAATTGAAGAATTATTGCTTAGCCACAGGATATTTGACGGGAGGTGGTACCATCGTACGCAAACTCAGTAGCATGAGTAGACCCTACCATCATATACGGCCGATATAGCATTTATAAAGTTGTGATCGTCATACAGTAGCGATTCAAAAGCAAATCTAAAGTTCTGACACTCGCTTGAGATTCAGACAGCCATTCGCTTGAGATACACCCAGTATTGTTACTGTACTGCGATGTTGAGGTAAATAAGTTGTGTAGGTATAGGTATGTTACGCTAAAGATCGAAAACAGCTCACAACGCGTTGTAGTCAATTATATTAGTTGAGCTTCAAAATTCAAGAAATTATAAAAACTTAATTATAAATAAATCTTACTTAGGCTTTTTTTTTAATAAATACAAAAACTCGATGCCAGTTTAAATTAAAACAAAGCTAACAACTGATTATTAAACTGCTACTTTGTAATAATTATAATTGACCAACGCGTTGTGAGTTGTTTTTTGGCTCAATGAGCGTTTTCGATCTTTGAGCGTAATATATATTTACATAAACTCTATCTATGATGACGTCTAATGGTCTAATGGTTTAATTAATAATTATTTATCACTCGCTTAATATAGTGAAGGAAAACATCGTGAGGAAACCTGCATACCTTAGAGATTTTTCTCGACGGTTTGTGAAGTCTGCCAACCCGCACTAGGCCAGCGTGGTGGACTATAGCCTAATCCCTCTCAATATGAGAGGAGACCCATGCCCAGCAGTGGGACAGTATATGGGTTGATGATTAATTTTAGTCGGTACGTGTATGATATGCCATTCTTTATCTTTACAAAGCTTACAATTAACAGATACAAAGTACAACGACATTCGAAATAAATATCTGTAGATCACACAAATATTACTTTCTAGTGGAAATCGAACTCACGACACTCGGTGGAAAGGTAGTTCATCGCTTTGACCGCTACGCCAAACTTGCAGTTTGTTAATAGTCTGGGTGAGAATTTTTGCTTGTTACCCACGATACAGGAGAAAATCCTTGTGTGAGGCAACATTCACATAAAGACTAGTAACTAATATAGATTAGACTCCACGTCTGGTGCAATGGTTAGGTCGCGTCGACACTACCGCTGTGCGCCGCCGCGCCGCCGGGTGTTGTGGGTACGAGTGGAAATCGTACCTGTAATAGGTAAATATTTGTGTTCCACATGTAGTGGTCTGCGTGTACCTTGTGTCCGTTAACTTATATGTTTCTAAAGTCCCCTGCGACATAGGTCTCGTTGCCAAGTTTTTGTGTTGTCATTTGTCATCATCATCAACCCGTATTCAGTCCCACTGCTGGGCACGGGTCTCCCCTGCTGGTGGACTATAATAGCCTAACCCCTTTCATTCTGTGGAATGAAAGGGATTAGGGTTTCTTGAAGTCGTGTGTAGTCTGCAAACCCGCACTAGGCCAACGTGGTGAACTATAGCTTAATCCCTCTTATCCTGAGAGGAGACCCGTGCCCAGCAGTACAGTATATCGGTTGATGATAATGATGATTAAACATCCAGACTCGGAACAATTACCGGTAGGTGATACAAATATTTGCTTCATGCAGGGATCATACCCGCAACACGTGGTGCAGTAGCCGATTACTCGGCCACTACGACAAACGATGTCATTAGATAGTTAAAGTATATCACATTATGAATAGCCTAGCTTTACAGTGAAATATGGCTTAATTTCCAACCTGAACCCACTGAAAGTAATTTCGAAAACCCTTCAACCCTTTTAGACTTATAACATTTGAATGAAAAGTAGGGGTTGTTTTTGAAGCGTAAATGTGGATCATAAATAAGTAGAATTTCAACTTTAATGGGTTAAATTAAGGTTAAGTATTTTTGATATCGAATCATGAAAATTATGGACATTGTTGTAAGTTATGTTTTGGTAAGAAGTTAAATTAATTTTTCAAGTGTTGTTTCATTTTATTATTGGTTTATATCAGGGAGCAGGCAAAAGCAGACAATAATTCTTGTAACAAAAGAAAATAGTGAATTAACTTTAATATTCCTGCTTTTGACGACGTCTGAGGTCTTGTGATCACGAGGGCGTGGTTTCGATTCCCGCAGAACACAAATATTTATGTGAACATAAGTGTTTGTGTATGTATTTTTAATTTACAAAAAAAAGTATTTATATCCATTGTCTAGTACTCATAGTACAAGATCTGCTTAGTTTGGGACTATGTAGATGGTGCTGTGTAAAATTGTCCAAGAATATCTATTTTATTCATTCATTGGTCTAGTAATTTCTAGCGTGGCTGTTGAGCTTGAGGTCGAGGGTTCAATTCTAAGTCGAAAGTGACATGTGAGAAATCCTCAGTGGGGTTTGAATTTGTGCCTGGTAAATGGCAATAGCAATGGCCCGTTATTACATGGGACGTAATAGGTATATATTTCTTAACCCCTCAGTGAATACAGGAGTGATGGTGTGTTATGGTGCTTCCACACCGCAGTTCCTTTTTGTGGAGCAACAGAATACAACACGATCATAATAGGTAAGTAACATTCTTCAACTTTCAAGGCAACATAACTAACAACAAGCTAACAACAAATAACTGTTTGCTATCGGATGTTGTCCACTAACGCTTGGAAACGTTGCGCGTTGTGTAGATACACCATTATGCTCTTAATGTTTAAAGAAATAAAAATATAAAAATTACTTTTAAAAAAGACTCATAAACTATTTTAAAGTAAAACTGCATTTACAAGATGTGAAAGTGAGCCTTCGACTAAAATTGTTACAGTAAAATAACTGGAAATATTCCACCGATAATATTAAAGTTCAATATTGACACGGAAACTGAAAATGTAGATATTTTTATAGTGACCTACTGTATTCCGTTCCGTTTTACTGTGGAGGTAATAAATTGCATTGGCATCGAGGAGTCGGTATGACTCCAATAAAAGTCCAAGTGTCCACGGCGAAGTGCACATAAAAGAGACTGGCCATCTGTGTCCAGCACATGTTGATGCATAATGTTATGTTGAAGTGGTTAGTTGAAATGTTGACGGTGAGTGGCAAACTGTGTTTAAGCCAGACGACATTCTGGCGCAAAACTTTTTGGTGAAAAACGTCGTCGACTATTTGAGGTTTTAGCTGGACAGTCTACGGTCGGACAGTTCATGTTTTTTTTTTGTAGTTATAACTATGTAATGTTTGTAAGGGATGTTTTTTTGTGACCAGCTCGATTTTGTTTTAGATTACTGAGTCATATCAATTGTTTCGTTTGCCTTATGTTTGTAATTACTATGGTAAAGTATACATACCAACACGCCTGTATTCCCTGAAGAGTTAGGTAGAGGTCTACCAATGTACACCCACAGTTCGCCGGTATGTTTAGGTCCCACATAATAGGGGGCGAGCCGAATGCTATTAACCGGGCACAAATCCAAACTACTACTGAGAATTTAATAGAAAAACTCAATAGCACTTTGCTCACTTTGCACCTGGGAATTAAAACCAAGACCTCTAACGTAGCAGTCGGGCTTAGCACTACTAAACTAACGAGGTAGTTACTACAAATAAAACAATACATTAAAATGTATTTAAACGTTTTCTTTCTAATTATAAATAGTCGTCAGTTCAGCATCATCAGCTCTAATTCATCCACTGCTGGACGTAGGCCTCTCCTAGTGAACGCTACAAATAATAATAATAATATAATATTTTTGGGACATTTTACACAACACCATCTAGTCCCAAACTAAGCAGAGCTTGTACTATGGGTACTAGACAATGGATATAATACTTATATACTTTTTTTTTTTGTAAATACATACTTATAATACATAAGAAATACCCAGACAAACACAAATACTCATGTTTTATCCACACAAATTATTGTGTCCTGTTGGAATCGAACCCACGACCCCATGATCAGCAGAACCGCTAGACCACAGAGGTTGTCAAGCCGGATCTTCTTACTGTACTATACTAGTACATCATTGTAAATTGAATTAACCCCCTATGTGTGACATCTATCCTATGTACCATTTACTTATACGAGGAATTGTAAGTGCCACACTCAAACCCAAGAGGTTTAAGTGGCACTATATAAGATTTCTATTTGTGAATTTCTGTCTAATAAATAAAATATAAAAACGAAACATATATTAGATAACATTATTTTTAAGACGAAAAATTTGTGTCAGTTTTTTTTTTAATTTGCCTTTAACCATTATTACACCAGATGCTAAGCGACGTGATGTCAAAGTCAAAGTCAAAGTCAAAGTTCTTTATTGCTTCATGTGTACATAATTAGGTCTTACAGATAAGGAGATTCAACATGAAACCCCGTTGGGGCACAGCATCGAAGAGGTAAAATTAAATACAGTTATAGAAACTTAAGTTAAGTTATAGAAAGTAGAAGTAACTCGTATATTCGTGACTTTAAGACTCGCAGGTTGTACGTGTACATACTCTGGAAACACAACTATCGCCAAGGAGTTCCAGTTTAGTTACACGGTTATGAGGCTATGCTAAAGAAACACATATTAACGATTACTTTGTTTTATTAAGGACCCGCCGCGATAATTATCGTTGTAATTTGGCTAATTATCTCAAAATATATAATTTATATGCTGATATATAAATTAATAGCTTTTACCCGCGACTTCGTACGCCTAGACTTAGTAACACAATTGTTGTCGGATTGTATTCATGGGATAAGAAGTACTCAATGTTAGGGAAATTCCCGCTTTGAAGAGAAAAAGCCGAGAAAAGAAGTATTCAATGTGCCAGCGCCAATCACAAACTATTAGTGTACCAACATTTCATTCAAATCCTGTAAGTAGGTCTCCTACATTAAGTTCCCTGGGAATTCCCACATATTTTTGGGGTAAAATGTATCCTATTTTTTATTCCCGGTCACATACTATGTGTGTATGAAATTTCATTCAAATCACGTAAGTAGTTCTCCTATATCCGTTTTTCGGGATTTCCGGGATATTTCCACATTTTTCTGGGATAAAAAGTAGCCTATACTTTATACTCAATACTCATACTCAATATTTTTATTGCATTCCACCAGACTTTATTCCCGGTCACATACTATTAGGGTACCCAATTTCATGCAAATCGGTTCAGCCGTTTTTGCGTGATTGAGTAACAAATAAACAAACAAACAAACATCCAAACATTCACATTTATAATATTAGTATGATAGTATGATTATTTATATATCAGCATATAAATAACAATACTGTAAAGTTTCATCAAAATCAGTTCAGAGTTTTAGTGTGAAAGAGTAACAAACATACATCCATCCATCCTCACAAACTTTCATATTTAAAATATTAGTAGGACTAGGGACCGAGTTGGACGCCGGCTTGTGCGGGTGCAATGTACTAATAGCTTACATATATATACATGTAATATATGTATACCTATATATACATACTAGCTGACCCCGCAGACGTTGTTTTGCCATAAAAAAAATATTTAGGGGTATGAAAAATAGATGTTGGCCTATTCTCAGACCTTCCCGATAAGCACAAAAAATTTCATCAAAATCGGTCAAGCCGTTTCGGAGGAGTATGGCAACGAAAACTGTGACACGAGAATTTTATATATTAGAAGATAGTACACATATAATACTTTCGGAAGAAATTATCTAAATGCTAGTGAAATCGGATTTTAAGAGATCTCAGCATACAGAGGGACAGACAACGGGAAGTGTCTCTGTCTTATACTATTTATAGATAGATTAGTTGACTTCCTGATTTCTTCATTTTTTACTTACCTGCAAAAAACAACGCAAACTAACGCGAAATGCAAAAATGATTTTAGTTTGTTCGTTTGAATGATTTCAGACCTACGCTCTATTGAAGTGTGTGTATCACCGTAGAGTACGCTTGCTTCATTCAAGAGTTGTTGCGGTATACTAAGAGTACCTCCCCGAGATGTATCGAGTACGTGAGCGCAATTCGTGTGCGCGGATTTAGAGGGAGTCAGATACAAACATTTTGTATTTATCCCCCCATCCATTCATTCGGGAGTCGTAAGATTTTAGAACGAATGTGATTTTGAATGAACAATTGAACAGGTAATGTTTTGAATGAGAGTATGGATTTCTTTCTGCTCGTTGCCAATCTAGAGTTTGCGGTTACTGTGGATGTAAAATAAAAAAGTACAGGCTACGATATTGTGACTGGTATCCATATACTAATTATAATCCTGTATGTGAAAGTAGGATAGCCTTAATGTTGAACAATTAACCACTTTTGAAATAAAACTACTTCTTTTCTTTAATTCAGACGTTTCGGATACTTTACAGTGTTTATGGTCCAAAAGAAGCATGGGTCCCTATGAAGAAGCAGCAGCTGACCACCATAGACGCTGTGCGTAAAAGAACACATCGTTGATGTCAAACACCGCCGTTTCAAGAAGTCAGCAGTTTGTGAACATAGGTAGGTACATTTGACAAATCCTTGCGAATGAAACTGGATACCTACCCAGGATAATTCGTGAGGCTATGGAAATTAAAAAGCATCCAAATTTCAATATAGAAGATGACTGGGTCTTACGTCCTGCTGGAATCCTGTTTTAGATTCTATTAAATTAAAATCCAGGCCTACAACTGCAAGATCAAAGGATACTGTGAGCTTGTTTTGCGTGAATCGGATTGCCAATAATTAATAAAAATATAGGGTAGCTATCAGTAATTTAATCATCAAGACGCCCACCACCTCAGTCTACCATGGACGCAGTAAAAGGTCCGAAACGTCGGGATTAATATTATCAATATAACGCGATAAAATCCGTAATAAGTCGTTTTAGTTCAAGGTCTAATATTCGATTCAATAAATAAACCACTCTGTCAGCGGCTGTGTCCCAACAATACTTTTGTCTCTAATAAGAGTACCTATCAATTGGTACGTGGTCTGCCAGCACCTAGACGAATTGTTATAAGGTTTTCTCTGTTAATTAGTACCCTGGCGGACAGACGCAGACGATATCACTAGAAAGCTATAAAATGAAAGAAATAAAATTGATATAATATATTGAATTGGGTGGATTCAGGAGGCAGGTTAGGTTTAAGTAGATGTATACCTACATAAAAACCTTGATTTAGAGAAAGGACATTTTAAGAAAGAACATTTCGAGAAAACGACTATATGAGAAAGGACATTTGGAGAAAAGGACATTATACGCTGAGACGGCTTATACACACCTTAATTATTTATTTATTTTAGAAACTGATCTAAGCACGTAATACTTCACAAGAGTATTAGCAAAGCGTAGATGTAAGTAAAAATTTAATTCGATGTGTAGGTACTCCATTTCCTAAAGTAGGTAGTGCCATTAATATTGCATTAATTCATTTTGAGTAGCAAAGTAGCAATTGTAAACGAAGGGTAGTTAGTTAGTTAAATTTCACAGGTGAAAGCACAGTGTAAATTGTATCATTTCATCAAATGAAATGTATTAAAGCAATTTATTCCAAGCGTAACCTGATCTGAAAGAAATATGAAATGTAATCCAGTCCTACGTTTTCTACAAGACCATAGCTCACATGAGGATGGATTGCTTTCTCGTTGTTTATGAATAGAATAGCTTTTCACTCGATCTACTTTTACGATTCCAACCTAGAACAAACACTTGACGAATTACGTGTTTTTCATTTATTTCTCAATCAAGCGTATAAGGAGCCATGACCTTTCATGATTTATATATAGTTATATGAGTGGGGGTCTTTCTACCCCACGCTTGAAAACAGGTACAGACGTCAGCAGGTCAAGCTATCCAAAACTGTCAAATTTTCCGAATTGAATATGATCCTTATAATTTTGTATTAAAGTTGAAAATCAGTCAAAGAAATTTGACAGATTGTGGTACAACATTTTACTTCTTCCTCATAGAAAACAATTTATTGTGGCCGGACTTTTATCACTGTCAAAGTAAAACATAAATATAAATTTTATTATAAATTTATCTGTAAGGATAAGCTGCTCTTGCCGTTGTCTGTCTATAGATGTATGACCGATATAACCAAATTGAGACCTCTCCATGCATAGCACGCAGAGCATTATAAGATGTCGGTTCCATTTGTCTTATATATATATATATCTATGACAATAGTGTCAGTCAGAAGCCAAAAAAGTCTCTCAACCAGTTTCGTGGTCGAATATTGGTATTGCCCAGAAGATGTTTAGTGCCCAATTTTGTGTAAAGAAGTGATATTCAGTTGTGTTTGGTTACATTCGGAACTGATCCCACTAGAGTTGGGTAAAGATTTCGTTCGTTTGTCAAAATCCATTGACATTGACATGACAGCCTGGATACATTTTACGCCCGGCTCTAAAATTTTGATTGATAACACTACAATATGGTCAAGGAGGAATATAATAAGAAATCTACCTTCTATTGTTTAGATGTTTGTAGCCTTCGGATAAAGCCGAGGTCAAGGCGCTGTTCCTCTGAAGTAAGAAAGGAACCGTCATCATTATCCTCATGTCAGTTTCCTTACTGTGTCAGACGACTGACAGTTGATAAAAGGCCTACTTAGGTACTTCAACAGACTGAAACAGTTGGATAAAGGTCTTTGCCTAGTACACCGTAATCAGTTGTTTTTTAATATAACGCTCCTATTAGGTATGATACTCTTAGAAATAAAGACTCAAGTACTTTCTAAAAGATTGAATATGGTTGTAGGCCAAAGTAACAATTTACAGTCAGGAATGTTAGGATTACATTACCTGCAATAAATACACAACGATCGGACAAAAATTCAATGTTACTCTCACTACGACAAGCAGTAAAGTGGGGCGAGTGATTTTTTTTTTTTTTTTATGACGGACATAGTTTTTAGCTCGAGGGAGCTTTAAAAACTTAACCGGACTAGGTGGCGAGGCACCAAATGCCTCCAGCCAGGGGCAACTTATAAACTAAGCAACACAGCTAAGGGTGTCCCCTGCGGGACTCGGACCTCGGCTTAGGGCGTTGCTGGGGGGGCAGCTAGGGACGGCTGGATCTGGGTTTAAATTATTTAGGGGCGAATTTAAAGCTACTGGCTCGGCGCGGGCCGGCTCGAGCAAGTGACGGGGAGGATTACCGTTAAGGGGCCTTCGCGACGGGCCTCGCCGGCGAGGACGGTATATCGGGCGGCTGGGGCGAGTGACGCCCGCGCCTTCCTTTTATACAGTACGCGAGACACTGACATTATAAAATCGGCGGTAGTCTTATAAAAATCATCAATCTCCTAACAATCACTACATAGTATAAAACAAAGTCCTTTCCCGCTGTCTGTCTGTCCTTAAGTCTGCTGTCTTACGCAATTGATTTTAATGCCGTTTTTTTTAATCGATAGAGTGATTCAAGAGGATGGTATATGTATAATACAAGTATGTTATTAGTACATTGCATCCGTGCGTAGCAGGGGCGGGTCGCTAATACAATTATTTGAAAGATTCCTCACAGCTAAGTAACTATTATTTACAACCTTTTTATTGTATTGAGATCAAAGTAGATACAGTTACAATCTTAACCTTAGTCGAACCTCTTAATTAAGTATCTAAGCATTATAATATATGAAGTATTTAATTAAACACTGGAAACGTGGTAACAAAAGGGTAGGATAAATAACAGTAATTGATGATAGTAATTGGGCTTGCTACTAATTAATTTGTTGTTATATTATTAAGTTACGTCTTTGTATTGGCGTTCGATAAAATAAGATGGTCACGTCTTGTGATCGTCAAGTCGAGACAAGGTGGTTACTATGAAACTCGAACGTCGAAGCCTTGAATCGAAACTAAAAGACTTTCGCGTGTCGGACTGCTGGTCACGAGGTCATGTGTTCGATTCCTACAGAACACAAATATTTGTGTGGCTCGAAGTTTGGATTTGTGTCCAGTTAATGGCAATAGGCTCGCCTCCTATTACCTACATGGGACCTATAACATACCGGCGAACTGTGGGTGTACAATGAGTACACCTCTGCCTACCCCTTCGGGGAATACAGTGAATACGTGATAGTACGTTATGATGGTAAAAGATTTGGAATAAAAACCTTTAATGTGTTTTTTGTTGATCTTATCGGTTATGAAAAATTTTAGTTCCGCGGAATAGCGATGAAAGTTTTATATTAGACTTTTATAGTCGATAGTCTGGGTAAGTAGTAAGTTGAACGTAATGGATCTTGGCTTTTCTTTTAATGTTGCTTAGAAGTATTCTAAGGTGTAGTAGAGGTAACCTCTAGAAATTTCTAGAATCTAGAGGTAGGCATTTGTTTGCCTAAGATAACGAACTCTTTGTTGAAATAAAGTTATTAAATTATATAATTTCGTATTGGGACGTTTTCTAAAGTAAGGTAATCTTAGCTTCCTTATTTATTTATTTATTTAATACTTTATGCACAAATAAGTACAAAGGCGGACTTAATGCCTGAGATATTTTCTACCAGTCGACCACAGGGTGATGCAGAGATAGAAATTAGTAGGTGCACTAACACGTTTGTTTAAATAAAAAAAAAAAAAAAGTGATAGCATAAAATTATATTTAAATAAATATAAATTAACATAACTATATATAAATATACTACATACTTTATAAACTTAATACATAATATTACATACAATACATAACTTAATACATAATATATAGCATTTAAATACATATTTATGTTACATAAGTCCCTAGTAGAGTAACAAGCCCAGGCCAGATTCGAAACAAATAGGCTCGTGTCTAAGTATTAACTAAGCTGATCAACCGATCTGTAAGGTTAAGCTGCGCTAGACGCGGCTAGTCTGTGTTAGGTGATCATTCTTAACACATCGAGACCCCTCCGTACCTCGGAGAGCTCGTAAAACCATTGGTCCCGGTATGGTCCCGGTATGGTCCCGGTCAAAAAGCCTGTCTATCCTTAGGATATCGGTATTGCCCGGGATTGTGGAGGTCAGATGGCAGTTGCTTCGAGTAAAATACTGACATTCAGCCGCTTCTTTAGACTGGAAGCCGACACAAATATCATGTGGACCCACAATATTTACCTCGGGTGAAAAAAGGATCCACGACAACGGTAGTGGCGAAGACCACTTTAACTAATACACCAAACGCGCAGTAATTTAGATAATATTATTTTTAAGAGAGATATGGCATAGTGGGTGTAATTCCACTCAAATTGGAGATGCTCGACTGGAGAAGTACCTCCGTCTTGCAGAAAATCGAAGTGAAATAACACAGCTGTGACCTGTGTTGAATTCCTAACGGTGAGCAAGGATTTCCAATGCTCGGCGAGGAAACTTTGTGTTGGCAGTGGGGGGACTTTGCCCTCTATACTGTCAACCCAACTATTCCTCTTTCGTTTCACAGGGTCGGTAACAAGTGATATCCCTGGTTGCAAGCGTCTATATGTGGGCTGTATGCTTGTTTGCCATCTTACTGGTATAATAACAAAGATAATAATTAATATCATATCATATTATATTCATATCATCAACCCATACACTGTCCCACTGCTGGGCACGGGTCTCCTCTCATATTGAGAGGGATTAGGCTATAGTCCACCACGCTGGCCTAGTGCGGGTTGGCAGACTTCACAAACCGTCGAGAAAAATCTCTAAGGTATGCAGGTTTCCTCACGATGTTTTCCTTCACCGTTTAAGCGAGTGATAATTGATTATTAATACGCACATGAATTCGAAAAGTCAGAGGTGCGTGCCTTGGGTTCGAACTCGAGACCTTCGACTTGGCAGTCCAATGGTCATACCACTAGGCTATCACTGCATCCTTATAATAATTAATATATTGCCCTATTAATTATTATGCCCTATTAAATCTGAATATTAGAAAGCATCTAGATCTATCTGTTAGATGTATGCAAATGAACTTGTAAGCTGTATAATGTCGCCCGCACGTTTGGCGTACCGTCTACGTTTCGCCGGGTGTCGTGGGTTCGATTCCCACCTGGGACAAATCTTTGTATGATCCACAGATTACACAAAGATTTGTATTACAGATAATGTTCATTACAGATCATACAAAAGTTGTTAATTTGTATGATCTACATATTTTATTTGTATTTCTTTTTATTTTTGCTGTACTTTGTGACTGTTAATTATATGTTTATCAGGCCTCACAGGGGTTTCTTCCTTACTGCGGGAGTTGTCTTTTATTAAAACAAAAAAAAATAGTAAATAAGACAATAAAATTAAAGCTGCTAAATAAGATTTTTAAATCTTTGAGTGATTTGTGCTTTAGGACTTGTAGTTTGGAATTTTAGAAAATTTCGTTGAGAATTGTGTTAATTGTCTGAAGCTAAACGTTTATAGCATAATGCATAATAAAAACCCTGCTTGTACTTCCAGCAAAAGAAAATATATTAGCATATATTAATTTCTTCCGTTCACATATCTGAGTTGTGAACCAAATAAAACAATGAATATAATATACAGTGTTGCCAGATTAAAGATATTTGTTACGTTTTAATATCCATTTTGACATCTTGGATTAAGCTCTACATAATATATACTCGGATAAGGCTCTACAATGTGCGAACAATATCGTATGTGTTACAGTCACATAGTATCCGTGATATTATTATATCCCTAGTAAAAGCTTAGTAATATAATATTTTCCGGATGACAGTTGTACGAGAGTGTCTCAAAACTATCTCACTAGATAGATACGGCTAAATATGATACGTTTACAAACAAGTGACATTATTTGGGACATTTTACACAACACGATCTAGTGCCAAACTAAGCAGAGTTTGTAATATGGGTACTAGACAATGGATGTATATAATAATATATGATATTTGTATATAATAATTGTAATACATCAGAGATACCCAGCCAAACACAAACACTTATGTTAATCACATAAATATTTGTGTCCTGTGGGAATTGAACCCACGACCTTGTGATCACGTAAACTCTTAAATTATTATTCTATTCTATTAGCAATCCGATGCTCGAGCCACTAGACCACAGACGTCGTCACTTTCTTACTATCTCTAGGCATCATCAGTGAATTGATTAAATTGATATTAATGATTAGATTAAAATCGGATGTACAATCGGATGTATGTGTGTAGGTTGCCTGGTAGAAATCGCTGATCGCGATAAGGCCGCCTATTGTATGTTTTTCATCGTAAGTAACATATAAAAAAAACATTTAAAAATATAAAAAATAGAAACCCACCGGCATCGGGAGCAGGGTCCAAGCTACCGGTGGTCAGGGCCCCAGAGAGAGAAACCTCATTATTATATTATTATTATTACAATAAAAAAAAACGTTATTTTTGCCAAAAGAACAACCTTGTATATACAGTAGTACAATAGCCAGTTACTGGAATTTACGTAGGGTAGTTGCTTATCAACCAATCAAGGGATAGACATTGAAGTGTCACTAACATGGGCCATTGTGTAAACAAACCTTTCTCTTACATTAATATGATACGTGACGTCATTCGTTATCAATACAGATCTATTGTTTACATTCCCTTACCCGTTAGGGTTGGTGACACTAATTTACTTAAACCAAATTGTTCCCTTTGAGTTTGAATAATTATTGTCAATTGATGCAATCCTAATAGCGTTTCAAAATGCTAATACATATACGTTTTGAAGAGCAATTCGCTTTGTGATGATTAATTCAGAGCGTCTGTCTGTTAATTAACGAGCAGTATTTGGTTCTACACAATAATGAATAATACTGGTTTAGTTAGTGTTATAGCAGAATTCTGTAATAGATTACTCTCTGGTTAATTTATTTGATAAAATAATACAGTCTGCCAACCCGCACTAGGCTAGCGTGGTGGAATATAGCCTAATCCCTCTCGATTTGAGAGGAGACCCGTGCCCAGCAGTGGGAGATTATATGGGTTGATGATATTTTATTTGTATGTATTATTATTCTCTCTCTGTCTGACTGTCTCATTAGTCTAGTGGTCCTAAGCGTGACTGCTACGCTAGAGGTCCTAGGTTCGATCCCCAGGTCGAGCAAGTGTTATTAGGTTTTTCTATGAAATTCTCAGTAGCAGCTCGGAGTCTGGATTTGTGCCCGGTTAATGGCAATAGGCTCGCCCCCTATTACATGGGACCTAAAAAACATACCGGCGAAATGTGGGTGTACCTACATTACTACACCTCTGCATAACCCTTAGGGGAATACAGGCGTGATGGTATGATTATTAGTATGTACCTATTTATAATAAAATGTATATAAGTATTATATCTACTGTCTAGTATCCATATAAATAGTAAGTATAAGCCTTGCTTAATTTGGTACTACATAGAGCTGTGTAAAAAAATCCCATGTTACATCATAATAATTATTGCTTTCATAAGATTTTACTGGTGTGGTGGACTGTAGCTTAATCCCTTTCAATCTGTGAGGAGACCCGTGCCCAGCAGTGGGCCAGTTTATAGGTTGATGATGACAATAATTTAAGGCTGTTTAGTCGACTATTCTACAACTGGAGTAGCCGATTTGGCATTTTAGTGTGACAATTGCAAATCGAATCGCAAATCGGTTCATCCTTACGTTGAATATTATGACACAATCGAATAAAAACCATTAAGCAATATAAAAAAGCACAAACGTTGTTGACGGTAACAAGTGGTTTGTTTAGGAAGCCATCGAGGCTCATTCATATACAATTGATCGTATAAAGTGGATGATCCCGCGGGAGCACTTACACTTCTGTTTTCCCCTACATATTATTGACATGCACTTGTGCGATACATATCCTCTTTACGGAAGCATTCAGATAATAGCGACGTGTTTATGTTACTTGAGTATTGTTTCTCATTTATGTCACAATAAAAACTCTTTTTTGCTCAAATAGAAGTTATTTTTTTTCGCAATAGTAATACTAAAGTACAGTTATATAACTGTACTTGTATTTATATATGTATGAAGCAGTAAATAGTTGCTGTTTATATAAAGAAATTATAGAGGATACTTTACGATAATTGTAAGGGTAAGTTTAGTAATTTGTTAGGCTCCAAATACACTTCTCTGCAAAACTAAACTAAAAATAATGCAAAATTAAACTAAAACTCCGAGCTGCAACTGGGAATTTCATAGAAAAACCCAATAACATTGCTTGACCTGGTAATCGAACCCAGGAGTTAAGGACTATCGAGGCAGTCCCTTATTTCGCCTAACTAAGCAGTAGGTACCAACATTATATTTGCTTTATTATTTTTTTTGTATTTGAAAAAAGAAAGCGTGGCTCTAGTAAAAAATCCTTCATCACAAATGAAACGACCGCTCATCAGTGCCTGTGCTTTGAGCAATTATCGCTTCCAAATTACTCATATTCAACGTCTGTGTTTAGTGGTTCGAGTGTCGGAATGCTGATCATGAGGTCGTGGGTTCAATTCCCACAGCACACGAACATAAGTGGTTGTGTTTGTCTAGGTGTTTCTGTATTATAAGTATTTATTTACAAAAAAATATATATTACATCCATAATTATTGTCTAGTAGACATACCCTACCCATAGTAGAAGCTTTGCTTAGTTTGGGACTACAGGATGTTATGTTAAAATGTGCCAAGATATTTATTTATTTAAAGTGAAGCTCTGCTGCCGAGTTTGTCAGGGAGTTTGTATGAGTTTGTAAGTACCACCGCCGTGTCTGTGCTGATAATTTTTTTTTAAGTTTGAAAATTATCCATGTAGCCAGGGAAATTACTTGGTAAGTGAAACATATCAACTGAGTCTAGTCAAGATCGCAACGCGTGAGTTACACCTATCCACTACCGTTACTGGCGGCTATGAGCATGAGTCACTGCACTCACTCACTCTATTGAATTATAGATAGAGATAATAATAATAATAATAATTTATTTATTGGAACAATAACAAAAGTATACATTAATGACAAGTGCACGATAACAGCTACATTAGTTCAGAGACTGTGTCGTAGCCACTAACGCCCACCTCCAGATACGGCGGCGCAGCGTTCCAGCAAAAGTAAGGTTATCACCTCAGACAGGTAATAAACTCTATTACAATTTAAAAATTAAAAAACATAAATATCTATTTCTAAGAACAATTAGCAAAAATAAGGTATTAAAGGTTAGTTTATCAAATAATATAAGTATATATTGCGTGTGTGGTGTGGTGTGTCTGCATGTGTGTGGGTGTGTGTGTGTGTGTGTGTGTATGTGTGTGTGTGTGTGTGTGTGTGTGTGGAGTGAGTGTGCATACTGTATAAGAAAAAAACTGGAAGGAATTTCAATATTGTGTTATGTTACATACTTAGTACATTCTCTAATTCATTGTAAGTAAGAGAGTGTAGCCAAATATTAGTGCGAATTTTACACTCTCTTGTAGTAAGTGGGTAAATATTGAGTATTTTATTAATTTTGTTGTATAGAACAGACCCGAAATAATAATACTGCCGCCTCGCTGTTTCAATTGTAACGCATTCTGTCTTACACACTATGTCATGCCTACGCTTCTGTGCTTTATAGTTAGGCTCAAATATCAGCTCACGGTGCTTACGCAAGATAGTACTCAAAATAAAAGAATGTCTGACCGTAGGTAGCTTGCATACATCGTACAGGTCCTTTGTTGGAAAATATATAGGCTTATTGAGCATAACCTTTAGTACAGCTCTTTGGGCTCTTTCTAACCTTAAAAATACACACTTGCCAGCATTGCCCCATGCAGCTTGACAGTATGTTAGAATTGAAGAAGCTAGGGCGGAGTATACCATTTTAAGCGTAGGAAGATCGGCAGATGACCTAAGATTTTTAAACACAAATATTAATTTTCTGACTCTCGATATAAGAGCATTTATATGGTCATGCCATGATAGTGTACTGTTGATTAAGACGCCTAAATACTTAATTGTATTTACTCTAGCAACGGTTGCACAAGGACAATTTTTGGTTGTAGCGTTGCCACAAGCGTGTGCAGTTACATCGATGTTTACAGGGGGCTGGGACGATAGTTTAGGTGCAAAAGTTACAATATTGGTTTTTTGGAGGTTAATAGTGAGCAAATTATTTACAAGCCAATCCATGGCAATTTTTAATGCTAAATCTGCATTTAAATAAGTTTGCGACCAATTCGTGCCATGAACAATAATAGTAGTATCGTCAGCATATGTGATGATTTTAGAATAGGGCAGGGACAGTTTACAGAATTCATTTATATATATATTAAACAAGGTAGGCCCGAGGACACTACCCTGCGGGACACCGTAATCGAGTGTTTCTTCTTTACTAATATAATTATCAATTTTCACAATTTGGGAACGATCACTCAAATAGCTCTTAAAAATATCAAAGGGTAATCCTCTTATGCCAATACGTTCCAGTTTACCAAGCAGGAGAGGGATTGAGACAGTGTCAAAGGCTTTAGAGAGGTCTAGGAAGATAGCTAAGGTCTTTAATTTGTTCTTGAGATTTTGCGCTATAGTGCTAGTTAATTCAATTACAGCGTCTTCAGTATTTTTTCCAGATCTGAAACCAAATTGGTTATCAGCTATAATTTTATATGCACTTAAATACTTTAACAGTCTATTATTTAATATTTTTTCAAGAATTTTAGACAGTGTCGATAAAACGGATATTGGCCTGTAGTTATTGACACTGCCTCTATCCCCGCTCTTGTATATCGGGTAAACTAAGGCCTTTTTAAAGGCTTTTGGAAAAGTACCCGAGGAGAGACATAGACTAAAAACATGGTAAATAACAGGCACGAGGACATGCCTAGCAGCTCTTATTAATGTAGAAGATATACCATCCCAGCCCACTGCACAATTCACTTTAAGGCCCAGAATTATTTGCTCAATTTCCTCGCAATCAGTGCTGAACATGACCATCGAATTTGGACCAGGAAAACCATCATGAGGAGACACAGTAGAGTTAACTTTCCTCGGATCTATTTTTGACGCTAAAGTTCTCCCTATACTCGCAAAAAACTTATTCACAGTATCAACTGATAGGGTTGGATCTGGACGTAGTGAAAGAAGTTCGTTTGTGGAGGATTTACATTTTTGGAGGTTAGAAATATCTCTAATTAAGTTCCAGGTTGCCTTGGGATTATTCCGATATTTATAGAATTCGTTGCGTTCATATTGTCGTTTAATATTTTTTAGAATTTTATTACAAAAGCCTTTGTATCGCGTAAAAGTAACTTTAATAAGACTGTTGTTAGGGTCCTTTTTGGTTTTCTTATAAAGTCTGTCTCTATTTCGAATACACCTTAGGAGCCCTGGAGTGATCCATGGCTTAATAATTCTATGTTTGCTAGAAATTACTGAGATTCGAGAGTTGGTTTCAACAACAGAATGTATAATATTGACCATATCAGTAGCAGCTTTATCAGCATCATAACATTTGAAAATTGTCGAATAGTTGGTATTTTCTAGAGCAATAATACAAGCTGGCATATCCACTCGAGACATTTTTGAGGTAACTCTCGTATTATTGAAGCTAATATTACAATAAATAAGTAATGGAGCATGGTCAGTTATAAATGTGTCTAGCACTAGGGTTATGGCAGGCTTACTTGATTTAATAATGGCATGGTCAATACAATTATTGTTACGTGTAGGGAAGCAGTGGGCTGGTAACATTCCATGTGATACAACAGTATTTAAGTACAAGTCAGAGTTTATGTCGTTATTATTTGATGTGATGTTAATGTTGATATCCCCCACTAATACAATAGTTTTAAATGTACTAAGCAATTGTAAATTTATATCTAGGCTATTATTAAAGTTATGGATGTTTCTGTATGATGGCGACCGATATATAGCCATGAGAGCCACCTCAGAGCCAAATTTAAAAATTAGACAATTAGCATCAGCAAAACAGGGCGACACCATTGTAAACCGAATACCATGCTTAATATAAGCAACCACTCCATCGTTTTGGTTATTGAAGTCAGACTTGAAAACCTCATACCCATCCATACTAGGAATACACGGGCATTTGCTGAGCCAACACTCAGACAATACAATGACATCAAAATTTACTCTTGTTCTCTGCAATAGTATTAAAAGATTATTATAATTTATGGTATTCCCAATACTCCTGATGTTGAGATGAAAAATTTTAAGAGAACTAGTTACATTACTTAAATGGGATACACTTTGTTCCGGTGAGCAAAGATGTGATGTTGATACTGAAATATTGTCTAACTCTTCAGAGATTATCGGATCGATAGCCATTGAGAGATTTAAAGGTTAACGCTGGACTATTATTTGCTTCAAAGCAGCTCGTATATATAATGCATGCATAGCTAGTATCATACAATACCTGATACAAGATGGCACATAGGATTATACAATAAGAACCCATAAACTGACACATGAAACCTAAGTAATAGCACTTTAGGTTTATTGTTATAATTCTTCCATAGCAAGCAAGATGATAAGTGTGTGTGTGTGCAATTGTAGTAAAACATAAATAAATTTTAATATTAAGTGTGTGTTTTGTGTATGAGATTGAGCTTAAAATTATTGAAGGTTCAAGAGTTGATACCAGAATAACATAGGAGTAAAAACTTAGACTTATTCTAGGACTTACAATTTCAATCCAAAACAAGGCAAAGCAAAACAAAATGAAGGCACGGCAAGCATAAGTAAGAAAACTGCTTGCAGATGCTAGTCATTTTGGCACAATTAGTTTAGAGATATCACATTCTTCCTTAATTAATATATGGGCAACTCCTTCCTTCTGACGCAAAAATATTTTACCATTTTTAACCCAGCAATAGCGGTATTCGTTACTTTTCGCAAAATCTCGAGCTAGATAAAATAATCTTTTCAATTTCGGAGACAAATTTTCAGATATAAATATTGGTTTCAAGGGACCACTCATTTTCAGAATTTCTGTATTTAACTGGTTGTTTTCTTTATTATATTTTTTGTACATGTAGATAAATTTTTCTTTCAGTATATTAGTTGTGAATTCCACAATAATTGTCCTGTTATTTGAGTCTTTGGCTCCTGTGCGAAAAACATCCTTAATTTCATGTGCCTGTATGGGTACATTCATTACAACTCCAGTTTTGATGACAGTACTCAACAAGCTATCCTTCGATTCACGACTATTTACAGGTACGTTTCTTAGTTCTACACAGGTAGATCTTGTTCCCCGTTCCAGTTTATCTAATCTGTCTTCGAGGGTTTGGATGTACGCGAGGTTATTCTTATGCTCAATTTCAAGGTCTTTTATTTGGGTTCTCAAAGTCTCATAACTCTGAGATAGAAAGGCAACAGACGACTGAATATCGGAGTTTTGATTCTTAATTTCTTCTACAGATTGGTATATTTTCTCGATTTTCTTGTCTTGCTCCTCCTTGAATTCCAGGAACATGGATTTCAACTCAGTAATGATTGCGAGTAAATTTGGTTCCTGGTCAACTCTAGTCTCGGAGCATTTACGCTTGTTACGCTGAGTAATGTTTAATATATCGCAAGGACCCCTTAGCTTTTGGTCAATAGCAGGCTCAGATGTACTGTGGTGCAGTCCCGTTACAAGTACTGCAGGCGTCAATAGCGGCGTTGATGGCGGGGAGCGATTTATCGGCATAATGAAGTAAGTCAGCGGTATATAGATTTAGTTTAAGATACGTACACCGTCTAGGGTCACGCACTGCTTACCCCTTTGTTGATAATGTCTTGACGATATAAGTATTAAACTGCGCTGGTACCAGGATATCAGCAACTTAGTAAGATTGCATAAAGTTATTGCAAGGGGTCAACAATAATTGTCACGTATCGACAATTGCCTACAAAAGTTCTGTCCGTCCACTATAACAAGATCCCCAAGGTAGGCCAGTGAGTATTAGTGTCGTCTTTTTTCCTCTAATGAGATGATTAATGGATGCGGGAAGTCAACACATGTTGGTCGACGTTCCTTCAATATCTCGTTACACACGTCAATTGAGAAAGGAACACACTTACTGGTTATTAGTGTGCGCTGGCGCAGAGAAGCAGTAATTATATACTTCTTTCCTTCACTGCACTCCTGGTAATTTTAGTATTTAAATTAACTGTTTAAATATTTTTTTGACAAAAAGCGCGGAGGTCTGATACACACGTCTGATCGCCTCAGAGATCCGGAGGGAAGGGGAAGATGAATCATTATCAACCGATTTAAAAAAGAGGTTTGATTTCAGTTCGACGAGATTTCTTTATTTATTTATTTTATTAACAATAGATACCTACACGTATATATCAAAACATTATCCCAACAATATTGCAACACTGACGATCGATGCTATCGCCTAATGAAATGCAAACGCACAGAGGCTTCCTTATTGGCTCTCATTAATCTTTGGTGGCTTCACTTTTTCAACGGCTCCTACAATTTGTCCGGGCATTTGTCATGATTCTCCAGTTTTTCCTTGTTTGCGAGTCTCTGTATTATTTAGGCAATGACGTGAGAAACTGGGATGCGTATTAATAATATGTCACAGAGCATGTTTGTAAAGAGAAAATATAAGGCATGTATATGAGGACTCCATGCTCATTATAATAACATACCACATGTAGGCAACCTACATATGGTATGGTATTATAATGATAGGTTAAACCTGTCTCTTTTAATAATAGTCTATATATTAATACGCGAAGGCAAAACTTTGTACCCTTTTTTAAGGATATATTGCGCTCACAGAGATGTGCGAGATTCACCATAGTTAAAGTTTATATTAAGAAGTAGTGCAGAAAGAAAAATGTATATAGGTATGTGTTATAAGTATGTGTTACATAAAATAAACATTAATTGTTTACGTTCACGCTGTTAATGTCCAACACATAAATGTGAATATGTCAATTACTTTTTGAAAAAAATACCCTTTACGCCATACCATAACAGACCACTTTATAGTTTATTTTATTAAGGAAACAAACTGTTCTGTTTTAAACTGAAATCATATTTTTTTATTTTTTAGCAAGGGAATTGCATCATTAGTGTATAATGTTCGTAAGCGCGATTGCTACATTAGAGATCCTGAATTCGATTATAACTAGAGCAAAATATTATTGAGATTTTCTATGAATTTTTTATTACGTGAAGGTTGATAATGTTAACGAGGAACTGCATTTGTTTGTTTGCAGCATGCTTCGTAGTACATAAACTGCGGTCCCGTTTTGAAATTGTTGAATTTGATTGGTCGCCACTCCAGTCAACGCCAGGTGATTTTAAAAGCTGCAGTGCATGAAGCATCGCATGGACAGCCCTAGTATACAAAACACAACCTTCGTTGTTCAATCGAGCTTTCGAAACCTTTGTTGTTGTCGTCGGTACGATTCCCACTCGAGACAAAACTTTGTGTATTTCAAAGATTATGTTTCGAGGGTATGCTTTGAGTCCGTTAATTATTACGTAATTGTAAAGTCCTCCGCGTCACAGGCATCGATCACTAATGCGGGAGCTGTCTTTAAAAAAAATAGTTTAATCGCGAAAAATTCAGCGTATTGGTTCGTTAAGTGATAGTCTGAACAATTGGACGCTGTAAAGGGTCCGAAACGTCGGGATTAATAATATCAACATACGCGATAAAATCCGTAAAAAGTAGTTTTATTTCAGTACCTATTCTGTTTTTAAACGCAAAATTGACACATCCTAAAAACGTATAGATTTTATACGTTTTTAGGATTCATTCAAAATTAGGTATTGACAAATAATACACATACCATAACGCTTGTGAAGAATATACCGGCGAACTGTGGGTGTACCAATGTACATCAAGATACCACAATCTGTCAAATTTCTTTGATTAATTTTCAACTTTAATACAAAACAGTAAGGTTCATATTCAATTGGGAAAATGTGACAGTTTTGGATAGCTTGACCTGCTGGCGTCTGTACACTCACAGTTCGCCGGTATGTTTAGGTCCCCTGTATCAGGGAACTAGCCTATTGCAATTGACCGGGCGCAAAATCAAAACTCCAAACTCCTACTGAGAATTTCATATACAAATCCAATAACGCAGCTCCCACCTGGAAATTTAACCCAGAACCTTTACCGTTGCGTTAAATTCGCAAAAAACTAAATTAAATTATTTATTTAACTTAGTTTTTGGCGGTATAACTACATAGTTTACTATTTAGCTTTGAATATCCGTTCAGTGACCATATTAAGCGTGAAATATGGTTTCATTAGCAAGTGAGCCGTGAGAAGGGATGCTCTGCTGTCTCATTCACAGAAAGGTATTTAATTACAAACTAGTTTCTACGTCGCCAAGGATAAACCCGACATAAACAAAAAAACAAAATTAATGTTTACATTTGAAAAATTCAAAAGCGATGTATTGATTGAAATTTTATGATTTCGCACATTTTGTTTTTATTTTCACTCCCAAGTTGCCTGAATCGCTTTATACGTCCATCATTTCACCGATATAATTGAATTAAAGAGGAGGTGCTTGAGTATTAACTTCGATGCCAAAACATAATGTGTGCACTGGCTGACATATTATAGCAATGAATTAGTAAATCTAAGCAAAATGAAAATGTTTTATACAAATTTACCGTTACATAAACTAAGAGACAGAAATGTCTTGCTGGGGAGTTTGTTTCGCCGCTTCTTTGTCCCACCTAAAACACTAGGAGGCGGTGAGTGGCGGGCGTAGTCTTAAATATAACAAGGACGTTCAAAAAGTAAACGACTGCCATCAAACCGCCGCAACCCAATTTCTAGGTTACACCGATATCCTGAGGATAGACTGGTTGTCAGTCTTTTTAAGCTTCTCACTACCACTACACAAATTGTTATAGGTAATCGTATGACAACCGGGACCGATGGCTTTTACGTGTTCTCCGGGGCACAGAGGGGCTCGGTGTATTAAGAATGGTCATCGATCCACATACAGACCGCGGCTAGAGCAGCTTAACCTTGCAGATCGGTTGATCAGCTTAGTTATTGCTTAACCATGAGCCCTTTTTTTAATCAAAAGTGGCTGTTTGAGCTCGGTGGCCTAGTTACTTCTTCATAAAACAAGCGTATATAATCTAGATACAACGCCAGATTGCATTGTATACGCGCACGAGTAATTAAACATCAATCAAGTGCTGCGGTTCGAGTTAACATGCGCAGTACAAATGTGATGCTACTGGGATTGCCATGTCTTCTTGTAATGTCTGGAGCACGGTCCCCAGGGAGGCTCCGGAGAGATCAGGTAGTGTTTAGATGTGCCAAGATAACAAACAATCCTTTGCAAGAAGTTTGTTTTGTAAGTGGGTACTACCGTATACCGGTACATGAGAGTATGCGGGTATACGGTCTTATTTTTGAAGTAATTATAGATAGCAGGAACAAGTGATAGCTATGACCATTGGACTGCCAAGTCGAAGATCTCGACCTCCTCTCAACCTCTGACTTTTAGAAATCATGGTATATTTATAATTACAATGCGTTTCAAATAAGAATAGGAACGTCAATGACCTCGAATGACCGCGATCTGTCAAAAAAGTATACCTTGCAAAGAAAATTAATTTTCTTGTTTTGAATATTTTTTTTCTATATTTTTAAGCAGTAGTACCAAATCATAAACTCGTCGAGTTCATAAAATGGCATAAACCACCAAAAACTATATTATAGACCATATTTTAAACTCCCTTTGAAGTTTTGAAGGCTTTGAGGTTTTGAAGCTGCCACCCTACAATTGTAATTTAAATCCAATTGAATATATCTGGCACTTGGTTAGCATAGGGTGGATGATAATAATGTTCAACAATTAGAAAGCTAAATTGAATCGATTGATCGGAATCTAACACTGGAAACTATTGATTAAATTACCAATGACAATTTCCAAAAAGAAATTAACCACTTAAATGAATCGAAAATAAATACCCAAAAAAAGGGAAATATTTCAAGACGACGACAACTTTAGTTTTATTATAAATACAGGTAATAAAATATCAAATTTTCTTCTAAATAACAGTCGGTAGAATATTTTAAATACTAAAATATTATTTCAAAAATATCTGTTTTGCTCACCCTACGTAGCTGGTTTGAATTGACAGCTATGACGTCACAAGATGGCTTGAGGGAGGTCAGTCCTATTCTTATTTGAAACGCATAGTATTCATTTTATTATCGCATGCTTATTTATACGGTGAAGGAAAACATCGTGAAGAAACCTGTATGTGTTAGAGAATTTTTCGACGGCGTGTGACGTCCGCCAACCCGCACTGGGCCAGCGTGGTGGACCCCTCTTATTCTGATAGAATATTACAACAGCTGTACACTAAAATATGGGACCGGTAGAATTTTAGAAGTCATTGGGTGCTATACTCAGTACTCAATATTAGGACATGATATCTAAGAGCAATTATGAGGTTCTAAACAGAGAAGATTTTAGTAGAAGTGTATTGCAATCATACTAATGTATCTTTCTTTTTTTTTATTTGTTGTACCGACCAAGACCGTTTTTTTTTTACCTGACTGCGGAGGGAGTCAATCGTATGTATGTATGTTTCATTCTTTGGAATGCTCTAAAGCCTAAAAGGTGTAATTAGATTCTAAGACGGAATCTATTGACATTATATTATTTCAATAAAGCATCCGCGAAAAATACATTACGTGTACATTGTGTATGTATATCAAAAGAAAAACATACTTCAATAAAAATTTAAAATATGAATGAAATCAATTATTAAATGAAACAAAAAACCCGACTGCGTAAAAAGTACTCACTAAAAAGCGAAAAACAAGCTCAGTAAAAACTAAAACCAGAATGTTAGTAAATGTATTGCAGCCGGGGACAGGCTATTTTAAATTACAAACAAATTTATTTTGTTTATTTACTGTTTGAGTTTCTTTGTTTCATTCAATAATTTATTTCTAAAGAGAGTTTACAAGCCCAGTCTCAAACAGATCAGATTTGGAGTAACGAGGTATATTATAAGCCATTCAATATTGGTCCATACATAGATGTAGTATATTACTGACGTTAACTACATCTATGGTTCCGTGCTGGAATCGAATCCATAAACAATAGCAAATACGCTAATTGCTTGGCTGCTAAGGCAATCGAGTCGCTACTGTGTACAAACTCTATGTTTCAATTCGGATTTTAAATAAAATTTAGGCGCGGTCGAAAGGGGGAAGGGGTCATATTAATACAAGGCCACATTAATAGTAAAATAGGTCGAGAAAATTAGGGTCAAGAAACTGTACACGTCAAATTGACTTTGACATGTAGGTAAAATTATGGTGAGGTTATGACCCCTACGATCCGCGCTTAGTTGGATACAAATAAGAACAGGCAAATAATGTGTAAAATGTTGGTAAATAACAACGTCAACTTTCAAATGTTGAAGCTTGACGCTGGCTGAAGTGCTGGTTATTGTTTCAGAAGGGTAGGTACCTACAAACCTGAACATATTATTCCCAGCATCAAAAGACATATTTAATCGAGTGCCTACTTTACATGCCGGGCTAAGGGCGTCGTTGTAAGGGAAACAAATTGAATAATTATTCACGGCATTGTCCGCCCTGCGTCGATAATCGCATGCTGACCCGACGCTTTTGTGGGCACTTGTGCAAAATAACCCGGAAAACGAAACCAGACGGGCGATATATTGGTAATCACTGCTGTTGAACTGAACCAGTGATTTACGTAATTTTATGAGTACCTATGTGCTGTAGTAGTAATATAGATACTATAGTTATGTAGGTATGTTTAAGTAACATGAGCGGGAACACGTGTATCCCGTATATGGACTGTAATGGGATAATAAGATCGTTGTTTAATAAAACACCCTGTAAGGTGATCCTTTTATAAACATTAAATATTATTAGTCAGTAATTCATATTTATGGTATGTCCATAGTAATGGTATGTTGTGTAGGTAGGTACCTACCCAAGGGTAGGTACCTACCTACCCAACATACCTTGGGTATACCTATACCTTGGGTATAGGTATACCCAAGGGCGCAGGCAGACCTGCGGCCTCCATGAGCTGTAGCCTGCTGGTGGTTGAATTGGAGGGACTCTGCCGCCTGACCAGACAATGGCCCCAGTAGGCGGCACGCTTGTAACGAAGCGTGCCTTAAAAATAGTATACGAGGAAAGCCCTCGCTTATCGACGGGGTTCAGTAATTATTGCTGGACCACTACTTGTCAATGGTCGAGAGGAATTTCGCGGATCCCATGACCATGACAAGGCAAGTGCGGTTTTTAGTCGGTACGAGTCTGACATACCCTGCTACCTCCCCGGGTGGCGGAGGATCCATGAGGATTTTCCGTACAAAAAAAAAAGGTACCTATACCTAATATGTAAGCACTATTATAAGGAAACATTTATAATAATAAAGTTCAGTTAATATTGGCATCTCTTAAGTTCACTTTCTCACCGACCTCCCACATCGCAGTGCTCATATATACCTAATTTTATCAATAAAATATGCGAAATAGTTTGAGTGCTTGTTATTTTTTTTCAATAATAACATATAGTTTTTTCTTATTTCTTATAAAAATGTAGGTACAATTAATTGTACGGTCTACAAAAGAGTTAGGTTTAGTATAGGCGGCTAATTAAATATCTGTGTTTTGATAAATATTGTGAAATATTAATACTATTATATCCCACAATATGTGTCACAACGTAGGTTTTGTAAGCTGCTACATACAAAACCTTTTGGCGCATAACTACTTATATTATCAATTTAAGCACGTATCCCATTTTCTTGGACATCCTGTATTTCACAAACAATTAAAGGGAAGAATACACATTATTTCAATTGTTTTGCTAGAAACCAAAACTTTTTAATGCGCACGACGAGCAGGCAATTCTTATATTTTTATATAACGACATACTCCAGTGAATGTATTCGTACTACCTCCGGTACCTTCTTACCTAAGTTTTTACATTTAAGACTGTATGTTTTATGTATGAGAGTAAGGAAAGTTACCAATTTCCTTCGACTTTCGTATGCCCCTTTTTGTACGAACGATTTGGATTAAATCTTAGGTAATGTTGTAAAAATAATGTGATCCACTTCCGAATGTTTTGGCAGAATATTTTTTTTGCTTTTTTATTTCGTTTTGTAGGTCTTTTGTGTGCTTGAAGCAATCAATTAGCTCTCTCGATAAGTATGTCAGCCCCGTTAATGCCTAACCCCTCTGACATACCCAGGTATTTGTAGGTATCAGTTGAGGAGAGAGATGAGTTTATAGAATCTGAGAGTTGTAGTCCCTCAGATTCCACAATCCCGCCCCGCCTTACATGCATGACTGCACATTTATCTACACCAAATTCCATCCTGATGGAATTACTAAAAGTTTCAGTTGCCTTTATTAACTCCATCAGTTGCAATTTGGTGGAGGCAAACAGTTTTAAATCATCCATATAAAGCAGGTGGGATATTACCTGACCCCCTAACTGGATCTAGTTTTTTGCAATTCTAAGATAACTTCATGAAAACCCTTTAAAAGGATTTTAATGAAGGACCAGCAATTATTATAACCTATTTTTAGTTATAAAGCCTTTAAATTTCAAGAAGATTTTAGTTTCTGAGATTCTTGTGAAGTGTTATTTTGTATTTTATAGGGTAAATAATGTGTATTTAAAAGCTATAAAGATTATAGTTGTGATTTAGAATTACATGAAAATGTTCTTACGTTCAAGACATAGAGATATATTGTTAAATAATACCTAACCATATCTGTATTTTGCCTTTGATTTACAAATAAAAAATATGTATTTCTACTCTCATTGCAGTTACTTTTTACTACAAAATTAAATTTGTATTCCATCAAAAACAAACATTTCAAAATGTGTAAAATCTGAAGCTTTGAAAACTGTTTTTGACGTATAAACCGATGGTTTGCAGCACGCCACTTAAAAGCCCCTTAAATTTTGGTCACTGACGTGAATGTAATAGCCAGCCATAAGTGCGTTTGGAACATAAAAATCAAATCAATTAAACAGACATCAGAAACAGTACCTATCAACAATACCCGGATATATTGATTTCTGATACTTACGCGAATATTAGACATTGAAATAAAACTACTATTACAGATTTTATTACTTTATTTTGATAACCTACGATACTAGTCTACCCGTGACCATGGACGCTCTAAAGGGTCCGAAACGTCGGGATTAATAATATCAATATAACGCGATAAAATCCGTAAAAAGTAGTTTTATTTCAATGTATAATATTCGTGTAAATGTCAGAAATTATAATTATATAATTAGTAATATTAATATTAAAAAAACATATTAATTGGAGAGGCACTTAAATACAAATAGGATTCTTTTTCAATTTTATAGGTCATTTGGTAAGAAGTCGCAGCGTCTTAACAGGTGTTGCACAGGAGGGGTCTATTAAGAGTGTAACCGGAGTTTTAGTGAGTAAGAAACCCACACTTCCCTGTCAAATCCCCGTAGTAGACCGGTGGCTTTTTGAATGTTTCCCCTCCGTAAACAAAAAAAAGGTTGCAGGAATAGTGGTGATTTGTTACGATATCTAAAATAAATATACGAGATACTCAACAAATTATCTGTCTAACCAAACAGAAAGCTGTACGTAACAGGATTAAATGTGTTCGAAATATGGAAAATTGCATGCTAATTCAACTGCCACGCGCATGCACCGCATTCGACGTCCCATTTCATTAAACTAATCGCATTCGAGTATCTTTTGGCTTCGGGAAAAGGGGGGTAAGAGATAACTTTAAAGGTTATCCAAGGAACCATGACGTCAGACGCTCTCCGGATGGAAAGTATGATTGAATCGCTTTAAGCACTCGAGATTTTAAAATGACTAAAGTTTTCGCTGCATTCACAAACAGTTGAAGAATTGTTTTAGATGCAGACACCTAGAGTATTCTGTTACCGCTATCTATTAAAATTGATTACTTTTGTTCCAGTCTTTTACCAGGAAATCTTTTAACCAGATCGTTTTTATGTTGAAATATTTTCCACGATAATCATACTTTATATGTATATAATTAATTGAGAGAGAGAGAGAGACAAAAGTGCTATTTGCTTCCTCATCCATTATTTATGTATCTTTGCAAATTCAGACTGTATCCTCAACAGGAACCTGCAAAGTCCGTATTAATAGAAAAACGATACATTTGTACAAACAAAAATTAAATATTTTAATTAACGTGGAATTAATTAAATATTTTTCTTTCTTTCTTTTAATTGCCTCATTAGTCTAGTGGTCGAAAGCGCGATTGCTATGCTCGATCGGGGAAAGTATTAATGGAGTTCTCAGTAGCAGGTCGGAGTTTAGATTTGTGAGGCTTGTCTTATTACATGGGACCTAAACATACCAACATGCGAACTGTGGATTTACATTGGTACCTCCTGACTTAACCCTTCGAGGAATAGAGGCATGACGGTATGTTATGTTATGTCTATATTGCAGATTTTATTAAAACACTTAAATTTATGGAGGTACTCAATTCGAACATTTAATAAAGTATACCTTAATTATCAGCCAAGATCTTCCAAATACCCGATTGTCAGATGTCAAGGCTTTATATCCGTTGGAGATACAGTCTTCGTTTGTCATAAAAGTTCTTACAATTTTCCTTATACCCGATGATCAGCTCTCACTAAACGAAGTGTCAATCAATTTCTGTAATGGGATATGCCACCACATACCTATCTACGTACATATCTTTACTGTCAACACTGCGGATAATTTATTATCTTGTATCATATCGTAACACCCATCATTAATTATTATAATATGACGACACAAGAAAAGCAGAGATTATTCGACGAACGTTTCGAGTTCGAATCCATGCACCTTTGCCTTTTCGAAATTATGTGGGTGCGTGTTAATAATTAATGATCACTCGCTTAAACGGTGAAAGAAAACATCGTGAGGAAACCTGCATGACAGAGATTCTCGACAGCGTGTGAAGTCTGTTAACCCACAATAGGCCAGCGTGGTGTATTATAGCCTAATCCCTTTCACTCTGTGAGAGGAGATCCGTGTCCAGCAGTGGGACAGTAATAATATAATGGTATGTTATGCTTTTCTTAATCTATGTACTCAATACTCAATGTATGAGAAAAAAAATATTGAACTGAGTACCATACGCAGTTTTGTTAATTTATGTGCTTAAAAGTAAAGATTAATGTTTTCAATATATTTTTGTAAAATATATTTTTTTACAAATAGTTACCAATATTTTACACACTCCATACTTCGTATGCGAAGAAAGGTTTTTTCTGATAATTTCGTCGGTTTCGTTCTCTGAGTGGTTGAGTGACGTAGATATGAATATTAGATTAAACGCGTACCTTTCAAATCAACGGTTTTTTTGCAAACATGAGCAATCAAAAAAACCGGGAAAATATTATATTACGCGAATTATAAGTAGGGTATATTAACCACTCGTAGTCAGTAAATTATATTCTTTAGACATTTTACATAGGTGAAACTATCTAGTCTCAAACTAAGCAGAGCTTACACGATGGCTACTAGACAATGGATATAAGACTTATAATAATGTACTCTTTTTTCTTCACTCATATTCTTCTCACTTATATACTTATTTTCACTGACCGACCAGTTGAGAAATTGCTGCTATACAACACTGCATAATGTTTGTGGTATGTTTCCATCATAAAAACATGTTGCTGCAACAATATTGTCAACATTCGTTGACCATCGCTATACCTTAACGCTGTAAGGTAGTAAAACAATAGTACATTACGATATAAGTGCGGTAAGTTGAAAATTACAGCCGAGGCGATTTTGTTACAAGAAAGCAGAGGCTGTAATTATCAAAGCGCACGTATGTCATACGACGTTTTATAACATATTTGCGAGGAAATAAATAAAACTCCGACTTTCTTAGATCACTTGTTAAAGCAGTTATAAAAATTTGAACAATTTGTAAAATTGATCACAAAATAGCGAAGCGCGCATCAGCGCTTTTTTTTAAGGCAAAGGCACAAAAAACAGCCAGTATAACTAATAAAGTAAATTAATGTTTTTTGTTTTTGTTACAGATAAATGGATGTGATTTATTGTGAAAATTAATTAAATTAAAGAATTAAATGTTTATTTATTATATTTTATCTCTCAAAGTTAATTTTATTCATAAAATTTTGACCACTTTTCTGACATAAAAACTCTTTGCTAAGATTTAAAAAAGTACCGTTCGTTTTAAACGGAGCATCTTGATAAACCGTGCGTTTTACATTACATTATCGCACAAGTACGTAATGAGATACAATACGATATTGAAATTGGTGAAATAAGAGACCCTTTACGAGCAAATGTGTTATAAAATAAATGACACATTCCCACATCTTAAGACATACTTAAACCATCTTATCCAGCACCATGCATTTGCTGAAGCAAATACCTCTGAGTACTCTTGTGGATTACAGCAGTTAGCTTATTTAAAGTCCGGGCGGGCAGTACATTTTCATTTTGATTCCTGTCAACACTCGTGTCTCGCTGAGTGCCTCCATTAGCTTCAGCCACTACATCCCTGTTGCATTAAACTTGCAATGCATCTATCAAGGCTTTTATGTAAGCACTGGATTTGTGCCTTTTTATCAGCTTCAGTTTAATCCTCGAGTAGATGTCCAGTCGAAAGCAATTAATGTTAAAAGTACTGTACATTTTATTTTATGGCTCTTACTTTGTATGTACGGAGGTCAAAGAAAAGGTGGCTGGATTGTGTTAAAGCGGACATGATAGAAAAGAGAGTGACTGATGATGTGACGCCTGACAGAGATGAATGGAAGAAAGGACATACTGCGCCGACCCCAAATAAATTGGGACAAGGGCAGGAAGATGATGATGATGACTTTGTATGTAGGTACTATCTATTATACATAATGAAGAATATACAAATAATTTTGACAGACGATTGATGTTTTAATACTTCACGCAAGTTAAAAAGATACATAAACTTTATATTGTAAAAGCTCCAATTAATGTAAACCCAGCCTCTGCAGTATCTACTATGTGAATTGAACGTGATAATACTGTTAAAACATAAAGGAATCTCCTGATCAGTGTTACGCGGTTTGTAAAACAAAATGCTGAGCTCTCTCGATAAAGCTCTTTACGATTGTTCAAACGCAATCCGAAGTCAGATATATTCGAATCACGGTTTTGGCCGTTTTGCGAAGCACCTTAACCTAAGTACGCAGTCTTCAAAAATCATTACCCGATTTGGTTCCTTTCATTCTACTTATGTTTTCAATACATGAGGGTCCGACGTAAAGACTCAGTGGAGTCTAGTTTCCCAGAATTTGGCAAATTTTCATTCTTCCATTTTGTGTAAGGTTGTGGCCAAGTTTGACATAAAACCTTTTTTCTTGGTAGATTGTTTAGCCTTCATGACGTTTTCATTGCTCGTTTGTTTTATTTTTATTCTCAATGGACCTGCGTTTGACCGCTATTTTGCCCGTTCGTGAGTGAAAGTGCGGTCTATGACAGTGCACGCTTGTTACCCTATGGTTTCACTTGCGGATAGCTATGGTTTAACAATTAATTTGTAAGAAAAAACTACACATACATACTAAAAAAATACTTAACAATATAATTTACAATATAATATAATATTTATTTATTTTTGGGACATTTTACACAACACCACAATAACATGATACCTACATTTCATCTTAAATTTAACTCACAATATAATTTAAAATAATAATAATAATAACATTCTACAAGGCTTAGTAAAATTGTAAATATCTAGTTTATTATAATTTATAGTTTTAAAAATGAAAAACGTGCATTATATAAAATAAAAATACATAAACATTATCTAAAATAAATCTGTTTCAAGTTTTGTGTTTTGTAAGTAAAATCTTCACTTCCTAAAATGATCATGTTGTTTGCTAATCAGGCTGCGTTAATTAAATCCGCGAATAAACTTTAACAATAACAAGACTATAAGTTATTTTTCAAAACAGAATAAAATATAAATTTTCCTGACAAATCCATTACTATCTAAAAAGTCACTCCTACAAATCCCGGAATATATCAACGCGGCCATTTTAAAAACCCAATATTGACCGTAACGATATTCCATATCGAATCCTTTTTGGATTTCGATCATCTATCATGTTATGTCAACCTACATCACGCGACAATCTTTCCATCTCAATCTAATAACGTGTTCAGTGTTTACGTAATACAGTATGAAGTACATATGCCTATATATTATTCATATTTCATGCACATTAAGGCCTGTAGCAAAGTTACAACCTAACCCAATTAATTAGCTTAATAGTAATTATTATACATACATACGAAATGTATTACGCCTACACTACCCACTGTGTTTCCTTTCTTCCAATCCATCCAAAGGTTTTCTGGAAGAGATCACCTTGTGCAATAAGATCACCCATTGTATCTACTCAAACTTTGTCACATTTAATTTGAATTGTGTTTTGGTGTGCAATAAAGCGTATCATCATCATCATTTACCCACATACTGTCCCACTGCTGGGTACGGGTCTCCTCTCACAAAATGGAAGGGATTAGGTTATATTTATAGTTAACCACGCTGGCATAGTGCGGGTTGGCAGACTTCACACGACGTCGAGAAAATCTTGGTTTCCTCACGATGTTTTCCTGGGTCTTTAGGCGTTTCGCACCACGATCGATTGGAACGGCGGTGTGAATCGCCCAAGTACTGTTTTTGAATGGGACCATTCGCACCGTAGTGGTTGAAGCGGTGCGAATGGCCGACGGTATCTTTTGGAATGGGTCGATTCGGACCAGCGGGCGAAACGAACTAAGGCTCCTTTCTTGAGCCCAGTTTGACTCATATCACACATTAAAGGATTCCAATTATTGTTCGTACTGATACACTGCGGTCTGAATCGACCCCATTACAAAATGTTCTTGGGTGATTCGAACCGCGGTGCGAAAGAATCCATTCAAAAAGAGCTCTTGGGCAATTCACACCGCGGTTCGAACCGCTGGCAGTGCGAAACGACTAAGGACCCGTTTTACTTCACCGTTTAAGTGAGTGATAATTATTAATACGAATATGATTTCAAAATGTCAAACTGCGTGCCTTGGATTCGAACTCGAGACAATTAGCAGTCCAATTGTCATACCACTTGGCTATCACTGCTTAAGCGTATAGTATATACTAATATATATATTATATATATATTAATAAATAAATCGGGCTCAATAGTCTAGTGCTTGTAAGCACCTTATTATTTATTTGGAAAAGAAATGACGTCAAAATTAGGCTCATACTCGTAACGATCAATCTCCAACGTTGAGCCACCACGGTCAGTTTTTGGATAGCTGACCATTCTTAACTCATCTACCCTCTGTATTTCTGCCCTGGGGAGTACTTTAAGGTGACGATAGGCACCAGCGACGTTAAACGAAGAAAATTTAGTTGTAAAATAAAAATAGATTTAAATCTAGTCGAAAAACAATAATAAATACTTAAATCTACACGAGGAAACGTTGTTTCGGCAGAGGGACTTGGACCCACATACTGCCAACCTAACTATTCTTCTTTCGGTATCAGGTGGGCTGTACGCTTGTTTGCCACCTTAGTGGTATATAAAGAAACTTCTTTTACATACATACATACATACACTCACGCCTTTTTCCCATAGGGGTAGGCAGAAACTAAAGAACGCCACTTGCTACGATTCTTGCATACTTCTTTTGCTTCGACCACATTCATACATCTTGTCATACATACACGCCGGTTACGAGTACTACGCACCTGACCTTTTTGAAGAACTTCTTTTACTTTAAAAAAATACATACAGTAGGTATACTAAATAGTCAATAATAAATAAGTTCTCTTTAAAATTGAGAACGTTTCATAAAATTAAGTCTGATTGTTTTTGTCTTGTCGGTTCTGTTATGCATGACTTCACAAATAAATTATACTATACATTACCATCATACCATCACGCCTGTATTCCTCGAAGGGTTAGGCAGAGGTGTAGTAATGTACACCCACAGTTCACCGGTATGTCTAGGTCTCGCGCTTTGGGAAGCCAGCCTATTGCCATTCTCCAAACTCATTGCTGCTACTGAAAATTTCGTAGAAAAACCCAATAACACTCTGCATGTTAATCGAACCTAGGACCTCTAGCGTAGCAGTCGCGTTTGTGAACACTTGTATAGGCTAAGGATGCAGTTCTATATACCATACAATATTAACATCTAATATATAAAATTTCCATGTCACAATGTTAGTTACCGTACTCCTCCGAAACGGCTGGACCGATTTGTATGAAATGTTGTGTGCATATCGGGGAGGTCTGAGAATCAGCCAACATCTATTTATTATACCCCTAAATGATAAGGGTGACCCACCCCAATATTTTTTTTATGGCAAAACAACGTTTGCGGGGTCAGCTAGTAATCTCATAATATTCACATATCAAATTATTAGAGACCATGATTCTCTCAGTCAGTGATTTTTTTGAGGGGTCGTTACCCGAGCGGAGCAGTTAGAAATGCCGAGGCTTAAAAAAAAGTACAACATTGACTTGTAAAAGATCTAATTACAGACATAAATATAATTTATTATTAGGTTTTCTGTATAAGGAATGCTAGTGTAATGATAGGTAGTTGAACATGTATTTTTTCAAATCATTAACACTATTCGTGTAGACGTGATCTCCAATTTAAAATAATTAAAAGTCGTATATCTGCGCCTTAAACTGTCGGTCTCAGCAATCATATTACGTATACCGATGACAATCGTCAGTGGTAATCAGAAGCCCGAATGTCTGGTAGCCATTTTATTGAGGATATCGGTATTGCTCAGTAATTGGGTTGTGGAGGTTAATGGTAGTCGTTTCACGAGAATATCAGTACTTTAGCAGCACACAGTTAGACTGGGAGTCGGCCCCAATGTATTTGGGGAAAGAGTAGAATGATAACGATTATAGTTATGTATATTTATGAGTATAATAATAATTATGAAATTATATTAAAGGAGATCGTGGCAAAACTATAATCGAGCCAAACGGTTGTGATGCCTTTTATTTTTTTTGTACGGAAATTCCTCATGGGTCGTCCGCCATCATGCCGGGAGGTGGCAGGGTATGTCAGACTCATACCGACTTAAAACCATACGTCAATAGGGTCACCCCCTATTACATGAGATCTAAACATACCGGTGAACTGTGGGTGTTCATTATTACACCCCTGCCTAACCCTTCAAGAAATACAGGCGTGATGGTATGTGTGTATGTGTAAGTTCCAATAAATTGCGCAATTTTCAACAATCGCATTATGATTTTGTCCGGAGTATAATTTAACGCCTGCGTAGTGTCGAATGGCTTGTAATACGATTGCCACTGTTATTTATTGGTTTATTATTTTTTTTGATCATCACTACGAAGGTAAGTTATATAGGTGACAATATTCAGGTGTTTACAATGTAGATGTCGGGACCGTATGAAATATTTGCAACAAATAACTTGGTTTTTACCAACATTTTTAATAGATGTTACTCTGTGTAGAAAAACTATATCAACGTTAACCTGAAAATAAGTCGTTACCAAAGTTAGTACCATAGATAAACTAGAGGTCTCGGCGGTTTAACTTTAGTATCATAGATAGTACCAGGACTAGTGATAATCTTCATTTTGTAATAACGTTTTATTTAGTTCATAGTTTAAACCTGGTACTAATCCTAGAACTATTTTTAGTCCGCGTTTTGGAATAAGGTGGTTTATGTTTTCACGAAAGTGACACACAAACAATATAAGTTATAACATTAAAAAGGCATAAGTAGTTAAATATTTTAAATAGTGTGGTAGAAGGAAAATAGGTCGCACTCAACATTATGTTGAACTTCACACTGTCTCAATAATGTAGTTAGAGACTACTTCGACTTTTGTTAACAACATAAGGAGGAGAGTGCTATCATGTAATTAATCTGCTTTCGGTTGCGCCAATCAAAGCCTTCTAGTAATTTAAATGCGAAAACTCTGTCTGTTACGCTTTCACTATTACCTAACAGCTGAACCGATTCTGATGAAATTTGGTACAGATAGATTAGGCCTTGGAAAAGGACAAATACTACCTTTAATCACAAAACACCATTACTAACGACAGCTAATACCTGACTTATAAATCAGAATTACTTGCACCACGTCGAAGTTAATGATGACATCTTGTTGCATAAGCCGATGTTTCCAAAATTCTCTCTCATATAACAAAGATGATAAGTGTAATGTTTATACGCGGCATGTAGGTACTGGGTACGGATGGGGGCGGCATGTACCTCGGGCGTGGGTCGACTCGTAATAAACTTGCGATCATCGCCGCATATTACCCGAGCTGTATTAGATTATGCGCCGTGATGTTCGCAACGAGCCGAGACCAGCTGACTTCTGCAAACTGGATTAACTTCATGAAAATGTATTGCTTTTTGTTGATCCTTTCAAATTATGTTAGGTGATCTATTGTATTGTTTATAGAATAGAATTGTTTACGATAAAATAAACAAAGTTTTAAAGTATGTATGTGCGTTTACTGACAATTTTAACAATTTTTATACAATTTTGAAAAACAAGTGACAATTAGAATTTGCAAGAAGGTTTTGAACGGAAGGGAAGAAATGAATGAGAGTGAATGTTATATCGAGTCAAAGACGATGAGTGAATGTGTCGTAGACAGAATAATGATATAAGTCAAAGTCAAAGATATTTATTGCTTAAAACTGTGTACATAAGGTGTTTTACAATTTTTTTGGTAGGTTTCAACAGTCTACCCAGTCGGGTGTAGCAATATAAAAATATTAAAATCTAATAAACATAGGTACCTATTTCTGTGCTAACCGTTTTATAAACAATCTTGAAAACAATAACAATCATTATTTTTTGGCAATATATTCATGCATATTATAAAATACTTTATTAATTAACCACTTTTTTAAAAATCTTTTAAATAATTTACCATCAAGCTTTTTTAAATCTACAGGTAAGTGGTTATATACTCGTATATGTAAAGTTTTAAGCTACTGTGCACCAGTGATAAATATTAAATATATAAATATTGTTGGACAATTTAACACAGCACCATATAGTCCCAAACTAAGCAGAGCTTGTACTTTGGGTACTAGACAATGGATATACATTTTTTTGTAAATACATACTTATGTACATATGAAACACCCAGACTTCATCGCATAAGTATTTGTGATATGTGGGAATCGAACCCACGACCTTGTGATCAATAGTCCAACACGCGAACCTAGACCTCAGAAATGGTCTATTAAACATATTGGTAACAAAAGTAGGACAAATTTATGCTGACTAACCGATCTGCAAGGTTATGCTGCACTAGCCGCGGTCAGTCTGTGGATGGGGGACCATTCTCACCACATCCAGACCCCTCCGTGCTTCGGAGAGCATGCAAAGCCGTCGGCCCCGGTTGTCATACGAACACCTATGACAATCGTTAATGGTAATCAGAAGCCCAAAAATCCTGACAATCAGTTTATCAGAATATCAGTATTGCCCAGAAATTGGGTTTCGGAGGCCTGATGGTAGTCGCTTCGTGTTAATTAAAGATATTCAGCCGCATTTGGTTAGCCTGGAAGCCGACCCCTAAATAATTTTGGAAAGACTCGGAAGAAGACAAAGGGACATTAAACTTATTTATGTAATAAAAAGTTCTTGTAGTTGTAAATTCTGCGTAATATCATAAGTATATAAGCTAAATCCCCGTAAAAAAGCAGCTTTCGAAAGCGCTGCAATATTGTTCGTTCTTTAATTAAGAGTACTAAAGCGCCAAAGCGAATTTTATAGAGACTATAACGTGGGCTGTGAAATGCATTTCATAATTATGAAAACCGCCGTTTTGTGGGGATTTTTCAATGATAATACTGTATATTAATTTCTATTAAAACTAGATGTGTGTGTTTAATATAACATAAAACATAACATACCATCATGCCTGTATTCCCTGAAGGTTTAGGCAGAATTATACTACCAAAATATACACCCACAGTTCACCGGTGTCGTTAGGTCCCATGTAAAAGGGGGCGATTCTATTGCCATTCATCATTAGCCTATACTAGTCCACTGCTGGACGTAGGCCTCCCCTAACGTGCGCCATTTCACCCTGTCCTCGGCTTTTCGCATCCAGCTTCTACCAGCAACCTTTCGCAAATCATCACTCCATCTTGCCGGAGGGCGTCCTACACTACGTTTGCCGAGTCGCGGTCTCCACTCGAGAACACCTGACGTAGTTTTTCAAATGCTGCCCAGCCCAACTGAATCCTCCTCTTGGCCTCCCTGTCCAAGTTGTTTTTACCTAACTGCAAAATCTGCCCAAGGTAAGTGTACTCTGAAACAACTTCAAGAAGTCCTACTTATTAACCGTCATTGCCATTAACCGGGCACAAATCCAAACTCCGAGCTGCAACTGAGAATTTCATAGGAAAACCCAGTAACACTTTGCTCGACCTGGGAATCCACTCAAGATCTCAAGTTTTTCAAATACGAGTATACTAACGTGAAGTTTGTGAGGTTGTATATGTTCCTAATTATTGACTTTTTATTTTTTTAAATTAATTAATTATTTTATGTCAGAGACAAAGAACAAGACGTAATTTCTTAATTTACTTCATGCCATTTTTCTTATATTATCTACCTCATTAGCCTAGTGGTCCTAAGTAGGACTACGCTAGAGGTCTTGGGTTTGTTTGATGAGGCGGTGTTATTGGGTTTTCCTACAAAATTCTCAGTAGCAGCTCGGAGTTTGGTTTGTGGAAGAAATCTTTCATAAATCACGGAGTTACCTTATTTACATAACACCCCAACAATAGGGTGTAGAATCAGTTAGCCTAAGCCAGGTGCATCTTATTAACTTTCCAAACTTCAGATGGAATGTAAGCAGCCATTTTCACTCTGTGTTCCCTAACAATATCTGTGTAGCCAGTCTGTTGCCGTATTATGAAATAGTAGTTTGTTGATGAAGAAACTTCCCAGCCAACCATCTTGAAACTTACACTTGTACGTAATATAGAGTTCTTGTTAGGAATTTGGGCTAGAACTCGGAACGTTTTTGGGTTTACCAAACAGATTTGCAACTTTTCTAGAGTTGTACATAGATAAGCAGTGTTATATAGAGTTTGGTAGTCTCAAAAAGTTTAAAAAAGCAATGATAGCCTAGTCATATGACCATCCAACTGCCAAGTCAAAGGTCTTGAGTTCGAATTCAAGCCACGTACTTCTGACTTTTCAAATTCCATGTGCGTATTAATCATTAATAATTATCACTCGCTTAAACAGTGAAGGAAAATATCGTGAAGAAACCTGCATGCCTTAGAGATTTTTCTCGACGGTGTGTGAAGTCTGCCAACCCGCACGAGGCCTGCGTGGTGACTATAGCCTAATTCCTCTCAATCTGAGAGGGAACCCGTGCCCAGCAGTGGGACTGTATATGGGTTGATCATGATGATAGTCTCAAGAGGCGATTACTCCATAAACATACTTAATTATATTAAGCTACCTGTTGCTCACGGTTTCAGCCGCATCCAAAAGGACCTTTTGAGGAAAAGGTAGCCCATGTCCGAGAAAGACAAGGTCTAATCTATCTCTGTAACCAATTTCATCTCAGTCTTCCAACTCGCACTAAACCGCCAGCGGGTGGACTATAGCCTAATCTCTCTCATTCTGTGAGAGGAGACCCGTGCCCAGTAGTGGGGCTGTATATGGGTTGATGATGATGATGAAAACATTTCATCAAAATTGGTTTAGCGGTTTAGGAGTGAAGGCAAGCAACAAGCAGAGTTATTTTCGCATATATAATATTAGTAGGGATATCAAATCTAGATCGTGATCATGATTAATCGACGAGATTCAATAAAAAAAGTACTGAGGAAGTTGACGTGTATTTGGTATTCCTGAGACAACACAGTGTTAATATCAGTTCAAAGTTTTCCAATATCTGTAATATTGACGAAATACTCTCTTGTTGACACAATTCCAACCTTTAAACTTTCGGTATTGGATAGTAAAATGTATATTTACATTATAATTATATTATTAAAAATATTTAAATTTTACACCTCAATATTGTTGATGCCATTTAAATCATGAAAGAAACCAAAAAATCCTAATATTATTTCTAAAAAACTTGTTTCCAAGTAAAATCTGTTCCGACAAAAAAGAAATTTGAAGTTTCTCCAATTCATATTACTAATTACGCAGCCGTTTTCCCTTTTCAACGCCAAACGCTTTTCTGAAATATTTACTCTCTACCGACTCATTACGCTTTAATTTCTATCAAGAAATATTTGTGTTTACAATATTTTGTGGGTCGAGAGCAGCGGGAATTTAGATTTTTGTAAATAGAACTTCAATGTTCGGGTCGCTGACTATCGATATTTTGTCCGTGAAAAGAAATTTCTAGAATGCATGATTGTTTGTAGAATAATAATTAAATGTTTTTCAATTCGACGATGGCTACTGCTGATCACGGGGTCGGGTTAGTATACGTATTATATTTATACCCTTAATATAAGCTCTGCTTAGTTTGGGACTGGATCATGCTGTACAAAATTTCCTTTCTTTTTTTGTTATGGTCGTTATGTCAGATACTATGTTGAGGTCGAGGTCGATATCCAGTTTATCCAGATGCGGCTGAGTATCAGTATTTTTCACGCAGCAACACTGATACCCTAAAACTATCCTTAGGGTATCCTAGGGTAGCCTTACAATCAGTATAGACTGATTGTGAGGCTGTCATGTTAAAATCGACACTTAATGCATCACAATACGATACACGGACACACGGATACACAACGTGAACTATTTTTCCCGTATAAGCTGACCTCTAAATGTACAGACACCAGCAGGTCAAGCTTTCCAAAACCGTCAAATTTTCCCAACTGAAAATGAACCTTAGCATTTTGTATTAAAGTTGAAAATCTATCAAAGACGTTTGACAGATTGAAAGAAAGAAAGAAAGAGACTAAATTTATTATATATAGACGACCTCTGTGGTCTAGCGGTTCTAGTGCCGGACTGCTGATCATGGGGTCGTGGGTTCGATTCCCACAGGACGCAAATATTTTTGTGGATAAAACATGAGTATTTGTGTTTGTCTGGGTGTTTCCTATGTATTATAAGTACCTATGTATTTACAAAAAATAAAAGTATTATATGTATTATATCCATTGTCTAGTACCCATAGTACAAGCTTTGCTTAGTTTGGGATTAGATGGTGTTGTGTAAAATGTCCCAAAAATATTATTATTATTATTTGTAAAGGAGCAGTTTGGGGTAGCTTGATTCTGTTCAGAGTTCAGATTATACTGGAAATATCAAAATAAAAGTGGCTATATCAGCCCCCCCGGTTCTGCTTACACGATTGCAGAAAACTCGTAACTTGTAAATAAAGCCTGTTTGTAAATTTGCATTGAGATACGGCCGGAAGCCATATATTTTGACGGCATTACAGTCATTCGACTTTAGTACCACGGAAAACCATATATTTTACAAGTCTTGTACTGTATCTTATGTTATGTTCTCAGCTTAATATGCAAGAGTGGTTCCATAGCGTATAACCACACATTACTGTCTTCGGCAAGCAGTAGGAAGTGTAGTTGAGTATCGTATCAGCATCGGGCATCGTGGTCTTGAATGGTAAAGCAGGTGAAACAGTGAATATCGACGATGCGACGACGTTGCATATTACGTTACAGCGCCGGGCGCCGCATGCATTCGAATGAACCTGCATTCAAGTAATAGAATACTTTTCTATGGTACGATAAAAACTTGATGTAGGCAACGGTTTTTATTAAAATTCTTTTCTACATAGAAGCTATGAATTTGAATATGGAATAAAAATATTTTTATGCTTTTGATTATTCGAACGATTTCACACAAAATTGAGTTGCGAGTACAAGTAACTGTTTACTAACTAATTTAAGAAACACTTTGTTTCTTAAGTAACTGTTTACTAATTATTTACAATTAACTGTTAAGGTAACAGTAGGTAACTAAAGAAAATAAAATGTGATCCAACGAAATTGAAATCGTTAGTTTTATCTCATTACCCCATTGATTAATTGATTAGTTGGGGTAATGATTGCTAGAGGATATGAGTTCAATTCTCGAACAAAGGGTCATTAAGTTTTTCTGTTAAATTCCCAGTAGCAGCTTTTCGAGGAGGATTTTGAATTTGTACCCGGTTAATGGCATTAGGCGCCCCTATACCTACCGGGACTTAAACATACCGACGAACTATGAGTGACATTAGTGCACCTCTGTCTATCCCTTCGGAGAATACAGACGTGAAGGTATACTTTGTTTTATTTTTGTCACATAAAGTAATAAGCGAAAGCTTTGTTCGATCCTCACTCCGAAAAAGGCGCTCAGCATTTTTTTGATGCTACTAAAACTCTTACCGCTATGGTAAACTAAACAAATGGAAAACGTTAGGCAAACATCAAAACAAGTCAAGAGCCGTACAAAGCAAAAATATATTTAACCTTAAGCACGAGGGTAGGCGTATTTGAGCTTCGCATATCACATTATCGAGACTTCCGACTACGGCACGGTTTCTGGGGCATGGGTGGCAGGCCAAAGGAAATAAAGTTACTGGATAAACTTGCGTATAGATATTTAATGTGGAGAAGTTTTTGTTTACAAGGAAGATGCGGATTTGTGCCGGTGTTATGGTTTTTTATAAGTTAGGTGATTTACGAATGTAGGTTCTGTTTTGTTTTGTTGTGGTGTTGGAGAAGAATTCGTTTCCGACAAGTTGTGAGAAATAAGAGAAAACATACCTACTATATTGCTACCTATAGGTCAAAATCTACTCACTGCCAACATAAAATAATAATATTAGATTTCTATAAGTTAAATTCAGACCATTTTTAGTCGACGGGTGCTGACATTTTAAACTATTACTTATTTGATATAATAACTTGTTGATCTACTGAACTGTTGTATCTACATATATAAAATAATTATATCGTAATCTAATGAGTTAGCAAGCTATTGATATATTAAACTGTTGACCTAGTGACGTTGATATTTTGAATATTGACCTAATGAACTGTTGACCTGGCGTACGTATCGCATCTAATTAGAATTATAAGTACCTAAGTATTATACACTATAAGTCGACCACAAAACTCAGTGAGTCAGCAATGTAAATCTCAGAAAAAGTAGTGATAGCCTAGTGATATGATCACTGGACTGGCAAGTCGTAGGTCTAAAGTTCGAATCCAAGGCAGACACTAACTGTCGCAATGTGCGTATTAAAATAATTAATTATCACTCGCTAAAACGGTCAAGGAAAATCGGAGAAACATTTTGCCTGAAAAATTTTCTCGATGATGTATGAAGTCTGCTAACACGCACTAGACCAGCGTAATGGACTATATGTATATAGCCGAAACCTTGTTATTCTGAGAGGAGACCCGTTTCCAGCAGTGGGACACTAATGGCATAATGATGATGAAAACAATGTAAAATCAGTTTGTAGAGAGGTGAACCAAAGAATTTTAAAAGGGATCAAACCGGAAATTGGGCATATTTTCATACAAACATTTTGATTTCGATTCGATTTGTTTTCTCTCTTTGGCAAGCTGGTGTATGACAGAGACAGAGCGATTTGTTCCCGATTGGAAAAAAGTCTCTCATAATATTTAATAAAAATGTCTTTGAGGTCAACAAAGAAAATATGATAAATTAAACTTGAGCACAAGTCAGTTATTTCTACCAATCAGACATAAACCCATAGACTGAGGCCCAGGTCTCACCACGTTTCCAAAAAAACCACTATCTAACACACAGACACCACAAAAATATTGAAAATTTCAATTCACGTTCTGTTTTCGGGACATTTACATCGAATAATCAACCAAACTCTTTGTCGAAACCTTTCTGGTTACATTTTTCCTTCGGGTATTCATTCGTGACCAAGTAGGTCGGTAGCAGGTAGGTCGTTGTCTGTTTTATTTACGAGACCTTTCAGCTTCTACTTTGTGTCCAGAAGTATCCTGGTAAGTAAATGATCTCTTAAACTTTTGACGACTTTTACGGGCTACGAGCAAGTTTTAAGTAATTAAATTGTAGGTATAGTGTAATTTAATTTGCTTTTAGTTAATTTGGAAAGGAGTGTTTCTGTTTTGAAAATTGTTTAAATTATAGTACCTATTTTGTAAAAAGTAATTAGAATTTTTATTTGGCAAAAAAGCAGCATTATTGTAATGTATATTTTGTACATAATTTGTCCATATTTTTCTATCGTGTGAACAAAAGCTACATCGGCAGCACAGTGCCAATGCGCTGTTGTATCTAGCAAGGTTTTGCAGTCTCTATAGGCATGTACCTATCCTAACAGGCGTTGCTCCCGCCATGTGTTATGATAGGGGTGGTTTTAGTCATTTGTCCATCATACTGGACCAACTACTAAAACTACTTTAAGGTATGAAGAAGTTTGACAAAACCTCTTATTAATTTGCTGTATGAGTTTATCTCGAAATTAGTATTGCTGAGAATTTCTATTAGCTTGCTCAAATTTTGTAAGAAAATAATGCATAATTTTTATTTCCTATAAGGCTCCAAATTACACGGAACTTAAGCGCATTGCTAAATAAATTGTCTCTGTTACGACGCTATACTTACAAATGAATTTTACATCAAACATTCAAGTTCTTTTCCTTGATACTTATGTGATCACGTAGATAATATCTACATCCATCGTATGTTGATGAGATCCTTACTACAAAACTGCTACGTTTGCTCACTGTTCCGATTCTCAGATCAATTCTCAGCGTTCACCGTGACTCAGTGAATAAATGATTCGGTCTCAATGCAATTCACTGATAGCTTTGTAAAATATTGTTCCGGTGGGTTTTCTGTTCTGTTCTTTTAAACTATGACCGAATAACATTACAAAAGGTTAATGTATTAAAAACAGCTTCTGCCTCAAAAAGACCACGAGGATCAACTTCCGAAACTAAGCTCGCTGCGGTCAGTCGTGCCTCAGAGAGCACGGTAAGCCGGTTGGCATATGAATACAAAGTAAGAGTAGTAACAAATAGCATCTAATTTTAAAATACCAGTGTAAACTATAATATTAATAGTGAATAATACCTAAACGGCAGATATAAGATGACAAACACTCTATGCAAATCACTGATATAGGAAAATGCTACAGCCAAAATTGTCGTATTAGGATAAGGTTTATACCTTATCCTAATTCTATATAATTAGGTAGTAACTACGCTGATCAACCGATCTGCAAGGTTAAGCTGCGGTAACCATGGCCAGTCTATGGATGGGTGACCATCCTTAACACATCGAGAACCCTCCATGCCTTGGAGAGCTCGTAAAGCCATCGGTATCCGTTGTCATACGAACATCTATGATATTCGTAAGTTGTAGTCAAAAGCCCAAAAAGTCTGACAACCAGTCTATCCTCAGGATATCAGTACCTATTACCCAAGATTGCCGAGGTCTGATGGCATTCGCTTCGTGTAAAATACTGATATTCAGAGACATCTAGTAAGACTAAAAGCCGACCCCAACATAGTTGAAAAGGTTCGGAGAAGAATGAACTTTTAATTCTAACGTACAATGAAGAATATTCTCTATATGACGTAGTTATTTCTTACCAAATTACTGGATGCTACTATTAACAGCTCGTTTTTTCTCAGTGTAGTTTTTCTTCGTCTAATTGAGCGGAAAATTATTGTGTTGCAAAGAACGAGCGCCCTTGCCTCCGCTACTTGACTCCAGAAGTCAGGTTACCGAACCACATAATGTTTTTAATCAACACTGAATGAATAGGTACCTATTACAATTTATTTATCTGATTAATCCGTGAAAAAGACCAACTAAGAGACGGTTTTTTGACGGGTTTAATGACCGTATACAGACACTGATTAGACTATGCTAATATTATAAAGCTGAAGAGTTTGTTGGTTTGTTTGGTTGAACGCGTTAATCTCAGGAACTACTGATTCGAATTGTTAGTCCATTTATGGAGAAAGTTTATAGGCTATAAAATATCACGCAAAAAAAGCAGTGATAGCCTAGTGGTATGACCACTGGACTGCCAAGTCGAAGGTCTCGAGCTCGACCCAAGGCACCCACCTCTGACTTTTCGAATTCATGTGCGTATTAATAGTTAATTATCACTCGCTTATATGGTGAAGGAAAACATTGTGAGGAAACCTGCATACCTTAGAGATTTTTCTCGACGGTTTGTGAAGTCTGCCAACTCGCACTAGGCCAGCGTGGTGGACTATAGCCTAATCCCTCTCAATGTGAGAGCAGACCCGTGCCCACCAGTGGGACAGTATATGGGTTGATGATGATGAAAATATCACGCTACGACCAACAGGAGCCGAGCCTTATGGAAAAAAGCCGATGGACAGCTTGTAAAAAAACAGATTAGTCAAACAAAAAAGACAAACTATTGCCTTCCTTTAAGCAGCTCATAGAACCCAATAATAATCCCATTTTCAGTTTGTTGGTGTAACGAAATTGGTTTAAAACTTTTGTAATTGAATTATCCAAGTTATTTTAAATACTTTTACTATTACCTCTTTAAAAGAAGAACGAATATAAAAATATAAACAGAAAAATGTTTAATATACGTAACCTTAATTATAACCGTAATTATACATATTCTAATGGTGATGGTGGAATGAGGGTCTTAGAATAACAACTTTATAATTAGTACTAAAGTTTCACAAAGCTATTGCGACAATTCGATTATTTCTGTACTCCTTTCCACTGCTTCACTCGAGATATTTATCGAATCGAAAAACCGATAGATACACATTGAACGTCAAAGCTCGAGGCGTTATTTCTGTATTTTCTAGAGACGTTTCGACTCTGTCAACACAGAGTGGAAAATGGTAAGGGCTGAACCTCGTTACAAGCACCAAAGACAATTTTCTCTAGCAACTTCCTCGACAAATGTGATTACCTACTACGGTTACAGGCTCCATGTTAAAACTTCTGTAATTGTGTTTTCAAAAGTTTTTGGTTATGTAAATCTTAATTTACAGTATTATAACCACGGACGCGATGGCGTACGATTTAAGGCTCTTAATAATCTTGTTAAACAAAAGTTCGGTAATGATCTAAATGAAATGCTGTAGGAATTTGACAATAAACTAAAAAGTGTCTCACAAGATCGGATAATTCCTGTAACCTCCCAACTCAGCCAAGCTTGGAAGGTCCCTTCTAACGAATCATGATATTCATATTATTATTATTTCTAGATATGAATTGATTCTAGGGGATATTTTCCTTGGATTCAATTCATAATTATCTAGAACTCATAAGAAACTAAATATGGATATAAATGATTGCCTATAAACATTGTCGAGATATTGACTAGATAATTATAACATAACAATCATACCACCATACCTGTATTCCTAGAAGGGTTAGGCAGAGGTTCATACCAATGAACACCACCAGCTGACCGGTATGTTTATGTCCCATGTAAAAGGAGGCGAGCCTGTTGCCATTAAACGGGCACAAAACCAAACTCCGAAATGTTACTGGGAATTTCATAAAAACACCTAATAACACTTTGCTTGACCTGAGAATCGAACACAGGACCTCTATCGTAGCAATCGCACTTAGGACCACTTACAAAGTACAAACTAGAATTTCAGTAAAAGTGAAACGAGTTGATTTAGAGAAAGCTCGGATAAAAAAGCTTTCGAATTGTCATCGTAATTTAATCAACAGAATAGTAATAAAAGGTTTACTATCAGTTTTCTATCAGCAAAACAATTTTTCTGTGGCGCCCTTCAAGGCGTCACTACAAAAATGCTATTAGGACCCTTTGGCCAACACCACTCCGCGTAGACGACGTTTCAATCCAATTGAACGTGCTTCTCTCTCGATACACCCGCTCTGAGACGAATGTCTTACAAAGATACATCCCTTTTTAGGGTCCCGTGTATCGATTTTATCATAAATGGGTTCAGGATGAAAAAGTTTCACGTATTTTTATAGATGACTGTGTATATGTAATAAGTTAAGTAGCCCTGTTAATAATGGTTTAAATATTTATGTGTGTAGGCGTATAAGCCTACAAAGGGTCCTGCGTGGGTGTCGACTGTCGGTAGATTAGTCTTGTATATTCGTGTTCATTTTATTTTAACTGGACCGTATTTATTTATAAAATAAATCTAATTAGATATAGATCATATCGGGCTGGTACCGACTAAAACCGTACTTGCCTTCACTTGCCCTATAGGCAGGTGTGATTTTTATCGTAACTATATGTCTGTCGCATGTCAAATGAGCTGTGGGCTAAACGAAGTACCGAATGGGTCCCACAAAATGGCAGACGACAGCGTGGCAGGCCTAAACGGAGATGGTGGGATGAGCTTGAATTTTTCTGGAAGGATTGACCCAATACACCCTTGAACAGTGAGGAATGTAAGGAGCTTTTGCCCTGCAGTGGGACCGACAACAGCCAAAAAATAATGATAATAGGTTATGGTCCTACATGAGCGGTCCTAGCAGTTGCCTGCGGATTTTTCACTTTAATAGACTAGTCTTATTCCAAAACGCAAATTAGGTGTGACTTAACTAATGTGGGTAATATCAACAGTGCCACCTCACTTTGATGATATCAAAATGAAAAAAAAAAACTGTTATATCTTTTAAGTGTCTTGCGAAAAGAGGCTTAATAAGCGTTTTGCAATAAGGCCCTTTGTCCTCAATTATATTTGTTTGCTGAGGCCTGTTGGACGGAAATATTTCTTTATAAAGAAATATTTTCTACAAGCTAATCCCCATGTTTTGTACTGCTGATAATTTAACTTATATATTTATATAAGTAACATTTTTGTAATAATTTTAAAGAAATTCGCCTAGTAAGATGAACATCAACTTTAGTAGCAAACAAAAAGATAAGGCCTATACTAGCTTTTCTCAGTGGTTTTACTCACATCTTAATAGACTTTTTAAAACAAAAAGCCTAATATAGCCTATATCCTTCTCCAAGGTTTAATCTATGTATCAAATTTTATAAAAGTCGGTTCAGCGGTTTAGGCGTGAAAGCAGACAGACAGACAGAGTCACTTCCGCAGTAATATAATATTAGTAGGGCCTACTACTACTCACCTAAAGCAAGCTATTGCTTTAGGTGGTTAAAATCTGCTACTGAGTTCATCTAGGTGGGTTCGTGTGCTTACTGTATTGTACTGTTTAGAAAGGTAGTTTAACCAGTAAAATTACTGGACTGATGGACGTCTCACGACAAGAACGCGTGATATACGCCATATACGCTTACGTATAAGCTGTGCTATGGTTATTTAAAAAATAAAAAAGATAAATAAACAAGAATTGGGAGGTAGATTCTTATAGAAATAAAAAAATATTTTTAACTAGCTACACAATAATTATAGTTTAAGGTCTTCAACTCATACATACAAGATTTTAAAATGATTTTAGTCTGAGCAGAGATGCGTATAAAGTATTGGTATAGCTTTTAGGAATACTTTAAGATATTATCTTAAAGTGTTCCTATAAGTTATAGTGCTACTTGAATACCGAACTACCCTTTGATTGAACGACTCGCTAAAGTACTTGAAAGAATATACAGGAAGAAGTCCTTATTCTCGCAATACGACTTTAAGTATTAAATCCACTGAGTTATTTGAAAAATACAAAATTACTTTAACCTACATAGGTGATCTTCCTTCTATATCTGAACAATATACTGTAGAGGGCGCTACAAGGAGTCAGCATATGACTGGCTGGCTTTAAGAAGAAGTAATCATTTGAATTTAATGTAGAATGTCTAGTGAAAATAACTGATTGATGGTTGTGTCAGATTTCCCTTGACCTTTGAAGAATATAGTCACGAAGTACCTTTTAGCCGACAGTTTCTTTTATACCCCTCCGACGGTCCTACAATACCATCATATGTGTAGGTCGGAAGAATAGTCAGTGGTGAGTCACAGTGTAATAGTATATTTTAGCCGAGCGAGTCTCTGGGTCACAAATCCATATTCTAGAAGAGAATTTGCTAATAAAAAAACCCAACAACACTTTATTTGACCGAGGAATCGAAACAATGACTTCACGCTTAGCAGCCGCGATCGCAAGCACTAGACCCAATTGATAACTTTATTATAATAATAAATATTTTGGACATTTTATACAGCACGATGAAGTACCAAAATGAGGCAGAGCTTGTACTATGGGTACTAGACAACGAATATGATACCTACTTATGTAAATATATATTTTTTTGTAAATACATAGGCACTTATAGTACACAATAAATACCCAGACACACATACACTTATGTTTATCACATAAATATTTGTGTTCTATGGGAATTGAATACACGAACTCTCTAGACCACAGACATCGTCAATTTTATATGTGTATACAAGCGTATTTAGTGAACTTTTGCTGTGTTGGTCAGTAAAATTTGTGTAGTGGTGTATTTTTGGTGAATAGCAATCCCTTTTTTGTCCAACATTAGGGAAATCCTCACAAGCCCTATTTAGGAAATTGCCTTCTTTATCGCGTCTGTGGTTAACACGGTTCGGCTCGGCCTCCATCTTCCGAAGTGGCCTTTTATTTTTTAGAATTCAACTTGCCTATACTTTCAGTAGGGAACAACGTTCATTGATTTTATTTTTCTAAACAAATTGAATTACAAGGGAAAAATGTATTGCCGATGATGTTAGAAATTTGAATTGGCAAAAACGCAATATGGTAAAAATGGGGCGCATTTCTGTTTGCTACATTTTTTACGGCGGTACTTACTTGCAGGAAGTCTGTTATGGTCCTATGGAATCACAATCTGTTATATTTACGAGGGGAACGACTACTTAACTTTGATTGAAGGTTGAGAAAAAAGGAAAGTATAACAAACGGAATTTTATACGTTTTCGTTTTATCATGAATCACAGTAACGTAGGATTATTCCATACTTATCCAGTTTTATCAAAATAAGGAAGGAAAAAAGGGCATACTTGATCTCATTTCTATTTTTAGAGTATTCATAAATACCTAATCAAAGAAAATCAAATTAAATTTACTTAATTATCAACAGTAACGGTCGGCACTTGGATTTGGTCCCCGCGTGACAAATACCAGCAATCCTAGCGGCACAAATTTATTTTACCTCGGTTACCGTTTTTTTATATAGCTTCTTTTGTGTCCCACTGCAGGGCAAAGGCCTCCCCTATCTTCGTCCAGGACTTTCTATCCTCAGCTTCTTCACACCACGTTGGCAAAAAGCGATCAAGATCATCTCGCCAACGTGTCCTCGGCCGACCTCGTCCACGAATAGCATTGCAAGGGACCGCTTAGTTTTTAAAATAATTATCACTATAATTTCATTGTATTTTATCATCATTAACCCACTGCTGGGCACGGGTCTCCTGTCTTTGCACTTACATAACTTTTTTAGTACCGATAATCCTCATGGATCATCTGCCATTTGGGGTGAGGAACTCCTAACCGTACTTGCCTTCATTAGACTTATAATCAAGGCCATGTTCATGTCATTCGCCAAGGCCACGACAGGCTCTGATTCGGTACATTCACCAGACCCCATCAAGGGACGAGATCTTGCCTAACTACCTACTGGGGCCATTATTTGGTCGAGCGGCACACTCCCCCAAATTAGCCCCACTTACCTACAGGGCTATAAGTGTATTTTTTATTAAATATTATGTCCATGTATTGGGATTATTAAATGCATGTATTGTGTACTTGAATTGAACATCGCCTAAAGTGACACGATTATATAACTTTCATTTTAAAATATCTGCTTAGCATATTAAAAACAGTTTTATGCAGGCAATAATTTATCGGAACATTAATTAGTGGAAACAAACAATTGTGCAATAATTTACAGCTGTTTGCGTCTACGTCAGCGTGTTTTGTTTTCTGAAATATATTGTCGGCTTACTTACTATCGAGAGCCAGCCAATATTTGCCAATATTAATCATGAGATAGAAAATATGTAACGTTTCGTCTATATTAGCTTTAGTAGTGTTGTTCAGTTAGTCACGCCTAGAAATTATTTGTTTTTAAAGCAACTTACCCCAACATAGTTTGGAAAAGGTTAGGACGACGATACATACATACTGAATGTGCAATGTGTACATAATATATTTTTTATTAAGTCATGGCAGAAAGCCCCGGGAGATAAGGGGTGTCTATACAGAGTTCATCATTTGCTCGTTAACGCTGCCACGCTGGACCTCAGAATAAAGTCTTAAGCTTATTCGAGCTCATCGAGATTCCGCCTCCTTTCTTATGGTCATTTTATGTGGAAAAAATGTATTTAGTATTATATAACTATAAAGGTCTTTCATAGAACTGATAATGATGTAAACGTTTTATTTTGGTTAGTAAATTTGCCGTGAATCAGTAATGTTTTAGCTTAGATTGACGGAATCTAGAAAGAATAAGCCTTTTCCATGACCTGTATATACAGGCCATATATACAGGAAAATAAAAAATATAAAGGTTTGGTACATTGCGCATGCACCGTGCTGCAGCGTGCAGCATGTAGCTTGCAGCGTGCAGCTTCCACCATGCAGCTTGCATACGCAGAGCCTAATTTTGAACACCTACGCCGATCAACGTCATTGGGCGTTAGTTAGGAAAAACTAGTAACAAGGAATTGTGGGTGGAAAGATAGATAGACAGATAGAATAATCTGTATTGCACACCATGATAAAGTGCAATATTGGAATTGTTCTTTATCATAATATTAAAGATATTATATATAAGCAAGCTCAACGAGACTACATTTTTGTGAGTTGTTGGATATGGTGAGAGTAAATAAGAGTTAATCGTTATAATGTCCTAGTGTTTGTAGAACTTCGAGATCAATATAAAAATATTACCTCTCATAAATAACATTATAATTTCCTTAAAAGAAACATCCATTAGGAAAAATTATGAGTTCTTGTTCATAACTTGAAATATTTTCTGTGGGAGTGAAATGAAATGCTTCAGATTTATGCAAGACAGTTCATCTCAATCAGAATGTGAGAAATGAGCTGACAAAGGCTCTTTTACGAATGCGAATGACGACTGGAACTTTGAAAAAATTTGCCTCGACTTTTCGAACATTTTATTATATCCAAACTTGACGAGTTAGTTCATGTTTTCCGGCGAAGATTGATGTGATATGATGATGACTTGAGTATGAGCCATAAAAAATAATAAGAGAACATAATAAAGACGTACATTTTAGCGAAAAATAAAGCTCGATTTCTGGTAGGATTCGAACCTGCGTCCCCCGATTAAGTACACCGGACGTTAGTCAATAGGGACCGAGACCACTCCCGTGATGTTGAATTTCCCTTCCATATTGAGGGTCGAATAGGTGACGTCAGGTAGGTTCAAATCCTGCCTGAAATCGATTTCTTATTCACAAAAATTTACTTATATCTTAAAAAATGTTTAGCATTAATGCCAAATATTATAAAAAGAAATAATTGAGAGAACAATAATAATGTTATAAATGTGAAAGTATCTGAGAATTGTGCGGATGGATGGATGGATGTTTGTTGACTCTTTCACGCTAAAACCGTGAAAGAGTAAAAAACATCTACTGAACGGATTTTGATGAATCTTTACAGTATCAATACAAAACCTGCTGGCGTCTGTACTTATTTATAGCTTTAATGAAATCACACAATTATAACGGTCACAGAGATTTCTGAACCCTTCCGAATTCTTTACCTGCAAAAAGTCAATTCGGAAAATCGGTTCCAATCCACGGCTTGCAACAAATCAACAATGTTGCAGAGCCGGCCGTTCTTCATTTGTCAGTCCCAGATCCCGTGTTAATTAATGTTGGACGAGCCATAAAAACCGGTGTTTCGGCGCCAAATGCACACATCCCCTTATATATGGCGCGGCGGCGTATTTTTCATGACGTCACCTGCTGTACCTACGTGATCCGCATCGGGAAATATGTTGTCCAATTAATTAGGTACTTTGAATGGATTGTGTGGCCCTCCGTTATTGGCTGGAAAATTAAGGCGGGTGCGATTGATTGTTACGGTATAGGTAAACGATTAGTTAGCGAGCTCGCCGGTGCCTATGAAAGCCAGTTAAATATAGGATGGGATTTTTTTTCTCTCCTATCTGGGTTTAGCCCTCATGCGTTGGATTGGTAGAGGTTGGATGAATAGGGATTGTTTGCTCAGTTGTGGTCGGGATTCATTTGTTTTTATGGCTTCAGGCATGTTCAATTTGATTGTTCTTTGTTCGTTGAAGTAGAATAAAGGTTAGCGAATGGGCAGCCGAGCTTTGCAATTATCTAGATCAAGCTTCGACCTATATATTTACCGTGGAATCTTTTGAAAAAATAAAACAGTGAGACGCTAGAACGCTTCCCAGATTGATAACATCAGAACGACGACCTATATCACTTTAAGTATACGGTCGTATGCTGCTGCCCTGACATAATCCCTTCGTCGACGTATTTTTCATTACCGTACATAATCATAAAAATATTGGGTCAGCTAACGCGATAAAGTACGACAAACAATATCGTTTACGCGACACGCTCGCCGCCGCTAACAAACCATAAAAACTCAATAAAAATCACTAAAACCCTCAAAACAACGTAGGAACGAGGGTAGCTCTATCACGCCAGTAAATCGACCTTGTACAACTCCATTTGACACCTAAATAGTATAAGGCGGGATCCTCCGGGCCGCGCCTAAGTCTGTAAACGCTATATAAATCGTATCGTACACTGCGTAATGGCCTTAAGGGGTACAGCGAAAAACTTCCAGAGAGCTATTAACTTTATTTAAGGGTGTTATAAAGCGTTTTCAACGTTATCAGTATCCCTTGAGCCTAGTTCGGTATGTCCTTCGGCTATTGGCATCGACTCCCTGGGGGCCAATAACTATGCCTAACGCAGGTGGCTATTACGTTATATTCGAAAAGTAATTAAAAAGTTAACTTATAAAAAGTATTGAACAGGCTTAGGTGTTTAAGTTTACCCAGTCTTGGTCGGTCCAAGTTTGTGCAATATTTATTAGTTGGTTTTAAGCCATTTGAAACTGTATTATTAATAAGAAAATATCTTCTTATTCAACAGAGTATTTTTTTTTTATAATCTTCCTTCCATTCCCTTGTATGGAAGGAAAGATGGAAATTGTAAAGATAGGAGGATATAGGACGTCCCGTAATTCAAAAGTCTAATGTTTCATTTTGAATTGTCGACGACCTCTGTGGTCTAGCGGTTCGAGTACCGGACTGCTGATCATAGGGTCGTGGGTTCGATTCCCACAGGACACAAATATTTGTGTGGATAAAACATGAGTATTTGTGTTTTTCTGGGTGTTTCTATCCTATGTTATTATAAGTATATATTTACAAAAAAAAAAAGTATATATGTATTATGTGTATTTTACCTGTAATAGAAATACTGTAAAAGTGGTAATAAAGATTTTTATTATTATTATATCCATTGTCTAGTACCCATAGTACAAGCTCTGCTTAGTGTGGGACTAGATGGTGTTGTGTAAAATGTCCCAAAAATATTATTATTGTCAAACTGTGTAGTTCGCAACACTTAAAAAACGAGTCACAGTTATCAACACGAGTACCTACATAGCTATTAAAAAAATATATATCTAATATAATAATACTATTGCACAAGTGTTATTATTCAGTACAAGAATTTTTAGATGATAAGTTTTATTAATTTAAAAAAAAATGTAAATTTGATGATAAGTTTTATTAATTTTGGACGATAAGTTTTACTTAAAAAAAAAAAAATGTTAATTTGCATACCAATTAAGGTAGAATGTACAAGGGACCTTAAAACTTTGTAACACCTAATAATTTGTACCTACACTCTTTGCAAATAAATAATTCTATTCTATTCTATTCTATTCTAATAATACAAGTATAATAAATATATAATTATACTGTGACTACTACGCTCGAGGGTTCGATTGCTAAGTCGAGCAAAGTGTTATTGGGTTTATGCTCAAATTTTCAGCGGCAGCTTGGAGACTGGATTTGTGCCCCGTTAATGGTAATACTGTGTAGATTAGTACACCACTGCTTAACTCTTCGGGGAATTTCGGGATCATGATGTTCTTTAGTAAACTGCTAGTGAATGAAACAGTATTTCTTTAAGTTATTCCTAACAGAACCATTGAAACGGTAATACCGTTTTCGGAAATTATTAGCTTCGAATTCCTTTAACGAACGCACAAAGGTCAGTAGAATGTGAGTGAACGAGTCTTAATTCACTTTTGTCCCGAATACTGGAAGGTCGGATATCATACCCGGATGCGCACGATGGGACGTAGAAGAAAATTTAATGCCTATGGGCCAAGCGACAACAAATAACGCGGAAATGAGGGACTTCCTAGTATCGGCACCTCGATTCAATTTGCTTTGTAGGACGCTGGGCTTTCATTATAGGTCCCTACTTGTTTATTTACATTGTGAATGGGTACGGGATGTATCGTTTGGATTCATTTATACCTTTTGAAATGGGCCTTTTTTGAGTAAGAAGTCAATCAGCGTGTTACCTTGGCTTATTGGTTCATTTATTTGAAACGGGAAAATTGACACCTGTAAACATTCAAAATACATTTAGTAGGTAGTCGATTTGACATACGAGTAAGAGGGAAAGTGAGGGGTGAGAGGGGCTCGTGGCAAAGTAATTACCTACTACGCTGATCAAGTGATCAGCAAGGTTAAGCTGTGCTAGCCGCGGCCAGTCAGTGGATGGGTGACCATTCCATATAGTCACCGTAATGACTGTGGTCACGTGCCGCCGTGTGCACTGCACAGTGATAAGATAGGGAAGCGGTCCTCCCTGGGACGGGCCTTAATAGGCGTGACACAGGAAGGGTTATGTATTGTGCTGAATATGGCCACCGGGGGCTTTTAGTGCGGTAAAAATCGACACATACCCCGGCATGCCACCCAGCAGGCTGGCAGCCATATGAAGGTTTCCTCCTCGTAAAAATAAATAAAAAAAAACTGTATGGTTGAAAACCAGCGCCAGGCATTTCATTTGGCATTTACGCTGAACCAGAGCTGTTTCAGCGCAATCGTGAGGCACACAATTTATAGTATGAAATGTGCTGAATAAATGATTTTTCTTTCTTTCATTCATACACCGAGACCCCTCCGTGCCTCGGAGAGCAGTTTGTCGGCTCGTTAAGCCGTCAGAACCAGTCGCCATATGAACACCTATGACAATCTTTAATGGTACTCAGAAACCCAAAATCCTGACAACCAGTTTATCCTCTGGAAATCGGTATTTCCCAGAAATATAATATTTATTTTATGTCCTAAGCAAAGAATTTCAATATAATACATCTTTTGCATATTTTTTTTTTTTAAAGATGTTATTACAATATTTAATACTGAAAGTTATACATATAATTAAATAAAAATAAACTTATCTACACTACTTACTAACAAACTATAATTAAAAAAAAAAAACTACAGGGTAAACTAAACTAAAACTAGATTAAAAATAGCATAAAAAAACTCATCCGCATCGCCATCGTCTGGTAGCGTACCCAAGAGGCTGGCTGCATTGCCATGTTGAATGCCAATGCTTAGTCTTTGGCCGAAGTAGAGGCCAGCCTTTGGGTCACGTGAAGTGTCCTTTAGACGTTTGGAAATATCTTTAAAGAGTAACAGGGCACTCGGACCCCATGGCCCCAGCGTTTCGACCCCAAACGGTTCGAAAATAACCCAGAAATTGGGTTGCTGATGTCTGATGGTAGTCGCTTCGAGTAAAATGCTGATATTCAGTCGCATCTGGTTAAACTGGAAGTTGACAATTATGATGATGTCATATATGACATACAAGTCGACTACTACTACGAAGCAGTGATAGCCTAGTGGTATGACCATTGGACTGCCAAGTCGAAGGTCTCGAGTTCGAACCACGCGGGCACGCACCTCTGACTTTTCGAATTCATGTGCGTATTAATAATTAATTATCACTCGCTTAAACGGTGAAGGAAAACAGCGTGAGGAAACCTGCTCCTTAGAGATTTTTCTCGGTTTGTGAAGTCTGCCAACCCGCAGTAGGCCAGCGTGGTAGACTATAGCCTAATCCCTCTCAATATGAGAGGAGACCCGTGCCCAGCAGTGGGACAGTATATGGGTTGATGATGAAGTCGACTACGGCACACATTGTAGGTATTTAGTGAAAGAAAAAACCAAGTAGAATATAATATTTTTCCTACTTTTACCTAATAATAAAATTACTAAACACTGCGAGGAAACGTTGTGTTGGCAGTGGGGGCACATTGACCCTTATAATACCAACTCAACCGTGCCTCTTTTGTTTTACAACGTCGGCAACGCGCAAGTGTTACTCTTGGTGTAACAAGCGTCTACAGGCTGCGCTATAAAAAAGCAGCTTACACTATAAAACTTCAGAATAATTATGAAAAAAATTATCGAACACAAATATTTACTTTGGTCAGGCTATTTTGAAAAATTGATGGAGTAGGCAATTTTTAATAACAATATCGTTCATGGACCGTACCTTCGTAATACAAACAATTATTATCGACGCACCTGTTCGTGATTTTTTCGATAGATTCCAAAGAGAATACCTATGTTTTTTTTTTATAAGTATAATGAAAATGTCGGTATGATGTATGGATCAGTAGACCAAAATATGTAGTTCGATAGATAAAAAAGTTTTCAGTCCGATACTGAAGTAACTACCTACTTAAAACTCGAAATTACATAATACCTAGTAATTTATAGCAACTTAAAATAAAACTTAAAAAATTTAAAGTGGACTTCTTTACAATATTTGCTTTTATTTCACTACTATTGGTCTAGTGATCGCAAAGGTGGCTGCTGACCGTTAGATACTGGGTTCGATTCCCAGGTTGTTCAAAGTGTCATGGTACGATACTTTGATCGTGTGATTTTTTTATTTGATTAATTGATTGTGTGGATTTTTAGACGATATTCTCAGCAGCAGCGCTGAGTTATGATTCGTGCTTAGATGGTGCACGTAAAAGCATTTCGTTGAACTGTGGGTCTACATTAGTGTGTGCTGCATAACCCGTTTGGGGAATAAAACACGATATTTAATTGCTTGGCTTTTACAAAATAAGATGAAAATCGAAAAATATAATTTAAGTAACATACGAATTAGTCTTAATAACTGAGAACAGGGTAACATCTATTTATATCACAAGTAATTTAACATAAATTAAGCTATGTTTACAAGAAGATCAGAATTATTTAATTAATTAAACGCCTCTGAAGGGTCGGGCCGGGATCTCGGGAATGATAGGAAATGTTTAGGAATATTAAGCCCCAGGCTCTAATATTTGGGTACACGGTACACATATTACAGGGAAGCGGCCGTGACAAGTGGTCTAAGGCTGAGTGCAGACTGTGAAAGACCCAGACCCAGAGACAGTGAGCACTTTTTAAGGTGAGTATAGACTAGAGCATTTACTTGTAACAAAAAATTGAACGGGTCAAATGCATCACACCCACGCACACGATATTCGACGCTTTGTTACAACATATAAATTTAAATATAGATTCGCAGAACAGTATGTTCTGCCTTTGTACAGACATGCAAATATTAGTTTAGTAATAATTTTATGACAGAAAAGTGATCAAATGAGTATAACACAAATAGGTGCTTAATATAAGGACATATTATTAGGTTTAATAACTTGATTTTACAACCAACGAGCGAGTTTGTGTACAATTTCACCGAGCGAAGACACGAGTGCGGGCAAAACGTGTGACGTGGAATATAAATACAAAACAGGAAGGAATGTTACACCTAAATATTCATGGCGTGAGCATTACGTAGAACACAATGAGTATTACGTCGAACACAACGTCGAGCATTCGTAAGAACATTACATATATGGAAATGCAAATGAACCGTAAAATAATAGTGGTTTAGAGAGATAATTTCAGGGTTAGCCATAGTAGACATCGTTCATAATGATGAATAATGAGTACCCTAAAACTACTAAAAAATCATGATATATAGCTGACTATCGTCATACTGATTATAAATAATCAAACATTTATTTAAATTATTAAAAAAAAAGTCAAAAGTCAAATGTTTTATTTCAATTAGACCATTAAAATAGGACTTTTAAAGTCAAAACTAGTTGCACGGTTCCAAAAAGTGGGTCTTATGGAGAAGAACCGGCAAGAAACGTTGTGTTAAATGTTAACATTTCGTCAACTTTACAATTTTATTTAACAATAAGGTATGGTATTAATTAATGTGTCAATAATAACTAAAACTAAAGTATAAATAGGTGCCGACAAAAATATTCGAAACTCTTTATACGTAGCGACCTGCCTGATCTGTGTTTCAGGCCATCACTTTACGTGGTAATTAAATTGGGAAAATCGATTGCCTGGTCTATCAAACTATCGACAGTCATTTCATAGATACTGTCTATCTTCTACAGTGAATTCAATATCAAATATCCGGGTTCCTTGAAATATCTGCAAAGACAGATCTTGCATCGTAACAGTGAAATACGGCCCTAATGCGGCCGTTGATCCTCAAGAACTCCATAGTGAGAATTTGTCATATTACACCGACTCATTGTTTGAACGGGAAGCTTCTGCAAGTCATGCAATCGGATTTTACGATTTACTGACGAATTAGCTTTCAGAGAAAATGATTATACCGACATCTTCAACTTGCGTCTAGCAATAAATACTGTTTAATGATGTAACTATTGACACTGCCTCATTGGCCTTGTGGTCGAATACCAGCGCAGTGGCATTGTTTTTTAATGTTGCAACATTTTGCTGAGATAATGTCCTTTTTGGACTCATACAGAGTTGCTGCAGTAAATGTACAAAAGTTTTCTTTTTTTCTTTCTTTCTTTTGATCCTAGGCATGAATGCTGCGCTAGAGGTCCTGGATTCGATTCTCAGGTCGAGCAATGTTACTAGGTTTTTCAATGAAATTCTCAATAGCAGACTCGGAGTTTGGATTTGTGCCACGTTAATGGCAATAGGTAAGATATGGGACCTATACCGGCGAACTGTTGGTGTACATTTGTAGACCTATCGGAGAATACAGGCGTGATGGTATGTTATGTTAATGAAATAATGATATGTAACTGTAATTATTACTTATACGCAAGTATATGCAAATAGATGCAATATGCATTAAATAATTGATCGACACTAAAATTGTTCAACATCTATAAATGTGATTTTTTTTTTGATCGAATAATCAGTAACAGTTCGATTGAATATACTACTAATAGATTAGGTACTTCATGTACCTAATCTACCTATTTTCTTTGACAAAGTCCCAAACAGTGTCTGTCTTTCTTATTTCTTCTGAACCCTGCAACGAATACAATATTATACTATTGTACATTGCACCCACGTGAAGCCGGAGCAGGTCGCTGGCACAACATAAATTAGATATTTATTAATTATAGAACCGTGACGCTCCATAGTAGCGTAACAGTTGTTTCTTTATTGTGTCTGCTATTGTTCCTTGAACGGGTAACAGAATACTATCCTTTTTTTTAAGTGAGCACTATCCTTATCAATCGTCTGCCACCTGGGGAGGTGCCAGTGTATTTTTTTTATACCACTAAGGTGGCAAACAAGCATACGACCCATCTGATGGCAAGCGGTTACCGTAGCCTATAGACGCTTGCAAAACCAGAGGTATCACTTGCGCGTTGCCGAGCTTTTAAAACGAAAGGAGAAAAGTTACGTTGGCAGTAAGGGTCAAAGTCCTCTGCCGACACAAAGTTTCCTCGTGGAGCACTGGCAACTTTGCTCACCATAAGGAACACAACACAGCTCAAAGCAGTGTCAATTTTACTTCGATTTTCGCAAGGCGGAGGTACTTCCCCAATAGGGCAGCTCCAATTTCAGTGGAATTTCTCCCACTATATACCCTACCTCTCTTATGTCGGTCTTCTACCGACTAAAGACTGCACGGCTATGGGATTCCTGACAATTTCTGACATTTGCCACGACCATAATGAAACAGAATACTATCCTGCCATAATCCTAGGTCACGGTATGAACACTAACACTCAGTGTTACCGTGAAATGGTACATTACAGCAAACCAACGTAAACAAAGGCACATAAAACAAACAGGATTAAATCATTTTCCCTTGGGTTACTTGCTCAAATTAAACATACCTAGGTACCCGCTGAAACTGGAAACTAACCTGCACCAAGTAATGAGTGCTAAATGAAATTTCAACGATGAATTATGGAACATTTTATGATATTGTGGATCGTAACGTAGTTCTGTTAGTATGTTTATAGTTGAATTTCACCTTTGTTATTGACTTTGTACTATGATTGCTTTGAGTTTTTAGGTTGAAATGTTTACTGTATACTTTTTCTAAAAGGCTTTTACATACATACCATCACGCCTGTATTCCCCGAAGGGTTAGGCAGAGGTGTACTAATTGTACACCCACATTTCGCCGGTATGTTTAGGTCCCATGTAATAGGGGGCGAGCCTATTGCCATTAACCGGGCACAATTAATCCAGACTCCGAGCTGCTACTGAGAATTTCATAGAAAAACCCAATAACACTTTGCTCGTCCTGGGGATCGAACCCAGGACCTCTAGCGTAGCAGTCGCGCTTAGGACCACTAGACTAATAAGGCAGTAAAAGGCTTTTTTCAATATTTATTGGATATCAAAGGGTTTGATCATGCAGTAATCATGTCACCCCTATTTTAGGAAATACAAAACATAGAATATTATCTTTTACTACATCATCCTCCGAACCTCAACAATGTTATCAATAAAATTGTTACTATGTATACTCAAATTATTTTATATCCTTTATATTTTGTTACATGATCCGTGTCCATCCATGATCTATGTCTGGACTTTAAAAGAGACTATGATTCTGCGAGTTTGTTTCGGCGTTTCTTCTCAGAGGCTAGGAAATGCCGGAGCCATCTAGCTTAAAAAAATATTGACTTGTAAAAGTGTCTTTAAAAATCGATTTACAGAAATAAATTTCATTTATCATCCAAAGGTTTCTGTAAGAAATTGCTCTTAACGATAAGACCGCCAATTGTACTACTTTAAGTTTATTTGTTTAATTTTGTTAAGCTTCTTGGTGCATATGTTTCTCTATGTTGGTGTTGGCTTCCAGTCTAACCAAATGCGGCTGAATATCAGTATTTAACATGAAGCGACTGCCATCAGACCTCCACAACCCAATTTCTGGGCAATACCGATATTCTGATGATAGACTGGTTGTCTTGCTTCTGACTACTACGAAATAGTATCTGTATTATATATTTATCTGTATATCGGTGTACCTGTGTGATGTGGATGTGTTAAGAATGGAAACCCATCGACAGACTGACCGCGGCTAGCGCAGCTTAACCTTGCTGATACGTTGATCAGCGTAGTTATAACAGCCACGAACCCCTCTGCCAAACCGACGCAAAATAACTCGTCAGTAGATATTAATTCACTAAATCATATTAAGTGCCCAAGAATAATATTTTACCTATTGTGTCTGTAATTTGTTACTTGACGGGTCCAATGAGGTTTAAATACAAAACGAGTAGGTTTCTAAGTTATTACATTTTAATTTTAACTTTGTAAGGCTTGAACTTAGCTCTCAGATTTCAACAGTCATGATTTATTACTCTTTCAAAAAACCTTAATTAGTTTTCAGCCGCCTATAACTAATCAATAAATCCCATTACTCGTTCCTCAAAAGGTGATGAAACGAACTTTACTATATTATTCCTTTTCTAATATTTTATTTAACGTTTGACAGCTCCTTAAGAACGTAACAGTTCCAAAATTCGTAGAAATAAACATTAAAATATGAGGTAAAAGGAATATATGAACTGCGCTAATTATATTTGTCTATCCTGTTTATTACCCAATAAATACATTGAAATGACTTCGTTTACAAAATCAGTTAATTAATCGAAAGTAATCGTTTAGACTTATTATAATTGCATCAGCTAAAAAAAACCTTAAACGTAAGAATTTAAACGTAGATCAATGCGGAGGTATGTAAATTACTCAACTGACGTATGAAAGATGTAAAGAAAACGCAGTGATTAGCACGGGGTCTCGTTGCGAGTGACAGTGAAAATAAACTGGCATCGCCACGTCGTTGTTGATGCCAGTGGCATGTTATCTATGAGTATGAACTAATGCCAAATAATAAAAACATTAACGGGAGGGCATTACATAGAAGGTTTAATTTAATTTAAACACCTGGGTATGTCTAGAACTCGATACAAAATGTTAAGCTAAAATAATCGATTGAAACTTCTTCATACATTTTTCGATTAGTTGACTGCTATTAGAAATCGAATCGGTAACACACAAAACATTACTAAACGATTAGAATTCGAACTGAAAAAAATAAGATAAATGGTTGGAAGGAGTCTATTATAAAATTCAATTTGATACAAACCAACACTACCAACAGTGATAATGAGCGTTAAATGAAAGTTGTTCCGCGCTGAAATACGAGTGTTTTCATGAGTAATGAGCTCGTCGCGTCGTGTCCCTACGTTATCAATTAATAAATTCTGTGCAAATCGTCGGTGATTATGTGCCGTCGTACTTTCAACACTGCTGTCACCAAAATAGGGATAACCGCAAAACTCCCGTTTATCTGGCGATGCTTTATTACAACTTTCCCTGATATTAAATTTGGTAGGCGTACGTAAGTTTCTTATCCGTAATCTCTGGGTTAGTTGGTGTAAGTTTTATACGTAATATGTTTGGAGAATTTTGTTATTCGCGTTGCGGTGCTTGAGAGTTATTGATATAATTATTACTTTTACTCCTTTTTGTTAGACTTAGTAGTTGCACGGTCGCATCATGATGATCCCTACATTTGATTTCTAGGTAAATATTGTGGGTTTTTTATCCTCCAAAACTTTTCTCAAATAGGTTAATGTTGGCTTTTTTTGTTGACGGGGTTGGAAATGCCATATCCACCGCTCTGGGGAGAGCGATTGATTGATTGATTTTTAAATTGGAACCAGTAGTTACTGAGATTAGTGCCATCAAACAATAAAACTCGACTTTATAATATTAAAGTATTTATAGATAAAAAACACCCAGAAAAAGACAAACACATCCGTGACATCAATATTTGTATCCTGTGGGAATCGAACTACCCACGACATCGTGATCAGTATTCCGACACTCGAACCGGTAGACATTATCTTTTGAGTCACCGAAGACGTTGTAAACTGGCGTCTTCTTCGTGTTTAGTGTAGTGGGGCGTGTGCGGGGATAACACATCGACACAAGCCATTAGGCAGCGCGCGCCTTTGAGTGGGGTCGGCGAGCCGGACTTGGTGTTCAAAAGGCCACTTCATCGTCTTTTCATCTTACCGCACACGTCATCACACAATTTAGCCACTCATCTCGGCCCATGATATGATAATAAATAATCCAACGCTAAAGTGCCTCATGCCCCCGAAAACTTTGAGATAAGTGCCTCCTGAACTTGCCGTTTTCAACTTTTACCACAGTTTATATTGGATACGAAATTTAACGTGAAGTTTTTGATATTATAAGCCAATATCAGATGATTCTTTCAGAGTTACGAAGTCCCCGGCCGCTGGTGACAAATATTTTGGTAATATTTCTTGATTTACTTTTCGAGAGTTCGTGTCGTTATAACGTCAGAAAATCAAAATTATGATTCGATTTGTTAATTTTATTGATTATAATAATTTTCAACAACGTTTCTAAGTAGGTACCATCACGCCTGTATTCCTCGAAAGGTTAGGCTGATTACGGTATGTTTAGTTATTATGTTATAGGGGACGAGACTATTGCCATTAACCGGGTATCAATTCCAACTCTGATCGCTGCTACTGAGAACTTCATAGTAAAGCCCAATTACACTGCACGACCTGGTAATCGAACCCAGAACCCTCGTAGCAGTCGCGACTGAGGCAGGTACAAGGATGTAGATAAAAACTACTGTAACTTAGTTTTTGGAAGGCACGAGACTAAAAGCAATTTATTACGATAGCAACCTATATTTTGTTATTCATTACTACTTTCTACCATATTATATTTGATGTTTATGTAAATAAAGAGCACGGTACATTACAAAAGAAGTTTAATTACACTGCACTTCTCTTATAAATTTAATTACAAATTAATACTTTGACGATTTTCGAAATTTAATTCATTTCAAAATTACCATCGAGTTGGAACGACGAACATTATATATAACGAGTACGTAGAACAAGCCTAAACAGAAACTCATTTGGCAAGTTAATGTGTAATTTGAATGACCCGGACAAATTCAAATTAATTCAGCTTTTCCGTTGGCATTGAGGGTCTTTGAAAGAAGCGATCGATAACAAATTCAGGGGTTAGTAGCAAAATTAGCAATTTAATTTCGATTCCGTGAAAGTTTCTTTAGTGTTGGGAAGAGCGGACGAGTAATTTGCAACCGAGAAGAAACGAAAGGGCCACGTTGTTACTAAAACTTTTGTCAGTAGAAGATTGATTAAGTTTGCTTGTACCATTCTTATGTTTGTATTTGTATTGTATACGTCATCATGACCCACTTATTTCTGTCTAATTTAGTGGTATTTGCAATGTTATGAGTATGTTTTTAAACTTAATAATTGACTTTTTAGGTATAGTAACCCTGGATGATTGTAAACAGTAAATAGAGACCTATTTACTGTTTACAGTCATATATGTATATATATATATATACAACAGTTTTGCGTGAATCGGATTGCCAATAATTAAAAAACTATAACATGATCATTGAATATTGTTACTTTAAAAGAGACCATGATTCTCTGAGTTTGTTTCGGCGATTCTTCTTAGAGGTCGCCAGTTAGCAAATGCTCCATCTAGTATTAATTAATAATTAGTAATAAATATCATTGATCATGTAACAATAAAAATGTAGGATGGCTGTCAGTAATTATATCATCAAGACGCCCACCACCTCAGTCTACCCGTGAACATGGACGCTGTAAAGGGTCCGAAACTTCGGGATTAATAATATCAATATAACGCGATAAAATCCGTAGAAAGTAGTTTTATTTCAAAATTACAAAGTAATCAAATTAAGAAATTAAACACTCCACAAATTCTAAAGGAATGAACTCACTATAATTCAATATTTCCCCTTTGAACCATTAAAATGAGATCAGTTATGATCTGATACCTGGCTCCTTGCCGGCAGTGTGAAATATCGGATTGTAGGATTCAACCCTCCCGCCCCTGGAGTGCGATTGTCGGCAGCTTTCACTGCATTAACCCTTTCATTGCGACTCTGGCTTTATCTGCTGATCACAGCCATTTTTTGTTATCTTTGTAAAAAGATTCTTATAAAAGGACACTGTATATGAAGTTGCTTTTGCTTGAAATAAAAATATGAGACAATGTTGAATATAAAAAAAGTTATAAGTACGCTTAGAATAATAATTCCAATTAAAAAAAACATATGGGATATATTATATAAAAAAATAAATTAAATTTACAAATAACAAGCCTTATTAAAGTTAATTGAATGATCAATCCACTTAACGACCTGTGTGGTCTAGTGGTTCGAGTGCCGGACTGCTGAACATGGGGTCGTGGGTTCGATTCCCACAGGACACAAATATTTGTGTGGATAAAACATGAGTATTTGTGTTTGTCTGGGTGTTTCTTATCTATTATAAGTATGTATTTACAAAAAAAAAGAGTATATAGGTATTATATCCATTGTCTAGTAGTATAATATATACTACTAGACAATACCCATAGTACAAGCTCTGCTTAGTTTGGGACTAGATAACGGTGTTGTGTAAAATGTCCCAAAATATTTATTATTATTAAATAAATCTTATTATTAGTAACTTACCTACAACAGACTTCATCTCTCTTCTTCAGATATTTAAAAAACTATTTACTTAACGTTCTTAATTATTAAATTCTCGAGAAACGCGCTTATTAGAAAAGTATTATTATAAATTAATTTGAAACAGTGACCATGAACTGAAGAAATTAGGAGCACATAAAAGCCAGTTTCTTTATAAAAATGGAAAAGAAACACCGATAAAACTAAAGTTCTTTGCAGGCTCTTCGGGATATTACGTAAGTTTCTTTACTTATAACTGGAACTCTCTAATAAAGTTTGGCAAACACTATTATCAGCCCCAACTTCAAGCCTATAAGTACCCAATCGAATAAAACGAAAAAGAAGTGAAGATCACAATAAAACACAACCGGTTCATCCCTTGTGACAGTAATCCTGTGAGGGTGGGACACTCATCAAAGGTGATTAAGAGATTGTTCCCAGATATTCTGTTCTTTTACGCCTTTGGTTGTACAAAGAGTAGCGAAGAAGAAGAAAAATAATTGACGACGTCTGTTGTCTAGTGGTCCGAGTACGAGTGGTCCACAGGACACAAATATTTATGTAATGTTTTAAGTGTTTGTGTGTGTTTGGGTGTTTGTTAAGTAATTAAAGTATGTATTTACAGAAAAAAAGTATTTAAGTATTAAATCCATTGTCTAGTACTCATAGTACAGGCTCTGCTTAGTTTGGGACTAGATGGTGCTTTGTAAAATTGTCTAAGAATATTTACTTATAATTATTCTTAAGCTCTTGTCATTTCGTGCGATTCCAAAAACATAACATAACATACCATCATTAGACGAGAGCTGAGAGGTGTAATATTGTAACCTAAAGTTCGCCCCCATGTAACAGGGCCCCGAACCTATTGCCATTAACCGGGCACAAAGCCCGACTCCGATTTCATAGAAAAATCCAATAACACTGCTAGACCTGGGAATCGAACCGAGGACCTCAAGCGTAGCAGTGGTTACAAGGATGCAGAGAAAATTCACTGATAGATTTACGGCAAGTGTTACAATTAAGGTCTATATGTATAATGAAAATGGAGAATACAAAACTGTTTTTGTTGATAATTTGCAACATTTAAAACTTATTGGCGAATGTCAATAAGTAGCGTCCCATCCCGGCTTCGCACAATGCCATTTACTTATAACACGCATGTTTCGTACATACATATAAACTTTTCTAAAAAAATATCTAAATAATAGTGAAAATCGTCTCATAATCCGTTGCGTAGTTTAACAGATCTCTGTGTACTGAGCGAAGCAATGATGAATGTCTTTGCCAGTTCGAATCTAAGGCATAAATTTTTGACTTTTCGAAGTCATGTGCGTATTAAGCCGTAATTAATTATCACACGCTTAAACGGTGAAGGAAGACATCGTGAGGAAACCTGTACGTCTTAGAGATTTTTCTCGACGGTTTGTGAAGTCTGCCAACCCGCAGTAGGCCAGCGTGGTGGACTATAGCCTAATCCCTCTCAATATGAGAGGAGACCCGTGCCCAGCAGTGGGACAGTATATGGGTTGATGATGTACTGAGGGACAGACAAAGGGAAGCGACTTATATTAAGTGTAGATGAGTTCTTTCGAAAATTCATTTATTTTTTGTCAACTCATTTATGATACCATACATCTGACGATGTATGGTATCATATTCGTAGTTTTGGACAAAACGGTTTATTTTTCGCCGACAATAAAGAGAATAATATTATCTGCGAAAAAAATACCGTTTATGCTGTTGTAAGCGAATTAACTTCTCAATACCATTATCATTGTCGGTCCGATTAAAGTCGATCTTCTTCGCCAAAGTTATCGATTATAAAGACTTGATTAATTCTGGTCACGATCGAAGTGTATAGAGATTTCTCGGCTTAGTGTACTTACATAACTCCTGATTGGGAGAAAAGTGTCGCATTCTATTGGTATTGAATACGTGTTGAAGTTATCTTTGTCTGGGACAATTTGTAAGTGGTAAAGTAGGGATATTGGTGCCACAAATTGAAGAGGAAACAAATTTACGTTTGAGAGGTGACAGATGTTACGAATCGTAACATGACGTATTTCAATTATGATGAAACATTAGTAAATTATGATAATTTATGATCATTGGACTGCAAGGTCGAAGGCTTGGCTTCGGATCCAAGGCACACACCTCTGATTTTTGGAATTCATGTGTGTACCACGCACTAGGCTGGCGTAGTGGACTATAGCCTAATCCTTCTCAATCTGAGAGGAGATCCGTGCCACCCTTGCCCAGCAGTGGGACAGATTGATGATGATTACTGAATTGTTCTGTGTGAAAGTTTCTAAAAAAGAAAAATTAGTACAGAGGCCAGCACATCAAGTTACCACAATCTGTCAAATTTCTTTGATTGATTTTCAACTTTAACATATAATATTAAGTTTCATATTCAATTGGGAACATTTGACAGTTTTGGATAGCTTGACCTACTAGCATCTGTACCTATCACTATTTTTTTTATAAAAATATCATGACATTCGTTCGGTACCTACACACGTTCTGGGTCATAAAATAATATTTATTTTAAATGCTGTAAAATAATTCAGTCTAGAATTTCCATGCCGATTAATTTTCACGCTTAAAGTGACCTTTTTACAAAAAAAACAATAGCATATTGCCATAGTGATACCGTACATATATTTGATAAAAATATAGTACAGTAGGTACCTATATGAAAGCGCGTAGCACCCTTTGTTTCCAATAACAATGTGAACTTTTTGTTACGTTTCCGACTTCCGGTGAGGGAAGAAAATACTGTATTTCAAAAACAGCCCCGATAATATCAACATTTTCTTATCGTACATTGGAACACAAAATTAAACTGGGCTTTGTAAGGGAGCCATGCTATATCTAAGATGACAAAGTAGTTTCACCGTCTCAGAGGTTTAATTAATATAGTTGGTTACTGTTAACTAAAAGGTTAAGCCGCGCTTACCGCGCCAGTATATTTAGTGGTTAACTAAATAATGTTTACTCATGGGAGAACTCGTACATCATGGTTTCTTATACATACCATCAACTCTATTATCCGACGGGTTAAGCAGACTGCATTAATGTACACACATAGTTCGCCTATGATATTTTTTCAGGCCTCTTGTTGTGGGCGAACCTATTGCGCGACACGTGTGCTTTTGTTTTTTTGGCCAAAACACGCGTGCCTTTGATTAGGATGCGAGGCAAGACCTCGTTAATGTTTATCGCTGGAGATTTCACGTTTCATTGTTAATTTTTAATTTGGTTTTAATTGTAAATTTAAGGTGATTCAGTGATCTTTGTTCATTGGTTGTTTGACGTTGACTCAAAATTACTTAAGTATACTTACAGTACTGTAGATTAGTTTAAGAACTCGATAATTAAGGTTAAATAAAAAAGGTTTATTATTTTTTGCTTTTTAGTTTTTACGGCAGTTTTATTTTTTGTTAAAATGTTTTTATTAAAACTACATGGCATCCATGGTCACGGGTAGACTATCCGTGACGATGGACGGTGTAAAGGGTCCGAAATGTCGGATATAACGCGATAAAATCGGTAAAATGTTATCTTTTTTTGTATTTTTTTTTGCGGTTGGGATTCGCCGTGGCTTAGCGGTCATAGCGTCTGGTGTACCTAATCGGAAGACGCAGGTTCAAATCCTGCCCGCGGTCGAATTTTTCCTTCGCTAAATAACTTGGTAAAATTGAAATAAAACTACTTTTTACGGATTTTATCGCGTATATTGATATTATTAATCCCGACGTTTCGGACCCTTTACAGCGTCCATGGTCACGGGTAGACTGAGGTGGTGGGCGTCTTGATGATATAATTACTGACAGCTACCCTACATTTTTTATTGTTACATGATCAATGACATTTATTACTAATTATTAATTAAAACTAGATGGAGCCGGCATTTCCTAGCAGACGACCTCTGAGAAGAAACGCCGAAACAAACTCAGAGAATCATGGTCTCTTTTAAAGTAACAATATTCAATGATCATGTTTTAGTTGTTAATTATTGGCGATCCGATTCACGCAGAACGAGCTCACAGTATCCTTTGGTCTTGCAGTTGTAGGCCTGGATTTTGGTTTAATAGCATCTATAACAGGATTCCAAGCAGGTGGTAAGACCTAGCCTTCTTCTCTATTGAAATTTGGATGTTTTTTAATTTCAATAGCCTCACGAATCATCCTGGGTAGGTATCGACTTTCCTTCGCAAGTATTTGTGGTTTATCAAATCTGATATAATGCTGGGCCTTGTCAAAAGTATGTTCACAAACTGCTGACTTCTTGGAACGGCGGTGGCGATGTGTTCTTTTACGCGGGTCCCTATGCTTCTTTTAGTTTGGCCTATATATGAGAGACCGCAATCACAATCAAGCTTGTATACGCCCGCATCTTGTAGAGGTATATGGCACTTGACAGATGGTAAGAACTGACTGATCTTCTTCAGCGGCTTGAAGTATGTTTTGATTGAAGCACGCTTCAAGATGTAAAAAGTAGTTTTATTTCAATGTATAATATTCGCGTAAATGTCAGAAATCAACTTGGTAAAATGTTGTTTTATTTCAATATATACTAATTTGTCGACAAAGCTCTGTTTACGGTGTCGTGCTGAATGTTGTCTTTTACGGAAGGGAAATCTTATCAATACACTGTATCTTTCCACCTTCTGGACAGTAACTTGCCGGCCCAACAATTATTGGATATATACTTTCCTCCTATCTGTAACTGGATTACGCACAAATTGCCTCCAACAAGCTTGTTAAACAAAATCTTTATGTGATAGCTGAAGAGTTCTAGTTTTTTTTATTTTCTGTAACCCGTTCAAATTGGTGTGAAACAATAATAACTACTTCGACGATGATGATGTTAGTTCGACTGTGAATTTGAGTTTAATGCTAAAGTTTTTTTAAATAGACAAGTATTTTTGTAAATTTATAGTTTTGGTACTTAAATCTATTGTAACTTATTTTATATACTCACTTAAAACCTACATATAAAGATAAACTAACAGCTAGAAACCTTTCAAGCTACCTACAACTACTTAAATTGCAACAAAATCAAGTAGGTTCTCCTATAAATTAAACAAAATTAGACAGAAAAAGTGTCACAGCTCTAGACATTTTACAAACAAAACATAAAACTACTACTGGTACTGTGCAGAATATTGCTAAAAAAACTCTTTGTTATTTCAACCATCACGTCACAAGACTCGTCCAAACATTTACTTAGGATAAGTTTAAAAATATTCACGAGCTTTTGAATTCACGAAGAGAGCGGCACTTTAATCAAACGAACACCAAGGTACACTGCCTTTACACGTAGAGTGGTTTTTTTCACTATCACCGGTGTGCAGGGCGGCCGGCCGCGGCTTAGCCTCGATTGGTCCCGAGGGGATGACTTGGTCCCTCTCTCGAATCTACACTATGTAAATCTATGCGATGCTCTTTTTCGGAAACGGTGAAAAGTCGGAGTAAAATTATTATTAACTGGCTCAGGTTTCAGCAAAGAATTATGAATTTCTTTTTTCTTATTACCAGAAATTCTACATAGAGTTACAGATTTTCTTCTAGACGTCCTTAGTTTTTCTTTCAAAAGTGTAGTTGGTAGCGACTATTTATAAATGAATTGTATGGCCGTGTCTTTAGAGTACGGGAAGGCAATAGCGGTTTTTGTCGATACAAGTCCGACATACCTTCCATCCATGGGGATTATCCGCGTTCCGTAAAAAAAGGTATTTGAGGACACGCTGAGTTTGAATATTTTTTGTATTATTTGAATTTTGAAATAGCGTTCCGGATTTAAAATAGGTAGGTACGATAGTTATTCATGACATGACTTTGTATTCAACCCCCTTCGTGCCTCAAGAGTTTGACACCAGCGTAGATTGTGGTCGTCACCCATTTATCACTTAGTCTGTTTAACAATAAATTGTCTCACCTCTAACGACGTGTCATCGCGTTCACGTAAACCCGCCTGCCCCGCACGTACGCTTCGCCTGCAGAAGAGATTGTTTATAGTTATTAGGGCAAGGTGATACAATATGTGATGCTATGGGTGTAGTGTTGTTCAGCATACAAAAAATGATTCTTTTTTATCGTAATCCATTCATCATCAGCCCGTTCACTATCTGGCAGCTAGGCATATGTCTCCTTTCAAAACTACTATGACACTAACCTGGTTAGTAACCCAAGTTAGCGTGGATTAGCAAACTTCACACACTGCCATCCAAAAATCTACCAGCCATGCAGGATTCCTCACGATGTTCTCTTTCACTGTTTCAGCGAGTGAAAATTAATACGTACAAAATTCCGAAAAGGTATGACCACTGGAATGACAAGTCAAGGAGTTTGAATCCAAGGCACGCACCTCTTACTTTTTACTATTACTACAATGAAATCATGTGAGTATTAATGACCACTCGCTTAAACGGTAAAAGCAAGATAAGGAACCAAGCCAGTGTGAACTATAACCTGATCCCTTTCAATCTCAGAGGAGATCCTTGCCCAGCAGTGGGACAGTATATGGGTTGATGATGATTAAAATATAATAAATTAAACATCACCCTAACACACATTAAGAACACCATAATTATCTCAAAGCACAAGCCACCCTGACCCAGAAGTCATGGCGCCATTTGTGACGTCGCTATCAAACACACAAGTAAACACCCTTTACCAAAACTAAGGCTAACTTGTAACTCACACAAGTCACAAAACTATTGTTATTTAGCACTTAATTACAGAAATTGTTGAATGCGCACACGCGGACAGCGGGCAGTTGCCGCAAATAAGTTAAACTATAATTAAGCCCAAGTTACAGGGAACACTGTTTAGATAAATTAGCGACCCTTTTCCAAAATGTCAGCGCTCGCCATTAAGTCGGGGCCTTGAAAAGGGTAGACCACTCACACTCAACGCTTTTACGTATCAAATGTTAATTAACACGCACATCATTAAGTAAAAGAATGACACTTTTATCTTGTTTTAGCTGATTACAGATCATTAATGCACGACTATGTTGTTGTTGTGTGTTATTATGTATGCTAGTTTTTTGAGAGGATCATGGTTAAACATGGTGGCTCTGCAAGGGGCAACAACTAGTAATATATAACGACATGATAGAATAGCAAGAGTAATAAAAAAATGATGATGCTATAGGTAACTTGTATTTAAATTGAGACGAAAATTCAGCTATTATATATAATAGTTCAGACAAAGTAAGAGCGTAATGTTATAAATGCTCTGTGTTTCAATTCAAAATATTATTCCTCTTTCAGATAAAAGGAAGTTGTATTGAAGTTTGTTATACTAATGAAACATTTAATGTTTCGAAATTTGAAATTATTGAAATGTTTAAACATAATTTTGATGCGTGATGGTATTCTGAAAAGTAATTTAAATACATTGAAATGTTCCTCATTTCTTCAAGAAAAGAATATAAATGAGAGCAATTCAGTTTGGAAATAGTTAAGAAAAACAATAGAACATTTTTCTGAGAACGTCTAGCAAAGACCAGATATACCCAAGAATTAGTTAATATTACGTAAAGGAAAGGTGCGATCATATTTCACAGTATACTGGCTTAAATCTTGGGTTAAGACAGAGCAGGCACACAGCGTCTGACGGGCCGCCTTCGTTTGTAAGACAACAGGGACGTGACCGAATTGCCAAATAATATACGTTTATTATCAGGAACAAAATTGAGCAGCATAATTTTCTATACGAAGAATTCAACTTGTTACGTGAAATATTAGGTTTGTATGAGGATCTGGAGGAAAATGAAACGTAAGACTTGGCTTGACTTAATAATATATATCTATGAGTACATGCCACCAGAAAATTGTAAATAAATAATATAAATTTTAGCGAAAGATAAATCCAATCTCAGATAGGGTCCGAAACTGCACTCTTCCGGTTAAATACGGATGCTTTAACCAAGTAAGCTACCTAGACCAGTGCTTATGATTCCGGTGTATTTAATCAGAAAGACGAAGGTTCAACGCATGAGATTTAATTTTTCTTTAATTAAAATTTATATCTTTGAAATTTTCTAGAAAATCAATGTCAAATATAATAAAAAATATTATTTTCTCGTAGGCGTATATGTCGTAGAAGTCTGCCAACCCGCACTAGGCCAGCGAGGTGGACTACAGCCTAATCCCTCTCATCTTGAGAGGAGACCCGTCTCCAGCAGTGGGAAGAGTGATGATGATGATAATAAAAAATATTATTAAGATTCCAATTTGTACCCATAGGTAAATTTAAATTGCATGTAAATGACATAAGCTTTCGACTATCGGGCGTTCAGAAATATAATTTCGATGCCTTTTGTTTTGAATCGTTCGTCGAGTCGAACGTTAGATTGTAAATCTGTCTAGGGCCTGTAGACAGGCTTGTAAACTATTTTTGTAAAATTTGCAATGTTCTCACACTTGGCAAACAATTTTGTTTGTTTATAATATATAATTATGTCGCAGCCAACTAGCTTGATTAGCCATTCAATCAACAGCCCAGCCTCTTTACTAAACAGCGCCGTTCAACTAGCTTCCTGAATGATATTCACGGATATTACGGTTGTTATCGCATTACAATAATTATTAAATGCTTTAAAATTATTATTAAATGGAATAAAACTACATTTTAAGGATTTAAACACGTTATACATTATGCATATACCAATAGTTCGATCTTATTTAGTAAATTTATAACTTCTACTAACTGAAACTACTAAAAATATTTGACTCACAATGCGAGTACCTGTAGAGCATAGTTTTCATTAGTTTAGTTGCGTATCATAGGTTACGGGACGTTAATTCAATTAAGTTTCTAAATTCCCAACGGCTACAATTTTTCATAACTGCCAACAAAATTGCTTGTGTTATACAAGCAATGTAATTTATACTACAAACTAGCAATTTATAGCCCCAAAGAGTAAACTAGAAGCCAGTGGAAATTAGACGGGATAATCTCAACGCCTAGCCGTAACGTTGGAGTATGAATGCTATGGTATAGAGCGGCGGACTCTTGACTTTGAGAAAGTTGCAAGTAAAGTTTCTTTCTCTTTTGGCTATTTTGACTTTAAAATGGAGAAAGATCTCAATTTACCTGTGTTTTTGGGAATATCATCTTTTATTTTCTACGTTTTTAAAATTGAAATACCTACAATAGGTATGAAGCTGTACCCGGCCATGCGCTGTTGTCTGTTGTATGTAACATTGCGTCAAATTTAAGCAATCAATAAAGTACTTTGGGATATTTAAATAGACCCATGTGAAAACGAGTAGTTTAATAAAAATCAACGAATTCATTTTCATCACATTAGGTAACACGATAAAGACACGAGAGACTCATTTCTTGCAAATGCAGACTAGATCATTAGGTTCAAAATAGCTTGTCTCTTTCATACTGTCTGCTGGTAACTTATCCGAGTAATCCTTCATAGACCACGCTGGTTCGCAGCGTCATAAAAGTTAGTTCACGTTCAACTTTCGATTCAAAAACTATCTGTGTTGTAGGAATATAATTAAACTTCTCTATAATTAAAGGTTCGAGAAAAAATACGTATACCTGCAAGGTTAAACTGCACTTGCCATGGCTAATTCATGGATGGATGAACGTACTTCGCACATCAAAATTCTTAAGAGCCTCGGAGAGTATTTTATTCATGTGAAAAAAGTTCTCAGCGGTTTAATGTTGACATTTGAAGGACTGCCTGTATTGAATCTAATATTCGCTAGGAACAAACTTGTAATTTTAACATAACATGTAGATTTTACTGACAATGTTTTATTTATTATGCAACGTGCATCAACAGAATGATTAAAAAAATGTGGGTCTAATATTAAAATTGTTTTACGACAAGCACACAGAGTATCACATACCTGCCTACTTTGTCTCCACAACTTTAATACTCTCTTTAAAGCTGGCTCGCCTTAAGTAAATTAAACCTGTAAACTTCTTAGTCTTAAGTATTCTTAAGCGTTTTAGTCTAAGCAGAGCCAACAAACTCTCACTTACTAATTGTCCTTGTGATCTACTTGGCTTCGTCTATGGAATTGTTATTTGGAAATTCTGAGCCATCCAGCTTAAAAAAAAGTAAATCACTGACGTGTAAAAGTGTCTTTAAAAGATCTATTTACAGAAATAAATATCATTTATCATATAAATTAACGACAAAAAATATTCGGCAGGCAGCCCTGATAAAGAACCCGCACGTAAGAAAAGCTGTAGGTAGATACTGACATTTAAATTAATACCTATATTTTTAAATTACGGAACTTATTTATTTATCGTAACGGTATAAACTATCATTACAGGGTTTACCCTAATACTTGATGACATCGTTACGTATACAATTATTGAACTATGTATTTACAATAACAAAGAAACTGCAAATAAAAACATTATTGAATTAATAATACTCATAGATCGTCTGTATCCCGCCGGCCAGGTGGACTGACGACTTGCGGAAGACAGCTGGTAGTGACTGGATGAGGAAAGCTGAAGATCGGGCTTTGTGGCGTTCATTGGGAGAGGCCTACGTCCAGCAGTGTACGAATATGGGCTGATGATGATGATGATGATGATGATGATGATAGATCAGCAGGGTATGTCGGACTCGTACCGACTAAAAACCGCACTTGCAATCGCTTGACCTTTAGTCATTTTCGTGGGATTCATAACATTCACCAAGACCATGACAGACAAATTGAAAAACATATTATTGACAGAAAGTGAAAAATTAAAATTTAAAAACTCACTTTATTGCGCAATATGTGGCATGCAGCGATTACCTTATGACTGTTGCAACGGTTTACAATTCAAAATCTAAAAGGGAATCCGTCGTCAATTAGCGCATGCGGCGGCTATGTTGAGATCAGGGTTGCCAACAATCCGAATTCGGAGCGGAGTTCGAAACAGCCTTATTTCAAGAGTAAGGCGTTTAAAGCTGCAATTCTGTGGCTAAACCGCAATTCAATGGGTTAACGTTGCAAAGCTCAGCAGCACTTTGCAGTGTTAGTGTTGCAGTGAGATTTTACCATTTATGAGTCGCATTGAAGTTATTATGTGCAGCTGATCTTTAAAACTTTTAGTGTTGCCATAATACGAGGATTACAGCCGTACATTTTACTTAGATAAAGCTGACTACCAGGCATAAAGAGAGGCATGAAGATGGATGCTTATTAAAGTTCTTGGTTTGACGTTTTATGTGTTTGCGGATTTATGTTGGTTTTGTCGGAGTGCATAATCCGTTGGTGTTAAGTAAACACATTAGGTATGCATGGATATGACGACTTATGTAAATACTGTGTATGTATTATTTAATGATAAAAAAATAATGTATCATTTTGAATTGTATTTTTATTTCTATGATTATTTGGACAAAGTATTTTTTTTCATTCCTACAAAGAATTTTGGTTGCGACAGGCAATTTATTATTGGTGTGGTAACTATAGAGTGATTAAATATTGAACGCAAATAAGTCTAAAATAATATTTTTGATACTATATAGAATTTTAACTTAATATGCTTTTTGGTTAAAAAATAAGGTTGTTTCTTCTTTAAATACATCAATATTCCACCAAAATCAACAATCTCTACTCCTTAAACTAAAAAATAATAATTAAAAAGATTTACAAAATCACCTAAATCTAAACAAAATAGTTTATACGCTCATAACGCAAATTCCCTTCACTATTTTTCTTTTCACTTGTCCTTTAGCAGAAATGAGGATTTATTGCGTCTGTAACCAGAGCGTCTTGGCTGACCACTAATGAAATGTTATATAGCTTCCAAGCTGAGCTCGGAGAGACTCAGTGATATTTTTTGCGTACAAACTTTGAAGTCACAGCTAAAGGAGAAGTATTCGTTACAATTACTGTAGCCCTGGTACATAATTGCGCGAATGAGGACAAACTTTTAGTTGAAACTATGAATGAGACTTGGGATTATCAAAGGAAAGTAGTGGAATGATCATTTCATTCACCATAAATAGTGATTATAATGATAATTGATAGCTACAAACTAAAAAAACAGAAACAAAAATTTTATTTCAGTTTTATCGTTTTTGTTTTAGACGCCTGTATTCGGCTTATCTCAGATTAGCCATGAAGAAAAGAAATTCCAAGAATCTTTTATATAAATAGGAATTACTGGATTTGTATAAATGAGCTTGGTAGGTACAGTAATCCGTTTTTTACTTATAAATAGTAAATATATTTTTAACAAAAGTAATATAAAACTTGAACAGTTGTGTGTACCTAAAATTCGGCGGCAAGTTCTCCGGCCCCATGTTATAGGAGCGAGCTTATTGCCATTAACTGGCCAGAAATCTGAACTACACACTGCTACTGCGAATTTCATATTAAAAACGCTTTGTTCGTAATTCGAATTGAATTTCAAACTTCACAATTAGCAGCGCTTGCAATCATTAGAATAACGCGTAAATTAATGATGATGGATATTCATTTCAATGTACCTCTTTCTGAAAGCAGCTTTTCAATTTCCTCAAGCTATTTTTAGATGAATAAATGTCATGCTACCCCTTTAGTTGTTGTAGGGGACTACTTCGCTAAAGTTTTTAGGTTCGATTCCTAGGTCGACCTAAGTGCGATTGGGATTCTCACTAGTAGCTCGGTATTTTTATTTTTGGTCGATAGCAATAGGATCGTTTCTTATTACGTTGGACTTAAACATACCGGCGAACTATGATTGTGCATTTGTAAACCTCTGCCAACCCTTCAGAGAATATAGGCGTGATGATATATTATATTAATTTTACTTAATAACTTTTGCAATGAACCGACATCTAAATAACAGGGTGTATCAAAAGAAATGTGAATTACAATCGTTATCACGCTGAATATTTATTAGGTTTTGTAATTCGTCACAAACTTTGTTGAGTTTCTACATCGCTCACTCGCTTTCAGCCTTTGATGTTCGAAATAAGGGAGATACGGCAAACATCGTCATAAATAATCTCGTCTTTGTATCAAATACTAACTGTGCCCCGAGGATTCACCCGCCCAAAGGCATTTAAATATTAGAAACGATACTCGGGATACTATTTCCAATTGGAAATTTTTTAAATATGACTAAGACAAAGCGCTTTCTCTGTCATAATATGACAAAAAAGAATACAAATATAAACAAATTTATGTGTGAATACTATCCCTAAACTCACTCTATAGGTAACTTTTAAATCTCTGCTCCCGCCGTTTTATTTAAAGGAAACGCGTTCTTTCTGATTTTTTCTTTTTGCTCGGCTCCTAAGGGTCATAGCGTGATGTTAGATAGCTTAAAACCTTCCCCAAGAATTGGGCTATCAAATGAAAAAATATTTTTTCAAATCAGACTGGTATTTTCAGAGATTAGAGCGTTAAAACTCTTCAGCTTTATTATCAAATATATAAATATAAATTACAGGGTTATTTACTGTGTAATAATATATTTTTATAGTGGTAAAAGATGACATTATTTTATAAGTTATTATTTGTCCACAGCTGGACGTAGGCCTCTCCTAGTGAACGCCACAGAGCCCGAACTTCGATTTTACTTATAATTAAGTGAATTTACTTCGTCAACGTATCTCCATTGTTTCCTCACTTTGTGTTACAAACTGAAAGCTCATTACTTGCACAACTTGTTCGGAATCATTAAAATTTATACGTTCTACGACTTCACTTGATGAAAATACGAAAAGTTTTTATACCAGTTCTCCATAACGTTTAAAGTAGGAATTTAAAAATGTATTGTGTAGGGAAAGGGAAGGAAAATGTGTCAGGTTGATTGTTTTCGGTGTCTCAAAGTTGGTATTAATTAATAGACCGGGTCTTGTTGAATCTTGGTTAAGCAGAGATATACTAATGTACGCCTACAGTTCACTGGTATGTTTAGGTCTAAATTGCCATATTGGTATTACTCATAAATTGGGGTTGCGGAGGTCTGATTTCCGTGAAAATACTGTTGTTTTATCCACATCTAGGTAAACTGACAGCAAACCCCGAAATATTTGGGGAAAACCTAGAATGATGACAAATTTATCAACTGTTTCGTTTCCCACGTGACAATTAAGTTCGCGAATTAAATGGATACTCCGAACGGCAGAGATTGGTGAGTGCGGACTAAGCCTCGCCAACTCTATTTCGGTAATCTCGCCTCCTGGCGCGACTTAGTCGAATCTTGTTTGAGATGCCACGTAAGCTGTGAGGCAACACTAATCCTTTTAAGCCACTCTTTTGATAATATCGTTAATTATTGCGCGTGTTCGCAGTTTGTGGGTGTATTGCGTTTACTGAATATACGTACAGTTTTAGTTCGAGTCAACAGTACTATGGTTGAAATAAAAATAAATAGGTACCTTTTACGGATTTTATCGCTTTATATCGATATTAACTAATTGCTTCGTTAGTCTAGTGGTCTCAAGTGCGACTGCTACGTTAGATGCCCTGTGTTTGATTCCCAAGTCGTGTTATTGGTTTTTTCTATGAAATTCTCAGTAGCAGCTCGGAATTTCGATATATATATTTGTGTCCTAATTACCATCAAGTTTTCTGTGCACGCTCATAAATAATTCAAAGGCATCACAGAGCAATGGAATATCACTGCAGGTTCATATTTCACGACACACTGCCGCCGGAGTAATTAATGTACCGGAGAACAACAGCTGGCCGCGTGGGTTTGGCATAGGCCCTCCCAGCGCGGAGCCGATCTCCAACGCATCTCGCATAAACTTTGATTTATTGGACTTTATTATTCTGCATGTGAACGGGACTTGAATACTCTTTTGAATGCCTTTTGAGATTCTTTAATTAAATAACGTAAGCGTCTGGTGTACTTAACTGGAAGGATGCAGGTACGAAACTTTTTTTGTTATAATAGGCATGATGACAGTAATTAAAAACTACTAGAATACTATATTTATTGAATAAAACTTGAAGCTTGGAATATAAAATACGCATTGTTTTTTTTATTATAAGTGTGATTAATATTTATTTTTATAAAATAAAACTACAAAATAAGGCAATCCGCCATGATATCTTGGACACCAATCAGAGCGCATGACGTCACTCTTGAGTAAACGCATACGCAACACGCACGAACATCATGTGTTTTTATTATTTTTGTTTAAATACCGAGTACTATTTGAGTGTGAATATTATTAATTCGAATATAAAATAACACGAATCATGGATCAAGGATTTACTAAGGCAAACAGCGCTAATTTGCCTAGAATCGACATAATAATGCTGGGAGAGTTTTTGTCATCAAATAAAGACTTTTGTTCAGCAGAATTTAGAAATGTTAAAACTTCTATGTAAGTATATTAATAATAATTAAAAACTTTATAATTTGAGTTATAAAATAATTCCCTAAAATATACTTTTGACGATGTATTTCTTATCAAGTTATTTTTAAGGTTATGTTATTGAAATCTATTTTTATAATGCTTTTACCCTTTATTTATAAATTGATTTTTCTTTTAGGCCATCCTATGGCGATTCCATATAATTATCCATATCATTAGGTAACTGAAATATGAATAAAATACGTAATACATATCAAAGCAATGAGAGATGAAACCTATATTATATTTTTATATTTTTACATTTAGACCTCGTACAAAATATTATTACCAAATACTATATACTAGAATCTACAAAAGTATGTAAAAACTTACGTCAAAGTGATCTTCACAAAAATAAAGGTGAGTACTGGGCAATATTGCTTTTGAATCTCGCCTTGCAAGTTTAAGCCACTTGTTTCGTATTGTTTTATTTTAAGGAACGAACACAAATAGCTTATTAGGAGTTTTTATGGATGTATTCTCACACTGGGGGACCCCACACCACCTATACACTTTCGAATTCATATTTAATAACACAAAATAACTAAATTCTTGCACGAGCGCAGCGCGTTTACGTTTTGATTACTCAAACGTGACGTCACATGCGACGCCATGACACTAACAAGCGTTTTAGGGTAAATTTAAATTATTATTTTAAAATTGCATTTTTTTCCTACTAAACTTTTAATTTCTGCAGAAATATCTTATTCATTGTAAATAGTATATATTTCTGGACATTATAGGTCCATTTTTCAATTATTGTCATCATGCCTATTGTACCTTTAAACATCTTTAGCATGCGTGAATGCCAATTATAATAAAAAAAAAACTAGTAAAAAGGTAAGGCAACATTGTTCGTCATTGAACTAACTGTAAAGTAAGTCATGTCAATTGAAAATATAGTAGAATATGTCTTCGTAGTTATCCGATATAATTTCATTCAACCAAAAGAAGCTTTTATCTAAATCAGGGCACAAAGTGGCCTGGAAAGAAAGAAGGGATCTTTGCCCAGCAGTGGGAAGAACCGAGCTAGAAAAAAGTAGCTTCTAGGCAATACCACTTTTCTGGATTTTGAGAGACCTATTTACCTTCTGAGATTTGGCGTTTTTTCACAGATATTGTCAGTTAGGAAATACCGGTGCTATCTAGTTAAAAAAGTAGTAGGTGGTAAAAATTAATAGTATATGTGCCTTAAAATTAATATTTGTTTACACTTCTTCCAACCCATTATTTTATTTTTGACAGTTCAAATTTTAGTCAAAAATTGAAGTCCTAATGCGATACTGATTCAATTTCTTATAACAATTGACTTTATTCATAAGTAATTTTTATTCGATTTAACACAAATTAGTTTTGCGTAATTAATTATCATTTATTTTTTCTAAACAGAGGTATTTAAGGCATTCTAATGTTTTTATTGTGTAATAAATAGGATAAATAAATATGATTAGGTATGTACTTTATATATTTATGTTACCCTTACCCCGCATTTTAAAGTTTACTTCTACGAGTCATGGAACAGTTACGTTCCTCAGCTGTCAAATGTAAAATGTTTGGGCGGAGTATAAATAAGTTTTATAGCTCTCGGACTCATTAGTCTGACAGTTAAAGTCCATAATCACATACCAGCCAGTGATGACCATAATCAGTTGTAATTATTTATTAAGTAGCCTGTTTTATTCCATTGCTGGGCAAAGGCTTCCTCACTAAGATCAATATTTTCTGTACTAAGCGAACCCAAACTACGTCGGCAAAAAGCGATCAAAATTATCACCGTCTCGTCGGCCGGCCTTGTCAACAGTTTTGTCGCTTGGCACCCAAGTTTTGCAATATCAAGTGTACATGATTGACACCTCCTTCCTAACCTTGAAGTATCATACGCTTATATATTTCATTTCAGCTGACTGCGTCACCTGTTTCCGGGACTCGCCTTTCAGATGTCAGCGTTATTATTTATATTGCCAATGTGAATATCATGAGAACTACCAGTGTTTATTTAAATTTATTTCTGTGGAGTGTGAATATGTTATTCAATTTTATCTACCACATGAAAACATATTGTCATAGCTTTTGCAATAGATATTCCATTTTTTCTTTCTTGTTGTCATAAAATGACAAAAAATCATACGGGGCGTTCAATCGCAAGCGTCAACCGCAGCCTATAAACGTCAACAAAACCAGTGGTATCTATCGCGCGTTGTCATCTTGGAACATCAGTTGTTAAGTCTCATATATCTAGTAATTTCGCGGAACGCAATAATGTTAGCACATTATTTCTTAGCGTCAGAATATTTGGCAATTCAATGGTACCACACCAGAAAACTCTTTAGCATGAGCACAGCGTACTTCAAAATGCTTTTAGATGTCACAAACGGGGTTTATCAAAAATTATTCGCTTATCATAAGTAATTATTTTCATAATTATTCTAAGGACATGAGGACCAAAAAGTCCAATTATGCACCCTGGCGATAGAGCTTTAAGAATAACCAAATTATTTGTTAGAACAATTTAAGATTACTTGCGCTTCAAAAACCTTTATATAAAAGTTAAAGAAAGCCACTAGGCTTTCTTTAACTTTTTTTAGCATACATATTAAGTAATAAATATAAATCGATACAAGCAGTTCAATATTTTCTCAACAATCCGGTAGTATTTTTGTTAGGTACAAAAATCTGTTCAATATAAATAAATAACCTTTATTCCGTATACCATAAGAAAATAAAATACAAAACCCACAAATATTCCACTTCCCTATTTTCAAAACTTAATATATACAGTTCCGCGTAGATTTAAGGGCGGTCGTCCCTCGGGGCACAAGTCACAGGGCTGGCAACGTATATATCACCCCAGGGACAATACATCTCGTACTTCTCCACGATAAGTAGCTCATACACGATACACTGATTTATATGGGGCGAAAAAATATTACTACCCGATAACGCGGGTAGAGTTCACAATAATATTGGTGACGTAATATGGGTGTATAAAAAAAAATGTTTTATGAAGGAAATGTTCTGGGTGGGGGATTTGGACATTATGGATTTGGAAAGTGGAAACGCACTTCAGTTGTTTTTTTTATGAAGTCTCCGCTTTTTATTTTTTTATTTCCTTTTATATGAGAACCTTGTAACCTGTTATCAACCTAACCTGTTGGATATTTAATACGCAATACACAATGTTTATTGCGTTCCACAATGTAGTTCAGGTTCAGTTACATAGGTGGTTCATTTTGGACTTCGTTGGGCTCAGCAATGTACAAAAGCAAGAAGAAACACTGAGTGATGTGATGACTATAGTTAAAAATATACAATTACTAGTTTATATAAATATAAATACCACCAAACAACAAAGCATTAAGAACAAATAAAGTAACAACTTCAATGGCCATAATATTCCATTAATTTAACACAATAATCCTCCTTCCATTAGCTTGTTACGCGAAATTCGTCATAGCAAGTCGACACATGTCGAACAAGACAGTCGTGTCGAACAACTTAGCTCAACCAACTTCAGAACTCCTTTAACGCTTTCCTACATATGTTGTTGCGAATTTGTCGTGTGAATAGCTAAGCCTGATGTGTTGAACTCTAAAACGTAAATATCTACGTCTTCAAGAATATCCCTTTTTTTTTAAAAAAAAGATCATCCGTGTTGGGAACAAGTTCTGTGTCGTGGGGGACTTTACAAACATAAAATAACAGACACAAATTACACCCACACTTGAAAGAAATACCCGTGAACTACACAAATATTTATGCTGGTAGGAATCAAGTGACTTTAACCGATACGCCAAATGTAGTCAAGTCTTTGAATTTTATAACTCAATGTAAAAAAATATCAAGTCAAGTCAAACTCGAACAAATCATATTGAATTGAAATCGAAAATTGACCTAAATGTGACATTAGTAACAGAAACAGTATTAAGGGCTGACGATGATGGTTGTCCAGAACAAAGCAAAACCCAGCAATAAATTACGAAAAGCGTTCATTGAACTCAGACTTCTCCTCACAAATCGTTTTGAGTCATACGATGTACATGTTGTCACACACACAGGCACGTAAACTATATCCATTACAATCTGTGTTGTGTTTGTAATACATTATTACTTTCCCTCGCCGCTAGTCATTTAATCACTGTAACTACGGCTAATGTGGAACATTATTTGGGAGGAAGAAAGCTGCGCAATATCGGCGTGACGAGAGTTAATACAAAATATTGGGCTATTAGTTTTGTGGTTTAGTAAGTGATAGTGTTGTTACCTTAATGTGTCTACTGGGGGATGGATCGTTTGCTTGATATTTTACTTTATTACTGTAATTATTTTACGGGTGAGGTCGTAGAACTTATTCATTTTATTTCATACCACATTGAGAAATAATGTCAAGCTATGTAAGATTAGAGAGACACGTTTGGCGCAGTGGCTGACCAATCGGCTTCTGTGCCACGGGTTGTAGTTTCGATCCCCACACGAAACAAATATTTGTATAACTACATGTAGTTGTTCCGGGTCTGGGCGTTTGTGTATGTGAAAGTTAGTCTTTGTAAATGCACCCATGATACAGGAGAAAAAAATCTAGTATGGGGCAACGTTTTTTTTAAAGGAAAAGAAAAATGTGGTCCGTTTTGAAGGGTAATGTAGCCAGTGAATACACTGGGCATATTAACTTAACAAGTGAGTTCTTAATATATCAATTTGCTGTGTTGTGTTTCTACTAGTATTCCTGACGTCAATAGGCTGAGGTTATCGCCTACCTTCAGTAGGTCCGCATATTTACTTTTTTATCATCTTATTACGACAAAAAAAGCTTTTATCGCCTACACAACATCTAATACGCGAAATTAATCACTACATTAGTATAAAACAAAGTCGCTTTCTCTGTCCCTATATCACTATGTATGCTTAAATCTTTAAAACTACGCAACGGATGTTGATGCGGTTTTTTTAATAGATAGAGTGATTGAAGAGGAAGGTTTATATGTATAATAAATGTATTTTATTAGTACATTGCACCCGTGCGAAGCGGGGGCGGGTCGCTAATTTAATATAATATGAAATAAAAATATATTATATATTTACAGAAATGATATTAAAAACAACTAAACTAAATTTACTACTTACATAATGTACAAAAAAAAAAAGGTAAAATAGAAAGAAAAATGCGTTCACGTTCAATATAATAAATTTATCTCATGGACGTGTTGCAAACGGTCATCGTAGCTGTCATGATAGTGAAGTCTGCTACGCCGTAGCAAACACATACTTCGTATTAGCAACTAAGCTGTACGGACACATAGCACAAAAGAGAAAATACCGGGTAAACTGTTGAAAACCATTTCATTCTCCGTATACAAGATAAATATAAATTGTATCTGCATCTGCAGTTTACTTTTACGATAGTTATAATCATACAATAAATATGAAGTTTTGTGATTATGTGTCGCATGTTTAGATTTCTTGAATATTCACACACATAAACTAACGAACGAACTTGAATACACATAAACGACGGTTTCATAAGAAATTTTAGCATATAAATAGACCATGTTCTGTATTAACACGTAAAATACTTTTTATTTCGGAAAAAGAATAAGCTTCTCCACTACTCTTCTTTAATTAATGAAACAATTAAAAATCTCATTTCTTCTAACATTATAGTTACTTCTCGTGATAAACGACATTTACGCATACGAAACTGCTCGCAAAAACGAACTTGGTAACAAAAGTTACTATGGAAAGTTGCGACGCGTAGCAACCGGCGCGCGGCTATAGTAACAGACTGTCGTAGTGACTACGTCCGCTACGTCGTAGCACATAGGTTCGTAGCAACTAAGCTACGGATATATAGCAGCATTGAGATCTTGAAAAAACTATACAGTATATACGAAATTGAAAATAGAATTACATAGATTTCACGAAAATAAATTACGTTTCATATCGACATTGACTGGGCTGAAGACGTCTGTGGTCTAGTGGTTCGGGTGTCGGACTGCTCATCACGAGGCCGTGGTGGGTTCTATTCCCACAAAACAAAAATATTTGTATGACGAACATAAATGTTTGTGTTTATCTGGTGTATAGTACCCATCGTACAAGCTCTGCTTAGTTTGGGACTAGATCGTGCTGTGTAAAAATTGTGCATACATACATACATATTTATATTATCATTCTATCATTCTTTACTCAGTCAAAGAATAACAAAAAACTGTTTGGAATGTTCCCGTTCTTCAATGAATTATATATATTGGGAATAGCCTAGTGGTTTTAACCAACCAACCAACCCAGTGGCATCTTTCCGATGAAACTTCAAACCAAAAACAAGAAACGAGAAAGTTCCCACTTTACATGTGTAACTTTGTTTTGTACCGTTTGACCTATGTCCGCAATAAATTATAAAGTCCAGTGATATATATCTGTTTCATTGGAGTGCGGGCGATCACCGGGTGACTACACTGCCCATATAGTTATAAATTACACTACCCAAGAGGGCCTTCTGCCAAGTATTTCCGTAACATGTCCTGTGCCCCGTGGGGTCACGATTTATGTCAACAGAAAAACTGGTGGAACGCATGTAGATGGGATGGATAGCGAAATCTATCACTGTTAGGATGAAAACAAGGGTTTTTTTTATTTTAACACTCGTTTATTTTTGACTTACATTTGCGAAATTTTCAGAATTTACGGAAATATTTTATGAATAGTTATTTAGTAAAGGAAAAAATCGACCTGTATCTTCTGGTTAGGTACACCAGACGCTATGACCACTAAGCCACCGCGATTCCTACTTAAATTGCTTATATATTACCTCTGCTCTAGAAAAGGTTGAGGCAGTCTGCAAAGTCATTGTCAAAGCCTGTTGATATCAAAAAATATTTTGTTATTTAATTGTTACTTTTGTGTAGTCAAAAACTAGTTGCATGTTTCTAAATAGTGGACCTTAGGAAAAAGAACCAGATAGAAACTTTATAGATAATTAAAAAAAAAACGTTAGAATATTATTTAATCAGTACCTAGAAAAAATTTTATAAATATAAAGTTTAAATACTTTATATTTATAAAATATTTTCTAAGCTGTAGTAGTTGTTTATTTTCACGACGTAAAATCTAGGACGATTATAAATACATAAGCCAATGTATTTCTTGAACTGTGAAACATTTAGAATGATAAGTTTAAATTAGCCGTAAAGCGGCTATTGGCACAGTATAATATCGCTTCAGTAGGTAATTGATTTATTTCAACTAGTGGCCCCATGGTCGCGGAAATTCGGCTTTTTAGTTTTAATGTTACAGAGGCTCTTTATTCGTATTTAAAAACCAATTGACGTATTCACATTGTGTTTAATCGAACGTATACAATGAATATTTTATTTTATTGAATTTAAGGAATTTGTAACATTTATTATACAAAAAATAGCTTTCGGCTCGTCTTCTCCAAATATACTTTAGCTATGCCAAATCTCACACTCCTCCTGAAAAAGCGATACAAAGTTTTCCCTTCACTTATTAATATATAGATTAAGTTGTGTGAAATATATGTACAGACGCCAGCAGGTCAAGCTATCCAAAACTGTCAAATTTTCCCAATTCAATATGAAACTTATTGCTTTTTATTAAAGTTGATAATCTATTAAAGAATTTTGACAAAATGTGGTAGCTTGATGTGCTGGCCTTTGTATGTAAGTATATTTTTTTATTGTGATAAGATGATAAATCAGTATACGGTCCCCTGATGGTGGCCGGCAACACCAGTGGTATCACTCGCACGCTGTCACCTTCAGACCTCAGTTCTTTAGCCAACTATTCCTCTTTCATATTACAACGTCGGCAATGCGTAACTGATACCCCTGGTGTTGCAAGCCTCTATAGGCTGCGGTAACCGCTTACCACCAGGTGGGCTTATGCTTGTTAACCACCTTGGTGGTAAAAAAAAAGCCTTATGTGCCGTACACATAATATATGTACATGTACATAGTTTCATGTGACTACATTGAATGACAATATTTTAGCGATGCTATTGGTAGTGATGTTACGTAAATAATAATATGAGAAGTAAGTAGGTCCGAAGCCTTGAATCAAGCAGAATATCGAAATGAAATATAAATTTAATAGCAAAGTTTTGTTCCCACCGGCACTTCTATGTTTTAGTTGGGGCCTTATTTCAAGGTATTATAAAGGGATAATTAAAAAGTTTCATAGTAGACTTCCTTTTGTTGTTAGAGAATCATTATTTTGAAACTAATATGATATTTTGTCATATAATATTAATAGCTCGTCAGAAAACTTCATTAATTAGTAACCTTTATGAACGTTTGTTTAACAATGGGATTCCTGGTATTTTATGCTTTGAAAGTTCATATTGGGTCATTGCGACGTTTAAATTAGAATGGTATAAAATATTTCCTGGTTCTTCCAAGAATTAGAGACATTTAGAAACTAAATGAAAATTTTGATGTTTTTGTTATAACATACCATCACGCCTGTATTTCCCGAAGGGTTAGGCAGAGGAGTACTGTTTGTACACCTACAGTTCGACGGTATGTTTAGGTCCCATGTAATTGGGCGAGAGCCTATTGCCATTGGCCGGAAACAAATCTAAACTCAGCTGCTACTGGGAATCTCATATAAACACCAGACAACACTTTGCTCGACTTGGTAATCGAACGAAGAACATCAAGCGTTCCCAAGTTGTTTCCCCAGATCCCAATAGTGAAGGTTACCACAAGACTAATGAAACAGTATTTATCTTTTTGTATTTTTTGGCATTTTCCATTCTAAGATTTAAAAGTTATAAAGCAAAGGAAAAATTCGAACGCGGGCAGGATTCGAACCTGCGTCTTCTGGTTAGGTACACCAGACGCTATGACCACTAAGCCACCGCGATACCTACTCGAATTTTGCCTTCACTTTCTGAATTTACTGTCTTTATGGTGACGTCAGTAACACCTATTGAAAAGCAAGTTTTTGCTCCACAGTATTTATATTCGATAGGGAATATAAGTCTGTAAGTAACCCAAGTAATTTACATCCTACGATACTAAGGATCTCACAAAATCTTGAAGTACTCATTAGACTAAAACCCCCGGGCAGAGAGGCTGAGCTAACGAAAATTCTATGTGCATTACGATACTCCTACCCAAAGTTGAATCTTACATCCTGCAAACTAGTGGAAACTATTCGAAACTGGTTTAGATCTAAATTGTTTGACTAATAACCTAAGTTTATGTAGATTGCGTATAACGTAAATTTCAACTATGACAATTAAACTCAAGATTTGATAGCTCTATAGACTTCTAAGATTGAACCAAGATAACTCTTAGTAAGTGTGTTTATTTTTGTATTAACACACTCTCCTTCTTATATTCTAAAGCCGTATCTAGAATATCAAAGTTATTTGGGAGAAAATTGTATTTTTGTGATATTCATCTTCTACACTATTTAGGGTACATAGAGGCATTTTGTGACCTAAGTACTTAATAATGTGCATAATAAAACTAATAGGTACTGACCAACAGACAGCGCATAGCTTAAACTTTTTTTTGAATTGCAGAAAACTGTCATGGACGGTAGATTAATACTAGTAGTGACATTATTTAAAACTGCAGTGTTACCCGATGTGGTAGATCTCTAGGTTTAAGCTCTTTTTTACCCGATGTAAAGGGTAATTCTGGTACTTAAAAAATATTCTTAATTATTTATTTATATTTATTAATAATTAATTATTTATTTATATAATTATTCTTAATTAATTAATTATTCTTAGTTAATATTCTTCTGACCTAGACTCATTTTTGTAAATGTCAAATGGTACTTTATTAAAAGTCAAAGTAAAATTTAATTGAGATCAAAAATTGACTCAGAGGTGACATTAGTTTATGACACTGGAATTGGATCAAAATCATATTTTGAACATTTTTTACGTCCCAGAATTATGCTTCAGAGGTCGTACCCCAAGATGTTATTGCGATCGTTTTCCGATAGAGAGAGAGGGATGTCGCTGTATAAATTAAATAGCGCCATCCCTTTCTCACAACCTAAAAATGATCGCATTAATATATTTTGGTATGGCCTCAAATCAAATAAAACTTTGGGAAACAGTTTGAAATATTGTCACTTCCAGTATTATTCTAACTCCACAATGTAGGTACATGTGCATGCGTGTGTAACGTGCTCAAAGCTCGTTCTCTCTACATTCTCCACATGTTCTTAAGAAGTGGCGGCTAACAAATCCTTTCTCCAATTTTATCGTGTACTCGATCTAGTCGCGTCCGTGTGTGCCCCGCGTTATATGGCTCTGTAAGGACGACGTGACTAACTGTACTGTGAGAGGATTTTCTTGCGATCTCTTATTCAGGTATTTGCCACCTATTTCAGAGATAGCGTGTATGAGGAAATGTGGACCTTTATTTGTGAGCTAATCCGGAAGTGGGAGGAAAATAGAGTGTTTTCATTTGAAAGGTTTCTGTTAAATAGTTTCGACGCAGACTGCGATGATAGTGATTCATAATGATACTAATATACCTGCTATTAAGGCAGCGATAACCTTTACAGGTTGTTACAAAACTACCCGTAAAGCCGAGAGGAGGTTAAATGGGGCCTTATAACGAGTCCATTCACAATATTTAAGAACCGTAGTAACGCTGTATAACATACCCCAAAAAAAGGAAAACAACAACATTTATGAATGAAAAATAGAAAAACTATTAAAGTAGACAATTATTAGGTAAAATATGTACGTAGGCCTTTCTGTTAAATAATCTGGTTCCCTGACAGCTGACAAAATTTTTGGCTGTGATAATAAATTATATGGGGTGTTTTGTAACACGTTGTATATTACTATTGGATAGCTAAGTCATAGATCTCAAGTTTAAACCCATACAAATACTACATGATACAAGCTGGAAATAAACCCGACTTTATTGATGGCGTGGCACCAACCTACACTAGGCCAGCGTGGTAGACTAAAGCCTAACCCCTTTTCATGCTGAGAAGAGACCCGTGCTCAACAGTGGGACAGTAAATATCTTGATGATTAATATTTTTAATTTTATGATACATACATAGACACACAGCTTTTTCGTTTAAAATATGAGATAATATTATATAAATTTGCTTACTTTGCCGTTGTAATCAAAAGACGCCTAATTAATTTATATCTTCAATCATAACGATACGCAGAATTTTACAAACCTTCATATCCTTTATGTTAAGTTCGACCCACATAAATTTAAGGATTCTCGTTAAAAGCAGTCAAAAAAAATAAAAGGTAAAGTTGTAACATCAAAATAATGCTTAGTAGACTGAAAAATAGCCTGTTAGCTATTTAAATGGATTTCGGTCAAATAAGAAATTCAAAGTTAATACCGAAATCCGTTTTTATTTTAATAAATAATATTTTATACACTTACAAATAGAATTTCCTTTTTGTGTTGACTTATCCTTAGGGAGCGGTAAGATGGATGCCCGCCATACCTCCTTATAACTACTTTCCCGATATTATAATACACTTGTGCACTGTGACATTATTCTGTAATATTATTAAAGAATTTTCACAGTATTTTTAAGTTAAAAGGACCTAAGAGCTAAGTGTGAGATAACAAGGTTTTTTTATACCACTATGTTGGCAAACAAGCATACGGCCCACTGATGGTTAGCGGTTACCGTAGCCTATAGACGGGTAACACCAGGGGTATCACTTGCGCATTGCCAACCCTGTAAAACGAAAGAGGAATAAATAGTTTAAGGGTCAAACTCCCTCCACTGCCAACACAACATTTCCTCGCGGAGCACTGGCAACCCTGCTCGCCGTAAGGAACACAGCACAGTTCAAAGCAGGGTTATTTCACTTCGATTTTCTGCGAGGCGGAGGTATATAAATATAATATACTTAATAATATTCTTCGCTTAATATTAATACAGTTCAGTCTACATTCATTAATTTTAAATAAATTTAGTATTTTGGAAAAATACTTTTTAGGCATAAACAATAATTAAGCTGTATAATAATTTATACTAACAAGGTTTAATATAATTAGCCGCAACAAGATAGGTAAACTAGGTAATGAGCTAGATAAATCTAGTGTGGTGTGCTTAACTACCACATACAAAGATAACCGTGATAAACAGAGCTTTATTTAATGTTATTTTGTAATGTTGCAGCTTTTTTATGACATATGACAGGTATCTTAAATCTGATAAGAAATTGAAAATTTAAATTTTAAATGGTGATAAATGATATTTATTTTTGTAAATAGATCTTTTAAAGACACTTTTACAAGTCAATAATTAATTTAATAATACTAGATGGCGCTGGCATTTCCTAGCTGACGACTCTGAGAAGAAACGGCGAAGTAAACTCAGAGAATCATGGTCTCTTTTAAAGTCCAGACAGTAACAGTATTCAATGCTTATCATATTATGTGTTTTACAATGTAGGCAAATCTGAACTGGCCTTTTGAAGAAAATGCATTCTAATTTACAAAAAAATAGTGATCAATTAACAATTTTAATTAATATGATTTGTACTAACATAGTGTAAGTGTTACCAACAATGATTGTGGACTAAAGTTGTCTGTTTAATAAATAAATTGAATTGAATTGATTTTACCTATTTAGAAACGAGTTTCCAGAGATTATTTTACGTTAGGTATATTAAAATATTTGAAAAATATTGCGTTCAAAAAGCTATATAAAACACTATTTTACATCATCCTCTAAAGCGCCTAATATCTTTTTCCCTTAACAAAACATTAAAAATGTTCAGAAAGTTAAAATTCGCATCAAATAGGTCGTGAACGCTAATTTTCTTCGTGAAAGTTGTAAATATTTCAAATGAATACCCCCCAACTTAACCCACTACTACTTTGAGTCTGCCAAGCGACATTTGCAACAAGATTGTCTGCGGAACTTGGTCTGTTTTGCAGTGGAAAAGCCGATATTCTTTCCTAGACACTTTACTTTTAGTACCAAGAAAGTACCGTGGGAAAACTTGACGGTGTCTTTACTTTAATAAAAAATTATACGAGGTTGCACGGAGCGACTCTGTAATTTTCTTTTGCGAACTTATTTAGCTTTGAATGTCTGTAAATTATTGTTGTTGGGCTTATTTACGCGTATTTATTTGCTGCGATATAATTTTACACGTGTTTCATGCGACTTAGAGGGTCTGTGTAATATCAGTACGTGTCGGAATTTAAGGTGAATTGGGAGTTTACCTGCGTACGTAATTAGGGTATTGTTATTTCCGCTCGGAGGTCTCAATTCGACGCGTACATTTTCTTAGATATAAATGGTTTAAAGTGCTACCTATAAAAATCTACACCAGGAACTGGCAGGGTCGCCATGTAATGACGTGTCTTGAGTGTCGAATTAAACACAAGTGGTTTCGTTGAATATTAGTATAATAATGCATCTCTTACAAGCTAAGGCATAATATATAGGGTGGAGGCGCGTCACACACTACAACGCGCTTGCGACGACTGGGCCTGTGAAGCAGATATCTTGGCTATAATTGGCGACCAGTGCGTAGAAATAATAAAAAAGTGTATTTACCCAAGTTGCCATTTAATCAATAGATATAAATTGCTATTTTTAAAATTGCTATTCTAGAGACAAACTGAATATCTAATTTAGAATTTTAGACACTTTAATTCAATTTTATACACCCTAACAACGTTAAGGCTGTGCCCATTTCGTCCAAAGCTTTAATCCTAGCTTTTTAATTTGTAGCTACATAAAATCTGAAATAAAAAAAAAGTTGCATCAAGTCGCCAGCACTCGTTTTGAACGATGAGAGTTAAACTCGATTCTGGCAACAATTTTCATAGTTGCAAAAGTTTAAAACTGTAAATGTTATTATTCTGCCATCTACGTCTTTGCAGAACTTCAAAATTACACCTATAAAGTTGAAAAATACAATTCAACTTCACAACACACTTAGGTGCTATAAAACATTTTTTAACCGGGACGAATGGTGGCCGGGATTCGGGAAGTTGAGAAAGTAATTATGACGGTCACTAATCTGATTAACATTTTCGGAATGTTAGTAACGAGATCGCATAATGAGTTATGATAGAAACAGTGCCTCCTTTCTAACCTCAGCCGTTATAATTAATTTAATTTGGGAAATAAATCGGACGCCGCGTGTTAATGCTATCAAGAAAGTTATCGGGAAAATCAGAAATATTCTTATACTCCTGATTTTCCTGGTAACTTTCTCTAGTAAAAATTAAATAACTACTCTATTATAATTTTTCTAGATTTTTTTATGGGAACTTCAGTGCCTTGTACTATATCGATAATTTTGGTAATTACAGTATTTTGATACCTAATCTTGTAAATTCTTCTTAGCACGAATTAGAGTTTGTAGAATTACGTTACACAACTTCATCTTTAAGTACTAAATTACTTAGATGCTTTTTACATCACAAAATAATGCGATGTACCCTTATATTTTTTTTTTACATAACTTAACAAATATAACATAGACATAACAGGGCCCACGATATATAGGCCTTGTTAGGTTCATGCATTTCGAGTTTACGTTCAGAGGTGTATTTATGTACCCCACAGTTTGCCTGTATTATTTATGGAACTTGTAATGTTTTTACATATCGTTAAAGAGAGTGGTTTCGACATACGGTAATTTTAACAGAATCTCATCTGAAGCTTACGTACTCACAAATATCGTGCGATTGTAACTCACACCCCTCAAGACGCCGCAAGTGTATAGGAACATCAATTTACGAGTAATCGGGAACTCACATGACAGCTGTCATCTGGCCGGTTGCCTTATTTGTACCTAGAGCAAAAATATCAGCCAGTATTATTGATCGACTGTGGGAAAATTCGTACCAAGAAAGCATTTTTTTTTATATAAGGTACGGTCCGAATTACTTAGTACCAGTATAGAAAATTAAATAGGTGTAATAAAGGTCACATGCCGTATGTATTTCTAAGATTGACACCCAATTTAAAAAAAAAAACGTTGTTTTACTTTTTAAAAGAAAAACCTTTTCGTAAATTTATTCATAACTTACGAAAAGGTTAAAAAGTAATTTAATAAATTTATTCTTAAAAAAGGTTTTATCCTACAAAGAAGATAAATTTAGGCTTAAATCGTATCCGAAATCTTAAGTTTATTGGTATGTGCCTATAAATATTTTACATCTATTTATTTTCCCAATCATTACATAAAACCGTCACTTTTGAAAAAAGGAAAAAATATACATGAAACGGCGCCCTTACGTATAATATATTTTCGACATAAGTCGTATTTCCCGTAAGTGGGGCTCTCTACAGAGGAGGCAGACAGACACACTTCCGAACGTCGAGCCGTGAGGAGTAAGGACCGTTTTAATGACGTTACACACATACGCATCGTTTGCGGCTTATTGTCGAAATGTACCTATTTCATGAGTGCTATAGTACAGTCAGTGTCAAAAGTACCTACCTAAAAATTAGTTCACAAGATGTGGCTGGCTAAATTTTTATGTCATCACCAATCCATATTTGATGACGTCTGTGGTTGTAGTGGTTCAAGTGTCAGACTGCTGATCGCAAGGTTTCGATTCCCACAGGACGCAATTATATATTATGTGATTAACATAAGTAATATATTTGTGTTTGTCTGGGTGTTTCTTAATTATGTATTATAAGTATGTATATTACAAAAAAAAAGTATTATATCCGTTGTCTAGTACCCAAAGTACGGGCTCTGCTTAGTTTGGGACTAGATGGTGCCGTGTAAAATTGTCCAAAAATATATTGGTATGAGTCTCCTTTCAGATTGAGGGGGATTAGGCTAATAGTCCAACACGCAGGCCTAGTGTGAGTTGGCAAACTTCACACAACCATCGGGAAAATCTCCGAGGCATGCAGGTTTCCTCACCATGTTTTCCTTCTCCTTTATTACGCACATGATTTCGAGAAGTAAGACGTGCGTTTCTTGAATTCGAACTCGAGACATTTGACTTAGCAGTCCAATGGTCATTAGACTTTGATTTATTATCTGAATTCTTGGAATTCAGGTATCCTAAAACTACTTTCGATATAAATAGTTTGACAAGCAATCGGTTGTTCTGATTTTTCCACGAGGGTACAATGGCTTCAGGGCCAGAGTCCTGGGTTGTAGTGGCTATAAACCTATAAAAACTGTGTTTATAAACGTACCCACGACGCAAGAACAAATCCCAGAGTTTAAAAAAAATATAACAAAAAATGATTAGCTAGCCATATTATACATATTTTTCAAAAATTAATTGTAAAATAATTAAAAATTGATCTAAAAACAACCCTGAATATAATATCAACATTTGATACTTCTTAAGATTTAGTAAAACGGTTTGTAATGTACGAGTAGGTGTTTGCGTTGAATATGTTATTACTCTCACATACTCATACGAACCTATTAGTTACTAACCGAACAAGAAATTCTCTTTCAAATGAGGAGCAATCAATCTCTTCCTACATACCTACAGTTCCACGAAACTCAATTCTTTCTATAACACTGTACTAGTTTCCACGGGGACTCATCGGAGTGATCGATCGTACACCTGCCCCTTTTAATTCAATACAGTTGCCTAATTAGTGTTATTACTAGCGAATATCGCGAATATTGAATTACTCTAGCAAAGAGCAAGTAAGCCTCTAAAATGGAGACAGGACTACTTAGCGATTAATTTATTAAAGCTGCTTCATGATTCAATTTGAAACACAAAGGGTGTTTCACGTGAGTTCGCTCACTAAATACCCTGGGTGGTAAGTACTGAGAAAATCTGTGAACATTTTCCTGTGCACGGTAAAAGTGTTCCTCCTTAGTATGTGTAATTGAAAACTAGGTAGGTAGCTGCTTCAAAAAGGTACGTTTTTTACAGACTCGACATATTTTAATACGAAAAAATAGGTCGCCCTGATTTACCATACTATACAATAGATATCTCTATACATGGCGCAGTTCCTAACAATTACCCAAGAACAATGGGACCTTTTAAAAAGACGTCTTCTGAATTATTTTCATAATTTTCACGGACTACAGACATCGCTAATGGTCTCTTATTTAATTCGGAACCCAGTGTAATTACATGAAGTGCTATTAATTTCGCGTTCCATTCGATCTTAGGCCCTCAATATTGAAGGTATGCATACAATGCTATAGGCTGGATAGGCGTAGATGCTAGGGTTCGTGCACACCCACGTTTTGGGTCTCGTAGTATTGGAATCTCAATTATGTTTAATTTTGATGCTAGTAAATACTTAGTGTTTTATTTGACGTTAGTCATTTTATTTTCAAGACCATGAACAGTATGTAGATTACGCATCATTAAGCATTACGTGATACTTATTCAGTTCTAAAGACAGCGTAGGGTTTTTCCAATGGTGAGTTCGCTACAAATTATATGTATAATGTTAAAAAAACTGTCTACAAGATTTATTAAGTAAAGCGTATTTTCGCTGTTTTTGCATTATAGGAGAAATTAAATAATAAATTGTTTATTTAGAAAAAAGGTGCAATACTTTTAACGCTCTCTTACAATTAAAAAATTAAGGCTAATTACAATTATATAAGCCTGAACTAGGTTGAACTTGTGTTTGAATGAAATGAAAATCTTAAGTTCATAATAATTATGTTAAGCAATTTATAAACTTAAATTACACACGAGTTATTAAAGTTGATGTAGTTAATTCCATAGCGAAATCCAAATACAAAGTGTGACATGCAATTTGTCGCATACTTAAGTCGCACGTGTGTAGTAAACTGACCGTAGACGAACAGATATTGCGTTCCTGTCGAAAGTGAATAGAAGTAGTGCGCAGACTGCTTCGGGGAAACGGAGCCCTAAAGTGGTTCGTCTGAGTGGACTCGTAATTAGGTTTCGGATATTTAAAGTTGACGGGAATTTTACTTACGAAGGCTATAAGACCTTGACATTTAACAAAAGTTTTAATTATATGTATAGATAAGAATGTCTTTGGCAGTTGTATTGTTACTGATCGGAAGATTTTTTCTTGGAAATATATATTGGCTTACCAGTAAATATAAAAGATAAAGATAAAGATAAATTTATTTGCGGTAACATGAGTGGATTACAAGACAGATATGCATGCAATGGTGTTAAAAAATTTTTTTGAGCTACATGTTATACCATAAAAGGCGTACAAATATTACAAATATCAGCTTATAATTTTGATGTGCAATAATACATAACCGAGAAGTTGAAGAGAAAAACTAAACAAAGTCAGAATCTATCATTTAGGAAGTCAGTTGTACTATAATAACATTTCACAGATAGCATATTTTTTAACTTTTTCTTAAACAGAGTTGTATTTAATTGTTTTAGGTCCTTTGGAATTTTATTGTAAATTTTAGGACCCATACATATAATACTTTTGTGCAACATTGCTGTCTTAGATGGATGCATGTAGAGATCATTGTTACGTCGATTTCGAACGGCTCTGTCCGACAACCTTGGAAACAAGTGAAGATTATTTCTTACAAATAATGCTACTTCCATAATATATAAGCACGGTAGTGTAAGAATTTTATATTTAATAAACATTGGCTTACAGCTATATATAGTTTTTAAATGTGTGAAAAAAAAAATATGAAATTTCAATTTCATATTTTTTCATACAAAGGCCAGCACATAAAGCTTGTCAAATTTCTTTATTCGATTTTCAACTTTAATACAAAATTATAAGTTTCATATTCAATTGGAAAAATTTGACAGTGAAATTTGAAAGTTCTTTCTTATTTTTTCGAGAATTTTCCAACATACGAAATTAAATAAAGAAAATGAATTAAAACATGAGATACCAATCTCTACTCTAGTAGTTGCCATTGAAGATGAGGAAAATTTCGATTATATTTGACTAGGTCATAAATACACACCATCACGCCTGTATTCCCCGAAGGGGTAGGCAGAGATGTACTCTTAGACAACCCACATTTCGCGGGTATGTTTTAGGTCCCATGTAATTTTGCCATTAAACCATACATCCAGCACATGTCCAAGCTCCGAGCTGCTGCTGGGAATTTCATAGAAAAGTCTAATAACACTTTACCTGATCTGGAAATTGAATCTAGGACCTCCAGAGTAGTAGTGACACTTACGACCACTAGACTGATGAAGCCATCTAGGTTATAAATACTTTTAACATTATCAAAGTTTATGTCATAGAGTCGAATTTCAGATATAAAACTAAGGAAAAAAAAAGGAAATTAGAAAAAAAAGGAAATTTGCAAAAAAAGGGAAAGAAATTAACACTCTTTTCAGATTTACAGTTACTCATGTCAATTTTTTACGTCTAGCTTCGAAATCCCCCACAGCAGTTAACCTTAATCCTTTTACAAGATGAGATCAAAAGCCGAACTTAAACAAAATATATTCTTATAGTTTTAATTCCAGTATATATTAGGTAGGCTTGTAACATAAAAGCTAGAATCTAAATTAAATATTTTTTTATACTTTTCCAATCACTTGTACTTAGCAACCATAATCCACTTAAGCACTTAAGCTTAGGCTTAGTAAAGGTTTTATTTATCCCAAAGTTAATTCATTTCAAAGTCAAGTAGATCGAAAGTGTGCCTTCTATTTCATTGGTAAAACTTTATAATTGTTATTAAAAAGAAAATAAGGGAAGTTGAGATTCTCTAGACGACTAGTTGATGTTATAAGATTTACAATTAATAATTATCTAAATATTCATCATCAACCCACATACTGTCCCACTACTGGGCACGTTTCTCCTCACATAATGAGAGGGATTAGGCTATAGTCCACCACTCCGGCCTACTGCGGATTGGCGGACTTGACATGCCGTTGAGAAAATCTATCAAGCATGCAGGTTTCCTCATAATGTTTTCCTTTACCGTTTAAACTAATGATAATTAATTATTAATATGCACATGATTTCGAAAAGTCTTCGAACTCGAAAACATTGACTTGGTAGTCCACTAGAGGATTATTGTTTTTTTTTTAAATTCAAATCGGAAATTATAATTTATCTAAATGTTTTAGGTAAACTTCTAATTGCCTCAATATTACAGCTGATTTTGGGATCAATATCCTACGTCAGATAGTGGTTTTATTGAAAACGAAATAAAATAATATTATCCAGTTTGATTGTGATTATAATTTATTGTGATTATTTTTATATAATTTATTAAACACCCATAGTGTATTGGTACCCAAGCGTTTGTATGAAGTTTGAAAGTCACCCAGTCACCAGTCCTTTAGCGTTGCAAACTCTAATACGGTATAAGGTCTGGGTTTTGCTTTCCAAGTTTTAGATTTTTTTCAGGAAAATCTGAAATCACTCTAAAGTTGAAATAATGCTCATCAACTTTATTATTTCCACATAGTATAAGTAATTTAAACACCTTCAGAAAAAGGCGGAGGAGGTCCTTACTTGATATTTTTACTGATTGTAAACCGATTTTTCTTTTTTATCTTATGTTTATGTTATGTCTGACCAGTGGTTCCAAAGAATACACTACTAAACCCTCGAAGGTTTTCTTATATGCACAACACTCTTCTCCTTTCGGAGAATATTTAATAAGCGTGATGGTATATTGTCAAAGGCAAAGGACACCCCTTTTTATCAATGCATTAAAATAAGCCGACCCTTTATGACGTGTAAGGTTGGAGGAGTGGCAGTGTCGGGCATCTCAAGGGACGCACGACAAAATTGCCAAGGCGATTCGCTTTATTCGGTCTTAGTGATAAAAAAGTACACGGGACTTTAAAACTTAACTTTGTGGAGAATAAAGTCATTTTTGCTTTTATTGAATCCTCGACCTTTTATTGTGTACACGTATTTTGTAACGCTTAATTTGAATTAGAAAGAATGGTGTGAACGAATGTACATTCAAAAACTATAGATATTAACGTTGTTAGTCTTATAATAACGTTAATATCTATAGTTTTTGAATGTTATCTACAACAAAATATTAATGTCAACCAAATAGCACGTTACGGTTGAAAAAAATAAACCAATCTAATGTTGGATGTACCTATCTACTATCTCCAACTCACCCGACTTCACTAATGTTTTTCCAACACTCAATAACTGCACCATTAGTCTATTGGTTACTATCGCAGCCACTGAGCGCGAAGTTCTGGGTCCATTTCCTAGATTGAACAAAAGTCGGTGTTTAAACATGTTTTTTTGTATTCCACTAAGGTGGCAAACACGCATACGGCTCACATGATATTACTAATCGGTTACTTGCAACACCAGGGATATCACTTGCGCGTCCCCTATATAAAGTTCCCCCACTGCCAACACGTTTCATTGCGGAGCACTGGCCACCTTGCTTACTAAACCGTTAGGAACACAACACAGCTCAAAGCAGAGTTATTTCACTTCGATTTTCTGCAAGGTGGCGGGAGGTACTTCCCCAGTCGGGCAGCTCCAATTTGAGTGGAATTACTCACCCTACTTATGTTACTTGGACCTAAAACAACATACCCAATGGCAAACTGCGGGCGTACATCAGTACTCCACAGACTAACCGGAGATACAGGCGTGATGGTATGAGAACAAAATAAATAAATATCCGAAGCAACCAATTCTTACCTAACAATTTTAACACGGAACTGGAAAAAGCAAGCATTCAAACATGAAGAGTATTAGGTTGCAAATTTATTCCAAACGATCTGAAATTTAAATGCGAGCTCATCAAAGTCCCTGCAAAGGAAGTTACTTGTAATATGTGAGCGTGTGATTGCTTTACATCTTAAAAAGAGCCTCGGGACTCCAAAGGCGTGGCTTCAAGGGAAATTTACCCTAACTGGGTATTACCTTCTATTAACACACGCTAAATTATTTGACAATTTTATTTACCATTCAGCGTACATAATATTAATAATTTCGATTCTTCAATTTCACTTACGTAATTCGAAGAAGCTTGTGACATACTTAGGTTACATTATCGAAAGTACGAGTATGACATTCAACTAACTGCAATATTGCCTTATTGGTCTTCATTACTAAATTTCTATATTATGATCTTTGCACACCTTTAACTTAATGCGTTGTGCAGAAATTCCAGATTTTTTATTTTGTTACGTTATTTATATATTTAAATCCGACACTTAATTGTATCCTACTGATTCGTTTAATAAACTAACATTTATAAATTAATCACCTAGCCATGACAAACTCTGCATTTAGTCTACATCCAAGCCAAGTTGTCATTAGTTACCTACGTGAGTTATTCGGCTAGCTTATTCGGCTATATACTCACAATGAAACAGGCGTAGCAAACGACACCTGTTTCATTGTGAGTATATAGCTTTATCTTTTGTAGTAACATAAGCTGAATATGCCATCGACTCAATGAAGTCGTATGTAAGGTAGACTTTGCGGTAAGAATGTGGTTGTTAGAAAAGGTCTTTGCGTTAACATTATACATAATATAACGCAGCAGAGCTCTGATTCTTAGTTAATTATAAATTCTTAAGTTACCTGTAAAGAACACCTTTTAATAAATTTGCTGTCCATACCTGTTTTTGTCTCATTTTCTTTTTTAAAAAGCTTCATTGTCAACACCAGTCATTTACTATCCAAACAAATAATCAAGTAGTATCTTATTGGTTTCTACTCGACTAATTTGGAACGGTACCTACATCTAAATCCAATATTTCACAAGTGCCTTCATATGGTATAATATATTCAACTTGAGTCGATTCTTCAACATACAGACCTACTATAAAACAAAGCCGTTTTCGTCTATCCCTCACGCTGAGATCTTTTAAACTACGCAACAGACTTAAATGCGATTTTCACTACTATTTAGATAATTTATTCTGGAAGGTTTTAAATCTATACAATGTATATGTATAATATTACTTATCCTGACTGACTGTTTCATCAACGCAGAGCCTAAACCGCTCGGGACACATTTTTAAAACTTTGATTTTGATGCCTTTCTTTTGATCTTGTAAGCATCCACTAAGGAAGAATTTTTGGCCATTTTGTTCCGAAAGGGGTTAAATGAACATACCCGTGCGAAACCGGGGCGGATCGCTAGATATATTATAAGTTCTCGATGTATTGTTCGATAAAATAAGATATTTATACGTGTAACGCTTGCAAATTATTTGTTAAACAATATAAAAAAATAAAACATAAGAGAAGTCTACGTAAATCTATGAACAAAATATAGTCTGATTGAGATTAGAAAGAACTGTCCGTCGGTGTTTTTTTTTCTGTTTTGTATATTGCAGAAACTAACTTAGTCTATGTATCGTTTCAATACGAGGTGGGCAAGAATAATCTATGCCATGATATGCATATTACCCGATAAACAGGTGGATAGATGAGTGAATAGACAGGTGGATGGACAGGTGGATAGACAGGGGCATATAGGAAACTCTTTTAACACACCTAAAAACTAATTGATTTATTAACGCACAGTCCACTGTGTCTCCCAATCCTTTATAATTACTTTAAGATTATGTAGCATTTTGGATTAACGAATCATGTGGAACAAGGTAACACCTCTGTGAAATTTATCATGCGATTCTGAACTTTATCAACGTAACAAAGTTATTACCAAGTTCTAGGAAGCCGTCACAATTGCAACCTTCGTAATTTGCTCCTTCCGATTCCTGCCATTCCTTTCTACCGCACAGGTTCATTTCCGATTCGTTCGCTGTCTCTGTAATCGAACACTGGAACGTGCTGCCTAATAAAAAAAAAACTGCAGCAGTGGAATTTACGCCAAACACAAAGCACAGACCACCTGAATTATTTGCTTTAACTATTTTTTTGCAATCGTCCTTGAAATTACAACGAGAGTATTTATTAAGTAATATTATTCAGATCAGTCGAGATCCTGGCTATAATTCAAAGGTCGAGAAGGGTTTTGAGAGATTATATATTATGAAGGCCATTATATTATTGAAATTTAAACTTTATGTCAATGACCATCACAAAGGTCTTCGTGAACTAGAATACTTACATTACTTACATACTTATATTGGTTTCTTCTGTTATATAATTCATAGTAGCGACCCTAAGTTGCTGGGTTAAAGGTCACCCTTTATTATACGAGACATACAACCATTTTTTATAGTACGGAAAATCCGCATGGTTCGTCTGCCACCCGGGGAGGTGGCAGGGTTTGTCTGACTCGTACCGACTAAAAACCGAACTTCCTTCACCTGCCCTGTAGTCATGGGATCCGCGAAATTCGCCACTACTATAACAGGGAGACTTATAACCATGCCGGCAAACTATGGCAGTAAAACAGGAAATACCTGCTTAACATTTTGGCAAATACAGGTGAGACGATATTTACGAGAATTTTGTTATGAACCTATGAATAAAAAAATATGTAATGCCTCATTAACTTAATAATCGGAAGCAGTAGGTACTGCTAGGCTAGAGGTCCTGGCTTCAATTGCCAGGTCGGGCAGTGTTACTGGGTTTTTCTATAAAAATCTCAGTAGTAGCTCAGAGTTTGGATTTTTTAAAATTTAAACATACTGGTGAACTGTGTACACTGGTACACCACACCTCTGCCAAACCCCTCGGGGAATACAGGCGTGGACGGTACGTTAAATTCCAATCCAAATAGGGATATTATCCATCTTCCTTTCCCAGCTTCCAACATTAACAACGCATTGCAGCGGAAATTCCTGTCGATTTTAATTAATCTTTTCGATAGGAGCGGAATCATTTAATTAAACCGTGTACATGAGCGTCCAGCCAGGTATTAAAATTTCTTTGTAAATACACGAGAGCGTTTCACACAACAATTTTTAGAGTGAGATCGATCGGTATCGTACAAATTAGTCATAGATATTAAGAGAGCCATAAGAATGCAACAATCATTACAACATACATACTTTTCGGTGTTTTGTATACCTCTGTAGTACTGAAACAGCATTTCAAAAGCAGTCTATCACTGCGTAGTGCTCGAGTTCAAATCCAAAGCACGCATCTCTTCGAAATCATACGTATTAATGTTAAACGCTTAAACGGTGAATGAAACCTATATGCTTGAGAGATTTTCTTGAGGGCGTGTTAAGTCTGCCAACCCGCATTAGGCCATAGCCTGACCCTCTCCTAGTTATACCTATATAGACATCAAACACACAATTATTGGAGATATCGATCTCCTATAATTGTGTGTATGATGTCTGATTTCCTTTGGTATCAGCCACTGATGAACATGCCTCTCCTACAGATTTTCACAAGGACCGGTTACAAGCAGCTGCAACGTTCCAATAACTCCCTTAAGCTGCCTTACCCGCATGTCGTCTGATCAGCTCATGGAAGGCTGTCCAGGATCTACGATTAAAGATTCACATCGTGATTGGCCACTGACTTATCAGTTGTTTGGTTAACGTAAGTATTGGCTCTTTAGCACGATAGATGTCGCTTCAAATTTTAGACCTGAACGAATTAACCTAAGGAATCAATCTATCTAATTAAATTATCGAATTCAGCTGGACCGTTTAAGTCTACAATTTTTGTGATGCACATCTGCCTACAATTTAAATTACGCAACATTAAGCGGTATATATGTTAATTTATATTATTTTTAAAATGTTATTTACACGATGAGCGGGATGAGCTTGAGCTCTTCTGGAAGGATTGGCCCAAAATAGTCTTGAATCGTGAGAAATGGAAGAAACCTAGGGAGGTCTTTGCCCTGCAGTGGGACGACAATGGCAAAATAATAATAACTGACTATTTTTTTATATTTTTAAATGTTTTTGTTTTCTTTTTTTGTAAAAATATTTAAAAATATAATGTAAATAAGAAATTAAATAAATACAAGAATAATAATAATTTACACGTCATCATTCGTGTCCAATAGCCATATTAAATCTAGAGATGCGCAAAGCAAAGACCTTTATTATCTAGTGTTGCCTAATATGAGACGTTCAAGAGACTTCTTAGCCAAACAAATAATATAGCTCGTTATATAATTAAATATTCGCAGCTGAATATCTAATAATAAGACGGCCGAGGTGCGTAATTCAAAATTAACAATGCAAATTTTCAACTTAATTTAACACTGATGAATTTCTTGAGACTTTCAAACTTTTAATTTTATTGTTTTGCCAAAAGTGGCTATTATTCTTCATCTTCCATTATTTAAAGAAATTCATTGATAGCGCTAATAGAAAAAGTGCATTGAAATGGGTTTTATATAGTTTGAGTTTTGTTGAGATTCTTGAAGGCAGTTCTTATTCAAACATAATTGAATTGAGATCTGAAAACGAAGATAAAATGATCGTAGTTTACTTGAACCTTGCATTTAATTTAGCTTTCGATAAATATTGAGTAAGAAGAAAAGCTGTGAGAAAATTCTAAATTCATTGAAGTAATTGTGTTTGGTTATAAAATCAAAATAGGTATCATTTAAAGCCTCAACCGTTGTATTGATATTGGAAGCATAAATAAATATTATTTTGTAAGTTAAAAATAAAAGGAAATTAAAATGACAATTAGGCGCGGCGCCCACTGTCGGTAGGCATCGGTACGGCTCAGTAAAGCCCGGTCGCCTTACGTCGGCTTCGGGCACCTAACGGCTGCTTCGGGTGACTCCGGGGGCCTGAGAGCTGCTTCGGGTATGCTTACCACTGCCGACAGCTGTCAAGCGCCTGAAGCTGCCCAAAGCAGCCCTTCGGTGCCCGAAGCCGCCGTAAGGCGCCCGAGCTTTACTAGGCCGTACCGATTCCCACCGATAATGGCGCCGCGCCTTATTAATCGTCATAATTCTGTATATTTTCTCAGTAAATAATGATCACGACATTAACGACCAAAACTGTCCATTCTGAGTCATCCAAATTGTCGTTTTAATAAAACTTTTGTTTATTTAAATAAAACAACAAACAAACTTACAAACATCTTTCAGAAGCAAATTCAAGTTGTAATCGTTAATGGAGTAAAGTTTCGCAGTTTGTGGCAGCTACTTATTTTGAAAATAATGGATTTTTAACGGAAATTAGACACCCTTTGAATTCCAATCATTTCCCATCACGTACGTGTCAGGAACAGGCGCCGTCTCGCTTTTGCTTTTAAAAAAGTTCAGATATTTTAACCTTTATGTACCTATAAATGGGTCGATCTCCAGAGGCATTTTTTTTCGTGTCGGGCTGGATAAACCCATTTCAAAATCGAAAAACGTTTTAAAAATATTTTTTTATATACAGTTCGGTGTCTAATCTACGTGATACAAGGCTAATAGTACGAATAAGTTTATTTAAAATGCTTTAAAAAAAATCTTAAACCCTAAAATCTTGATCGCTCTGGGTTGACCCAACTCCCGATTGAATGAAAAAATATTTTTTAACTTTTTTAATGAGAAGGTTCATATAAAACAACTTATTTAGATTACATAACAAATAGTTAATCTTCATAGTAATAAAATATTTTTAGTTATATTAACAATACTTTTGCCACAATTTGAATTTAAAATCGTGACCGGGCATTTTATCTCATCGCTCTGCGCTGAGGTAAAACATCGCGCTCATCCCTAGTTACGCATTATAGACACTCTATTCCCCTCCCTCGGGGTAACGCCAGTAGTGGTCTAACCGCCGAGGAGGATACCTTTGTGCCACGTCCCCGCGCTGCAACATTACGAAGGTAAGTTTATGATTGCTCTGGATTTGGTTCTCGAATTTTATAATTGCTATGGCACGTTATTTAAATTAAATAGTAAGCTTGTGAATGTATTTGTTATGTGAATTAATTGATCGTTATGATGTTTTTTATGAGACGTAATCACAACTTTCTACTGCTTTTAAATTCGGCTATATTTATGATTTTGTGACTTTTTCTGATCGCTATGGCTGTGATTGCTCTGTCCAAAAAGACCAGAGCGATGATATTTTGCATTAATTGTACGTTATAAATCTATTTTAAGTAGTAGTACTGGCCTGTAACAATGACTAACGAAGACGTTTTTTTGGGTAACCTAAACCCATAAACAGATTTTGACGTATTTTACCTTGATGATATTATTATATTGGCGTTTAGCTAACCACAACTGTAACCCTTTCTTCTATAAAATTTAATGGCAACTATTGATTGCAGATTGAAATCATGCCTCGAAATAAATTATATATTGAAGAAAATCGTCTTAGGAAGAAATTGGCTGAGCGTTGTACAATGGCCAAGATAAAAAATGATCCAGATCTATACACACAATGGCTTGTAAAGTCAAGAGAGAGTTACCAAAAGTTCATTCTCAGACAAGTTCCCGTCTTCCAGAGACCTTTAAAAAATACGAAAATTTGTGTTATTGTGATTCACCCGCGTCACCGGTTAGCAGACTAAGAAGAATAACAAGATCTCAGCGGCTATCGCAAGATACTGAACAAACGGATGAGCCTTGCAACATGCATTGGCAGTGCTTCCTCCAGCATCTGTCCCGATAGTACAAAGCTCAATTTGCAACATATCACATACGTCTCAAAAATGTCTAGATATATTCCCTAAACATAAAATATCGTCAGTTACAAAAAAAAAACCTCTCTATGAAGAGGCTTATTAAGAAAGATAAAATATAAGGCAAAAGTTGATTTTTATAGTTATGTTAATTTGTTAAATTAGCAATTATTTTATATAAAATATTCCGTATTTTTTATAATATTTGTATGACTGATAATATGCCTTGACCTTTTTCTAAAATAATATATTTCTCTTACATAATTATAATCTTGTTACACGTACACTGAATATGACTGAAAACAGCTGAATAAATAATATTTGATCAATATTATTTTTTTTGTTTCACTGATTTCACCATTTATGATCGCTCTGGCACCGATTACGATTGCTCTGGTTGCGAAAAATTTTGATTTTAAATATTTCCGTAACTGTTTGTGTAAATTGAAGGCCAATAGTAAAAATGTACTATTTGAATATCATTATTTTTAATGAGATACATAATTACCATTAAATATCAATATCTGAAAAGCACCAGAGCGATCATACGAATACGCCCGTTTTGGAGATTGATCCAAATACGTATGTAGATTGAAAGTAATCATTTTTTATTTCAACGCGCTTTTGGGAATTAAGAAATCATTTAATGTCGGTGGGTTTTGTTGTGTTAGTATGATCCAGAGCAAAACAAAAAATAAAATAATCTTTGGCCAAGCGGGATTGTCCCGCTTCCAATTAATTAACTAACTTGACATTGTCAAGACGTTTTGGCTAAGATGCATTTGATAGATTATGTAGGTAGATATATCTCGGTTATTGTTTAATGTATTTCTGTAATAATTTACTTTGAAGCAGTTCTATATCATAGATTATGATTTCCGAACGAAAGTCATGATCTATGGTACTGTATAATTAATTTAAACTACATAGTTATTTTCGTATTAATATATGATGAATATAAAGCAATTAATTATATTTAATTTAATGGAATAATCCTCAGGTTTTATTTTGTTATTTCAAATGATTATAGTAAAGTCAATTGATACATGTTTTATTGAGTTGAAGCTAAAGATAATAGTTTATTTGGTTTTAAATCATACTTAATTGTCATACCATGTTTTAAGGCAGTTTTAATGAATCTAATTGTTGTCATCAATGTTTATAGTTATTTGGCTTCAATGTATGACGATCTGTGATTGGTAGAAAATGGCGCCTTATTACTACTATGTTGCTATTGTTTGGATAAAGTATAAAATGGGAGGTATTCCTCGAAATCAGTTAGTCAAGGATTGCTCGCTGGATGCTAAAGTTAAGTACTTTGATTGTCATTATGCTGTGTTACTATGCCATTGTTATTATGTGATTGTGATTTCAAATGTGTGATTTCTTATGTGTTGATATGTATTTCTCTTAATACTTTTATGATGCTTTAATTAGATCGAAGTAATCATATTACTGTATAAGTTAGTGTAATTATATTATTGTAGTAGTACCTAATAGTGAATATCCAACTTATAAATTATTGTATCGAACATTATTGTACAGAACTATAATTTAAAAGAGTAACCATGGAGTTTCTTGCCGGTTCTTCTCCATAGGAAACTACTAATTGGAACCGTGCACCTAGACTCGACAGTGAGATATGGAATTTGTGGTTTTCTTAATATAGTATCCTTGGCAAATATTTGTAGTTGTTATTTTATTAGCATCAACTTATTTATAACTTAGTTATATCATTGTCCTGACCTAATTAATCCCCCCCATTCTGACACATTCATATACTATGGATGCATTCCCATGTTGTTCCCGCAGTTTTGTTGTATTTCTAATCAATTAAGAACAAATGAAAATTTCGACCTGGCGGGTGGGACTCGCCGTGGCTTAGTGGTCATAGCGTCTGGTGTACTTAACCAGAAGACGCAGGTTCGAATCCAGCCCGAAGTTGTAATAACTTTATGATAAAGTTATTTTCCAAAAACTATTTTCGTTATAATTACCATTTCCTATTTTCTAGTGCTTCTTACTAGTATAATAGGCTTGTTTATTGTCATAATTATTGTCGTCTATCAACCGGTATGTTACAGTTAGAAGATAGGTGCCTAATTAATGCAGCTGTCTCTATATACCACAAATAATTTTACAAGAAGGTTGGAAAAGCAACCGTTTCCACCCGTATGTGATTTTCCGCTGTCATTTGTCACCACTACCAAAGTCAGCGTCACCTGTCAATTTGTCCCAGGGCTTCTATACTTCAAAGGACTCGACTTAAAATCTATCTATGTCTAGCCAACAACAGACAGCCTCCCTGTGCTCCACAGCACATAAAAACTGCGTCTCTCCACACATCCATCATCCTTCTAATTGGAAATACTTTCCGAGTCAAAATTGAGCAACTATTCTGGAACTTTCCATTCTACCAACACGTGAGTTTCGAGAGCGTTTGATTTATTACCGAAATATTTATATTGCGTTATTATCTAGTGTCGGCGGGCCTAAACAAACTTCACTAATACTAAGTAAACTAACTCTTCGGCCCCTTTGAGTATTACCTTTGCCCTTAAAGAAAACTTGGCTCACAGTTATTGCGTTTTTCCTCAGAAAGTCAGAGGCGAAACAAAAAAGGACATTTGTTTATAAAAGTTGAATGTTATTTTATGTTTATTATGGCAACAAATATTTGGAAACAAAGTACTTTTTATATTCATGTGTAGTTTTGATTGAACTACTAAAATATAGCTAGCGGCCCGTCTTGGCTTCGCATGGGTTTTTTTACACCTTGGGTTTTAGTTTTATTGAAGTTTTAGTAGGGATCCCTATTTTTTAGGAATAAAATATAGTCTATGACACTCACAAATAATGTGGCTTTCTATTGGTAAAAGATTTTTTTAAATCGGTTCAATAGATCCAGATATTACATTATATACAACCTCACAAACTCACAAACTTTATCTCTTTATAATAATATATTAGTATAGATAGAAATAATCAAATAATATACAAAAAAGGGGGTGTCATAATATTAACCAGAATAAATGTAATTATGTTATAGTATTATTGGAACGAAGTTCCTTATCGCGCGTTGTGAAAGGGGGCTAGATGGAAAAAAATCTTACGAAAAAGTTGTCACGACACTTTTTTCGAAATTCAAATATTGTTGACAAGCATTCAAATATTATTGAGTGAATGACAATATTTGAATTTCGCGCGTTGTGAATTGTTGAGTGTATACAGGTTTTTTTATTTTTAATTATTAAATTTTAATGAAAGGAACTTCGTTCCATCCGGGTGTCCCTTGACACCTCTCAAGTTTTTTATTTATTAAGAACTATATAATAATAACCATACACATATTTGCCAGAGCATAGCATCTCCTAGTTAGTCTATAGGTGAGAGTGGGCTAACGTAAACCAATAAAAGGAAATAGTTGTACAACTTTAATCAAAATCTTGGGGAATTGTTTTGTCAACTAATTTATATTATTATAGTTTATTAGTCTCTAAGCCTTATTAATGGAAGAACAGGAGAACCTTTATGTTATGCCTAGCTGTATTTTACATATCTTTGTAATCTTCGCAAGCATTCTCAAATTGTTCTCGCATGTAAGTATCCAATTATTATTAATATTACTGTCAGGTCAGGTACGGTATCAAATAAGTGGTTTCAATATGTAGAATAATCGACAAGAAGCTAGTCAGCTTGTCAGTTTTTTATCGGATGCATTTCGGAGAGTGTGCATCAGATCTCCATGATCTTATACCCCCTTGCCCTTTCTACTATCGGACGACCAGAAGCACGAAAAAGCGTCATCGATTCATGGTGGACATCCCAAAAGCCCGAACGAAATCATCATGCGTACCGCTGAAATGTGGAATGAGCTTCCTGAGTGGGTCTTCCCCAATAACTATAATCTGTGTGTCCTTAAATCTCGAGTGAATCGGTTTCTTCTAGGCAAGCGCGCTCCACCGTAGATCGCAGTGTCGCTTAATATCAGGCGAACTAGTGGTCAAGCGTAGGCCTATCGTGAATAAAAAAAAAAAAGAAAGAAACTCTTTTAAATAATTCAAATTCAAATCTTTATTGCCTTCATGTGTACCTAATGTAGGTGTCAATATTAAAAAAAGTTCCAACATGAAACCCAGTAAGGGCATTGCAACAACAGTTAACCTTAAACTTACATCACTAAATTACAATAATTTTATTCATTAAATAATAAGAAAATAGGTGGTACTGATACAAAAATAATTAAAAGATTTCTTAGATCAGATATTATAATGGATATGTCAATGTCTGTTAGCATTATTATATTACCTATCATTTTGTATACCTAGTTTTATAAGTATCAGTATAAATTGTAGTATTTTTATTGTAGTAAATACATTTTATTATTTTTAATTTTATTTTATTATTTATTATTTTTGTTATTAGATTAATAATTTTATGTCGTGGTATGCATGTATTTGGTATCCAGCTAGGTTTCATTTAAATCTATCTATCTATCGTTTAAATATTCTGTGACTGAATAATAGCATTTTTCTATTAAATATTTTTTTAATTTTATGGTGAATAAACCAAATTTCCGTTTTTGTGTAATATTTTTGGGTAACTTATTAAAGATTTTTACTGCCATTTATAGTGTGGACTACAGTTAAGCATTTTTATACGGGAAGGTGGAAAATATACATTATTTTTGTGGCGCGTGTTTAAATTGTGGGTATCCTTTACCTTTTCAAAGATGTTGATGTTTTTAAAAACAAATGTGCTAATATCCTGTATGTAAATGCAAGGTAAGGTCAGTAGTTTTAACTTCTTAAAGTAAGGTTTACAGCTTTGGGTGTTGTCAATATGGGCCAGTATCCTAACACATTTCTTTTGCAATATAAATAGATCACCCGCATTGACACTGTTTCCCCATAACATGACGCCGTATTTCAGCCACGAATAAGCATATGCATAGTATGCTGATAGTGCCGTTCTTATATTTGTACTTTGTTTTAGTTCAAATAGGGCGTATGTGAATTTGGATAATTTAGTTATAATGTATTCAATGTGATTCTTCCAATTTAAGTGCGAGTCTATATTTATACCAAGTAAATTAAATGATGTAACGATTTCTATTTGATTGTTATTAAAATTAAGATTTGATTTTAAAGCTGGCGTTTTATATGTTTTAAATTGCATCATTTTGGTTTTATTGTAGTTAATTTGTAAGTTATGCTCTTGTAGCCAAATCGTTATGGTTTGAAGCGTATTCAGTAGAATGGAGTTAGGGTCTCGGTTATTGTCACATTTCACAAGTATAGATATATGAAATAGGGTTTATATGAAAATAAAACTATTTTGATTATTTAATTTGATACACTTTTAACTATTATCAATAAAGAAAACGCTAAGGAGATCCATCAACAAATACGTAGTTGAAGTTAATAATAAAGTAAGCTCATTAAGTATTTATCTGAAGTCAAATAAATGTACAATTAGTTAAGATTGACGTTTGAGCTTACACAAATGTATTTAAATTGAAAAAGCCTAACGAAGCTCGTAATTTGAAATATTAGAGATGAAGAGAGCTAGCTAGCTCTCTAATATACTTCTATCTGTCTAGTCTCCTCTATGTAACACCGTTCATTCCAAACCAATACACTTAAAAGTTCTGCAAAAATACCTTTTTTGCTCCAAAATTGAAACACTTTTTTTAGCATCGCGAACTTTTCACGTTACATTTCATTACACGAACCATTCTGGTTGAAGGGTGCTGACGAGAGCAATGTTCTCGTTTCTTACTGTCTTTATGGCTATAGTAAATCACTTTTACCTACTTGACCCAAGCGACCGATAGTCGAACATTAAAAGGGTTTGATTTATATAGGAACTTAGGACATTGTCGCCATCTGTTGCTGCTCACGTTGCCAAGTTTATTATAAAGGTGGACTCGACTCGTTTGATGTAGTGCATTTAGTTCGCCCTTGTTTTGTTCCTTGATCGCTGTTTGCAGGAATTGTTGTTAGAAACTATGGTAAGTTCGATATTACTTTTTCATATTATTATGGAAAATCTATGCTTTTTTCTACATATAGGATTAGTATTCTCAAAAACGGAAAGGAGAAAAGATGATTTATAGTAACTAATAAGATCCTCAGCTCTATTTGCTTTGTCTTTTGGCGCGAAATGTGAGCAGTGTGTTGCTACTTTTACTGCGTGAGAAGAATGATAATTCTTATGAAACCGTAAGAGGCGTTGCCAGTTACAAGAGCTCCGGCGGTGCGGACACAAAGGAACTTCCTTGCGCTATCGCTCTTCCCAATCACGCAGCGTTTTTCTAGCGAATACCTAAGCTGATGAACCAATCTGCAAGGTTAAGCTGCGTTAGTCGCGGTCAGTACCTATGTGGATAGGTGACCATTCTAAACACATCGAGACCGTCGGTTCCTGTTGTCATACACATTTATTATGAAAATCGTTAGTGGTAGTCAGAAGCCCAAAAAGTCTGACAACCAGTCTATCCTCAGGGTATCGGTATTACCCAAAAGTTGGGTTGCGAAGGTCTGATGGCAGTCGCTTCGTGTAAAATACTGATGCTTAGCCGCATCTGGTTAGACTGGAAGCCGACCCCAATATATATAGTTGGGAAAAGGTGAGAAAGAAGAAACACAATCACATAATATATTATACGCCATTTTCCTCTCATCTCCGCGGATGCTGGGCCATGATAAAGCACCCACGCAATAAGAAAAAGAATCAATATTCACAAACTCTATCAACCAATCAGAAGCTTGACTATCTACTAACAATAATAACAGCGTGGCATCATAGATTAGTTTTATAAAGGTCTTGTACTCAAAGCTAAAGAAGCTCAAGTCAATGCAAGTCTCGTATATAGCAAAGGCAAACTTTATAAGGCGCTATGCGACAGTGCCAGCATTGTTTCCATATTGGCTTTGAAACTTGAAAATTCAAGACTACCCACACCATTTTGTAACATACCGAAGGCTTGGAGTCAAATGAGATCTTGGAACTTCAAAATTAGTATACAGAAATACCTTGTTCTCGTTTTACCAATACTTGTCTGTCAAGTATCATATATTTGAACATGTTTTGGGTTTGGAACACTAAATTTATATTCTGTGTGTTGGTACTAATATTGCGTACGCGTCAAAGACGTGAAACTTTTAATTAAGGGCTTCGGGTATTTATTAGATTCTTAATATGAAATGAAGATTCAGTACCTACAGTAGTCGTAGAAGTAGTAGGTAGCTAAGAGATAGTAAGAGAAGTTATAATTTCTAGTGCCGTCTTGATTTTTAACATAGATAGGACAAATATAGTTTTGTAATATATTTTAGAGTCATTAGTTAATTAATATTTTTATGCGAAATTAAAGTTATTTAGCAAAGGAAAAAGTCGACCGCCGGCAGAATTCGAACCTGCGTCTTCTGATAGGTACACCATACCAGGTGTGCCCGCGGTCGAATTTTTCCTTTGCTAAATAACTTTAATATCTTGGTTGGGAAATGCCAAAAAATACAAAAATATAATTTTAAGCCATTTTAAACAAAGCCTAACTCAGATATATAATTTTACCAATTAGTAGGTAATCTGGATTTAGATTAGTAATATTATATTATACAATTTTAATTTGTGATGATAAAGTGGCACTCAAAGTTACATACATACTCACTTTTGGGTCCACTGTTCAAAAAGTTGTCATTGGACTTTCGAACCCTTTTTGTCGCAAATATTGAATTGAAATTCCGCAAAAAATGTGCGATATGCGGAACCCATAACACATGTTTAGAACTAGCTGTGCTCCACGGCTTCACTCGCCCGTACTTTTCCTTATTGCTCGGCATCTAAGAATCTTAGCGTGATTTTAAATACTCTATAGCCTTCCTTAAAAATTTAGCTATCAAATGCAAGGAATTTTTAAATCCAATTGGTAATTTTAGAGATTAGCGCGTTCATACAAATAAAAAAACTCTTCAGTTTTATTGTATTAGTATACAAATGGAGTCTATTACCGACAATTCATTTTTACATTTTCATAATATTTGTATACAGATCTGGCTCATGTCTTAGAGGAAGACTCTGAGAGTTCCGACATGTCCATGATATAGTTACGACTAGTTTGTAGGACAGTGTGAAACAGATGTTACAGTTTAAATAAACGGAAAGTGTTTAGTTACTAGTAAATATGTGCTACAGTTCATGTAACAAATCCTCTTAATATTGTTAGGTACTTATGTTAGGTACCTCGTTCGTATTCGTAAATCTTGGTGACAAGTTTTATCAGTTGCTTTATATAATTTATTAGTTTCTACCGTTTGTAAATGGGAGAACTGTTTAGAACTTTCTTTTATGCCTAGCTGTATATTTATATAATTGTAATCTTCGAAACATTTCTAAATTGTTCTCTCATGTAAGTATCCAATCCAATTTATAATCCATCATTGTACAATACAAAACGATATTTTAAAAGAGTAACCATGGAGTTTCTTGCCGGTTCTTCTCCATAGGAAACGACTACTTTGGAACCGTGCACCTAGACTCGACATTTCATAAGTGCCTGTATATGGTTTATATGAAAATAAAACTATTTTGATTTGATTTGATTGATTACCGATGCTTATTGTTTTTTTAAAGGAAATAAATATTACTAATGTGGGTACGTATGGGCTAGGGCAGTGTTATAGAATTTTGAGTGTCAATGAAGCCGACGGCCCGCTTTGTTTGGCGAGGCATAGACGTTGTTTTACTTATCGATACCTGCAGGTTCAATTGTCGTATAAACCAAAACCCTAATTTTCAGGAGAGCCGAAAAACGTTTTTTTTTTTAATAAAAAAATCATTCAAAACAATAAAAATAGTTATTTTTCGTATACAAGCTGTTTTATTTTATCTACCTCAACCAAATATAGTTATTACACTAACTAATATTTTTGTACACATTCTCGAAACAACAAAATCATAGCTTTAATCAACAATACATTATTTACATACATAGTTTTAATAATTAATGGGAATAAATCACTATATTAATGGTTATTAAAACCAAAAAATATACATCTAAGGGTCTTTAAGTCATCAATATCAATGTCATTTTTACCAAAAATTAAAATACGACGTAAAGAGGTATTTTTAGGTCCAAAACAGTGGGTCGTATAAACCACCGAGTGCCTTTTTTAAAGACGTAAATCCAAGCTAACTTTTGAACAATTATTTCTAATTTCAATAGCCTCACGAATCATCCTGGGTAGATTAATAATCAACTTTGTTAAACTTAAAAGATAATGTTTATATGTCAATAATGAAATCAAATAATAATGAACGCGGTTTATACGCCAATCCATGAGATGAACATACGAATGATCATGGTTTATACGAATTTATCATATTGAATACGTGGTCGTAAGACCTCGAATCCAAATCATCTGGACATAAAACATCATATGTCTTTTAACGTAAAAACCATTTACAATTACCATATTTTTTTATGTCCTGGCTTAAAAAAAGGTATGGTCGTTACATCTTAACAAAAATACCAAAAACAACAATACGGCTTTTACACTGTTTTTATGGTATTTGTTTATCTTTTAGGCAATAGTTTTTTGGGGTGTATAAACATTTTTTTTGCGAATTTAAATATTTCGGATATACAGATCGATAGAGAAAAAAATCCGATCAAAATGGTATATATAACTCGATTTGGCCAAAATGGTTTATACTACAATTGAACCTGCAGGTATCGTTACAAAAGAAGGATCAGCTATTCATGATAAATGACCGCAATTAGCCTAGATGAATCTAATAGACCAAGGTAACCATGATTTTTAAAACATTGAAAGTGATTAATGACAGGTCTCAGCAAAAATTAGTTTCGTACAGTTTTTAAAATAAAGTGAACACAAAGCTTTCTTAATACCCAAACTTGTTGCTGAAGCGTCGCTTCGTGAAGATAGCGGATCAAAGTAAGCCGCTTACAGAAGCAGAAACTTGACCGAACCATACTGCAATGCCTTTGATTTACTCTCCGATAAACTCCGTTTGGTAAATATCTGTTTATTTATTATTTGTACAAAGAAATTTGATGATTTCGATTCTGCCAAAGCAAATGGACGATATTAATTTTATATCTTTAATCTTCTTCCAACCAATATAGTCTTAAAGTAACCAACTTCTTTCCGGTCCATCTTTATGCAAGAATACCATTGAAGTATGTTTTCATAACGTTTTCTTATTTTATTGATAATTTTTGAAATTGGATATGTTTTGATAGACTTTGGCACGCAACCGATAGCTGGTTTAATATTTTGTAATATTATATTAAAAATTATAACATTTTCAAGAATAGGTGTGCTGCATTTTCGGATTATTACATTCATAGTTTACAAAGTCTCATATATTTTGTTTATATTAATAACCTCTAGTCTAACATTAGTTCTTCTCTGCGGTTAGTATTCGAACTCTGTAATATTTTCAAGACCACGCCGCAACGCCCCCAAAACGTGCAATTAGCAAAATTTTGTGTGTAGCCATTCATTTAGAAGTACGTTGCAATTGTGCTTAACAAATTGCCGAGTACCCACTGTTAGAAATTTACATTGCGGTAAAGTAGTACCAACAAGTACCACCGATTAATCCCGTGGAACAGGGACGAAGGTTTTGGCGTCTCTCATTTTGGAGACCCTACATCCATAATGCTCATGTAACATTCATTATAAGCTCTGTTGTGCGTGTAAGTACATTCAGATATTACACCGGTGTTATGTCCTGCTTTACGAGTACACTTTGCCGCTTTTAACGACTTACGTTGATGTGAATGGAAATTTGGTGTATCTTGATGACTTTGTTCGTTTATGCTGAGTATGAAAATCATAAACCGACAAAATATTGTTTGAGAAACTTGTTAACTTAGGCAGATCAAACAACAATTTAGTTTTGTAACCATGACATATAACACAAATATAATAGATTTCATTATCATCATGAGCCCGTATTCGTCCACTTCTGGACGTGGGCTTCTTTTAGTAAACGTCACTTAATGCCTTTTAATTTTGAAATGTGTATAATAGAAATATGAATACAATATTTTGAAAGAAATTATAAAAAGGTAAGTTATAAACAAAACGGTATTGCTTTTACGTCAGGAACAACAAATTCAAACGCAGAATCCAATATTACATAATTCGCACTGACACAATCTAGCAACGAGTCACAGAACAAATGTATGGAGATATTTAACATCCAACACAAAGCCGAAAGGAATGAAAGATTGATATTGGATCCCTAGTGTGTTTTCTCTTTTTAATTAATCGCTTTTGTAAAGCTCAGAACTTCAAAGCAAAGGGTATCGGAGCATTGCCCGATACGTTTGAATCTGCCAAAATTGAAAAGCGATGTTCGTAATTCGCGACAGCCATTTTTAGACGGGTTTAATCTCTTTTTGGACCGGATTATAAATTAAACACACGTTTGTTCCATTAAACATTCATTCAGATACTTATAGCTACATTAATTTGTTCTAATATTCTGAATGAACGATAATAATATCTGAAATTATCGTTCTTAACTGAAATCTTATTAAATAGCTGTCTAAACTTTTCCACGTTGATAAATTTATGTGAGAATTTATAAAAGTCTGTTAAATTATTACGCGACGCCTCTTCGAGAAGGCGGAGACTAATAAAAATAAATATCGAATATCTTTTATTATAATGTCTATGGACGGAATAAATTTATTCGTGCCAGGTTTTTAAATTAAGTTATAAGTGGGCGGTACCAACCTATCGTTTGTTTTGACTCTTGAAAAGCCAAACATTTAAATTGACGACGACTGAATATAAATTTAGACATTCCGATTGCTTGAAATGATTACTTTTCTCCTTCGGGGGTCCAACGAGTGGCGAGTACGTGACAACAGAAAATTGTAAAATTGTTATTCTAAGCATGTTGAAGAACCCGTCCGGAATTACGAAAATTGTTTCGTAGATAAAAATATCCATTTTGTCAAAACTAGACGCGGAAATATTACATGTAGTGTTGAATACAATTGGTTATCGTCAACTCTTAGACATATCTAGAAGATAGAATCTTTATGCTATGGTTAAGACTTATTTATTGTTTCGATTCTACTAACTTTATTTTCAGACCTTACTTCAGAGTTTTCATGTCTTTCCTGTGCTGGAAGTACTCGGTCGGTATTTATAATACAAAACAGTTAAACGATGTACAAAAGCACCGTAATTATAATCTTTAAAATTATTTCTGATCTACTTAAAACAGTACCTACTAACAATAATGGCATCGCCACATTCAGGTTCACCCATTTTTAAAACATTATTTATTATTTCTAGACCTCCACAAACCCTACAAAGGTCTAGCTTTCTCTTACACAATAGGGTGGACAGGGGGCACTCTGTTCTTGTCACCTTGATTACTCCTCTGACATTCGTTGTTAACCTTGAAAATATAATACGCATAAATACCAGTCTGGAATAGACGGATCGATAGTAATTCCACGTCGCCGTCTCCAAATCCTTTAGTTGGTTGTGGCTATATTTTGGCTATAAATAAAATTGGTACCAAATTATATCATCGTGTAAGTGTGATGTACAATTCGTGCGTGAAAGATTACGGACGTGCCGAGGGGTTTGTTGGTCTTACGTCGATGGGCGCAATTTTACGCGGCTATTAAACGGAACAAACTCGCTTTTCTCACAATAAAACGCTTTGAAATTCCTTCGGCCGTATTTTCAAATCGCGCAAACTCGCAAGGAATGTTTGTTTTGAAATATTTAGGACACCGTGTAGGGCTGTAGATTTTATTTTGCGAAATCGATTAAATAGGTTCTAGTTGAATGCTACGTTAATTGAATGTATTCTACCGTTTCTCAGTTAAGAATTTACAGTTCAACATATTTCATATACGTATTTATTTCATATTTATTTTCTCGCAGCCACGTTGTTTACATAGACAAAGGGTTTGGGTTCTAAACATACCCAAACCCTGTTAGGACAGTAACATTTTTACAACTAAAATTACATTTACATAATATAACATCACATCAGAGTACTTACATTAATTAATACTACTTGTAAATTACATATTACCTAATAATAAAAAAAAATGCGATTTGTAATTACTGCTTTATGTTGGAAAAAATAAATGTTGCTGTATATGTTTTGAATTACATTAATTTATTATACCGATTTCTTCTAAGAAAACGTAAAGCAATTTCTTTTGAATAACTTTAGTCACACCGCTTGCTTAGACGTGGAGAAGTGTTCCGTTATTTTCCTCGATCTGAGTAAACACGGAAATGTAACTCGCGGAGATGGAGATCAATCAAAAGTTTTCATAATACTCCATCAATATTAGAGTATTTGCATAGGTGACGTACCCTCGTCGTTCCTTCACAAATAAATCTTGTGTATATCAAAAATTTATCGAAACTCTCAAGATTTACTGATATAAGTATTATATTGTAGAGATATTAAAAAAAAAAACTACTTTTTATGGATTTTATCTCGATATATTTATATTATTAATCCCGACGTTTCGGACCCTTTACAACGTCCATGATCACGGGTGTAATAACTAAATATAACGCCATAAATCCGTAAAAAGTAGGTTAGGTTAGAAATCAATATTTAAAAATGTAAAATATTAAAAAAGTATATTTTTACAGTAATACTCTATGATTTAGCGTTATCTTTATCTAATAAAAAACTCTGTAATTGAAAACAAAACAGCATCGTAAAGTCCAGAATTTATTATACGCTGCGCCAAAACTAGACACTAAATAAAACTCCCTAAGCGCTGGATGTCTCTAGATTTACCATAAATCATAATAAAACTGCACGTGAGGGATTTGAACAATTTATTTTCAGATGAAACAGCTGAGAGTTGAACTAAAATGAAATAAAAACTTGCTGAATTTTTGTTCGGGTCGTAATAAATGTCAGGAGGAACGTCTAATGGATAGTTATCGCGGGCGAGGCGAAGATTTTTTTGCAGCTTTTCCTCAAGTACAGGTGACGTGCTGGGTGCCACGGTGAAGAGCTTTCAGAGTAACTTTATTCAATTTTGTTGGCATAAGAGCACTTTGTTTGAACGCAATAACAATTTTCAGAGAACGATAGTAGTAAGGGCGAACACTGCAAAAACAGTGGTGACTAAATATTTATTTTAAAAGAGGTCCTTATAGGTCGGATTTTCAGGTCAAGCAAAAGGTTATCGATTTTTTAATGACCTTATTCTCAGTAAGTATGTTTTTATTTTTTATGTGTTACGGACGTTGATGTAAGTGTTCATCGTTGCCCATGAACATCTGCAACATCGGAATTTGCAGTGCAGAGTTGTTGATGCATTGCCATACCTAAAAATGTAACGCGCAAATCTATACGCTATGGTAACCACTTACAAAACGTATAAAAAATAACTTACATTATGTCATAGACCCAAAAAGAGTTAACACTAAACATTATAAGAACCGATGCTCATACATTAAAAGAAATGACAACATGCTTCGTCTATGCCTATCTCAATACTATAATAATGGCAATACTATATTCTAATATAGTGTTGCCAGAGATAGATACCAACATTATTAACAACTAAATAATATCTAACGCCAATGGGCATAATGTAGGGCACTTTAAACTGTACAGTCCAACATCCATAGGGATAAGTTAACACGTCGCTTACTATCGCGCCCTCCGGCTACCCCGCAATATAAATCATTTCGAACGCTCCTATAACTTTGTTGTTCTCGCTTGTAATTTGAATTGCGTGTTTGGAACGAACATGGAATTTAGGACCGCAGCTTGATAAAAAAATATAAACAGTAAAATACACGGAGCCAAGGAATTTAATAAAGATTTCGTATTGAAATGAGATCTATTTTGTTAGACCAGTATTGGAACTGTTTTTATTCGCGTAGTTATTTAGACTATTTTTATAAGGAAAGTAATGTTTATTGTTTTAGGATATGATGGTTTCATATTTTTAATAAAGCCAGCGTTTTCTAGTTTTGTAAGTAAGAATTCTTCATTCTTCTTAGAAAGCGCCAAAAAAATGGCTTGAATATGAATAAAAGCCGTTGAAGACCACAAAAAGGAGCTCATTCCTTCGCTGGTCTTCCCTAACCTAACAACCTCTGACAAAAACCAGAGAAGTAAATGTAATGACGCAATAATTAAATGTAATGTAACTGTAGATACAATACACATAACATAGTATACCATCACGCCTGTATTCCCGTAGGGTAAGGTGGAGGCATACCAATGTACACCCACAGTTCGGCAGAATGTTTAGGTCCCATGTAAAAAAGGGCGAGTCTATTGCCAAATCGAAACTCCGAGCTACTACTGAGAATTTCTTAATAACAATTTATTCGACGTGTGCATTGAACCCAAGAGTCAGTTAATAATTAAATCTAATGTAATTGTATATACTCAATTATTTGCAATTGTTTTAAGCTTCATTTATACGATTTTTTCGTAAACCGTCTTTAATTTTAAAGCAACATTTAATGTTTGACTTTCTATAGCTATCAAACCAAACTTTCTCGAAAGTGGCAAAAGATAATTTAAATCACAGTCGCAAGTTCAAAGGTCAACTTCACCAACCGTTAATGGGTCCTAAACAGTTTGAAACCAATTACGGTAAATGTTAATTCAATTCCGTGTATCCTGGAAATATAGTTACCAAAATCATAGATCTACTTTTATACGTAGGGGCAAGCCGAAAAAGTTTCTGCTCTACCTATTATGGCTTGAGGGCAACAAAGCCGTCCGGGCTAACCCTCGCTTGCTATTTATGTCGATTCTGTTGACGTCGCTATCTGGTTAATAGAAACGCTGATTTAGAAATGACAAGACAACCTACGCTTGTATTTTTTTTTTCTTATTTACCTTATTTGGATAAACATAATCGTAATGATATCGGCATCTTCCGAAGACTGTTCCCAACTATTGGGGTCGGCTTTCAGTCTAATCACATGCGGCTGAATACCAGTATTTTACACGAAACGACTGCCATTAGACCTTCGCAATCCAATTTCTGTGCAATACCGATATACTGAGGATAGATTGGCTGTCATGCTTTTTGGGCTTCTTACTACCACTTAATTGTCATAGATGTTCAAATAACAACCGGGACTGACGTCTTTACGTGCTTTCTGAGGCACGGAGGGGTTTTTATGTATTAGAATAACTCACCCATCCACAGACTGACCGCGGCTACCGCATCATAGCCTTGCAGAATGGTTCATCAGCGTAGTTCTATCGTAGCCAGCCTCTAATCGTAATATGATATTAAATGCGTACTTTATAAATTGGTGATTCTAAAAATGACTAAAGATTTCATACTTTTACAATAGGTATTATATTTCATCTCAGTTCGACAGAACTTTAGTAATGTTTGAAAACTGTCAGTAGAATTAACGCGTAATTAAATTATGACCCAAACCCAAAAACCAGAAGATTTACGATCCTGTATTAGGTTAAAGCGTTAATAAATTGTGTTCAATTATAGCGCACAATTTTTATGTCCATGATAAAGTATCAAAGTTTAGGTAATAACGCCTATAACAGAGGATACTTCACATTGTTGTATATTGATTACAGTCCCACAGTATGATAGAAGGTAATTGGTCGTGTATATGTTTCGAAAATGCGGTTACATCTAGTTTTAGCCGGCTGGAGCTAGGTACAGCCGGTTACAGGTGGTTAAACTTAGATCAATTTCTCGTATTTTACTTACCTACCTATAATTTGTCAAGCTTGGTAGTTTTATATCTGACTAGCTTTCTGCCTGCGATTTTGTCGTGGAAAAGTTACTTTAAATATGTAATTTGTCAAATTAATTAAAAATCGTTATAAATTATAGCATATATGTTATTCTGATGTACAAATAATAATACTGTAAAGTTTCATCAAAATCCATTCTGTAGTTTTAGCGTGAAAGAGTAACAAACATCCATCCAACCATTTATTTATTTTATTTTTATGCTCTGATGGTACAAAGGCGGTCTTAATGCCATTAGGCATTTTCTGCCAGACAATCACCCTAAGGTTGTCTGGCAGAAAATGCAGAGATAATAAAATCACAGTAGATTCACTATTTACATAATGAGATTTTAGCTGACTAAATTTAATATAATATAAATTAGATTATAAATAAACAATTACAAAAAAAAATTACATGTTATATAATATAATAATGTATCAAATAAATACTTATAAATATATGTATACATACAAATACATATATAAAAAATATCCAGACAGGTCAACGTCGAGATGATCTCTGAGAATTGAATTGTGATGGTATGTTATGTTTGATTTACAATAATTCCAAAATCATACGCATCAACTGAATTACTTAAAATCCATAGTTCTAGAAACGTTGCTTTTTGAATTTAAGTTCTATGATATTGATAGTACCACAGAACACAAATATTTGTGTGGGTAAAACATGAGTATTTGTGTTTGTCTGGGTGTTTCTTATGTATTATAAGTAATAATAATAATAATAATAATAATACTTTATTGTTCAAAAGATATTCTTTACAAAGGTAGGTCACTAGCCTCCACACTAGGATTCCCTGTGTCGTGGAGACTAGTCTCTTTCATCACAATAACATTAACATTGTCTTAAAAATAAATTTTGACCGTATAATATATATATTTTTTTATTTTTAGGTATTATAAAGTGGTGCGGGTGGTTTGTATCTATGCGTGGGTGGTGTGAATGTGTAGGTGTAAGTGTGTGTGTAAGAGTGTGAGTGTGTGTGTGTGTGAGTGTGTGTGTGTGTGTGTGTGTGTGTGTGTGTGTGTGTGTGGCATAAATGTATGTGAGTGATGTAATATGGCTTACCAAAATTAATATGATATGAGCCGGTTCAGTTTCATTGGTATCAATGTAGGGAATATATTTATATCATTATAAATCATTCACTGAATATTATGTCTAAGCTGTTATCTTAAGGAAATTTTCTATGCTGTTGTAATCCATAGGTTTGAGGTAGTTTTTGATATGGTTTTTGCATTCTGATCTTGTCATCTGTAGGAGATTTAATTTAGTATTTAATTTGTGATAAATATATGGTCCCATGTAAAAGAGACATCTCTTACCAATGTCTAATTTAGTTTTGGGTTTGTGCCATTTGGGTTTTCTTCTAGAGCGGATGTTGGGTTCCGTTACAGTATGCGCTATTTTGTGGAATTTTAATGCTACAGCGATAATATATAATTGTCTGACACGCAGGACTCCAGTTTCCTGGTATAGGTTATCGGTCGGGAAACGAATTGGCTTTTTATAGCTTACCTTGAGGATAGCCCGTTGAGAACGCTCTGCTTTAATTAGATGTGTCTTGTGTGCCACCCCCCATGTGGTAATGCAGTAGTTTATGATGGATTCGCACAGAGTATGATAAACCATCTTCAGGGTTTTTTCATCTGCCATCTGTCCCATCTTCTTAAAAATGTGTAACAGTTTTTTAACACGTCCACTAACATGCTCAATTTGTTTTTTCCAGGTGAGGTGGTTATCAATAAAAATACCAAGGTACTTTATGTTATCCACCACTTCAAAACATGAGCATGAGCATGCTGTGCCTGTGTCCCTATTACACAAGTGCAGCTTGACAGTTAAGTGGGTTGGACATGGGATTCTTGAACTGACACTGAAATTTATGACTTTAGTTTTGTCCACATTCAGTGTCAACAGGTTGTGGGTTAGCCATTCGGCGACTTGCTTTATTCCATTCTCTATGGCCTCGTAAACAGACTCCCATGTTTTATCATAGAAAACTATGGCCGTGTCGTCAGCATATGTAAATATCTTAGCTTTATGAAGTGGCAGGGAGCAAAGAGTATTAATATAAATAATGAAAAGGGTTGGCCCAAGTACGCTACCCTGAGGCACACCATAGTTCAGGTTAGCGTAACCGCTGTGGTGATTGCCTATACTGATCCTTTGTGTGCGGTCAGATAAGTAGGATTGGAACCACTCGAGGATTGTACCACGGACTCCTATACATTCGAGCCTTTGGAGAAGCATTCTTCTAGACACGGTGTCGAAGGCTTTCGCAAGGTCTAGGAAGATTCCGGTGCACTTATATCCGCCATCTAGTTTAGTCACGATAAAATCAACTAGGTTCGTAACTGCATCTTCCGTCGACCTATTATTGCGAAAGCCGTATTGGTTCTCTGATAGAATACCATTCTTCTCAAGGTAGTTTAGGAGTCTGACATTCATAATCTTCTCGAGGATCTTTGATAGCGATGTGAGTAGGGAGATGGGCCGGTAGTTTGACGCTTCTGTTGTGTCTCCCGATTTAAAAATTGGGAAAACGTTAGCCATTTTCATAGCAGTCGGGACTATTCCTGTGGATATGCTTAAGTTGCATAAGAAGGCGATGGGAGGTGCAAGACAAAGCTTGTTTTGTTTGAGGATTTTGTTTGTAATACCGTCCCATCCAGGTGCCGAAATGTCTTTTAGGTTTGAAATGATCTGGTTAACCTCAAGACTATCTGTCGGGCTTACAAAGAAGGAGTCACAAGGAGAAGTGTTTCCATACAAGGTTCCTGATAAAGTGGCCAGTTCGGATTCCGTTTTATTAAGTGTCATAAGAATTTTTTCAGCCAGTTCCTCACCAATAGTTGTGAAATAATGATTTGCCTGGTCAAGGGATTCTTTTGGGTCAGAACAGACGTGTAAGAGATTTTGGCTGTTAGAATTGATCTTATTGATATTACATATACTTTTTATAGCAGTCCATGTTTTCTTACTGTCTCCATTAGCATCTTTTAGAGTATTTTTGTCATGTGCATCTTTGAGATTTTGAAGTAAGTTATTGCACAGGTTTCTGTAGATTTTATAGCGCTGCTGAACTATGAGGTTATCTTTATTCTCTTTTTTATTCGCTTCTAAGTGTAAACGGTCCCTTTTTCGGATACATTTCATTAAACCTTCAGACATCCAGGGTTTTTTAAGACATTTAGAGTTTCTAACGGTCTGTATAGTTGTAAAGTCCTGTATTATTTTACTGAGCATACCTGTAAGTTCTGTAAGTGCATTATTAACCTCAACGTGAGAGTAAATAGAGTCCCAGTTGCTGTCTGAAATTACTTTTGCCACGCTCTTATAATCTATTTTAATTTTGTTTTTGATGCCAGGCGAGGAGTACGATTTTTGTTTAGAAATACTCATGATAACGGTATCATGGTCAGTTATTCCCGAGGCACACACTACAATCTTAGCTGTTTTTTTTTTAGTTTTTATCATAACGTGGTCTAAGCAGGTTTGATCGTGTGTAGAAAACTGGTGGCCCGGATAATAGCCATAGTGGCCAGTAATATCTAAATAATCAATAGCACGTTTGTCCCTAGAAGTCGATGAGATATCAATATTAATATCCCCCATGATGACACTATTGGGCGATTTACACGTTTGCATAATTTTTTCTAATGAGTCACAGAAGTTATGTATGTTATAAATAGATGGTGACCTGTATACGGCGCAAATTGTAAATTCTTTACAGACATGAATAAGAAGACAGTTAGCGTCTTTAAAAGAAGGCTCTTCAATTACCAATTGTAAATTACTTTTATAAAAAACGGCAATACCGTCATTTTGATTAAGGTATTGTTTAGAGTAATGACAAATATAATTATCGAGATATAGAATCGGTGTAGTTTCATTCAATCGGCATTCAGTTAAGATGAGAATATCCGGCAGGAATTTTAATCTAGATAAAAATACTGTAAAATTGTCGAAGTTTTTTTGAATACTGCGTATATTTTGACTGACGATTGTCAGTTGTGTTTTAGGGTCTCCAATGTCCGCCAAGCATTCTTCTGGATTGTTTCGTTTAGTGTTTACGTACATTTCAATCTTGTCAAGATCATCTATCAGATTAAATTGGCTAGCCATAATATGTAAATGATAAAAGGGGTTGAGATGTAAACCATATGGGATCCTTTTTCAAGTATGCATGTTTAAACATATTTATGATGAAGAATATATTACTATTATCAATTTTGGTGTGTAGTATCAGCGAAACATGTGTATATTTTATGTTATTTGTTTTCAGTGTGTTGATGTGTAAGTTTAGTGTGGAAAACGGAAGTGTATATTTAGTTGTTGTGTGAATGGTTAAGTATGGTGTAAGTGTGCGTGTAAGTGCCAGAAATATTTTATAGAGTATTGCTGTTACAAACGGGGACATATTATACTTAATATTAATTAACAAGTTTGCAATTTTCTCGAAGGTGCTGAAATGTCTGTTCATTTTTTACCACGACGTATTTGTCACCTTCCTTTTTACGCAGGAATACGCGTCCGTTTGCAATCCAGCAATATTGAAAGTTTTCAGATCTGGCGAAGTCACGAGCAAGAAAGTGAAGTCTTTTGGCTTTTGGGGTTAAGTGATCCGAGATAAACAACATTGATTCAGGTCCTTCGAGGCCAAGATGTACTGTACTGATGGGTCTGCCAGGTTGTTGGTTATTATATTGTTTTGTATTTCTTAGAAATTTGTCCTTAACAAAAGTGTTGGTAAACTCAGTGACAACAGTAGATATCAGCGCGTTCTCCTTTGATGGTAATCTGTAGACATCCTTAATTTCATTTGAAGGGCAGTCAGTAATACCGGTATTTTTAATCAGACATGTGACCATTTTGAGTAGGTCCTCTTTTTTCTCCTTCTTCTTTTTCGGTACGCCTCGAATCTCAATACATGTTTTTCTAACAAATCGCTCTAGTCCTTCATTTCTTTCCTCGAGTTCGGCAATTTTTGCTCGTGTATTATTACGTTCATTCTCTAAAAGGTCGATCTTTTTATCCAGATCCTTTATTTGTCCTGAGAGTTCACCTAAAGATCTTTCTATATCATTATTTGACGATTTTATACCAGACTTGATTTCGGATAGTCCTCTGTCGAGGGTTTCCAGTTTTGCTAGTCCCTTTTCAAGTTTCTCTAATTTTTCATCTTGCTGCTTCATCCAGTTTGAGATCATGTCTCTCATCTCATGTTTAAATAAGTCCAGACTATTATACTCATCATCTTCGAGTCGTATACGTTTGCAGTTGCCTCTCATTGTAACGTTAGTCGAGGGAGTCGGCGTTAAACAGTTAGCTACGGACTTATTAATATTAGAGTCTGAGGAGGACAATCCTTGCGGTGGAGTGCGAATCGGATTCATTGTGGCTTGGTGTATAACTCACTGTATTGAGTGCTAGTGCTACGGCTGGGGCTTAGCACTGACAGGCGGCGCGGGCGGCGGCAGTGAAGCGCGGGTGGTGACGTCGGCTACGTTTAATCGTAGCTCGTAGGCAGCGACGTAGGTTTCGTAGCATGCGGTAAGACGCGCACCGCGCGAGACAGCAATTATGGCTACTGTAGCTATCCTCTTCACACAGGCACTCTGCGTTCAGCGGGGTCACCTTTCACTTTTATTGTAACTATTGTAAATACTAGTCTATGTTCATCACTAAAAAGTTGATATTTGAGTAACTTAGGCAAACAATATTTAAAATTAAATCGATAACACGTCTGCACTCGTTAAAGACTTGGACGAAAGAGGATAAGTAAGTATGTATTTACAAAAAAAAAGTATATAAGTATTATATCAATTGTCTAGTACCCATAGTACAAGCTCTGCTTAGTTTGGGACTAGATGGTGCTGTGTAAAAATGTCTCAAAAATATTTATTTATTTATTATTTATAGTGGCTTTTGTAGCCCGGAGTTTGTAGCAGCCAGCAAAAACATCGGACAATTGAGAATGGAATGCCGCAAGGAACTACTTAAATAATCACAAGAAATTGAATAACTATGGTAATTTCAGCTTTTTTTATTAAATTCTTCTGTGACGGAAATTCTTCATTCTCCATATACACACGTTAATACACTTTGCCTTTATGATTTACTTAATTTTGTTGAAATTGCTTCGATTCCCGATGGAGACGTAAAAATTGTGAAGTCAAATATTTTTATTTTTTCTTTCGTCACACTGAGAGTTTCCTTATTTATATTGAAGAATTTGTATTACATATACGTCTTTTTATCGTGTGCAGGTAATTTTTACCTTAGATAAAAAAGGGAGAGTTGGACGGTCTTTGTTGGGGCTTAGTATTATTGCTACTTTGTATATCTATAGTGATTGGAAGACAAATAATATATTGTATTATGTCACCAGTTAACATTGTTGCTCTCATCGTAATAGTTTTTTTTTTTCAACTATATTGGGGTCAGCTTCCAGCCTAACCAGATGTTCCAGTCTAACCAAAGAGGGGTACTCCCACGATACCCTACTGCCCTGTAGGGTATCGTGGGAGTAATTCAAACAAATTCCGATATGACGGAGTCGCGTTGGTTAGTGGTCATACAGTCTGGTGTACCTAACCAGAAGACGTAGTCCTTCGCTAAAATGTATATCTTATGTTGAACTAGCGACCCGCCCCCACTTCGCACGGGTGCAATGTACTAATAACATACATGTATTAAACATATAAACCTTCCTCTTGAATCACTCTATCTATTAAAAAAAACGCATCAAAATCCGTTTCGTACTTTTAAAGATGCAAACGCACGGGAAAGCGCAGCGTGGGACGGCCTCCAACGAGATGGACGGACGACCTGGTAAAAGTCGCGGGAAGTCGTTGGATGCAGGCGACTTGTAACCGGTCCTTGTGGAAGTCTATGGGGGAGGCCTTTGTTCAGCAATGGACTTCCTGTGGCTGATATGATGAAGCATACATAGGGACAGACAGACGGCGATAGCGGGAAGCGACTTTGTTTTATGTCTATGTAGTGATGATTGGCAGGGATTCATTAATTACTGTGTTTTCCTTTAGAGTTGTAAATAAATTCCTTACTAAAAATCGATTCATAATAATTATTCGAATGCTTTAGACGTTATTAATTATTTTTTTCAATCTATCTGAGGAAGTTAAGCTGATAATAGGGGTTTATTACATTGCAGTTAATGACGGCATAAATTGGACTACATCTAATTTGACACGAGTGCTCAATATTATGTATACAACCAATTACGATACACAACCCATCGAAAAGGCTTATAAAATGTAACGAGCAATTAACATTTGATTGTACTTAACGCGATTTCAGCTATTTTATTGGAATAATCTCATTTCGTTCAATGTACTGAACGAAAGCTGATTAACTAACGATGGCTTTTGAACAATAGGAATTAATTGTAACGACGACCTCTTTTTAAAATAAGAATGCTTTTTCAGCGAATGGAAAGATTCTATACAAACGTATTCTGAGTAGAGACCCGTGTCCAGCAGTGGGACAGTATATGGGTTGATGATGATTATAAGGATTTATATATTGTGAGTAAACCTGCATGCCCTAGATATTTTCTCGGCGGCGTATGAAGTTTGCCAACCCGCACTAGGCCAGCGTGGTGGAGTGTAGCCTAATCCCTCTCATTCTGTGAGAGAAGACCCGTGCCCAGCAGTGGGACAGTATATGGGTTGATGATGATATATTGTAAGGTTATACTGTATATATACCCTGTCTTAGTTTTGTAAGTTCGCATACCTACTTTGCAAAATTAGGAAACCATTTTGGCGCCAAGATAGTTGTTTTATGTTTTATTATTCAGCCATTGTATCAATGTAAGAGCCGGGCATAAATCCAAACTATAAGCTGCTTCTAAATCGCAAAAACCAATAAAAATATTTTAAACTTGAGAATCGAGCTTACGACCTTACACTCAGCAGCAGCAATTACTAGGCCAATGATGCAGAAAAATACTAAAATTCCTTGTTATTCTCAAGTATATACTTAAGTAGATGTCAATACTGCAAGCACAAAAGCGATTTGAATAATCAGCATCTCAATTCATTGCAAGACATAACTGTTATTGTTACTGCTAGAGTTTCAAGACTATTCAGACAAAACAACATATTCAAATTCGTACTCCGTTAAAGGTGCTTACATTCGAACCTACCTAACAGCTTTATGGCAATGCAAACTTTTCAAATTTGGCTCGAGTTAATTTTTATTTCTTTTTTTGCTGATGGTACGAGTATTTACAGCGACTGAGCGGGGATTGAACAAGTGTTGCTAAGTTCACGTAGCTACAAAAACTGTAACGACCTCCTTGATAGAATTAGAGTTAACAAACTGTAACGGTTCTGTCCTGGCTACTTATTAAACTTTTCGTTGAACTACTACATCGATATGTACTTTGAATTTAGCTAGAATAATTTTACGTTCATTCTTTGAATTTTGTATGAATTTGACATAGTTTTGTGTACTCATTTTTGACTATTCTGTAGTTGAGACTTTTATATGGATACTAAACGAAAAATAGATGTAGCATTTAAAAATAAACATTGCTAAAAAATTAAAATGCAACAACAGAATGCTTTGTGAGGTCTTCTTCCATGGGTGTCACACATCAATAGAAAGTGGAAAACTCAAGCAGGTTTTACAAATAATATTTGAATCGTTATTTCATAACACATATTTTAAATACGTATTTAAGGTGGCAATGTTTAAAATGGAATGAGTTCTATCATCCGTCTTTTGGACATAAAATTATTATTTTTGTTATTTAAATACTTTTCCCACTTTAATTCATATCATAAACATGAGACGGCATGTGAAGTTTTTAATTCGAAAAATAAAATATCGTGGCTTGGTTATGATAAAAAGTATTTTTTTAAATGAAAATCACTCAATGTGTAATTATTAAACCAGTAATTTGCCTATAACTAGAAAACTAAAACATATCGGACGGGATGAATATATACTACTTATGTATATGGCTTTATGGTAAGGAACCTTCACATGTAATAAACCTACCTGTGTGCAAAATATCTACAGTCTTCCTGAAAACACACATATTTCATGTTCTTGTGTTGGCTTAAATGGTACCTATGCTATGATGAAAACATTAACTATTATTATAATCAAATTATTGATTATAATAATAATGATCAAATTATTGATAATATTACTACTACTGCGAGTATTATGTATTAAATTTTTGTCAAAGTTTTGAAAATAAATTTTATTTTATTTATTTTAATAATAATAATCAAATTCTTGATTATAATAATAGTCAGATCATTGATTATAATAGTAATCAGATCATTGATTATAATAGTAATCAATGTCCAATAACATTTATTAATTAGGTATGTAATAAATGTTATTGAACTATTAGGTAGTGCTCGTTTGTTCTGATAGGAGACCTATGCCCACTGTTGAGCCAATTAATGCATTGCCAATACATGGGTATTTCGGTATGTATTTACAAAAAAGTATACCTATTAGTAATATATTCATTGTCAATACAAAGCATTTCTTGGCTCAACAGTGGGCATAGATTTCCCCTATGAGAATATCAATAAAATTATCAACGTGTATTCGTATTTTATTACCACAAATAATGGATTTTAATTAACACCCTTTCAGAATATTCAATTGCGCCCTTTGAAGTAAGAGGATTAAAAAATATTGTGTTTTATTCAATAACCAAATTGAATAAAATACAATATTTATTCAATAACCAAATTCATTGATAATGTTTTCAATAGCCCGTACCCATATTGAAATCTAGTTTCAAAAGCAAAGCGGCTTTTTTATTTATTAATGAATAGCTTCCGTTTTTTGCTTACTTTTCTATGTCTGCCTGAATTTGGTAAAGAACCAATTTAATAATGAATTTTACTTTGTATGGAATCACATAATAAAGAGGTTATACTCCGATTTTATCTATTGATTCGGTCTAGAGAATTTATAGTAGTTAATCATTACTTATGACGATGTGTTGTCTAGTGGTTCGAGTGTCGGACGGTCCTCGGTTCGATTCCCACAGACACAATTTATATTTATGTGATGAACTCGTGCTTGTGTCTATTGGGTAATTTTAATTTATTAGAGGTATGTATTTATAAAAAAGTATATAATATAAGTATTATATTCAGTGTAGATAGTATTTATATGTTTATATATATATATATATATTTATATAAATGAATCTCTATTTCTTGGTCATCACATCCCGCGTGAACGGATGGAACAATTTTGCTAATTCTTTTTTTGTTGTGTTAATTATTGTCAGGAGAAGGTTCTAGAAAACATTAAAACATTGTGCAGGAAATTAGAACATTTAAAAAACTTAACAACTAAATTCTTTCAGGTAAATTCTACGCAGACGAAGTCACGGGCAGCAGTGTAACTATTATAAGATTAGTGTACCTATTATAAGATTTTCTTATTTTGGGACTAGATATTATAATCATGTTCTTATTATATTTATTTTTTTAGCAATAAAATTTAGTGTACCTAAGACGTTGACATAGTAGACAGAAATTCAAAATACATCGCGAGGTTTGGTCCTGATTCGTCAGCTTTAAAAGTATCAATTAGTCTGTAGATGTATAGGTATTCATAATTCATAAATCGGTATTAATATAGGTAGGTTACATTAAAATAAAAAATAATAGTTTATCTATGTTACGTTTTGGTATACAAATTTTTATTCGAGTAAAAAATAAATTAAGAATATAATAGTCAAAAATGTAAAAAAAAGAATTAAGACATGCCCAGTACCTATATATAAAATAAATCTGTACTTTTTGGTTGATGAGTGTTTGTAGATAGAAAGTTTGATCAACAAATTTCCAATGGCTTAGAATTTTAGGCTATGTGTAGTATAGGTACATAAAATGTAATTTTACAGATCCTATTACAAGGTACACCTATAAATATTTATTTATTACGGATAATAAAATTCTCCCCTTGCGAAATGAGATAAATAAGGGTTAAGATCGTTAAAACACGGAGGTACAGGTAAGATAACTAAATTATCACCGAGTCTTTTATCGGTTAACGGAAAACACTGTAAGCTCACCTAGTGAAAAAACAGACTTACTTATTAGTAATACTGTTATCTAGGCATACCTACTCTTATTGTGAGGCTTTTTGGGATTCTGATTTACCTACTCTGATTGTACAGACGCCAGCAGGTCAACATATCCAAAAGTGTCAAATTTTCCCAATTGAATATGAACCTTAAAATTTTGCATTAAAGTTCAAAATCAATCAAAGAAATTTGACAGATTGTGGTAGCTTGATGTGCTGGCCACTGTACATAAAAAGTGTACAAAGGCGGTTTTAATGCAATAAGGAATTTTCTACTAGGCAACCCTTAGGCGATGCAGTGACGATCCTAGTTAATGAACTAATAGAGTATGAGCGAGAGGTAAGAGGCGACGACTGATTGCCCAAATAAAAGTTTTAAGTGTTCGTATGACAATCAGGACCGACGGATAGAAGTGCACGGCCCAGAGAAGTCTCAATATGTAAATGGTCACCCATCAATAGATTGACTGCGGCAAGCCGAGTTTAACCTTGCAGATCGATTGATCAGCAGCGTGGTTATTACTTAGTTGCAAGCCTCTCTAGTTAGAATACGTGCAAAGTATGGTGTGTATTCGAAAACAAATAAAAAGTTGTTGCCAAACACGAATTTTTGGGGGTGTACCTACAAGTTTTTGAATTTATTTTTCCGCAGAACATTCCCGTGTGCCTCAAATCATTAATCAGTCTTCACTTTGGCAGTGACCCAACGTCCTTACTACCCTCTCATTTGTATTTACTGAAAGAGTTTCAGATCATAAATCATGCCATTTTTGATGAATGAATCCATTGAGATTTTTTTTTCTAAATCTCGGTAAGGTCACGACTTGGTTTAAACTGAAATACGCTATTAAACGCGTTGAGTTATTCAACCGACAATATTTCAGATAAGTTAACGACGTCGTTTATTTTGCTATTAAATTTATTACTGCGAGTTCCGCTTGAAAATTTCAGCTCTCTCTCTAACTTATCGGGAAGGTGGAGCAAAATGTGCCTAATTAATTTTACAAAGTGTAAGTACGCTATTCTTGGGATGGCTTAATGTGTTTTTATTCCTGATAAAGTTAGAAAGCTATACCGGGACATAAGTAATAGTATAGATTTTGATTCGTAGTTACTAAACTGTTGAAGCTATCTGATTAAATAATCCATATTAATATTATAAATGCGAAAGTAACTCTGAAAGTATCTGTTACGCTTTCACGCCAAAACCGCTGACCAAATTTTGAATAACTTTGGTACAGAAATAGATTTGACCTTGGAGGAGTACATACTATCTTTTATATAATATAAGAAGAATATAATGAGAAAATATTCAGCTCAGCGATCGAGTTCTGCGCTAGTATCGTCGATTCGTTCTCTTAAAAAAAAACTTGTATCCTTATAAGTTGTTGGTGGTTGTGAATTTGTAAACGTACCCATACAAGAGAATCCTAACGTGAAGTAACGTTGAGATAAAAAAACCTAATCTTGGAATCATTCTAATTAAATTACGTAGAGTATCGTGCTATTTTCTCGAATCTCTCTGTAATTCTTCTTTGTGGAGTTGTATGGCCGCTTCAGTTATTTATAAAGCTCAAGCTTTCCCTCAATTAATTTAGAGCTACCCGAGTATCACTTTGCAGACGCAAAAAGAATAGACTTTTATTTGTGCGTGTGATGGCGGAAAATTACCTTGGTAACTTTAGACATCACTCTCCGATATAACGCTCCACCTAAGGGGCTGGTTGCCTACGGCCGGTCCCAATAACAATTCAATCGGTAAATTTGAGAGAGAAAATCTGCGCTTAAGCAGTCATAGCCTAGTCGTATGACTATTGGACTGGCAAGTCAAATGTCTCGAGTTCGCCTTGGGCGTGTGCCTTGGATTCGAACTCTGTCTGTCTGTACCTCTGACTTTTCGAAATCATTGTGTGTATTAACAATTAATTATCCCTCGCTTGAATGGTGAAGGAAAACATTGTGAGGAAACTTGCATGCCTGGAGATTGTCTGGAAGGAGTGTGAAGTCTGCCAACCCGCATTCGGCCAGCGTGGTGGACTATTATAGCCTAATTATAGCCTCTCATCCTGAGAGGAGACCCATGCCCAGCAGTGGGACAGTATATGGGGTGATGATGATGAATCTTTGCTTTCCGTATTCGGTCTATGGATGGGTGATAATTCTTAGGATATTCAAACTCCACCGTCCCTCGTAGTGCGGTGTGGTTGTCATATAATACAGATGTATGACATTGCCCTACATTGTAAGACACATATTTGCTACCACTACTCTATGTCTGGACTTTAAAAGAGACTATGATTCTCTGAGTTTGTTTCGGCGTTTCTTCTCAGAGGTCGTCAGCTAGGAAATGCCGGAGCCATCTAGCTTTAAAAAAAAATGTTTATTATTGACTTGTAAAAGTGTCTTTAAAAGATCTATTTACAGAAATAAATATCATTTATCACCATTTATCATTTAACCAATCAACCAACGATAGACCGGGTTTCGCGGTATGTTTAGGTTCCATGTAATAGGGGACGAGCCTATTGCCATTAACCGGGCACAAATCGAAACTCCGATCTGCTCAGAATTTAATAGGAAAAGCCAATAATACTTTGCTTGACCTGGGAATTGAATCCAGGAGTTCTAGCGTACACCTCCGCCTAACCCTTCGCGGAATACAGGCGTGATAGTATGTATGAAAAGGAAATCAATACAATTCTCTTACAATAAACCAACTGTTACAACCAAAAAGCCTCGAACACACCATAGATCACATTCGAACAGATTCGACATTCTGTTACGTATGATCCGAATAAAAACATATCGAGATATATTTCCGTTGCTCACAAAGCGAATAGCGCTGGTCGGCGGGCATATACAGCACGTCGATAGTGGAATGAATAGCCCATCTCCGGGGGGTCGGATAGTGCCGGAAGGAGCCTCGCCGCCCACCGCACGGCCTTTTAACGAGAGCTGCCTTTTTTCAGCCGATGCTGCGAAGTTTTGTAATGTTTTTGCGGCTCAGGGATAAGTGCGCCTGTGGTCTTTTAAGTGTATGAGTGTATGTGTGTATATTCAAAGAGTAAGTACTCATGTATCGAAATTACAGAGAGTCAGAGAGATAATTTTTCATCATCATCATCAACTCAATTAAGTAAGTAATTAAGAGAATTAATAATTAAACGGTAAGGCATAGTCGGAGTAATTCCACTCAAATTGAAGCTGCCCGACTGGGGAAGTACCTTGGCTTTCGTGAAATAACACTGCTTTTAGCTGTGTTGTGTTTCTTACGGTAAGCAAGGTTGCCAGTGCTCCACGAGGAAACGTTGTGTTGGTTGTGGGAGGACTTTGACCCTTATACTGCCAACCCCACTATTCCTCTTTCGTTTTACAGGATTGGCAACTCGCAAGCCCCTGGTGTTGCTGCTGCATGGTATTTAGTTTGTTCAAAATAATAATATTATATTTTATTTGGATGAATGGATGGTTTTTACACTTGGATGAAAAAGCAGTGGCCATATAGAATCGCAGCATGTAGCGTTTTCTCCGCCTATTTAGCCTAGTGGTCGTAAAAGCTAAATGTTATTGAGTTTTTCTATGATATTAATTTATCAGTAGCAGCTCGGAGTTTGAATTTGTGCCCGGTTAATAGTAATAGGTTTGCCCCCTATTACATGTGACCTAAACATACCGGCGACCTGTAGGTGTACATTAGTAAACCTCTGCCTAAACCTTTGGAGAATACAAGCGTGAGGCTATTTTACGTTAAATAAAGTATTCAACAATCATTATAAAAGTGGCGACCGAAAGTCGTCCTAATAAGAACGGTTTAAATCCTTCATTTCCCCAATTAACCCCTATAATTGGGATAGCAAGATAAACATCTGAGCAACAAGAGGAAAACAAATCTTTCGCCCTAAGTAGGACGTGGTTTTTTGTTCGGTGCCAAAATTGGAAAAACGGAGCACTCAAGAAATCACCTCTGTCTGCAACTCATGTTCCTTTATTTTTCGACACTGTTTTGACGTCAGAAGTTTACACTTGTGCGAAGTTAAGGCCCGTTTACACACACGTAATATAAAAATAATACATCCTAGGGGAGCTAGTTATAACTACGTTGATCAACCGATCGGCAATAATTGTGGCGAAGTGTGATTTAATCAATTTAAAAGGACTGAGCGTTGAGTACGCCACCTCGCCACTACCGCACTGTTGAGTCCGAGTGATGTTTAATTGTATGTTTCTGAAATGCCCCGCGAAACAATGCTAATGCGCAAGTTGTTTTTTAAAAAACATTAAAATGACAATAAAGATATATTCGATTTTTACTTCAGCCAGTGTTAAAAAATGACAGTAACAGAGTTTGCTCAGAGTTGGGATACGTGTACGATTACTATCAATAAGAACCCGGTGGTAGTTTATCGGTACACTTTTTCCTAAAACTTCGGGAATATAAATAAATAAATATTTTTGGGACATTTTTTTACACAGCACCAGTCGGAAACTAGCAGAGCTTTTACTATGGGTTGGTATCCATAGTACAAGCTCTGCTCAGTTAAAAAAAGGTTAGGTTAAAAAAGTGTATGTACGTATACAGGGTGGAAGGGACATCGACGCGCAACGGCTTACCATGACTTCAGTACATGATTCTGGACCCCCCTGCGCTGGAATTTTTCGTCGGCTTTTTCTTAAATTTTACGTTTTTCTTTGCAGTTTTTTCAACTTTAAACTGTATAAAATCATTATTTCTATCTAACCCAATAAGAACTTTAATTAACAAGTCATTAATTCACTTTTTTCACTAAAAACAGCATTGTAAATTAAACTCGAAAGATCTTCTGGTCAGCTGTTTCCTTAGAGTTCACTTGCGAGTTGTAAAATTTAAGAAAAAGCCGACGAAAAATTCCAACGCAGGGGGGTCCAGAATCATGTACTGAAGTCATGGTAAGCCGTTGCGCGTCGATGTCCCTTCCACCCTGTATATGTCCTTTTTTTAATACATACTTATAATAGATAATAAACATCCAGATACACACAAACACTTATTCTCTGTCTTTAGCTCTGATTCAATTATGCCATAATGCAAAATTTTAATGTGCATATTAAATCGACGTCATTCTGCTAGCCTTTTCCCAACTGTGTTGAAGTCGGTTTCTAGTCAAATGCTACTGAATATTAGTACTTTACACGAAGCAACTGCCATCAGACGTCCACAATAGAATTCCTAGGCAATACCTATAACTAGAGGATAGACTGGTTATCAGTCCTTTTGGGCTTCTGACTACTACTAACGATTGTCGAAGGTGTTCAAATGACAAACGGGACTAAAAGATTTACGTGCTCTCTGAAGCACGTAATGTTTATCAAATAACCGATTACAGATAGTGAATACGGCACATTATATATATCTCAAAGCTTTCTCTATAAACGAAACCTAAAATAAAATGTTCTAAAACGAAATTTCACAACAAGCGCTAGACATTACTAGGCTAGATATATACGGTCATGTTCTTGGTACAGGAGCTCGGTGCGGTGAGGTTGCCAGTGGATGTCAAAATATAAGTTTACAAGGCCGCTGGTAACCACCTACCCTTATTTTGATTGGCTTTTGATCCGACAACCTGAAGCCTTTGAGTTATGAGCCTTCTCGTCAGGGAATTCTGCTTTTAATTGATATTTGCGGGAGTTGAAGAATTAGATTGGTATGATTATTAAATTTTGAAATTGAAATAAAACTACTTTTTACGGATTTTATCGCGTTATATTGATATAATTAATAAAAAAAATGTTATAAGGGGACTCATAATATCAATATAACGCGGTAAAATTTGTATTCGAGATAAAATGTATATAGGTATACACTAAACATGCATGTACATATAGGTGTGTGAGAATCTTTTCTTTTAAATGTAGGTATAGGTAGCATGTTAGTATGAAAATTAAATCGTATAAAGCAACACCTTATAAATCATAAAATCCTTAAAAGGATCTGAACCCTATCACCGAGACAGTCAGTCTACAACAAAACGCAATTGTTGGTACCTATTAGGTACTTAGTTACATTCGCAGATTACTATTTTCTTGTACCTAATCGTATGGATTTATTAAAAACTTGAACGTTTCTACAGCGCGACGCCCGACGCCCCGCGTCTCCGTAAATAAGGCCATAGGCCATTTCTTGTCAAAAATATATATATTCTTTTTTGTAAGCCCAAATAAATATTTGTGCTGTACAAAAATAAATAGAACGTCTTTTATACTCACAAGCCCCGGAAGGCGAGCCGCGGTCGCTGCATCCGCCACTCTGTCATGGCAGCCGTAAGTCCGCCTTCTTATACACCACAACTTCTCAAAAGTATCTCACAAAGGATTGAGTGTCGAACTTGTTTACCACAACTTTTCCAAACAAAAGGCGAAACCCGAATGCATTTTACTTGCAACTATATATTCATCCCACATTCGGCAGTTTAATAGAAGTTGGCCGGCTAACTTCTATTGTGAATTTCGAACCTTTTATTTCGTTTCAAACTTTTATCTTTTATTCTGTAGTCAAAGATATTTTTTCTGTGAATTGTTTTTGAAGTACGGCAGTATATACTCACTATTTCTCTAATTTTCTGTATTTTTACTCGTTATTCGAGAAAAGACCTGAAGTTACATGAAAATATAATTTATAGACAACGATGAAAAATCGTAATAAATGTTTTTAAGAGAGATAAATTTGGGACTGAAGACAAAAATGCTAGAACAATATATTTTTATCACCGAAGCGGAGCAGAAAACTAACAGCTTAAACTTTTGCACCAAGAAGATGCCTATGTTGTAGGTGTTTCAATCTTCAATGAAAGAATCTAAGCTATTACGAACTTAATCGTACCCAGCCGTCGCATAACACGTGTTCAGAAATCGGCATGCGAAGCGCAAAACGGGTGAAAAGTGTTTTCGTATCCTTAGTACAAGTTGAGATAAAAACAAAATGATAAAACCTAAGTGCAGTGAAAACTGTCAATTTCATTTTTGTATATATAAGTGCTTAACTTTCCTAATATTAGAAGGAGACAGAATATAAATTTCCGTAACCGATATGACGCAAATGTATGGCTTTCTTATTATGCTCCAGAACCCTGAAAAGCATCACGAGTATTCACGAGCCTTTTTCTCGTAAGACGTTTCTCACTTATTCTTTTGGGGTTACACCGTCACTGGCGGAGGCTCGGCGCTCATCATTTGCATCCAAATAGCTCCTATAAATTCGCTACCCGAATTTTCACCATTCTCTCGGTTCCTTGGGGGCAATTAAATACTTTTTTCTTCTACAGTTTGGGCTTCGTGCGATTTTTCGGTGTGAATAAATTCAGTGGTCCAGATTGTAGTCAGCGCCAGCGAGCTTCATTAAGTAAATTATTTCGACACGCTTTTTTTCCGCAATATAGATGTCCTGTTATGTAATGTGCATGTTTTTAACAGTTCAATTATTGCGTAAGCTCTTCTTTTGAGTAATTAGTTTCGGATCCGTTTCATCTCTTGATATTGTGACTTTTTTGTTTAGATTCGATTAGAATTTTCTTTTGATCGATTCTAAATTCTGCTATGCGTACCCCATCCTTATATTGTATCTGTCATTTTTAAAGCTGAAAGTTTGAAAGTGTACCCCTACAGATTTTTATTCTTCATACGACTAATATTGGTATTGTAACAGTTCACCTAAATTCTAACATTCCGTAAGTGTTAACGATGTAAATCTTTTTTGGTGTTACACATTAATTTTGCAGTTCAATGGTGGCAAATACAGGCTGTTACAAAACTACCCATAAAACCGAGAGGAGGTTAAATGGGGCCTTATAACGAGTCCATTCATAATATTTAAGAACCGTAGTAACGTTGTATAACATACCCCAAAAAAAGGAAAACAACAACATTTATGAATGAAAAATAGAAAAACTATTAAAGTAGACAATTATTAAGTAAAATATTGTATAGGGATTTTAAAGAAATACACTCGTCTATGGCTGAAACGACTTGGAATTTTAAACAGTAACCGAGTTACACACAATTCGCTATGCTGATTGAAAAAGTTTTTTGCTGACCGTAACTGAAGTGCAAATTAGTTAGATTTCGTGTCAAGCCTATACCAGAATACTTTAGAATCCTCAACACCATTAGCAACATAACTAGCATCAAAAGTCTGTATTCGTGAAGTGTAAGGCAGAGGTGATCCCTATACCAGTATTGATCTCAGTTTCCATACAATAAATAGGTGCGGAGCGAGCCTTTTTTTCTTTAGCCATAAGATGTCCCACTGCTGTCCACATAGCTATAGTTTTTCAGTATAACTGCACTTGCTATATGCTTTTAATAAAATAAGTGGTCGCCTTATACTGGAAAAATATATAATAGCTTCGGTATGCTGTGTGTACTAAGCTTCTTCTAGATCTTTCTAGGTATTCTTTCCTTGAACCGCCTCTAACTAGCGAGAGAGCATATTCATTATTAGTATCTAGCATTATTTATAATATAATATCGTATAACCACATTAAACTGGTTGATGAACTTCTAAATGTTTTGTTTCCGCCGATTTATCATTGGGTTGACAATGGAATTATTCCCCATCGGTAGATGATTTCTTATAATGGTGTGAGGTAAGAAGTCCGGCCGCTCGCCTGCAATTCAATGGCTCGGAAATGATAAGCGTTTCGAATATTTGAGCTACTTGTATGGGTTCGAAGCGACGTGTACCGTTTTATTAGAGTTGTAAATTGTTGAAATGGGAATGATTGGAGGAAACGTTCCACGAATTTATTTTATTACATTTTGTGTTATATCGTTTGCATGTGTTCGTCGAATTTAATTTCGCTAATTTGTAGGTCATCGTTAAAATTAATGATTGATGAAAACTGGAGCGACAAATTTAAATAATGAGAGGTATTTATTATTGAAAACAAAGAACTTATTTAAAAATCAATAGTTAAATCTTTACAGTTTTGAGATAAGAACATGTTTAACAGATGACAGTTTCCTCGAAAAAAAAAACCTATAAAAGTACAAGCAGCTTGCAAGTAAAAACAATTTACTTTCCAGACACAACATTGCATAAAATAAATACAAAGATAACACAAACAAACAGAAGATATTTACTTAAACTACGTAGTTTATAATTAACGTACCGAGTACCCTTAATGAATAGTTTCAAGAAGATTAATTCCAGCATTTAAATATACCCAACGAAGTTAAGCAGAAACTTGCATAAAGTTAAAAGACTCTTAACTCAAATAAAATTAACTTGCAAGCTCGAAGTGCATGAAGCCGAAATTTTGTCGCATTCAAGTGGACATAATTATGTTTTTTCTGTTGCTGGAACTATTCGAGCCAACTTGTATAGAACGTGACAAAACACAATGAAAATTCACTAAATACAATTCAGATGTCGTGTTAATCTCATTCCACATGAGTAAATTACAAGATCGAGGCGACGCGAGTTGGCCGCCCGCCAAATGGCCGGCCGCATCAGCAACCACGATTCAACACCGATAATTCTTTCATTCCACGTCTTTGCAGGAACGCCCTAAAAAATATATCGTGGCTTGCGCCAGCAATGTATACGGTGTACGGCCAAATATTCGCTGAATTCACAAAAAAAGAACGGTAATTCATTACAGGTCCCGTTTGAAATATCTTTTGGCAATTGTGTTACGAATGTGCATTGAAATTTAAATTGTTTCGAAAAACAATAGCACCTGGTGTTTGAGTGTGCGGGATGTACGAGTATCTTAATGTACGGAATGTAATTTTGTGAAGTATCTTCAAATTGATTATTTATAATGCCATTGATCATATTAAAACCATATACTGTCACATTGCTGGGCACGGGTCTCCTTTCAGATTAACATTAAGCTAGGCACCACGCTGGTCTAGTGCGGGTTGGCAGACTTCACACACACTGTCGAGAAAAATCTCTAAGGCATGCAGATTTCCTCATGACGTTTTCCTTCATTGTTTAAGCAAGTGATGATTAATTATTAATATACGTGTATATATATGTATATATCCGAAAAGTCAGAGATGCGTGTCTTGAATTCTAACTCGAGGCCAGTCCAATGGTCATGTTACAAGGTTATCATTGCATTAATAAGGTACTTTTATGTACTAGTATTTAGATAAACTAGGCTGAACCACTCTTAATATTAAATATTTTCTATCCTAGAATAATTATCCCAACCTTATCCTAGGATCAATTTTGCTTATCGTGCGCTACGCTAACTGAAGCGTCAGCCCTATTCCTTTATCGATTCTTCATCCATCCTACGCACAAGACCTACCCTCTGACCTTTGACGCTACACACATATTTGTGTATGTGCCTATATATAACAATAAGACCGAATCTTAAACCAAATACTTACATAATTATATGCTTACAAATATTTCCCATAGGGCTAGACAGAAACTGCCGAACGCCATTTGCTACGATCAAGCCGACTATGGTATGTAAAAATTATACCACACTTTAAACAATTAAAATATAATTATATTACGTAATTACTAAGCTTTCATTGGATAGTAAGTAGGTATGATTAGTATTAAGAGCAGTAAACGAAGCATAACTTTTGGCTTAATACTAAGTAATCTGAAAAGTAAATTCTGTGACAAAAAAATGTTCAAAAAATAATTTTGCTCCAGTTTCTAATAAAAGTCACAAATGACACCGTTGGGTTAATTTTCGATATTAATTCCAATCTATATTGTCTTGTTCCCGTGATGTTTAGTAGAATACCATTTGACATTTAAGTATGAAACTGAAAATAGATCGGAGTTATATTTTGAATATTGGTTAAGTACCAGAATTACCGTTTCAATTTGAATCTTCGTAACCCATTTCATCATAAATCATCATCAACCCATATACTGTCCTACCGCTGGGCACGGGTCTCCTCTCAGATTGAGAAGGATTAGCCTATAGTCCACCACACTGGTCTAGTGCGGGTTGGCAGACTTCACACACCATCAAGAAAATCTAGGCATGCAGGTTTCCTCACGATGTTTTCCTTCACCGTTTAAATCGAAAAGTCAGAGGTGCCTTGGATTCGAACTCGAGACCTTTGACGTGGCAGTCCAATGGTCATATCACTAGGCTATCACTGCGTTATCCATTTATTGAGCAATAATCATCGATATCGATATTCTGAGCATTCTGTGTTTGTCTTATTTGTTGAGTTCTTACTATAACTAAAGACTTAAGTGCTCAAGATACAGGGGTGTTGCAGAGTAAGGGTAACCTCGCGTAACCTAGATAAGCGTATCTTAGAAAACTGTAAAAGACTTTGTATTTGTCAATTTTTTTCTGAATAGATTGAAAGTTTATAAATCAGGTAGGTACCTAGTAACTGTCAATACATTTATTTCAATTAATTTGTTTTTATAGTACCTAGATGGAAGTCATGTTTTGTATCTAATAACTTTTTTAATTTTAATATGACTGCTAAGTTAGAGGTCTTGGGTTCGAGCAAAGTGTTATTGGGTTCTCTTTGAAATTCTCAGTAGCAGCTTGGACTTTCAATTAAAATCCGGACACAGATCCTAAGTCCAACTTTGGATTTGTGTCCGGTTAAATGGCAATAGACTTGCCCCCTACTACATGGGATCTAAACATACCGGTGATGTGTGGGGGTACAGACGCCAGCAAAACAAGCTATCCAAAACTGTCAAATTATACCAATTGATAATGAATCTTATAATGTTGTACTAAAGTTGAATCTATCAAAGAAATTTGAAAGATTGTCGAAGCTTCATGTGTTGGCAACTGTACATTGGTACACAGGTAATACAGGCATGATTGTTATGCTATTAATTTTAATAATGGTTTAGTTAATTTCGCATTACTGCATTTAGTCAGAAGTCCCACTGGTTATTTCAAAACAAGACCCAAAATTATATTCAAGGTATTATGTGTAACTGCAAACGCCATTGGATCGGTCTATCCATCACACTGAACAATTATTTGCTTTTCTAACCACATGGTAGCTTGCTTCCACGAGCGCCCGTACCAATATGATATACGGACAGATTATTCAATCAGAATTCCGAATGTGACTAGTAGCTGAATTGATTACCACTTCCCTCTTAGTGCAGGGAATTCAACTAAGTCGATTTCTGTCAAAATATTGATTCAGGGAAATCGAAGTCAATTGGCATTAAGGAGTCATATTTGTTTGCGATTGTTGAAGTTTTATAGGTCAATGATATAAGAAGTAGTGTTGTGTTGTATTGTTGTTCATGGAAACTGCAAATTTAGCGATAGCTAACTAATGACTGGTAGAGTTATAATTCTTAATTTAATCATTGACCCAATTACTTTGTCACTGCTGAGTGTTAAGTGAGATTAGGCTATGGTTTCTGGTCTAGTGTGGTTTGGCAGTCTATACACGCCGTCGAAAAAATCTCTCAGGTATGCAGGTTTCCTTACGATATTTCCTTCACCGTTCAAGCGAATTATCATCATCATCTCCATATACTGTCCCACTGCTGGGCACGGATCTCCTCTCACAGAATGAGTGGGCTTAATGCGGCTTGCGTTCAAGTGAATGATAATGAATCATTATTGAGACGTAACACTAAATCTAAGTAACCTAGAATTGTTTTACAAATTATATACGACCAAATTCTTGTATGAACGACAAAGTAAAACGTACTCGTATTATACAGAACTAAAATTAATAGATAAAAGAGAAAATCTTTTCGGAGACGCTTCTTTGTCGCATACTCCTGACAAGTGACATATTTACTCCACTCTCCTAGCAACAAAACACAGCGGATTTTAAAGTGGTCGCTACTATAACAAAAGACTAGTGTCAAGTCCGGAAGGACGGCATCCATCACAATCTGGCGCGTTGTCACGTCCTCCACAGTAAGCTCATGGACACTAAAGTAGGAAGCTAAGCGGAAAAGACAACAACTCCAGGAAATCACGCGCAGGAAACAAGAAAAGTTCCTCTAATAAACGCGTTCAAAGGTGAAACAAAGAAAGGTTTGTACGATTTTAAGGGTTATTAGAAGCGAATTTACCCTGACATGCTGTAAGCCCCTTCGTACATACCTTATGCCACGTGTTAATAATGTTACTGTCAAACTGCTCCGTAGCTTTGATATGGGTCAAAAAGGTTTCAATAGCGTCTCCCTGGCGGAACCCACAGCACTATTTCACCTGAAATGTGTACGAGAAAACATCGGACCAATATGTTTTTTATGGCGTAAAAAAGTAAAACTAGAAGAATTGGTTTGGAGCGAACAGTACGCATGCACGCTCGAGTGCGATTTTTTTCGGACCTAACTTTGTCGGGTATTACAGCGAATGTTTTGTATTTTTTTTTTGAGAAAATTGTTGAAAAAGTTTCTGCAATGGAATAGAATATTATAATCATCTGTATTGTACACCATGTTCAGAACAAAATTATTGAATGAGACAATGACGGTAATGTTGCTTTATTTCTTCTTATAGCAAGAAAGTTAAGTGCTCTCTGTTTATTTATCCCTACTAATAAAAATGCGAAAATTACTCTGTATGTCACGCTTTCTTTTTGTATGTTATGCTTTCAACCTTGGAGACTGACATAGCGGCTACCTTTTATCTCAAAAAGCTCTTAAGAATGTGAGTGAAATCTCAGGCAACAGCTAACAGAGGCGTCTCTAGCCCATGTGCAATCATTACCCTAGCCTTGTAACCGCGCGGTCAATGGAATGGGTACAAATAACAGCACATTACCACAAACTGTCAAATTTCCCCATTGGATAATAAATTCTATAGTTTGGAGACTAAAACGTAAATCGTTTAAAGAAATTCGATAGTTTTGATGGTGTGACTGTATTTAGAATTCAGAGATTTTCTCGACGGCCTGTGAAGTCTTCCAACCCGCACTAAGCCAGCGCCGTGGTGGACTATAGCCTAATCCCTCTCATTCTGTGAGAGGAGACCCGTGCCCAGCAATGGGACAGTGTATGGATTGATGATGATGATGATGATAATATTTTACTAGCTGTTGCCATCTTCACCCTTCATCCCTCATATCCGCAAGCGTAATAGACAGAAAGTCTTTCACATTATCATATTAATAGGGTTTTATTTTGATGTTTGCGCAAGCAACTTTGCCGTTTAATAACTGATTTCGATCGGTATTTTTTGTCATTCATACTCATTTTATCATATAGAATTATACACTTAGGATAGTCTTATTTAAACTCGGTTCGTGTTTGACCATCGGTTCTGAATACGTCCAATGCATGAAGCGAGTTTTTCTTTAAAAAAAACCTCTTAAAAGTTAATTATGATGTGTCACATTGACTTTAGCTTTCTGGGTTTTTATTCATGTTGGTTTCTTTTAACTCCAAAGATAAGATCTTTATACTGCCTCACGATAAAACGCCAAGTACACATATAAAATAGTTTTAACGACGACGTCTGCGAAAAATACTTTCTTTTGAGCTTTATTTGTTTATCTTTTACACTTTTAAAAGACTTTTGTGAAGATACCTTTTACAAGATTTTTTTGTACGAGCTCTTTGATTCTGCTCTAAGAACAAAATAATGGGATGAATGAAGTTACAATTAAAGCATTTTTAAGCTTAGAGTAGAGCAAGGAAAATATAATACTGAAATATAAAAAATATTAAGCTTTTCCGTGAGATATAAATTTTTATCTTTTAACATATTATTTCATTCAAAGAGTTCATAAAAGACACACGCACTGTCTATGCGAAGTGTAAATAATATGCCATGAAAATTGGTAATAAATAATATTTTCTCTTATTATAATTTTATGAGATTATATCATTGATCATAATTTTCGTCAACTAACTTTATGCTACCTACTCAAAAGGCTAGGTAGGTAAATATTTAATATGATATGTTTTTTAGTTACTTTGATCACAGTAATATGTAATTTAAAAATAATATAACCTAAAACATGTAATAATAATACATACATACATACCATCACGCCTGTATTCCCCGAAGAGTTAGGCAGAGGTGTACTAATATACACCCACATTTCGCCGGTATGTTTAGGTCCCATGTAATAGGGGGCGAGCCTATTGCCATTAACCGGGCACAATTAATCCAGACTCCGAGCTGAGAATTTCATAGAAAAACCCAATAACACTTTGCTCGACCTGGGGATCGAACCCAGGATCTCTAGCGTAGCAGTTGCGCTTAGGACCACTAGACTAATGAGGCAGTCAATAATAATAATAATAATAAAAATAATAAGTAATAATAATAATTATAATATTATTTATTATTTATTATTAGACTGCCTCATTAGTCTAGTGGTCCTAAGCGCGACTGCTACGCTTGAGGTCCTGGGTTCGATCCCCAGGTCGAGCAAAGTGTTATTGGGTTTTTCTATGAAATTCTCAGTAGCAGCTCGGAGTCTGGATTAATTGTGCCCGGTTAATGGCAATAGGCTCGCCCCCTATTACATGGGACCTAAACATACCGGCGAAATGTGGGTGTACATTAGTACACCTCTGCCTAACCCTTCGGGGAATACAGGCGTGATGGTATGTATTATTATTTATTATTTTTTATATGACATAAAGCATAAAATAGAATAGAATATTCTTTATTGTACCTACATCATAAACAAATGCCAAGTACATGTTTATAAATTAGAGAAAGACGTGTATAGACGTCAAATTAAAACTTGCGCACGATGCCAACGACGGTATGGAACGTCAAAAATACAACTTGTTTTGTTCAAAAAAAAAAAATATGTTGATATTAGAATTTGTCGCTTGGCGTAGAGAACACGGATTTCCGTTATTGACATGGCGGTCAAAAGGTTAAACACAATAGATAAGCAATTTATTCGTAGGCACACTTTGGATAAAATTTCAAACTTTTTTACGGGAATTTCGAATATCTTTTTTTAAGAAACAAGGAAGGTGTTCAAGAATATAATAAAGACAACATTGAAGCGTCCTTTGGTTCGTAATAAGAGCGTCGCCTTTGTCTTCTGAAACCTCTGTGGAGTACACTTCTAGCTTTGAATATTTTTATCGGTGCGGTAACTGGGTAAATATGACCCGTTTTATGCATTCCAGGTATAAAAATATTATACATATTTCAACCTTTTTTCACTCAAAAAGGGTACTTGGTATAAAATTTCAAAAATGTATTTAACCTATCAAAGAAGAATCTATAATGATTAGCAGACTTAATAGAAAAACAGCTGTTTCGACCCTCTGGAGGGTCACAGTTTCTTTAATGTAATAGTTGGTCAATTTGATATCCATTCGATTGAGACTGGTGTAATGAACAGAGATATGAAAGGTCGCGGGCCCGTAGTTGAATTTTTATTTCCCCGTAAGGTCATAAGGTTTAGACATACTATAGTTACAAAGTACAAAGTCAAAGTCAAAATAATTTATTTAAGATAGATTAGATAGCCCCAGAACGCCCGCCCTTCAAACTAACTACAACCTTAAAACTTCCTTTTAACAGAGTATAGTTACCCAAGGTCATAGGTAATAAAGCCCTGTCTAATGTCATACGTCAATCTGACAAACAAAAATCAAATCAAATCAGGAAAATGTTTTTGTATGATAATGATCCCAACGTCCACTCTATAAGCCTTGTAAATATCTTTGCTCCCACTTCTATGTAACCCTTCGGGTATATAAGCATGCTGGTATATTCTAAGATACATAAACATAGCAATATCAACTGCAAACTCTAGACAGCGTTATAGAGGAGCAATATCATAAGCGAGACTGTTGACTTAGGAGCTCCTGACATACCACTAGTGGTTACCAATGCGGTGCGGGGCGAATACAATAGACTGAACTTAGAATATTATACGTGTCACGTGTTTCTAAAACTTATGACATTAAGAGCAAGTTTTTATGAATAATTAGCTGTTGCCCGCGTTTTTATCTCTGCATCAAATTTCATCAAAATTGGTTCAACGGTTTATGCGTGAAAGAGTAACAGACATACAGAGTTAATTTCGCATTTCAAATAAACTAAATTATCAATTAACAAAATAAAACTTGTTAATCTACAAAGTAAACCAAAACTAGGATATTTATAAGAAACGTCAATAAAGGGCATGAAAAATCTCCTGCGCATCGCTATCTCCTGGAAGGATAAGTCTGGGCGCCTGGCCGAAGTAAAAGCTGCCTCTGGGTCACGTTATGCAACTTTCAAGCGTTTGGAAATATCGTTAAAAAGTAAAAGTGCACAGTTAAAATAAGCTTAGTTGATTTATTTGTACATTTAATTTAATACGACATTAAAAAAACGTAGAATTTTAATACCTGAATGAGATATTTATTGAATAAGTATATTGAAAATTTCTTTATTTTTCAAGGTATTGAACCTCCACAGTCCTCTAGCAATTTCAAAGGTCATTAGCCTGCATTCAGTGTAAAGCTAGTAAAGAATTTTTCCAGTAATTTGGATTCAATTCACAGCAAGCAATGGCTGGCAATAAATAAACTGCAACTCCAAATGAGGTTCCAACCCTGGAAATAATCCAACTGGGCGATATTGCCTTTTTTTGCAATGCCGAGTTTTATGAGGTGTTGTATATAGATAATAATAACAATAACTTTTTAAAAAAATAATAAATAGGTACTTCAAATATTTTGTGTGTTTTCTACAACACATCACAACCGATAACAGTCACACACCAAATGAATTTATATGAGACTATCTTGGGACTATTATTCTAACAGATAAAAAAAGGAGAAATCAATTAGCGAAGACATTGTGTAACATAAACGCGTAACTAACATATAGTCGAATTCAGAACCTCCTTCTTTGAGCCGGTTAAAATCTATAAATAAAAAAACTATAAGTAAGACTAGTCTAAGACTTCATTTACTTATAGTTTTCAATCGGCTCATAAATAGAAAGTTCTGAATTCGACTATGTTAGTTACGCGTTTATGTTGCGCGATGTCTCTATAAACTAGCTTATTATGTAAAGCAACAAATGACGAACGAGATCAAAGGATTGATTACGTCGTGAGCATTAGTAGGACTGTATTAAGAAATATAATGTAGGTCAGAATGTTTGGAGTTAAGGGGATTTACTTCTTGAGACAGTATTCATTATAATGCTAAGAGCTAATCTTTCAACAGTCACAACTTTTATTAGAAGAATACATTTGATTTTGACAGATATCGTATAGAATGTTCGTCAAAGTTAAAATAAATTGCTTGACCATCAATGATACCCTAACATGGCTTGGATTTCCAAGTCAAATGTCTCCAATCCGAGGCACATACCTCTGACTTTTCAGTATCAAGTCCGTACTAATAATTAATTATCACCCGCTTAAACGGTGAAGAAAAACATCGTAAGGAAACCTGCGTGCCTTAGAGATATTCTCGACGGCTTGTGAAGTCTGTCAACCCGCATTAGGCCAGCGTAGTGGACTATTATAGCCTAATCCCGGAGGAGGAGCCCCGTGTCCAGCAGTGGAATAGTATATAGCTTGATGATTATAATTATTAGAAAATCGGTCCTTAATCGAAGCTGGGAAACTTTCTTTAATATCGATAGCATTATATTCCGAGCCTTTTCCCAACTATTTTGGGTCCCTTTTCAGTCTAACCAAATGCGGCTGAATCAGTATTTTAAACGAAGTGACTGCTATCAGATCTCCGCAACCCTATTTCTGGTGATATCCTGAGGATAGATCGGTCGTCAAGCTTTTTGGGCTTCTGACTACCTCTAACAATAATTGTTAGAGGTAGTCAGAAGGTGACAATTATTGTCATAGGTGTTCATAATAAATGACAACCGGCACCGACGAATTTACGTGTTCTCTGAGGCACGGTGGGGTCTCCATGTGTTTGGACTTTAAACGAGACCTTGATTCTCTGAATTTGTTTCGGCGTTTCTTTTCAGAGGTCTTTAGCTAGGAAATGCCGGCGCCATCTAGTATTGATTAAATATTGTCTTGTAAAAGTGTCTTTAAAAGATCTATTTACAAAAATAAATATAATTTATCATTACCATTTAAGAATGATCACCCATCTACCGCAGCTTAACCTTGCAGATCGGTTGGTCAGCTTAGTTATTAATTAGCCACGAATTCATTTAATATCGATAATTTCACGTAAATAATTAAGCAGCTTGTTAGTGAACACGACATTGCACTGAAACAAAAGAGTACTCTAGCAATAAGTCGAGAAAACGCAGGGGACAAGGAGGAATAAAAAAATTATAACAAAAGATTGCAATCTCCTAACAACAAGTATTGTCTGTAACGTTGTTCTCTCCAATTGTTATTTCAAAGAAAATGCAGCCATTGGTTTATCTATTGCAGTTTCAATTTCTCAAGTTTGCTATTCTCTTCAAACAATCACATAACGGTAATGTAACGTTAGATCGTCTAGAAAATGTCTTGTCTCACTCGTGTTGCTTAACTGTTTTGTCTTTTCGGTACATACACACACAAATATACATATTATATAAATCAGTGTTTCAAAGTTTTTGAACACGCGACCCGTTTACAAGTAAAAACATTTTGAGACCTCCCAGGTCTACGTCTGACTATGTCCTGAAAATGTATTTTTACCTCATATAGTAAGTAAAACTACTATACTATAGTAAGTAAAAATACATTTTCTAAACATATTATAAGTTCCTTCAACCCTTACTTTTACCTGACTATTGAGCGCGACCCCCCGAGAAAGATCTGACCATCTGGTTGAAAAACACGGATATACCATCACGTACTTCCTGAAAGGTTAGACAGAAGTGTACTGACGTCGCTGGTATGTTCAGGTCCCATGTAATCGGGTGCAAGCCTATTGCTAATAACCGGGCTCAAAGCAGGGCAGTGGTACTTACGACATACTTATTGACCACTTGATAAAGTTTTTTACAGTATTTAGGTATTAAGTATAAGTTACAGATACGACCTGTGTATAACAATTTTTTTTAACTATCTTGAGTAAAATTGACATGATTACGCTTGATCATGCAGTTGCAATGCGGGTACAATGTACACTATTATCGCTTGTTTTTACTTGAATTAAGTCAATAAATGGATTTGAATTGAAATAGTTTTAACATTATACTTTTGTGTGTAGTCACTTGATATAAGTTTTCGCAAACCCTGTCTGAATTTTCATTACAAACCTTATTATTTATAAAAATGCCTGTGGATTACAGATTATTATTTTCCTGAAATTTAAATATTCCAAACACATCGTTACTCGTTAGTTTATATAATGTGAACCGATAAACGCGGCAGCCGCTAATGGGTTCATAACAAACGAAATTCTCACCCCAATCTGGTTCAGGCGTGCATTTAACAACTACAATATAATTCTCACTAAACAATAAACCGAGTAGAATAGTGAAATGCGAAATTGAAGTTGTGAATTACCTCGTGAACATAAAATGTTAATAAATAATTCATGGTTTAATCGGAGCGTTAATTGTGCCAGCCGCGTGGTACGGGTTAAAGGTTTATTTTTTCATTTAAAATATCATCGTGTGTCGTTTTTATTAATGTGAACCTGTTTCGCTCCTTCCGGCGAATAATCTCGATTGATGGCCGTTGGTGTATAAAACATAAATAAAAATTTTAATCATCGTGCCGAAAATAAAATTTGTTGCTTTGCCCGCCCGCTGTAATATCGATGCAGTTGTCCGATTTTGATGAGTCTGTTGAGTTTGTTGTACGTTTTTTTATGCTTTACGTGAAATCTGCTTCGGTTGGATTATTGAATTAGCTTTTTTGTGTCTGTTTCAAAATGCAAATTTGAGGCTTTCGTTGTTAGCTTACCGTAACTTTTGTTTTGACGCAAACTAAGAGTGGCGTGTGTCTTATAGTTGGAATTGTAAAGTATAAATAAATTAATAACTTATTGCATATTGTGTTATGATAAAATGTTTCATGTTCATCCTTGCGGTTCAGTGATGAATAAGATAATAAGATCTGAATAATGCCACTGATGCCGCAATTAACGTGGTCACCTACTGGGCTCAAGTTTATATTTTATATATATTATAAATTAAATAATGTATTTACCATTAACTGGTCTGCAAGGTTAAGCTGCACGAACTGCGGTCTGAATGGGTGACCATTTTTAAAATAAGGAGAACCCTCAATGCTTCGGTGAGCACGCCGTCGGTCATACTATCCTTATGACAATTGTTAGTTGCAGTCAGAAGCCTAAAAAGCCTGACAATCAGTCTATCCTCAGGGTATCGGTATTGCCCAGGAATTGGTTTGCGGAGGTCTTCTCAGTCGTCTCTTGTAAAATACTGATATTCAGCCGGACCTGGTCAGACTGGAAGCCGACCGATCTTTTCCCAATACAGTTTCAATCAAAAAGATTCAGAAGGTGGATATGATGATGATACTTATCCACGGCTGTGTAATATTACGATTTGGAATGAGAATCACAGTAGCAATTTCGCAATCAAGAAACTCAACGTTTACTATTATGAAAGATTTAACTTCTTTTGCGCATAAGTGCGCTTGGGGACCATGGAAACAATCTCTGTCAAATATTCAGCATGAATGCAAGGAGAAAATCACCACTACACATTAACATAGTTATAAGATCTCAACTATAAAGAACACTACCCATTATATCATAGCAATAGAGTAAATATAAAAAAAACGGGACATTTTACACAGCACCATCTAGTCCCAAATCTACTGTAAGCATTAGATAATTGATATAAAACTAACATACTTCTTTTTGTTGTAAATACATACTCATTATATATAAGAAACAACCAGACAACAGCTCTGGCATGAAGTGTATGTTGTATGTCCACACAATTTATAAACACTGCAAGGAGATGTGGTCTCCCGTTCGCTACTATGGAGTCAAACATTTAATTTGATAAGTTTGAATGAGGAATGCGTATGCGCGTGAAAAGTTTGGTTGCCGTGCGCTGGCCGGTCAGTATGGATGGTTGACGCCGAATTAAAATTTATTGTATAAAACCAAAGAAGCGAGTCGAGCGGAGAGGGGACACGCGCGGGGCGGCCGAGATGTCGCGAGCTTATAATATAATATTTTTGGGACATTTTTACACAACACCATCTAGTCCCAAACTAAGCAGAGCTTGTACTATAGGTACTAGACAATGGATATAATATACTTTTATGTACTTTTTTTTTGTAAATACATACTTCTAATACATAAGAAACACCCACACAAACACTCATGTTTTATCCACACAAATATTTGTGTCCTGTGGGAATCGAACCCACGACCCCATGATCAGCAGTCCGGCCGCTAGACCATAGAGGTCGTCAAATTATAAAATGTATAATATTTATGCTGCTACATTGTTATGTGTATCTATTTTATGTGTGGATTGTGTTGGTTTTAAATAAATGTCATTTTCTTTCTTTCTTTCTCGTGATCAGCAGTCCTATACTCGAACGACAGATGTATGGACTCGTACCGACCAAAAACCGTACTTGCCTTCACTTGCCCTATAGTCATGGTCATGGGATCCGTGAAATTCGCCACGACCATGACAGACTGTGGTCCAGTCGCTGTCAGTTAAGCCTTGAGACCTATAAGGCTTAAAATCGAATTCGAAGTTCGAAAAACATTCGTAGATTGCAATCGTAATAAGAGCTTGTCAATCACGAACGTAAACAAAAGAAGGAAACAGTGATAGTCTACTGGGAGTTAGAAGCTTTGACCTGCCGTACACGGTAACAAAAATTCGGACTCTGAATTAAAATCCTAGGCTTTTTGGTTTTTCGAAATCGTGTGCGGTTCATATTGTCATTTGGCTAAAACGCCGAACAAAAATATTCATAATGTCTTAGGCAGAGGTGTACCAATGTACACCCACAGTTCGCCGGTATGTTTAACCGGGCACAAATTCAAACTCCGAGCTGCTATTGAGAATTTCATTGACAAAGCCCACTTGAGAAAATTTCATTGACACTTTGCTCGATCTGAGAATCGAAGTTTGGATCTCAAGCGTAGTCGCGCTACTAGACTAACGAGGCAGTTTAAATTAACATTTTGTTAAGCGCTTGCTTACAAATTGAATCAGCTATTTGACGCAATAAAATTATAGTGATTGGCTTAAATGTTTTTGAATATAGAATAAAAAAAGATACAATAGTGGACACAAATCCTGTATTACAGTATACAGGGAAGCGTACTTTCAAATGCGCAACGGCAAAGCTGGTAAATTTTCAACTACCTTAGAATGAATCAAGCTTCATGCGACCGAGAACAAATTACGCATTCACATGTATATAAAATTCAACCCTAGCTCGCTCGCTTGTTTCACACCTGATTATCTTCAGACCCGGTTCATTGCCTCGGATATAACACTTTAAAACCAACGCCTTGTTAACGTTATTAATAATTTTAGACTCGTGTGACAGGGTTGGGTCTGGGCTGGTACTTCATTACTGCTATACTTAGAAGGGTTGTAATGGATGTAAGGGTTTGTATTACGAGTATGTTAGTGCTAAGGAGAATGCATGTTTGTGGTTTGCTTCAGCGGTTATTGTTAAGCTGGATATTGTCTTGGTTGCATGTTTGATGGCCTGAAATGGGAGTCGGTAAAATATGACATCCTGCCGAATTTCCTTTAAAAATATAGATATCATATCAATTATTCGATTCCATCAGGCTCAGTCTGCTTTTGTTCATTAAACATGGCATAGATTTTGCAGGAATGAAAAACAAATTATTTAGGCTATTAACATATTGTAATTAGTCCCCAAAATTTAATTGCCATTTCGAATGTAACAGATGAGATATTCCGAATAACCATAAGTATTTATAGTAAGCAAGTTTTGGACAAAATCCAAAATTACGACCGTAATAATTGCATTCCCTCGAAATGCATTCGAAGTTGAGTAAAATGTGGACGTTCAACGGTTTATCCGCTTCAGTGTTGCTAGCATAATTAAAAGTCACGAGTTATTAAGACTGTATTCGAAAGAATATATTCATACTTTAAGCAACTAAAACAACACACACAAGCAGCAAATTATTGTATGTCCAAAATGGACTGGTTGACGTAAGTAGTATTGTTGAGTAAACAAAAATATTCTGATTCTGAATTATCTACTCGTATGTAACAATATCAAGTAAATGTTATCAAATAAACTTTACTCAGTCCGATGCAATAAAGTCTAAATTACTAGTACTAATTTGTGTTGTAAGTTAATGCCTTAGTATAAATATACATTAAAATGGCAGGTATTGTATAAGGGTGAAATAAATAAAATATTTACCAATTCGTAGTGTAGACACTACTTATTCACTACTAATTCTGGCCTCTCCGTATGGCAAAGTACTTGTAGCAGCTATTCTATGAAAAAATAGTAAATGTCTACTTTGGTAACGTTCCGAGATAAACAAATATTGAGGCTTTAATATCCTAGTTCTCAGATTTTTATAACATTTTACTTTACTTCCATTTCAGGTCGTCAATTTTCAAAATACTCAGCAAAACAAAGTTCTAAGAAGCTGTGGATTTGCAGAGCAATACAATCTAATAGTCAAAGATGCACTACTGAAAGCAAACACCAAATTGCTCGCTAACTTGAGATTACATGCCGTGTCGCTGGAGCCCGCCTTCTGCCCCCTCCCAGCCCTCCCACACTGTTCTCGTGTTACTAAAGCTACGGAAAAACTAACGAAACTTGTCCCCTTCAGGGTGTTCTTGGCTTGTAATGTTGATCTTTTAAAGATGTAAGTTTTTTCGGCTTCGCGTGGTCGGTGTTTTCTTGATAGTGCCTACTTCTAATTGGAAATCGGTATACGTTTTGTTACTCCGATCTTTTTTATTCCTTTCTTTAGTACGAACAAATTTTAGCGAACAATTTTATCATTACATTGCTTTTTTCTAAACTTCCAGTTCGATACCCTCAACGGTATTCATAAATTAAAACTCATTCAGAATTCAGTAAATTTATTAAATATTTTCCTTTGAATTCTACAGCAGATGAATTTAAGTGAAGCGTTTCGTTCTCCAGGGATGCACTCTAAGAATTTTTCAAGTAATTTGGATTCTATTCACAACAAGCGAGCTAGCTTCGAAAGGCATGGCGCCAAATGAACTGGCTCGCTTGCATTATGCCGACAGAAACTCTTATTGGAATTTTCCGGCGAGAACTTGAACTTGACCCTGGGATATTCAAATCTATTTATCCAATATTTAGTAGATTATTTCTAGTGGTTCGAGTGCGGGACTGCTGATCACGAAGGTGTGGGTTCGATTTCACTAACGATTGTCATAGGTGTTCGTATGACAATCGGGACTAGATTTACATGATCTCCGAGGCACGGAGGAGTGTCGAAATATATGTAATAAGAATGGTCTCTAATCCACAGATTAACCGCGACTAGCAGAACTTGACCTTGCAGATTGGTTGATCAGCTTAGTTATTACATAACCACGAGCTACTCAAATGATTCAAGTGGTGTGCATTAATTGTATTACTGGTTATATACTAGTAGTCTTATTACAAGAAAGAAAGAAAGAAAGAAAGAAAGAAAGAAAGAAAGAAAGAAAGAAAGAAAGAAAGAAAGAAAGAAAGATAGATAGAAAGAAAGAAAATTTATTTTGACAGCCACAGCACAAGACAAAATACAACACAACAAAACAATATATTATAAAATATTCAAGTCTTAAACTAAGGAAGTACGTTATCCTGTGCCTATTACCCTATATTCGGGGTCATGGCAATCGTGATCACATTCACATTCGCCATGACCCCGACAGAAGTATTACATAACCTTTATGTATTAGCACCAGTTCCATGCTTACAATACCTTACCCCTATATACCTGAAAAATATAAAACAACATTGTTACTACACGCTTCCAGTATTTTCGTTTAAAACATTTTTAATAAAATAAAGTTTCATGGCTGACGATAAAGATGTTACAGCTTCCTCATCTCACGTTACCGAAGCGTTAACTGTTAAGGTTAATTAACTTCAAATTGGCAGTAATAAATTGTAATATGACCCCTAATTTATTGCCCAATAACTATAACTGATGCTTATCGGTTTTTGTCTTAGGATCGATCATTTTATGTTAAAGAAGGCTTATGAAACCGACGTAGCACGTTCGAAATTAAAAAAAAAAACTTAAGAAGTATAAGAAGTACATACATATATATCATCACGTCTGTGTTCTCCGAAGAGTTAGGCAGAGGTGTACTAATGTACACCTACAATTCACCGGTATGTTTAGGTCCCATGTCAAAAAAGGTGAGCTTATTGCTATTGAACGGGCACATATTATTATCTAAAACTAAGAGCTGCTCCTGAGAATGTCCTTACTATCTGGGATTCGAACCCAGGACCTCTAGCGTAGTGCGTGCTTACGACTAGACTAATGAGGCGATTATAATAAAGCAGTTAATTAATTATAATATTTATGAAGTAGTAGTAGGAAATAGATTGTATAGGTATTGGATTCTTAGACAAGTATATAGGCTTCCTTAAATTTATTGTTGGAGGAACAATAACAGAGCAAGATATTGCGTTGTCACGTCAGTGACCTACTATTTCATTGTTTATTTCAGTTGTTCTTACATAAAATTTATTGTTTTTAGGTTAAGTACCTATATTGCTGAATACTGTTGCAAGTTGAATGTTGTGTATACCTTACTTATTGGTATACACAGTGAATGAAATATCAGTTTCTTTTTCTTTTTAAAGTGTGATGTTTATCGGTGCACCTATTATAAATAATACATTCAAAAAATATAACTTAACAATGATACGTAAAATATAACTCGTATCTACAAATTAACGTTTATGTCTAAACCATTCATAGCCATTTTCAATCTAAAAATCGAACACGTAAAAGAAATTTGAACCGATGTTTAGTGCGAGCTTTATTGCTTGAGATCAGAATTCCTTGTAGAAAAAGAACGTGACATTCCCTATGTATTGATTTTATTCACTTTTGTGTGAAGGAATGCTGTAAATTCATTGCATTTTCACCCAACAAGGATCGCCTTATGGTCTTCAAAGCTCGTTGCTGAAAATCGTTGATTATAAATAATAATTAATAAATCTTTATTGAAAATCTATACATTGTGTATCCAACTACTTGTCCTAATTGACTAGTTTGTATTTGTAAAGAATGACCGGCGCAGTAACTGCGCGATCAGGTTGTTAAATTGTTGTATTAATGGATAAATTTTGTATGGCCTAAGTACAGACTCATCCACGATACGCGGGACTATTGCGGAGTACTTACCTAATGTATTTAAAAAATATTTTGATCTTTGATTGTAACTAAGGACCGCCTATGTTCTAGAATAATTCACAACCAGTAAACGTGTGGTTATAAAACCGTGTTGTAATGTGAATTCACACGTAAAAAACATTACAAAACAATTTATTGTGAATGCCAGCCGATTATAAAAACAAACAGCGGTTACCCGAATGTTATAAATAAATACTAAACAACGTAAAAGTAGGGAATAATTGTTACCAAAGCGGCGACAAAATGCAAAAATCCCCAGCAGTATTGCTCGAATAAATGTAAACAATCTGTATGCAAATCACGCGGGAATGTCGCATGCGCACGATAATGTCACGTCGCGGTGTCGGTCGCGGGTTTTCGGCGGTTCCGTACCTCCTTTTTTGCTGCCAGCGATTCCGGATTCTTTTGTTTATCTTTAAACGTTTTTTGTACGAACATTAAATTTGACCTTTCTCAAGTTCGCGGCGGCAACGGAATTTTCTTTCTGAGAATCGAATTCTCGTAGCAAGATTAGGTCGGCTCTGGTATGTTTATTCGCTTCAAGGGCAGCGACCCTTCCCGAAATTTAGGTTACTTGGACCGTTTTAATTATTGCCTAATCCAATAGTTTTGATACATAAAATGAAGCTAAAGAATGATGCTCATATTTTTTATGTAAGGGAAAAAATGTTTCATATCGGCCGCTCCATTAAGATGATCGTTCCAAAAGCCTTCGAGTACTTACTGATGAGCAAAAAAGAAACCTACACGGAATTTATTTGTCAAGTAATATTTCTTTGTAGGAAAACCCGGATAATCGTTAATGCTCTGCCCCGGGCGCAATCCCTTGTATAGATTGCGGTATCACCATAAATAACTGCCTAACTGTTTTTATGGAGGAGAAAATTACTCTTTTCACTCACTGCCTTTATATACAGTGAATTTTTGTTTACGATCCCCAAGTATTATGGATTGACGCGTTGTAAATCTTGGCGAGGGAAGATAAAGATAGTTGTATACAAGTGGGAGTGTTGGATAAGTTCTGGCAAATTGATTGTGTTATGTACGATCATGGCCTGTGTAACTTTTATGAATGAAACATGTTTTGGAAGCGAATATTTTTGCTTTCATGTTATAGGTGTTGTTGGCGTGTCCCTCTGCTGGGCAATTAATATAAATTAAAAACAATCCACTTATTTGTCTGAATCATTAATTAGGTAATTGTCAGGTGTCAATTGTCAAAATCACAAAAGGAATAACTGTGAATATACCTACATTATTTTTGTTACGGTTGGCAAACTGGTCAAAAGGTTTACCGGATTGAGCATTGATGCTTATGTATAACTTATTGTCTTGCAATTTCTTTGCCATTGAGAGAGAGGGATGCCGCTCTACACATCAAATAACACCATCCCTTTCTCACGACCTAAGAATGATTCGCGTTAAAACGTTGTGGTACGGCCTCTGGACTATTATAGAAAATGGATTGCAAATAAGTTCAAAAGACACAAAATATAAAAAGATCATGTAAATATTAATCACTTTGCTAACCTGAAGACATTATTTATAATGTACTTGAGTTCATCAAAATAATCTTACTTTAATATTTTAATTTTTATTTTAGTTATTGTCTAAATCCTACTTAATAATCTTAAATTCCTACTTCTGTCATAAACCAAACAATTATGTATCTACACAAAGTTTTCCTTTACATGAAGACTTCAACTGATAATTCTATTTGATAATAAATGTAAGTTTCTGTCATAGCAATATATACAAGTGACGTCATTTCGGACTTACCTTCTGATGGGTGCCTTCAAGTGTAAGGATGATGTGGTTATTTTCTATACACCTTTTAAGGGTTCGACTGATTTTGGGAATATTGATTTGCTTAATCAACTGATATGATAATAGAAAGCTTTAGAAGGTAGGGAACATACATAGGTATTCATTTATTTGTTGAAAGAATTCTTTCAATCATCATTACCAATTGAGCTCCCTAAATTATGTTCGAGCTACAGAATGACTAATGCATGTTTACCAGCTGGGACTGGTTTACTCAAAGCCGCTGTGAGTCTTTCTTCGAAACGTCATTTTAGAAATTGCCCTGCATTGTAACAACAGTTACACATTTGCTACTATTACTAAGTGTATACATTAAAAGAGACCATTATTCAATGAGTTTGTTTCGGTGTTTCTTCTCAGAGGTCGTCAGTTAGGAAATGCTGGCACTGCTATCTAGCTAGCTATTCTTATTAAGAAAATAAATATTCGAGTTGTTCCTTAAATTAAAATAAATAAATAAAGTATTAGTTTCATGGCCGGTCGGCTTTATCATCGGTTAGAGCTTCCATCAGGCTCAGATAGAGCCCAATCCTTTTCCTTCTGAGTGGAGACCAGCAGTGGGGCAGTATATCGGCGATAATAAGATAGAGCTTCGGTTTAATGCTATCAATATCTCGTCCATATTTCGAGCACAGTACAACTTGAAACAAACAAGCATCAAAGCTACTTGCTCCGTTAAGCGAGTATGCGGGCATGCAATCTATCCGGAGTGTTGAGCATTGCCGTTGCAAACCAACTACCTAATATTTATACTGCAGAAACTAATCAGAATCAATAACGAGTCTGTGTGTGTAATTTTCTCAATCGCCAAGCATGCATAGCGTGAAGTTGCTCTGATTGGTTAGAAACAATTTCTATTCGGATAACTAGCAGCATTAATTGCGGAAATGAAAATTGGTGAACTGCCTCATTTATCTAGCAGTCGCAAGCGTGGATGTTGAGCGTTAGGGGCTTAGGTTTGAGTTCCAGATCGGGCAGTCTTAATGGTTTTTTTTTCTATTGGAAACTGGTTAGTCAGTAAATGCTTACTGCTAGACTACACGATATCCGTCTATAGATGCAAAGATTGTTCGATGTCCATTTTTCTATGTCCACAAATTGATGTAGGTACTGGGCTCGAAACAAAAAAGTAAGTAATCATTATAATTAGGAACAAATTTACTAAACTTTGATATGTCGAAATTGTTTACATACAATGTTAGTTCTGTGCTTACTTAGTCTAAATTCGTGTGTCAGGATTATACGCTGAGTGGCTAGTCTATGGACGGGATTAGACCGGACTGATAGACATGCGGGCTATCGGGACTATGTAACGTATCTAGACTTTGATAGCTCTATGGCTGAGCTGTTAGTAGAACGCTTGGTTTACGTCATAAATGTACAGTCAGCAACAAAAGTCGCTGAACACGTTGAAATGTTCAATACGATTTTTAATGAAGTTACTGACCTGTGAAGATTGTGCGAAACCATTGCGTAGATGAACATTAAATATTTACCTTACTTTCATAATAAAAATCTCTTGACAAGTTTTGTAGCTGTCATATTTTCAAAATTTAGCTATGTTCATCGACTTTCGTTGCTAACCGTACCAGTTTAACCCAGTCCCGTGTCTCTATGGTTCCATCTATTCTCTATTAACTTTACATACGCCTGTATTATAATTTAAGCAGAGATGTACCAATGTACACCCGCAGTTTCCTGGTCCCATGTAATAGGGGGTGAGCCTATTGCTATTAACCGGGCTCAAATCCAAACTCCGAGCTACTGAGAATTTCATAGAAAAAGTGTTATTGCCACTTTGCTTGACCTGGGAATCGAGCCTGAGACCTCTAGCGTAACACTTACGCAAATGAAATTAAAATTTGGTTATGATAAAATGGAAAACATTCAACGAGTTCTAAAAATACTTCTCATATTCAACAGCCTAAGGCAATAGCATCAGAAAGGTGGAAAATATAGCTAACAAAATAAGGTTTAGGTACCTAACAATATTTTTTATTATCAAAAAGATGCGGAACGAATATTGAAAGGGGGAAAACCAACACCTCTTCCCAGTTAAGGAACTCTTTCTTGCATTTATTATAAATAATTTGTGTTAAATGGAGCAATATTGGCTGATCATACCGGTAGATACATTTTCGCTCATAACGTCGAACATTGGCCAAAGTTAAATAATGAGCGCTTCATTCCGACTGTTGAGCATTATTTGTTGCCGCGTAACGGATATTTTTAAATAAGGTTTTAATATAAATTGGGAGTATTGCGGCCGGTACTTATAGTATTATTTATTAGAGATAAAAAACCCATATTTTAGTTTTTTTTATTATTAAACTTTTTATACAAAGTTATTTAGTTTTACAATACTGTGCAAGGAGCACAGTATTGTAGAACTAAATTGAGCACTTTCAATGAATTTCATCCGTCTGAGCGTGTTATGAAATAAATAATAGGTGATATCTTTTTGTAATCGTAATATATCTATTTATAAACCCTCAGTACGTAGTATATATATGTTTATAGTATCTATTTATTTCAGTTCCGAGCGTACGGCACTCGTGGATCGCAGCTGAAAACCAGCGTTCAGTACTTGTATTGATACTTAACAATATGCTGAGCTGATGGCCCTTTGGGTACCTACATATTTTTTATGTTATTTTTATCAATGGCTTTATTAGCTTTATTATTGTATGTGTCAATAAATGCATCTTTCTTCCTTTTTTTCTTTTATTTTTCCACCTCTTCTAATAATGCAAAGTCAAAGTATGTGCTCAATAAAAACATTTTTTTCATTCTCTCTGTTATCGTTACGCTCGAAAGTAATTGTTCAGTGGGAAACGGTAAAGCTGCAAATAACTATCTGTAATCGGGCCATTACAATGCACTTTGGCTCCTCAGAGCATATTTGTAGCTCCCATTATCCGTAACCGACCGCAAATTGAATCTGTTAACGTTTAAAGTTTAGGTGCTTGGTTGTAATGTGAAGTTCTTGGTAGTTTTGGTGACCGCAGAATAATTTGTAAGTTGTTGTGTCATTTTAATTACATAAACCGCATTAGGCCTACAATAATTGAATTATATTTCTCATAGGTATATGCAGTAATAAACTGGAAATTAATGAATGATGTATCATTTGTTGAAGGACATCATCAACCCATATACTGTCCCACTGCTGGGCACGGGTCTCCTCTCATATTGAGAGGGTTTAGGCTATAGTCCAAGTAAGTGTAGGTTCTTAAATACAAATAAAGTCTAATGGTCCTGGATTCCCAGTTCGGAGGTTGGATTTGTGCTCGGTTAATGGACTCAAACAGCTCAAATTTTAGCCACTGGGGAAGTACCACCACCTTGCAGAAAATCGAAATAACCGCATGAGCTGTCATGTTCCTTACGGTGAGCAAGTTGCCAGTGCTCCGCGAGGAAATGTTGTGTTGGCAGTGGGGGGACTTACTTGCCAACCTTAACTGCCAACCCTCTTTTGTCTTACAGGGTCGGCAACGTGCAAGTAGCACCCCTGGTGTTGCAAGGTGGGCCGTATGCTTGTTTGCCAACTTAGCGGCACAAAAAAAACATATCTGCCTAACCCTTTGGGGAATATCGTCGTGATGGCATGATATTTTAGCTGGAGGTCTTTAAATATAAATAAATTCCTCATTAGTGTGGTGGTTATAAACGCGTTTCCTACGCTTGAAACCTTTGCGCAATTTCGGCGGTTGACAATACGTTTAGTGTAATCTCGAGTTTAGTTGTAACTTTTTGGCACGCCACCTAGTGCTCGTTGGTAAAACTAGGCTAGGTACAAATACGTTCCACTGTATATCTGTCGGCCTGTCAACTTACTGAGAGATATGGCAACGTTACGGTCTGAAAGTTATGTGATGTACGTGGAATAGTATTTTCTATCAGGAAAATGTGTTACTACGAATAAGTAGGTAAGTGCCTATTTTTTTTATGAAAATAAACATACTATCACGCTTGTATTTCCCGAAGCAGAGGTGTAGTATATAATGTACACCCACAGTTCGTCGGTACGTTTAGATCCCATGTAATAGAGGCGAGCGTACAAATTAAGAATTCCGAGCTGTTACTGAGAATTTCATAGAAAAACCCAATATCACTTTGTTCGAAGAATCGAAATCTGGAGCTCTAATGTAACTTGCGCCTACAACACTAATGAGGCAGTCATGGTAGATTTAAATTAAATATACAGAGGTCAGCACATCAAGCTACCACAGTATTCATAGAATTCCTGTCTAATCTGTCAAATTTCTTTGATTGATTTTCTAATTTAAAACAAATTTCATAATTATTCAAATGGGTCAAGCTATCCAAAACTGTCAATTTTTCCCAATTGAATATGAACCTTATTGTATTGTATTAAAGTTGAAAGTCTATTAAAGAAATATGACAGATTGGGGTAGCTTCATGTGCTGGCGTCTGTACAATCGATAGGTACTAGATTATAAAAGCAAATAATATATTTGCAATTACAGTTGGTGTCGCATAAACGAGTATTATTGACTTTTGTGCCAATTTCTGAATAGACGCTGACGACATTAGAAAATAATGGCTCTTGGTTAATGTTTTCCTTTGAACATGAAGTAGGCAAACCGTGGTTCGGTGATAGTTAGGTTTATTGACAATATAATATTGACTATCCATTAACTTGTTTTTTGAAGAGGTACTAAGTAAAAATGGATGAATTTGCCTACCTTGTCTCAACATCTGATTATATTTATAACTAGTTTTCCGCCCGCGGCTTCGCCCGCGTCGAGTTCGGTTATATCGCGTTTCCAAGAGAACTCTTCAAAAGTCCGACATAAAAACTATCCTATGTTCTTTCTCAAGGTCAACTCTATCTCTGTACCAAATTTCATTAAAGTCAGTTCAGTAATTTAGACGTAAAAGCGTAACAGACAGACAGAGTTACTTTCGCATTTATAATATTAATAATAAAGTAGGGATAGTAGGGATGTACCAAATTACTATTTTTTTTATGGGATAAAGGTCAAACGAGCAGACGAGATCGCCTGCTAAGTGTCCACTGCCTATGGACACTCGCTATAAGACGATAAGAAAGTAGTGATACTTTCTGACTTCATGTCACCGATTAGCCAAGGTTTGCCCTACTTTGAGAACTGACTAGTTTGAGTTTTAAGACTGTGAGTACAGTCATTAATGTATGAGAGTGTGCTAACAGTACTATGATGATGATCGATCTATAATTGATGATAAATATTTTTATAGTTCCGGTATATTTACGTCCCATATACAGAGTGTTACAAAACTACCCGTAAAGCCAAAAGGAGGTTAAATGGGGCCTTATAACGAGTCCATTCACAATATTTAAGACCCGTAGTAATGCTGTATAACATACCCTAAAAAAAAGGAAAACAATAACATTATTTTATGAACAGTAGTAGACAAATAGAAAAACTATTAAAGTAGACAATTATTAGGTAAAATAGGTACGTAGGCCTTTCTGCTAAATAATCTGGTTCCCTGACATGACAGCTGACAAAATTTTTGGCTTTGATAATTAATTATATTTTTTACGGGGTATTTTGTAACACGTTGTATAATAGAGTGGTCCCTAGTAATTCAGGTGTATTGGTATGTATAGTTCCTATTTTTAATCAAAGTAGAGCATAGTCCTGTCTTGTTTTTGTCTTCTATTAATTCTTATATATAATCTTATACTTTATATACTAGACCCTTATATATCTTAAGGTATTCTTTTTGCTCAACTAAATGGATATACCATCTGATAGAGGCCGCTGGGAGCCGTTGAGTGCAAGCGTGAACAATATTCATCATGTAAAAGTAAGCATGGTCATGTATACGAGTTAATTTTAAATTAAATTAGATATGGATCGTTAAATCCGTATAATATAATTATTCTTACGTATAATTATGCTTTACCGTGGGAGAGCCATGCTTCGGCACGAATGGGCCGGCTCGACCGGACTTGATACCACGGCCTCACAGAAAACCGGCGTGAAATAACGTTTTCGTTGTGTTTCGTCGAGTGAGTGAGGATACCGGACGCCCAAACCCCTTAAAAGGGCGGAAACGCGCCTGAAACTCCTCTGGTGTTGCGGGTGTCCATGGGCGGCGGTAATCGCTTACCATCAGGTGATCCGTCTGCTCGTTTGCCCACCCTATCACATAAAAAAAAAAAAAAAAAATCAAGAAATAACGACAAATGCTCAAAGTATTCTCGATAAAATAATTTGATATAAAATGTACTAATTTGTAACATAATATCTAGTAATAAAGAGGGAAGAAATGAGGATAATAAAAAATATAATTTCATATCACAGAAAATATATATAAAAGGGAATATATGAAAACAAAATAAAATATTAATTATATATAAAGGATTTCCTATACTCTCTTTCGTGACTTCCTAGAATTATATAAATTCTGTAAGTAATTAATTTTTTTCTATTAACTAGAGAAGGGCTTAGATTTCTGGTAAGGGAAATTATTTTTCCGGAATCATAGGATTTGGTCACCCACACAACATGAAAAAATCAGCTTGTAGAACGCAAACGCCTTACTTTAATGTTCGGGGCTTTTGATCGCCAAACATGGAAAAGTAAACATGGACTAAGCTTATTTACAGAGTTTTAAAATTAATCCCTCTGAGCCTGTTGGTTCTAAAGTTCACGTGATTCTATAAATAGGTACAAAGGAGATCGGATACATCGGTATACCGTTAATGAGGCTCGATGCTCATCCAGGACATGATAGGACGAACACCTCCCGCGTTTAATGAAATGAAAAATGATGGTCGTCCGACTGTGTTGACCTCTTTCGCACCCCTACCTCTGCTCATCCACTATAAATAACCGCTTGCGCTTATCTGTATAATGTACCTCTACGCAATTTTTCGACATTTCGTCGTTTTTATGAGCAATATTTTTTATTGCCAGCAGAAATTATATGGCTGTCATAATACGGCAATGTATGAAGTTAAAAACGAGTATCTATAGGTGGTAATTATTTTTATGGAGTACTAATATTGTTTTGTATTGAAATTTCTGCTTAAATATCAAGTGTGTATGTTGTTTTGAATGATTTTTAAAGACATTCTGTCACGAAGACGGTAAAATTATTGAAATTTGAACTTTATGACAATGAAAGAAAAGTCATCTTCGTAGGATAGAATGACTATACTTTATCTATCTCCGGTGTGTAATATTGTGGACTACGATATTCAAGATTTCTGCCAAGCTAACTAAAACTATCTTATCTACTTAAAGTTATTTAGTGAAAGAAAAATTCGACCAAAAATTCGGATAGGATTCGAACCTGCGTCTTCTGGGTAACCAGAAGTATATAGCGTCTGGTATACCTAAGTATACCAGACGCTATGACCACTAAGCCACCGCGAGTCCCACCCGCCATGACGAATTTTACTTACCTACTACTATTCAGAGATGAATTTAAGCGTCGTCGAATTCAGTACAACATTGATATTATCATAATTATGAAAGTTTTAGTTTTCACTTAGATTCGATTCTGAATGTTTTTAAGTATGAATATATATACTTAAAAATGTTAAAATTAAAACTACCCAACTTCTACTTCAACTATATTATTTTTGGATAAACACTAAAATAAAACTCGTTACAAAGCTGTTTGGCATAAAGTATGTAGATATATGTATGTTTTTAGCCCGTATTTGTCTCAAACCCATCTGTTAGCCCAGCTTTCTGACATTAGGATAGACAGCCTGACACCAAAATCCGATGAGGGTGTCATTCAATTTCAGTACGAAACACTGAAAAAAGCGTTCTTGAGGAATCCTATTTCCAAGATGATATTTTGGTATACGCTTCACGAAATTCTGAGAATAAAAGGAAATAAGATATACCTAAAGTCGCTTGTCATTGTTTATAATTTGCTTACATTGGAATTTCTGTTCGATAATCGATACATGTTCTGGTTGCTAATAATTTATTTTCAAGAGCTGATAATATTCAAACACGTGTACTTATACACTGGTACAACTATACTCGACGACGAGTTAGGGTCTCTTCACACTTATCGACGCGGCCGGTTGGAAAAAGAATATAATAGAATAGTATTCAATGCAGTTCAATGTAAAATGGTATAATGGGCAGTCTTATTGCTAATAGCAAACTCTTACAGACCAGCTTTGCTTTATGTTGACGGCAGAAGGGTGTAAGCTGCGTCGCGTTATACTCGGCTCTGACGATTCCCACGCCGGTCGACGGCGATACAGTGGATTCCATCTTGCCTAGTGGTAATACGCACTTGGTTGACACCGATTCCTCGTCAATGGGTGTGGGGAAACTTTAATGTAAATGAGATTAATCAAATAATATCATCATCAACCCATATACTATCCCACCGCTGGGCACGGGTTTCCTCTTAGGATGAGAGGGATTAAGCTATAGTCCACCACGCTATCCTAATGCGGCTTGGCAGATTTCACACACTTTCGAAGAAATCTCTCAGGCATGCAGGGTTCTTCGCGATGTTTTCCTTCACCGTTTAAGCTAGTGATAATTAATTACGCACATGATTTCGAAAAGTTAAATAAGATCTATTGGTGTAATTACTTAATAAAACAATAATTTAGCTATATAAAAGCAATGATGTGTTACTATCTAATGATCAATTCTGTTAGACATGGTTTTTAAATATTTGTACTGGTTACAGACACACAATTATGAATTGTCGAAGTTTCGGATCGTTTACAGTATCTATACATATAATTATTAAAAATAAAAGATACAGATTTATGCTGGCTAATTCAAATATTTGGCAAAGAAAGAAAACCTTTTAGATAATGTACGATGTAAATAAATGTAACAAAGATTATTGAAATCACTTGAGTGCAGAACTATAGCGACCTACCTACAGGTGCGGGTGTTTGGAAACAGATCCAGGCTGAGTTGCAGGTGGCTCAACTTTGTAGCATTTGCATTTAGCAGGGATTGCACCGAATACGGAAACTGTATGGAGGTCCAAATGGGCTTAATCATTAGTTTAGCAAAGCTCTGTAGAACTGAAAGTTTAGGATAGATTTTTGATACAGTTTAGTCTTTTTTTAATAAATTTAGTAAAACCCTGGGTGGTCGAAGTTTGACCTTTCTAGATTTGAATGTTACAGAGGCTCTTTTGTCAATTTCTATTTAAAAAATCAATTGACATACTCACATATTGTTTGTCATCGACAGCATAAATGATAACAATGAATGCTTTACTTAATTTAATTAAATGTATGTGTAACACAAATTATGTATAAATTTTAGCTTTCTGCATTCTTCCATATAAACTTGCCAAATATGACACTCCTCTTTGCATGCAATATGCTTAAAAAGAGGTACAAATTATTACGTATTCTTATATAAAATGTTTATTCTAATAATATCGTGTAAGTTGCGGGACATTGCCGTCGATGATGGATCACTTATGGTACTATACCCGCCCGATCCCGCAGTGTACCACAACTCGCACGACATTTCTCGCATCGTGTAAATAAAGCTTTAGGGTCAAAGTTTTATGGGATTTTTCTATGATATTCTCTGTAGTCCATTATTACGTGAGACCTGAAGATTGCGAACCGAGTTTACATCAAAAGGGTAGTTCTGGTACCTAAAAAATTACCGGAGTTATATCTTTAACATTTCTTAAGTACCAGAATTATCCTTCAGTACAACGGTACAGACAAAATTTAAAACGCAGTATACGTATGTCGTAGTGACCTAACAGGGGATAAAAATACCTGTCTCCAGATTAATTATTATTAATATAGCTTCTCATCGTCGCTACGCCAAAAAGTAATCACTGCTTATGGTAATAGAATACACAGCCTTCGTGGTGGTTAATTGAAGTCTAGATTAATATTAACCAACAGTTACCAAATGAACGCCGGTGTTGGCCACACATGGCGTTTATGGAGACTCCTAACGAGACGAGTATGAGGGCAAGCGCCCTGGGAGTAAGCCAACAAGTGGTGAAAATGTGTTAATATACTTGACGCTACACTCAATACATTTAAATTTATTTTTAAAGCTTATTAAAGTTAAAACAAACTTAATTTGGCTGATGAAAAGTTATTCTAAGAGTTGTTTAAAAAAAAGTTCCATGAAAATGATAATACATACGATTAAAAAAATAAACAAAACCGGTCTTCAGGGACGTCCATTTGATTACACAAAAAATAAAATAAGAATCATTTTTTGAATATGAAATAAATAATAGCAGATAATTATGAAATTTATAAAATCTACCACCATCATGCACCATCGTTATCTTCTAGCAGCATTTTAGCAGTATGACACGTAGACTAGGAGTGAAAAATAGAAACTAAAATATAAACTCTTATAAGGTTCAATAATGATCATGGTCACAAGCGCTGCCACTGCATCGCACAGTCCCAATTGATTCAATTCTCAGATTTAGCAAATCATTGTCAGATTTGTTTTTTCAGTAGCAGCTCGATGTTGAGGTATGTGCCCGGTTAATGCCTTAGGTTTAGTATTATTAATGGTGTGTAAAAGATACTGGCAAACTACGGCTAGTTCGATAACATCCCTGTCTCACCTTTTGTGGGTGCCATTCAATCAAAATAGTTTTATTTTCATATAATAAACCATATACAGGCACTTATGAAATATCGAGTCTAGGTGCCCGGTTCCAAATTAGTCGTTTCCCATGGAGAAGAACCGGTCATTCTGGTAGTTATGTGAACATAAGGCTCATAAACCTCTCAAGCGATATGCAAGCGACCGGCAATCAATATGTACTAACTATCGGTACGACACCAACTCCGCTACACATAGAGTTCATTAATGTCCCTCCGTGCCAGAGTAAATTTAGAACTTCATCCGTGTTACTAAACTATCAGCAATTTTGCGAAGTTCCCCCTCTTATTCAGGAATTGATGCACGGAATTTTATTACCCAACACACGTGTAGTTGAAAAGTAATAATGGTTCTGGGTGGTGTTAGTTTCACTCGAGTGAGAGAAACTTCAAAGAGTGTTCAAAGAAAATACTGACTGATTTTTATACCACAAAGGTCAAACGAGCACTTTTTAAGGAGTACAAAATCGTCATCAGGTGAGACGGATAGAGATAGAGATGGATAGGGATAAAAACTTCACTTTCCTTGTTTTGCTTTATAGTCACCGCCATGGGATTCATAATATTTGCAAAGATTCTACGACCGTGACCGGTCCATTGTAACTATTTTCGTTCGGATAATTTATTCATTTGCCAATTATCTACGAACTTATTTAAGCACTAGTTCTGTCCCGGTCTATTTTTGTTTATCGTTCTGTCTATTTTTTATATATTATTATTATTCTTCTCCTGGAGGGATCAGCCCAAAAAAAAATTACTTTTGCAGGGCAGAGGCCACCCTAACCTCTTTAGGTTACAGTCAGAGCCGGATTAAGCTTAAGGCATATTTAAGTAGTCAACAACTGCACATGAGCCCCATGTCGCTATACCACAAAAAAAAATCTTAGGTATTTTCTCGGGGCCTTCCCTGAGTATTTTTTGTGGGAAGGTCGAAAATGAGAGAAGACCTCAAGAATCGCATTGCCTAGAGACCCCCTACATGGCGTAATCTGGTCCTGGTTACAATGAGACTACCGCAGCTACTAATAAAAAAAAATACTAATTAATAATAAAAAAATAATGTACTTGACACCCTTTTAAAAAATGTGTACCTATCTGATTACTTTTGATCATCTAAAATACATTTCGTAGAAGTAATGAGGTCTTTGTAACATAATTAACTTTAATAACTAAATAGAGCGAAACTTAGAATACTCCAATTTGATTATCACAAAAAAAAAAATGTGTATCTTTTTGTATTTTTTGCCATTTTCCATGCTAAGATTTTAAAGTTATTCGATCCTGCCCGCGATAACTTTTCCTTCGCGAAATAATTTTTATGTATTTAATTTTAGTTTTATCTAAAGGCTTATTCTGTTATTTAAAATTATTGTTCCAAAAATAATTTTGGTCCGGTTTCAGTGGCATCCGTCACAAACGTCAACTTGAGGTCAATTTTCAATTTCAACTCAATTAAAATTGTTTGCGTTTGACTTTAGAATACCATTTGTCATTTTTTTACGATACCTACTCAGAGTAGAGTAGATCGGAATAATATTTTTAAATTTTTTCAGTAGATCAAAGTAAAATGGAATAGGCACAAATTGTATATTTTGAACTTTGCTTTATGGACGCATTTATTATTTACCGGATCCATAATTAACTTTCTGTTTAATGTGTTTACTGATGTGCCTTATTATAATTAAATTTACGTTTATTAAATTAATATTGTGTAATGATACATTTTGTTAATATTTATGAAAACGCTTTAACGTTTTCAGTGTTGGGAAGATGTGAGTAGGAAATATTTAATGAAATAGTAGTAAGAATCTGTCCATTAATTTCCCATATCATGTTTAATTATTATGATGATTTTGCCTTGATACATCGTATTTTTTTTGCCGTCTTACAGCCGAAAGGATTCTTCTACTCATCATGATCAAAACAATTTCTTGTATGGTATCAACCATGAAGTGCAAAAAAAAGACGGGTACATCCTACATTTTGTCGAGAAACCTGAACTTTTTTCTAAGAAACAGATCTTTTATTTTCAAGATTTCAGATTTAGTCCCATATAGTAGAAATAATGGTTTCCTTTCGGCTGTAAGACTGCAAAAAAACACGGTGTATTACAAGTCAAAGAATAAAGTGGGTTGCAGACAGCCCTGCTTACGTACTTAGAAGAAGTACTTTTCATTAATTTGGTTTTATACAGAAATAGGCATTAACAAAACAATAACATGCCATCACGTCTGTATTCCCCAAAGGGTTAGGCAGAGGAGTGCTTGTATACATACATACTCCGCCAGTAAGTTTTAGGTTGCATAATAGACGCGTTTTACCTGAAATAAAACGCATATTAAACTACTTACCTTATTAGAAGCTTATTATATTGAGATAGGCACTTCCGGTTTCCGTCGTATTTTACCTCTCTTTCTACCTTATATATCGATCTCTTTCGCACATCCCCTCCTTTCACCAGGCAGGGCGCGCTGTTGAGCTAGGCGCACAGCGGGCCTTTGTTCGTCATTGCGACGAAATATACACCAGGCAGGCATAAAAACTAAGCTTCTAATAAGGTAAGTAGTTTAATATGCGTTTTATTTCAGGTAAAACGCGTCTATTAAACCACTTGACCGTTATTAGAAGCTTATTATATTGAGAAGTGTTTGTTATCGCCTGGTGAAGGAAAATTGAGCCAATGTGACTTGTATGGAGGAAAACTGAAAAGGTAGATGAGCGAAAAATAAGGTTCCAAATACATACGTATGTAGAAAACGTAATAATAATAATAACTAGACTTGGCTCGCGAGGTTGTCGACATGTGGGATGTGGACACAGCGATCATTGTACCGATAGTCGTGTCGGCCAATGGCTTAATAGCCACGAGCCTCGACCTACGCCTTAGGAGGTTCTCGTTAGGCGGCTGGGTCAAGGGCTTGATCCAGAAAGCAGTACTGCTGGACACGGCTCGTATTGTTTGGTGATTCCTCTCTCTGGAACCCTGACTGCCAGTAGCTTGGACCCTTTTCCCGATACCGGTGGATCTCTTTTATATATATTTTTAAATGTTTTTGTCTTTTAATTTATATTATAAAATTATTTAAAAATATAACTTAGGAGACCACTGAACATACGCTTCCCGGCGTTGATGGGATACCAGCAGCTTTTATGAGGAATTTAATCCACCGAACTGACCGGGATACATCATTATAGCGCCTTTTATTAAGGACTGTAATCTTATGAATCTAATAGACAGGGTGCATTTTAAATTTTTCTGAGTTTAACACCCGTTTCCAACGTGATGGTCTATATTCCATAAGACCTGTTTTTCAACCAAAGTGAAGTCATAATATGTATAATAACATATTGATAGTATACTTTTGAGAACGTAAGGTCGTCAATTCTGTAACCTGAACATTATTTTACTTTTTCAATACAGTTCAATTTAAAACAAAGTCGCTCTCGCTGTCTGTGGATTTTAATGCGGTTTTCAGCAATAGATAAGAGTGACTCAAGAGGTAGGTTTATATTATGTATAATATACACATGCATGTTATCAGTAACATTGCACCCGTGAGAAGCGGGGGCAGGTTGCTAGTTAAGTATATAAATATAAGGTAGTAGGCAAGTTCATGTGCCAAACTGGTGCATTTGGAGACTTCGGGTTTTACATAAACATAAGTATATAACCGAACTTCTTCACTTAATTTGCCAGATAGCTTTACTTATTTAACGTATAAAATAACAGACTTAGGAAGGGGAATGATAATATAGTTATACATGTACATCTTTGTATTAAAAATTATCATAATCATCAACCCCTAAACTGTCCCACTGCTGGGCACGGGTCACCTCTCACAGAATGAGAGAGATTAGGCTATAATCTGCTTGCCTAATGCGGGTTGGGAGACTTCAAACGCCGTCAAGAAAATCTCTAAGGCATGCAGGTTTCCTCTTCATGATGTATATTAATACATAATGGGATAATATAATAAACCGGGCATCAAAAAATACTTATTGATCGACAAAATTACTGATTGAGCAGTAAAATTCTACATACAGATATCGGTTAGGTTAGGTTAGAACTGTGACCACACATCGCACGAGCCGAGCGAGCGAAGCGAGCGGTGCCGCGGCAGCGGCCGGCGAGTGCCAGAACCAAATCTGTATGTTTTGAGACCAAGAGGATAGGTAACTAATGACTAAGGTAGTATCGTTCAGATGCTCGTTAATTGTGGCCGACTTACTGATTTAGAAGACAATGTAGATTTTTGAGGCGAATAATGCTATTAAAAATAAGTAGGTATGTTTAATTAGCACCCCTATATAATTAGTATTACGTTACTAGACTCAAGGTGCAAGCTCAGATAAAAATTGGGCTATTCTGATCCTTCTAGTCGTATCGGATTTATTATTATTGTTTTTCTTGTGCCAAATACTTTCAGCGCTTGCAACGTATATAAATAAGTCTTCCATGTAGGACGTAACAAGAAAGATTTGTGTAGATGTGTATTATGTGTTTAGGGTTCCATGACCTAATTTACTTAGGCAACCCTCAAATGTCGAGAACTCCAGAACCATGTCCTGTACTTTCGGCGGAAGGACCCCGGTGGTAGTCTTCCATTTCCTACGAGCCTTTTCACAACTATGTTGGGGTTGGCTTACAGTCTAACCAAATGCGGCCGAGCGTAAGCATTTTACACGAAGCGACTGCCATCAGACCTCCGCTCAGAATTTCTTGGTAATACCGATATCCTGAGGATAGACTTTATGTAGTATATATTTGTGGCATTCGTAAGTAAATGCAATCGCATTTACAAATGAAAGAGGCAACATAATCATGAGAACACGATAAATTTTGAACAGAATTTGTTGTTGGTCCAACATGCATAGAATTATGTTTCTGAATTTAAGAAGAACCTGATATTGGACCCTCCCCCCTCCTCCCCTTCGTTGCGAAGATAAGCTACTGCAGACCGGTTGTCGGTCTATGAGCTTTCGAATCTGTATCTCTGAATTGTAGTTGAAGCTATATTCCAAGGAGAAACATCTTCATTGTGGTGTGCGAATCAGAATTCAAAAAGAGAATTCTGAAGCCACCTTGGTATTTGTACTCGAACGTTGAGGGGCGGGGGGGGGGGGGCAGGGCTGTAAATTTCGACAGAGAATTTAAATAGTTGAGGGTTGCCCTGCGATTTAACTTGCCTTGTCTGATAATACTCGACACTTCAGTTGACAGATATTTGTAATATGTAGGTCAAAAACTTTATAATGATGTGCAAGGAGAACAATATCTGCTAGATAAATCTGGGATATAGTGTTGCTTACGAGAGGGGATGAGGTTAAGAGGTATACTACCTTCAAAAACCTTGTTAATTTCATTTGACACAATATTATTGTCGACATTTGAATTGATTCTATTGTGTCTGGTGTTCTTACGATGCCTTGGTCGAGAGGGTATGCGATACCCTGATATTATTTTTAAAAGAAATCTAGGACTCCCATTCTCCTTCATCGGAGATTTCTATAACTTTTATATTGACCACATTGTTAGTTGGTGATTAGGGTTGCTTTTGACCTTTAGGTTTTGTCCAGGATCCATGAGATGGAATGGACTTCTGATTTAAAATGTATGATATTTTAAATATAATGGTACCGTTATGACCCAGACTACCCCGTGAGAGTAGGAATCGATTGCAATGCCCGCAAGAGCTTGGCGCAGACCCACAGTAAGAGGTACGTGGTGCTAGATAATTACAGGCATACCCCTACGAGGGGAACCGTGCAGTATTAGCTGGTTTTTCTCGGAAAACATATCACTGCTGGACTGCTTAGCAGGCCAAAGCATTTCTTACCTGGTAAAACTTCACGTTTAGAAATATTGAGGAGTTTTAGCACAATTAACCATGACCACCATGCGAGGGTTCGTTTAGAGTGTAATGCCCGTAAGTGCTCGGCGCAGTCTTACAGTAAGTAGGTATGGGTACCATATGTACCATGCGGTGGTACATTGTGACAAGAATACCCCTGCGAGGGTAGCCGTGCAGTATTAAATGGTTTTACTCAGAAGGCTTTACCAATGTTAGACTGTTTAGCAGATCAGATTGCTGTTCACGGTTAGAATTATTCTGGATTACTGGCACAAATGTCCGTGACCACCCCGCGAGGGTTGGTTTCGAGTGCAATTTCTGTAAGTGCTAGGCGCAGGCTTACATAAAGTAGGTATAGGTACCATGTGGTGATACATTATGACAAGCGTACTTAGCAATGTGGCAGTCATACCGTGCCTCGGAAGCACTTACCTGTTATAGCTATAGGTATGCGGTGGTACATTATGACAAGCATACCCCTGCGGAGGTAGCATATTAAATGGTTTTGCTCTGGAGCATTACCAATGTGGCAGTAACACCGTGCCTCGGAGGCATTCTTACCTATTATAGCTTGTAGGTATGGTACATTAAGCATTTATTACTAGTTCAATTATACCACTCAGACATACTTGAAAAAGTTTATTACACACGATCATAGGTACTGGTATGGTTATATTACCATCACCTCGATGGTAAGTGACAGTCGCAGTGCTACCGCGTTGTCAATTGCGCGTTATTGCTTAACAGCAGAATATTAGCTGATGGTAATTTGATACTAAGCCGGTATCTACATTCGTATTTTTAAGAATTATTTTTCTCGAAAAGAACATTATTCACTTAAATGAAATGTATAAGTATGTTTACAACCATCATCGCAAAAGTTACGAATAATATCAGAAAAATACGTAAAAATGTGGAACGCTACTAAGCCGGTATCTTGTACCTATCGTTCCAATTTTAGTATAAGTACTGCCAAAGAAAGTACTTCATTATAATTTGTCTTACTTGGGTAACACGTTAAAACTAGTAAGTAAAAAGAATTATATGTCAGATAAAATAATAAAAATGCAGTCGAAGCTGACGGTAGGAAAAAACAAAAATAAACCAACAAACGTAAAATAAACATCAGAAATAATTACTTCAGTAGGAAAACGAAATAATAAATGGTAGAAAGATCTATAAATATTAAATAAATAATTACCGAACGGTAAAACCGTTAGAAAAATAAGGGAATATTTGTGCAACTTACGTGTACGTACACTTAAAATATTACACATGTGTGAATTTGGTACACCTGCACGTTTAAATTAGTAACTTAAGTGCTTTTGGAGCACAGTTGTTATCACGACGGAAACTTTCAAGCTAATGACGAACAAAGGCCCGCTGTGCGCCTAGCTCAACAGCGCGCCCTGCCTGGTGAAAGGAGGGGATGTGCGAAAGAGATCGATATATAAGGTAGAAAGAGAGGTAAAATACGACGGAAACCGGAAGTGCCTATCTCAATATAATAAGCTTCTAATAACGGTCAAGTGGTTTAATTAAAGCCTATTGCCACTAACCGGGCACAAACTAATCCGAGCTGAGAATTTTACTAATAACACTGATGAACCTGGGACTAGAAACCAGGATCTTTAGCTCAGTGGCCGGGCTTGCAACCATTAGACTAATGAGACACTAATCAAAGCCAGTTCAAATACTCGTATATACGTGGTAGAAGCGCCATATAAACTTTGCATATCGTACTTACGTACACTTTGAATCGATTATGGCGTGTTTTTTATCAAAGCCTTTGTTTCCCATGCTTCTGTTAAAGTAATACACTGGCGTTGTTGATCTAATCCCTTTTGTTGTTGTAATCCTTTTGTAATCTCTCAAAGCTTGGTTATGTAAGGAGCGTGTTTCGTGTTTTTCTTTAATTACCGCGTTAAATATAAGCTGTTGCCTGCGATGTTACTCACATTCCAAAGGATTTGTTGAGGCAAAAAGTAGCCTCATTTCTTCCTCAGGATGCAATCTATCTCTTTACCAATTTTATTGAAATCTACTATTACGTAACCTAAACAATGTTTATGTCATATGTAAAGTTCATATCGGCGAACTGTGAGTGTAAATTGGTACACCTCTGCATTCGTAAAATTCTTAGTAGTAGCTCGGTGTTTGAATTTGTGCTTGGTTATTGGCAATAGACTCGTCCACTATTACTTGGGGCCTAACACTAGAGCCTAACGTTTCTCCTGTATCGTGGGTGCGTTTACAAACACATACATAAACATCCAGACCCGGACTAAGTAACTGTAGGTTACACAAATATTTGTTTCGTGTGTCGAGCCTACAACCCGTGGCACAAAACCCGATTGCTCAACCGCGGCGCCAAACGTGTCGTAGTGTATATAGTACATAGTCTAGGACGAATTTTAAATCTAAAAGACCTTAATATAAACACTCTATAAACCTCTTTCTTAATTGTTCTGTTAAACGCTGCGCTTTAGTTTTGCAGTCTGCGAATTAAAATGGCTGGCTTGATATGAACGCTCGTTGTTTAACTTCAAAAGACTTAATTAGTTCATTTTTGTCCAAGTTCACAATAATATCTTGCCATCTAAATTACGCTGCACGAAAACTTTCGGCAAGCTTGCTTATGCTAAGTTTGATTTATTAAAATGATAATTTATTAAAAAAGCAAGTCGTCTCTGTCATGTAAATGAATTATCATTCGCTTTCGTTGTAAAAGCTTGTGAAATCAATATTATAAAAGTAATAAGTTTTAAGTTTTTCAATAGTTAAGTAGACTGGTAACTAATTATGGTCGTCGTAATTATCCACTATTGAGTACCTATAATTAATATTAATAATGTACAGACGCCAGCAGGTTAAGCTATCCAAAACTGTCAAATTTTCCCAATTAAAAATGAACCTTATTTTGTTATATTTAAGTCGAAAATCTATCAAAGTAATTTCACAGATTGTGGTAGCTTGATGTGCTGGCCTCTGTACTTAGCTATATATTGATTTCTGACACATACGTGAATATAAGATTACTTTTTTCTGTCTGTCTATATAATGATTTAGTGCCTAGTGGTATGATCGTAGCAGTGATAGCTTAGTGGTATGACCATTGGACTGGCAAGCCAAAGGTCTCGAGTTCGAATCCAAGCAAATCCAAACGCACCTCTGACTTTTCGAAATCATGTGTGTATTAATAATTAATTATCAACATTATAGGAAATAGGAAACCTTAGAGATTTTTCTCGTCAGTGTGTGAAGTCTGCCAACCCATACTACCAGCGTGGTAGACTATAGCCTAATCCCTCTCATTTAGAGGACATCCGTCCGCAACAGTGGCACAGTAAAATTAATGATGATGATATAATTATTTATACTTATCTGTTAATTTTCCTATCTTAGTAAACACAGATCATTTTAAAAAGCTCCTATGTACTATAAACAAGAGGCAAGGCCTCTGCTCAGTAGTGGACCTCTTGTGGCTGAGAATGATGATGATGAAGATAGTGAAAAAACAACAGCAAATATTTAATATATCTTAACCTTAGTATAAATTATCTGAAAAACAGTCTTAACGCTTTGAATAACTCTGTAAACGCGTCATGTATCAGATATTTATGTACTTGCACTGATAGGTATATACAATATCTGTATATTGCCCCAACAGGCGTTCTGGCTTTGATCTATCCGTGAAATGTAGCACACATCCATTATGGCGATTTATCCACTACTAGTTCTGTTTGGTCTGGAGAGTTAATGATCGACCGTTTGAAATATATTGACTTGAGTTTACATTTAACATAACTTATCATCGTGCATGTATTCCCCGAAGGGTTAGGCAGAGCTGTACTAATGTACACCCGCAGTTCGCCAGGTATATATAAGTCCCGTGAAATAGGAGGGGAGCCTATTGCCATTAATTGGGCACAAATTCAAGCTCCAAGCATTGATTGAAAACATCATTATCACTTAGTTCAACCTGGGATATGAAGTTTAGCGCAGCGGCTGAGCGATCGAATTCTGCTGTACGGGTTGTGGGTTCAATCCCCATACGGAAAAAAATATTTGTATGACCTACAGGTAATTGTTCCAGGGCTGTGTGTTTGTGTTTGTAAATGCATCCGCGCACGATACAGAAGAAAATATTTGACGTTTCGTTTTAAAAAAATGCTTTTATAACGTCCCATGTCAAGCCTGTTGTCATTAACTGGGCACATAACACCGAACTGCTATGAAGAATATTATAGAAAACACAATAACACTGATCGAACGTTACAGTAACATAGCTTTTTTGACAGAATTACTTTTTTGACTGTAAAGTACCTAACTCTGTCAAAAAAGTTGTTGTTACTGTAATTGAATGTGGTGTTTACCTGATCGAATTGTGCACGCTTGTTTGTATATATTGTTTTTAGTTTGTATATTTGTGTGAATCGTGTGTAACAATTGTTGGTGAACCTAATAAATAAATAAATAAACTCACTTGAGTGGGTTCAATTCTCAGCTGCTAGCAAATGTGATCTTTATATATAATGTTTCTTTATATATAATGTAGACAAGCCGAAAACTTACAAAAAAGCATCATAAATAAAGGTAATCTAGGGAAGCTCTCTCTAAGATGTTTAACAAAACGTAGCCATATTTCGTGAGGAAATCCTTTCGTTTGCATATTGTATACATAATTATTGCGGCCTCACCAATGATTTATATAAAGGAATAGATTAAATTGGTACCAATAATACGTACTTACACAAATTGGATCTTTCTCTTTATGTCTCTCCCTGAAACAATAAACAATGAATTAAATTAAATTCAATGGTATTAAGGCTTGCTTGGGTTTCAGTTATTAAGCAATATAATACTACGTTTTATTTCAATATTGATGGATGCCTTTGTTTGATAAATGGAAATGTATGAGTACCTACCCTTCCAGAATACTGTTCTATCTTTTTGACAATCTGTCCTGAATATAGGAAAGTAATTACCCATATCCTATCCTACTAATATTATAAATGTGAAAGTTTGTGAGTATGGATGTTTGTTACTCTTTCATGATAAAACTACTGAACGGATTCATAAGAAGCTTTACAGTATTATTATTTATACATCAGAATAACATACAGGCTATAATTTATATAAGATTTTGAGTTAATTAGCCAAATTACAACGATAATAAAAAGTAACTTTTTCACGCGGATGAAGTCGCGGGCAGAAGCTCGGATAAACAGAATTGTGTTTATCATCTTAATCACGACTTTATCCCGAAGATTTTGCCTTCACATTTTTCAATTTCGACCTGGTGGGACTCGCGGTGGCTTATTTATCATAGCGTCTGGTGTACTGGTGTGTGGTGTAGTTTCGAATCCTGGCGGAATTTTTATTTCGCTAAAATAATTTTAAAATCTCAGCATGGAAAACGACAAAAAAATACAAAAAGCTGAGGCGGTGGGCGTCTTGATGATATAATGTCAATAAAATCCGTAAAAAGTAGTTTTATTTCAATTGCTAAAGCTTGTTTTATGGTAGCGAATTCATGAAAACAACATTAAAACTCAATTTGCAGCAATATTTACATAGCAACTGCAGCAAAAGCGCGACAAAGAGATACTCGCATGAAAACATTCACTACAAATAATTTCCCTTACGTATATTAAAACATCAAATGAACATCATTACGCGGAGTGAAAACCCGCTGCTGTTTTTATGAAGAGGTAAATGTACGAACCTAAATTTTATACATTCCAAATTCACGTGCGAACGCGAACGAGGGCGGAAAAAACAAATTTCGAAATATAAACATAATTCATGAACATGTAACTAGACAATTACTGTGTGTTCTTTTTTATGTGGACTTTTGATATGAGTGTTCGTTTGTGCGGTGATATTTATACCCACATATGATACGAAACACCTGAATATTAGGTACACATAATAATATAATATAATATTTTTGGGACATTTTACACAACACCATCTAGTCCCAAACTAAGCAGAGCTTGTACTATGGGTACTAGACAATGGATATAATACTTATATACTATTTTTTTGTAAATACATACTTATAATACATAAGAAACACCCAGACAAACACAAATACTCATGTTTTATCCACACATAAATTTAATGTATAAAATGATATAGAAAACTTACAATTGTGAAATAGAAGATGCAAACAAGATTAACATACACAAACACACATGCACGCACACACACACACACGCAAACATACACATAAATTTTATTGATATAATAATATAAATATTGTCAATGTATTAAGGGGAAGACACTAACACATATGTAATAAAGTTTTTGCCTAGCGCAGGTGTTAGAGGATCCCATAATATAATAGTGCCAATTATGTCAATAAATATTATTATTATAATGTATTATATTAATTTTCTTCTTTTGTCTAGTGGTTCCTCTGTCTGACTGCTGATCACAAGGTCGTGAATTCGATTCCCACAAACACCAATATTTATGTGATGAACATAGTGTTTTGTGTCTGGGTATATCTTATGTTATTATAAGTATGTATTTAAAATGATTTAGATGGATTATACCAACACTCATTAATGAATTACCGAAAGACATAATTAATAATATTGAGGGAAAACAGACAGCATTAAAAATATTACTAAGGAAACATTATTTATCAATATGTCCATAGCTGATCATGGTGCCGATTCCGATGTATCAAAATACGTTGCTACAATCAAATTAGATGAGTCTAGGTAACGGAATTGGCACCAAGGTCAACATAATCTTTATATGTACCTATTTGTCATTATCTTAGTCTGACTAAAAAGTGTATGTATAATTTACAAAGTGTATGCAAAACAAGAGAACTTGCTGCCGACAAACTGCCTTGCAGTTTGGCAGATGTAATTTTATGAGCCCTGTAATTTCTTTTTTCAATAAATTAAAAAAAAAAGTATATAGGTATTGTATCCATTGTCAATCCATTGTCAAGCTGTGCTTAGTTTGGGACTTAATTGATCGTGCTGTGTAAGTGTGCCAAATATTTCTTTTATTTTATTTCATGGTATACCTACGTTGCTCATGTTTCATAGGTATACGTAAATTTAAATTTAAAAAAGTTATGATTGTTCTCAAATCGTAACTAAGTAATTACTACGTTGATCTACATTTATGAAGTTAAGCTGCGCTTACTACGGTCAGTTTACGGATGGGTCAACATTCTGAGCGATCTCGGTTGTCATAGGAATACCTATAACAATCATTAGCGAAGCCTGAACAGCCTAAAAATTAGTTTAAGTAACCGATGGAAGTTCATCATCAACCCAAATACTGTCCCACTGCTGGGCACGGGTCTCCTCTCATATAGAGAGGGATTAGGCTATAGTCCACCACGCTGGCCTAGTGCGGGTTAGCAGACTTCACAAACCGTCGAGAAAAATCTCTAAGGTTTACACGTTACCGTTTAAACGAGTGATAATTAATTATTAATACGCACATGAATTCGAAAAGTCAGAGGTGCGTGCCTTGGGTTCGAACTCGAGACCTTCGACTTGGCAGTCCAATGGTCATACCACTAGGCTATCACTGCTTTTTTTCGATGGAAGTTCCTTTACATAAAATATTGATATTCAACCAACAGTATTTATTTAGACTGGAAGCCGACTACAGCAAAGTAGGAAAAAGATAGGTTAACATTCCTTTGATTTTGGGAAAGACCAATATTAGCAGTGGTAGATTAGTAGCGAGTAAAGTTGATTAGTACCTTTAAATATGTACAGACGCCAGCACATCAAGCTACCACAATCTGTCAAATTTCTTTGATAGATTGTCAACTTTAATACAACGTAATAAGGTTTATTTTCAATTGGGAAAATTTGACAATTTTGGATAGCTTGACCTGCTGGCGTCTGTACATGAATCTAAACATTATTGCTTCATAGATTTGAAAATGTATGTCTGTATGAAGTATTGTAAGATCACTTAATATTGTTATAATATACTAGCACACTGTATTTTCTCATCGCCGACTTTTACGACGTGGGCAGAAAGATAAACACCTGTTACGTTTTATATCTTCTTCTTCCTCAGATCTGTACGGAAACGTATCTGGTTAAGTTTACATGAGTGTTCGCGAATCTAGTGATACGTCGGGAAATATTTTTATTAAAACTAAATAAACAGCGCGGGAGTGGTGAAACAAAAATAACGCACCACTAGCGAAGCGCCGCCAATTTCAGTTTCGACACATGCGTTTCGCGCGAACGCTGTCATCATATTAAAACTATTCGCGGGCAAAAAATACCCAACGAGTTTACATTGACGCGTTTAAAAGGATTTTTCACGCTCGAAATACTGTGTGGATTTTGTTTGTTCTTTTTTTTATGTGCCCAAAATGTTTAACAACACGACTACTTTCAAATCGAGCCCCGGACGAAGTTACTCGAAGAAATCGGAAACAAAAGTAGCAAAAGGTAATGGAAATTTTGTTTTCTTAATATTGGGAATTGGACTTGAATTCTGTGCGAAATTACACGGACCAGTGAACGTGTACCCGCAGTAACCGCAATCCAATTGACTACTTTTACAATCAATTTGTTGGTCTGGAATTTTCGGGAACAAGTAATTTATTGGACATTTTTCACTTGTTGTTAAACAGGCTGTTCAAATATTACATTTATTTTGATCGGCATTCATTTATTTAAAGGTCATGGGATGCTTTCATTTCATTTTTTTTAATTGAAGTCTAATTCTTACTATAAAAGCTAAAGCTTTAACTGTAAAAGTACAAAGTGTGAGCTACAGATTTACGGATTCAAGGCACAGACTTTGAAATGTAATAATATGATGCCTAAGAACCTGCTTAAAATTCAAGGTCTATCGTCCAGAGGCAGTAGTACCTAATTTCCTTTATTTGAATCTAAGAGCTTGGGGCAAAATGTTGAGCACCGAATTTATATTTCGTCTCGCAATAAAACATTATCATTAGATGCTATCATCACAAGAAAAAGTAGACAGTTCCAGTGGGCAGTTCCGTTTGTTTTGACAGAATTCAAAACAAAATCTATGTTCGGCGAACTCCAATAAATTGCAATTACCGAAACGCCAACAGAAAACAAGAAGTATCGTTCAAACTGGTTTTATATCTTTTGAGAAATAGCACTTTATGTTAAGGTTCTAATTTGTCTGATCATTCTTATGGGAGGGCACGGAACTATGCGCGTTTAATTAAAACCGGATTAGTAATTTGGCGTTTGTGACAATTATATTTGGCGCAAGACTATTATTAACGTCAGATAGGTATTCCCTAATGAGGGTTGCTACTTGTCGCCCAACTTTCCGAGGTCCTTCCCGAGTCCTGATAGTAGTTTATAGCGTTAATTTAATATTAATTTTGATGTTGATATTAATTCTGATGTTATTTTGACAGCAACTTCATTTGTCAACATCTGTCAAGATGAAAAAAATTTCAAACACAATTCTATTCATAATTCACGTTAATACCTATTTATTAAAAACAAAACATATTTTGTTTCTTTTTAGCCTTTTTTACCTGAACCAAATATATTAACTATACACCCACCCCGGTTAAAACTTTTGTTCTAAATACCCCCCGAGTAAGATATCGAATACTTCGAAGCGAAGCTCAACAAAAGATCTTATACAATGCAGCAAATTGTTTTAATGGTTGCTGTAGTTATATGCATAGATACTTTAAACAGATCGCCATTCAGAAATGGGGCTGAAAGAAACGTTCAAGGGGAACTCCAATGGGGAGGTAAGCGGGACCTAGGAGTGAGTAAGTATAAAAACAAATTTTGATGCGTTTCTCTTCGCTGCTAAGGGTAATAGTACTGTATTAATTAAATAGATCCATGCTTAGACTTAGTTAAGATTCAGGACAAAATATAATAATTAATGTAATATGTTGCACAAATAAAACATCTTGCATTTTCTTAGGTTCAGAAATTATAAGATATGCCATTGGCCAAACGGGACTAGCAAATACTTATGAAGTTATTTCCAAGTATTTCAGAAGGGCCTATGTTCCGGTAGTGAAGGCAGGCAATATTAGGCTAGAGATTCGTATGAACCACTTCAATCAAGGTAAATTTATAAGACAGAAGTGTATGTAATCTAACTTTTTTTAAATTGAATGGGGTTGCGTGGGACCTCGCCTGATGTTAAATTACGATGCGGTCGACGATGAAGCACGCTAACTGAGAAGGAACCGGAATTTATTCGTGACAGGAAGTCTCTCAGAATGTACAGACGTCAGCAGTTCAAGCTAACTAAAACTATCAAATTTTCCCAATTGAAAATGAACCTTATTACTTTGTATTGAAGTTTAAAATCTATCAAATAAATTTGACAGTGGGGTAGCTTGATGTGCTGGCGTCTGTACGTAATCAACACAGACAAAGAGTTTAAAGCTTTAAAATAATAATCTTTCAATGAAAGTCGATTATAAAACACATTTATCTTTTTGCATTGTGGTATGAAAGTATAATATACGAGTCCAATGTATAATCGACACGTAAGAAAAGATAACACAAATCATTCTGAAGATTCTAGCAAATAAGAATTTAGTATCGAGCTCAATCCATAACTATCATTCCGATATCTGCGAAATAAGGATTTCAGGATTCATGTTTACTAAGTATATACCTACGGCCAATATTTAGGGTTCGGCCACAAGCGAATGATGTCGTTAAAACACTGGTTTGTATGATGGTTGGTATGGGTGTGCATTAACTTTGCGTTTACCCGTTTTTTACTGTTACTACACCGATCCCAATCTTCATAACAACTGAAGCACTCTGATTTAGTGAGGTGTACGGAACTCCCGCTTTTTAGGGTTCCGTACCCAAAGGATAAAAACGGGACCCTATTACTAAATCTCCGCTGTCCGTCTGTCTGTCTGTCCGTCCGCCACCAGGCTGTATCTCATGAACCGTGATAGTTAGACAGTTGAAATTTTCACAAATGATGTATTTCTATTGCCCCTATAACAACAAATCCTAAAAACAGAATAATATAAATATTTAAGGCGGGCTTCACCACAACAAACGTGTTTTTTTTGCCGTTTTTTGCTCGCAATTATTAGTACGGAACCCTTCGTGTGCGAGTCCGACTCGTACTTGGCCGGTTTTTTACGTTGAGTTATTTTATTGTTTTTATTGTTATCGAGTGTCTAAGGTAAAATGCGTGAATTTATTTAAAAACGTGAATGTTTATAAAAATGTTTGAGTTGTGGGATTAAAATGGGTTTTATGGATCAATAAAATGAACGCGTCGGTGTTAGATTTATAGGTTGGCTATGACATCATGAAATATTTCGTTATCCAGGTATGTAGCTATGTTTGTGCATGCCACATGTTGCAGTACTGCTGAATTTGAATCCAGGTAATGCACCTCTAACTTTCAAAATCATTTGGATCAGTTTCTGTGAAGGAAAACATCTTGAAGAAAATTAGTCATCTAACATTACAGGACTAGGTTTTTGAAAGTGTATGAAGTCTGCCAATCTACACTACGCGAGCTTGGAGTATAAAACCGCATTGCTCTGTCTGAAAAGAGGCCAATAATTTGCAGTAATAGACTATAATATAACGTACTTACTAATGAATTATAATCCCAACGCTAATGCATGACTTGCCTAGGAAAAGCTATTGCTGCATTCTATACTACTCCGTTTTCTCTCTTTAATAATGTAAGATTTATTGACATTATATATTGATACCACCAAATTTTCATATACTTACTCAAACCCGAAATGACGATTCTTTCAATATTTTTTTTTCATACATAATATTGGTCGGATATTTCTTTGATAAGAAAAAAATACGTTTAGAAATTATAACAAAAAACATCTGTTCTGTACAAATATAAGGATGATCATGCCAATTATAGGATAATGTATCTTTTCAGCTGGAACATCAAAGCGGACGTTTTATTTTGAAGGAGATTAATGGTGTGCGTACACTTCTATATACGACCGTTGGATTTTGGGAGTCTGAAAATAGATAGGTACTTCAATTTTATGTCCACTGTTGTTCCTATAGAGACTTCTTCCAAGTGGCAATATTTTTATTACATTACTAGCTGACCCAGCAAACGTTGTTTTTCCGTATAATATCACTATTAAAAAATGAGGTTGGTGGTAGAAGGGAGAAGAAAAAAATATACAAAAAATTAAATAAAAAGTTCGGAGTGTCGAATAATACTATTTATAACACTGTCGCGTGTCGCCAGAAAAAGTAAACCCGCGAAAAAAATAAACTAAATGACATCACTGATACTTATTTTGTGATGAAAGGAGTAATTTTTAATACCCCATGGTTGAAAATGATATCATTTCTATGAAATTAATAATTCAAATTACTCTACAACAATGATGAATGATGAATTATAACGACTTATGAATTACATACTTAAAATGAACAACGCAATACTGCCGAGTAATTGTTGTTTGTTCTATTAGCCTCGTTGTCTTCTAGAAACGCAAACGCAATAAAATATTAAGGCGCACTGTGTACATCGTCTGCATTTAAATAATATCTCAGACTGAACTTTTAGCCAGATTTTCCCGATGGTTGCCGACGCCAGAATTATCAGCGAAGCGAGAAATTAAAGTAGCCGTGAACAGCATAAAATTAACTAAGTCTTTGCTCCTTTGAGTATTAATGACTAGATGCAGAGCGCCTTTTAAATTTTAAAGTTTCAGTATAAGTATGAACACATTGAAAGCTTAATTTGTATTATTTCAAAATAAATAAATATATAAATTATTCACGAGCAGTAGGCCCTTCTCGGAGTAGGTTACATCGATGCGATCTCGCCTTATATAATAAAAAATTAAACGACTGAGCCTTCATGGCTTTCTAATACTCATGAAAGATTTTCACTGTATTTTTCATAGCTAGCAAAGCAAAGCTTATAATTATATGATGATAATAATTATCTATTCTATTATCTACCCCTTGTCTCATTTATACCCTCCTCTTAGTTCTAAGTTGCCACTGGTAAGGTCTTAAGGTGGCGGCGGATTTCCCCCAGCATTTACTAACTCGCTACCATTCCGTTCCATGCACTCGGATTTAAACACTTAATTAAATCAAAAGTTTATTAATTTAACACTTAAAAGTAGGCTGCTTGTGAAAGGTTCATTTCTGATTTATTGTGATGGGGATAACGTTATTTGTTTATTATCTTTTTGTTGTGACTGTGTCTACTAACTTTCTGTGTGTGACTTTTCTTTTTGACATCAAAATTCCATGAATTTTATCCTATCCTACTAATATTATAAATGTGAAAGTTTGGGAGAATGACGGATGTTTGTTACTATTTCACGCTAAAATTACTGAACTGATTTTGATGAAACTTTACAGTATTATTATTTATACACCAGAACAACATATAGGCTATAATTTGTAACGATTTTCAGTTAATTTGCCAAATTACAACGATAATTAAATGTAACTTTTCCACGTGAACAAAGTCGCGGGCAGTCTGCTAGTTTAGATATAAACGAAGCAGTCGGTAGCGAAAAATTCGGAGCGGTATTCAGTTGGGTATTTGCATGGAGTTCCGAAGCTAGAGCAATAATAGGTTTGAACAACAGGTCTACCACATATCCACTCGATATTCGCTACCCAAAGCGGCAGAGAATATTACGTGTATACCTTCCTATATATCGCGAAAAACTATTAGCTTAGTACCTATATAAAATTCACCAAGATGCCTAAATCAGTCCCCATCAGTTGCAAGATTACATTTCAAAACGATTTCGGTAAACTTCAGTATGAATCTTAGTAATCTGTCATGTCGACCTCGCCCAAATGTTATATCAAATCCAATATATCCGAACTATCAGTAAACGCGACTTATTCGAAATTCCTAACTGAATTTCCCGTTACGACGATGTTTAACAAAAATACCAACTATTTTACGAGATGTGTATTTCACAAAACATTCATAAGGTTGTTTGTTTCCCGTATAAATCTCGGACCCGAATTATTACGTGCATATCTCTTTGATGTACGCGTGTATAGGGCCGGAACTTTTCCGGACGCGTAATCCGCTTCTCGTTGGCTAAGCGGATGGTCCGGTAAAAAACGCGTTCTAGTCCGTGAGACGGCAAGACTAGCCTGCCTATAGATTGGGCAGTCACTTGCGCGGAACGGGTAGACAGTCCATTTATAGTGTCAGGTTCGCTTTGGAGTCTATTGTTTGTTTGCAAAATGTTGTTACTTTTGGGAGATTTTTTGCGGAAACGAAAGTACCTAAATAGATAAAGAATTGTTCCCAACGGAATTAAAAATAATTTAAAAATACTATACTTATTTATTTGTTTATTTTGACTGTGGTCTGGCGGTACGAGTGTCGGACGATCACGAGGTCGTGGTTTCAATTCTTAGAGGATACAAAATATTGATGTAATTAACATTTAAGTGTTTGTGTTTGGGTGAGTGTTTCTTATGTATTATAAGTAGATATTAACAAAAAATTGTTTAAAAGTATTAAATCCATTGTGTAGTAGCATGTACACTACTATGGGTACGAGCTCTTAATACCCATAGTAGGTACAAGCTCTTAATTTGGGACTAGATCGTGGTACCTATTTAAAATGTCCCAATAATTTATTTATTTATTATTTATATTTCTACTTAGTATATCAAGGCTTATGTTCTTTAACAAGGTTTAAATTTTATATAACGAAGATGCTAATTTCAATAAATAACATAACCTCTATTAATGACCTTATTTTTTTCTCAAATGTAATATTATTCTGGTTACAGATATACATATTACGTCCCAGTTTGTCTTTTGACATTTTACAATAATCGCAGCTACCGGCACTTAATAAAAAAATGACTGAAGATCCTACTTCCCTACTATATAATATTATACTTAATGCGAAAGTAACTCTGTTTGTTTGTCTGTCTGTTACGCTGTCACGCCTAAACCGCTGAACTAATTGTAATTAGATATGGTTCTGAGATAGATTAGATCTTGGTAAAGGCTACCTTATGGCTCAAAAAACCCTTTAGGATGCCGGACCGCGGGAAATAGCTACCTGTCACATATTTTTCTGCAATGCATTATATTTTCAGGTTAAAATATACTCTTAACCCAGCTGCAGCAGCAGCGTTGAGCGTAATCAAAAACACTCGTAACTTGTTGGCCAACTACTCGTCCAATTATTATGATGAAACAATATTGATTTAATCTCTTTTTATAACGAAAAGTTTACAGAATATTTATTATTTATGACTAATCTTTGTTTTATGTATTATTGTGCGTCGTCACAACAATATCACAATAGGTTGACTTATTTAGCTGCATACTGAGTGAATTTACACGAACCTCTTATTGTAACATCTCATAGTTAATAAATAATAACACTGTCAGCTGTATGATACGTATTTATATGAGAATAGAGTATGTATGCTGTTAAATATTAGCTAAAATTTGATAAAAAAAGAAAAAGGTAAAGCAAGTGATGAACTTTTCAAAACAAAAGGAAACTGATTTACACATACAACATGGTTGTATACTTATAACATGGTTGTACACATACAACGTACCATCACACCTGTATTCCCCAAAGGATTAGGCAGAGGTGTACTTATGTACCCACAGTTCTCCGGTATGTTTAGGTTACGTATAGAGGGCGAGTCTATTGCTATAAATCGGGCACAAATCCAAACTTCGAACTGCTACTGAGAATTTCATAGAAAAACCCAATAACTTTGCTCAACCTGGGTCGATTCCCATGTTGAGAAAAGTTATTGGTACCAACGATTACGTCTCAATCGAGACAGTTACATTACAACTAAACTAATAAATTTGAGGAGATACTAGAAGTTTGTATCTCTCCACACTCGCCACCTAACAGCACTGCATTTGGCCATTGCTGATGCCAAGTGCATTAGCGGTTGCTTTCACAAACCAATTCAACTCTATATTATATGTAAACATCGTTCAGGCGTGAAATTTATAAGTGGAATTGATGATCGTCGGCTTGTGGTACACAAATATAAAACTGGATACTGCAGTGTATCCATGTTAATAACCTTAAAAATGCTTTCAATTCTTGCCGTAACAAATAAGTAGGTATCGTGTTTTTATTTTTGTGGCTAAAACACGCGTGCATTTGATTAGGATGCGAGACAAGACCTCACCAATTAGTGAGACATCAGCAGAAAAAAGATTATAATCTAACGGTATTTACAATTTTACGGTGACATATAAGGTTTAATAATAACTAGCATTAACTCTTCGGAGATGCAGGTGTGTTGGTAAATATGCGCATAACAATAATCGGTAAGACTTAGTCATTATTATCAGCCGTAATAAATCAAAAGGAATATGTAAAGTATCTATATTGATAACAATATAGGCACTTTGCATATTCTTTTAGTGTTAATAATAACACACTAAAATATAGACAGTATATAAGAACCTGTAGTAGTCAGGTTTTATTTATTGATCCTTTTTTTTTCTTATGTACAATGATGGTACATTAAGACGAACATTGATAATAATGTAACATTCCCTACCACTCAACCTTTGGTTAAAAAGAAACTCAATGTTATAAGGTAATAAAGAACATAATACTATACACGTCAAACGAGTCGTACTGCATAGCTGGACTTTAGAGTTTTAGAGTTCTACAATAGGTGCATGAAAGTCGATCCTTTGTCGTGATGTAAACGTTAATATCTAAAAACCGACAAGAATTTATAGAGCTGGCTTATTTTTAACCGAAGACTTGTAAACTGTAAAACAGCGCTACAATATACGGCGATCTTATATAAGCTTCGGTTGGAAGCTAAATTCTCTGGCTTGCCAACTTACATTATTATATTCTATAGCCGTTGTTTTCCTGCATCCCTTACTTACGCAGACACTGAGATATGGCTCCTGCATACTGAGCTATAACCTCACATATCATACTAAAATAACGTACCATAGAAAAATTAGAAACTGTACATTCTAGGATCCTTTTGAAATAGAAAATTCTAGAAAATGTAGAAGCCCCTAGAAAACGTGTCTAAATTCTTGTTTTATACATTCCTACAAAAGTAAAATCTCTCTTGATGGCATAGACAGGCCTACTTTGTCTTTTATCGTGGCGAATTTCACGGATTCCATGGCCCTTACTTTTTTTTTACCGAAGGCAAGTGCGGTTTTTAGTCGGTACGAGTCCGGCATACCCTGCCATCTCCCCGGGTGGCGGGATATCAATGAGGATTTTCCGTTCTATAAAAAAAGGCTTACTTTGTCTTTCGATTAATCCAGCTCTGCATTTGAGTGACATGTTTTTAAGAAAAGAGGATGTCAATGCTGTCCCCATGCGTAAATTATCCGTTTTATTAAATCTAAAAAATATTATTCAACTTCACATAGTTTTGACATTATATGGTGCGTAAAATCTCCGAATACCTGTATAAAATGATATCTAATGCCAAATTAAACTAAGAAAATGCTTTATATCAGTTTTGAATATAATGTCTAGACAATGAATAAGGCTGACATAATTTACGACTCATCTTGCAAGCAAAACTAGACCTTATTTTACGACTATAAATAATGAAGTTCAACTTCAAGGTGGTAACGATTTCTTTGTCGCGATACGTAGGCAGGTAGATAACTTAACAATCCTATTTTTGACTAAGACCTCCTTGATTTATTTCTAAAAAGACTTAGCAAATCTTTGAAACGAAAAGGTTTATTACTGATATTTTTTTTTTTTTTTTTTTTATTACTGATAAAAATCAAATTAGCGAAGTCAAGTTTTTTCTATGAAGAGTAACAATGTCACGACCTTTTTACTTGTATTTTTCTTTGTGGGTATTATTAATTAACAAACATAAATAAATAAGTACGTATACATACATTTTAAGGCTTAACACATGACATGCGTATAAGAATAGACGAAGACCAAAGAAAATATGAAAAGATTGAGTAAAATACAATATGGTACGGGTAAGTAGGTGATGACATGACGGTTGATAGCAGATGTATTGGAAAAAAAATCGTACTGCGCCGATCGCAGGTTTGGACTAGGGCAGGATAATGATAAAATAAACATTCTTGGTCAATTTTACATAACAGTCCCAAACTAAGCAGAAGTTGTACTATGGATACTAAGACAATGGATTTAATATCTTATTTTTTGCATTTTCCATGCTAAGATTTTAAAGTTATTAAGCAAAGGAAAAATTCAACCGATCCTGCCCGCGGTCAAATTTTTCCTTTGCTTAATAACTTTAAAATGGATTTAATACTTAAATATGGAGGTCTGATGGCAGGGTTGGGAAAAGGCGAATGAGCAAAACCAATGATAATTCTTTCTTTCTTTACATATAGGAAATTAATATCAATATTTTACACGAAGCGATTGCTATCGGACTTCCGAGAGGATCTGCAAGGTGAAGCTGCGGTAACCGCGGTCAGTCTGTGGATGGGTGACCATTAATATAATCCAGACCCCTCCGTGCCTCGGAGAGCACGTAAAGCTGTCGGTCCCAGTTGTCATACGGATACGGACATCTGTGACAATCGTTAGTAGTAGTCAGAAGCCCAAAAAGCCTGACAACCAGTCAACTTATACCTTCTTAGGTATCTAGGTACCTATTAAAACACAACTATATAATTAAATGCAATGGGTTCTCTCTTGGAAAGATAATACCAACTTTATTAATAAGATAATGTTTATGAACTGGACCGTTATAATTATTCGTAATGATTATTATTATTACTACGAAGGCAACCTTATAAACAATTCCCAGAATTCTAAGTGCTGATAAGAAAAGCCATGAGCTACATTCACAAAAAAAAAATTGTTGTTGAACGCCTCAAGAAAGTCCCCGAGAACAAATTTAAGATATACCCATTGTCTTTTTTTTTATACTGAACAAATTATCTTGAGCAATTTGATGACGAAGTGGTCTATTCAGGGGATATTGCTGTCGGCTCAAAGGAGTTCTCTTAAAACAGCTGTCGTGGCGGAGCAAATTCTTATCGTGAACAACCCTTTCACTCAATGCTTCTAATTGCGACGAACTCCAAACAATTTGTATAAGATTGCAATTGTCTTCAAACCTGGAACGATGGGTGCAAGTTATGGGAATGTTATTTTTTTATAAAATAGCTATTAATATTAGCCTAGTGATCACAGCTCGACTGCTATACTGGAGGTTATGGGTTCAGTTGCCAGGTCAAGCAAAGTGTTATTGGGTTTTTCTGTTACATGGGACCTAAACATACCAACGGACTGTGGGTGTAAATTGGTGTAAAAGAGGACGAACACACTTATATTATTATAAATGAATAATTGATTATATATTATGATCAATTATTTATTTATATTTTTTTAATATGTATTAATTTCTTTCAATATTTAAGCCACAGCAGAGATTATATTTATTTATTTATATACATACATACACTCTCACGCCTTTTTCCCATGGGGGTAGGCAGAAACTAAAGAACGCCACTTGCTACGATTCTTGCATACTTCTTTATTTATTTATGTACACATTTAATGAAAAGTAAATGGAGAACGTAGGACAACAGAGTACAAACTGGTGCTGCTTATTTCTAAAGAAATCTGTTCCAGCAGAACTGCGAGAGGATAAAATAATTTATGAAATGTAGACATTATTGTGAAAAAAAAAAACAGATACTTATAATCAAAAACACGTAATATATTAAAAATACATAATACATATTACCTATTTTATAAAATAGGAACAGATTTCTTTAGAAATAAGCAGCACCAGTTTGTACTCTGTTGTCCTACGTTCTCCATTTACTTTTCATTAAATGTGTACATAAATAAATAAAGAAGTATGCAAGAATCGTAGCAAGTGGCGTTCTTTAGTTTCTGCCTACCCCCATGGGAAAAAGGCGTGAGAGTGTATGTATGTATATAAATAAATAAATATAATCTCTGCTGTGGCTTAAATATTGAAAGAAATTAATACATATTAAAAAAATATAAATAAATAATTGATCATAATATATAATCAATTATTCATTTATAATAATATAAGTGTGTTCGTCCTCTTTTACACCAATTTACACCCACAGTCCGTTGGTATGTTTAGGTCCCATGTAACAGAAAAACCCAATAACACTTTGCTTGACCTGGCAACTGAACCCATAACCTCCAATATAGCAGTCGAGCTGTGTTCACTAGGCTAATATTAATAGCTATTTAATAAAAAAAATAACATTCCCATAACTTGCACCCATCGTTCCAGGTTTGAAGACAATTGCAATCTTATACAAATTGTTTGGAGTTCGTCGCAATAAGAAGCATTGAGTGAAAGGGTTGTACACGATAAGAATTTGCTCCGCCACGACAGCTGTTTTAAGAGAACTCCTTTGAGCCGACAGCAATATTCCCTGAATAGACCACTTCGTCATCAAATTGCTCAAGATAATTTGTTCAGTATAAAAAAAAGACAATGGGTATATCTTACATTTGTTCTCGGGGACTTTCTTGAGGCGTTCAACAACAATTTTTTTGTGAATGTAGCTCATGGCTTTTCTTATCAGCACTTAGAATTCTGGGAATTGTTTATAAGGTTTCCTTCGTAGTAATAATAATAATCATTACGAATAATTATAACGGTCCAGTTCATAAACATTATCTTATTAATAAAGTTGGTATTATCTTTCCAAGAGAGAACCCATTGCATTTAATTATATAGTTGTGTTTTAATAGGTAGATACCTAAGAAGGTATAAGTTGACTGGTTGTCAGGCTTTTTGGGCTTCTGACTACTACTAACGATTGTCACAGATGTCCGTATCCGTATGACAACTGGGACCGACAGCTTTACGTGCTCTCCGAGGCACGGAGAGGTCTGGATATGTTAATGGTCACCCATCCACAGACTGACCGCGGTTACCGCAGCTTCACCTTGCAGATCCCCTCGGAAGTCCGATAGCAATCGCTTCGTGTAAAATATTGATATTAATTTCCTATAAGAAAGAAAGAATTATCATTGGTTTTCTTCATTCGCCTTTTCCCAACCCTGCCATCAGACCTCCAGATTTAAGTATTAAATCCATTTTAAAGTTATTAAGCAAAGGAAAAATTCGATCGCGGGCAGGATCGGTTGAATTTTTCCTTTGCTTAATAACTTTAAAATCTTAGTATGGAAAATGCAAAAAATAAGATATTACATCCATTGTCTAGTATCCATAGTACAACTTCTGCTTAGTTTGGGACTGTTATGTAAAATTGACCAAGAATGTTTATTTTATCATTATCCTGCCCTAGTCCAAACCTGCGATCGGCGAAGTACGATTTTTTTTCCAATACATCTGCTATCAACCGTCATGTCATCACCTACTTACCCGTACCATATTGTATTTTACTCAATCTTTTCATATTTTCTTTGGTCTTCGTCTATTCTTATACGCATGTCATGTGTTAAGCCTTAAAATGTATGTATACGTACTTATTTATTTATGTTTGTTAATTAATAATACCCACAAAGAAAAATACAAGTAAAACGTCGTGACATTGTTACTCTTCATAGAAAAAACTTGACTTCGCTAATTTGATTTTTATCAGTAATAAATACCTTTTCGTTTCAAAGATTTGCTAAGTCTTTTTAGAAATAAATCAAGGAGGTCTTAGTCAAAAATAGGATTGTTAAGTTATCTACCTGCCTACGTATCGCGACAAAGAAATCGTTACTTAATATGTATGTCCTATTTTCGGACAGGATCCCAATCAAGGAAGTAAATAGAAAGCATTAAAAGCCATCGCCCACATCTAACATTTAGATCGTACTTAATTTATTCTGTTATAAAATATAAACAAGGATTTTGATCGAGGCAGCTCAATAAACAAACTTACAATAATAAAATAATTATTAAACAAGTTTACTTAGGACTATTCAAAGGAATTTAAATATAAGTTAGTTCGGTTGTCTCATCAACGATCTGATTAGATAGGGTTAACCTGAATAGTAGTCCACTGACCCAATAGTTGTGTTGATTTAGGATCTGTGTACATTTTGTATTACCCACCTATTGTTTAATTTAAATGTAGCGTTTTAAGACAGTTAACTTTCATTAAGCTAAACTGAATCTTATTTTTAGTTAAATAAATTGCTATTTCGACTGATTATTGGGAACTCGTCACGCTTTGACAGGCATATTGCTATTTGCAACAAGATGCTGTTAAAGTAAGTACAAAAATAGATGCTCTCCCGATATAAATGCGGAGCAATTTTACGACACTGCAGAGTGATGCGTGTACAATTTGTAGCCAACGTTGAAAAGAGATTTGCGGATAAGATGCATCACGTTTTGACTAAAAATACTGGTGTTGCAACTGACAAATTTCGTACAATTATAATAAAAATCCGAAATTATATAAAAGTTCTATTGTTTATTACTTTTAGATGAATAAACGGTTTATACATTGGTTAAATTGTCAATTTATTAGACGGAGTAGAAATAAAATTAAGATATCGATTTCAAATTACATGATGATCATGATGATAAGGATAGACATACAAAACTCTGGTACCCCCTCATAAGTAATGAGTGCGAAACCAAAGCACTTCTGACTTTTTGAAGTAAAGTGCGTATTAAAATTAGATAAGGGATACCTAATACCTTGGACCCTGCTCCCGATACCACTATTTTTTATATGTTTAAATGTTTTTGTCTTTATTTATTTTATAAAAATATTTAAAAATGTAATAAGTAAGTATTTAAAGACGAATAAAGGAAATAATAATATTTTAATATTATAGTAGAGTACCTACCACTGCAGAGGTGACAACAGACGGCCTTAACCCCACGACCCACGAATTTGTGTGCCTCCGCTGACGAGCTTTAATGTAAACATTTTTTTATAATATAATTTTAACATGTACTCGCTCGTTTTAAAATTCGTTACGTAGGTTAGATAGAACGGGAGGAGGTTCCACTGGCTAAGTATTATAATTCTAATATTTTCTCAGCGGTGTGTCAAGTGCTACTGGAACCAGGCCAGCATGTTGGATTATAGCCTTACCCCTCCCATTCTGAGAGGAAATCCCGATACTGATCATTTTGAAAACCATACATCGACGACCTCTGTGGTCTAGCGGTTCGAGTGCTGGACTGCTGATCATGGGGTCGTGGGTTCGATTCCCACAGGACACAAATATTTGTGTGGATAAAACATGAGTATTTGTGTTTGTCTGGGTGTTTCTTATGTATTATAAGTATGTATTTACAAAAAAAAAAAGTATATAAGTATTATATCCATTGTCTAGTACCCATAGTACAAGCTCTGCTTAGTTTGGGACTAGATGGTGTGTAAAAATGTCCTAAAAAATATTATTATTATTATATACCTGAAAATTTCTAGTAACTAAAGCTTATTTCTTACACCACACGCCAAGGATTTATCACAGGCGTGCTAAGGTGTGCTTGTTATTACAGTTTGTTGGCAGATAGGACTGCAATCGTTACTTGAGGCTCGAAGAATATCTTCAAAGCCGTTTATCTCCAGTCCTTATTGTTACCCTTTTTAACTCGCAAATTAAGCGTTATAATAAAAATGTTGGCTTTGCACAACTTTTACTGTATAGATCGTGGAGATAAGAATTTAGGTATTGTTTTAATGAAAGTTTTAAGAGCTTTACCAAAATAATAATAATCTAGATCTCTCAGTAGGGATTTGCCCTTGATCAAAGATTTGGGCTTTGCCGTCGAAAAATATTTTCTTAATGATTCTGAAGAGGATACTAGGTTGGATGAAATGCGAGAGGACTTGGAAATTAATCAATCAATTAATATTACTTTCATTATTAATTTGGCTTTTATTAAGTACCTAAGCAATAAAATGAGAAACAAAATTTTAGAAACGCTGAGACGAAGTATACTTTCAAATATATATATAATGTAAATATTTTTGGGAAATTTTTACACAGCACCATCTAGTCCCAAACTAAGCAGAGCTTGTACTATGGGTACTAGACTATGGATATAATACTTATATACTTTTTTTTTTGTAAACATATACTTATAATACATAAGAAACACCCAGACAAACACAAATACTCGTGTTTTACCCACACAAATATTTGTGTCCTGAGGGAATCGAAGCCATGACCCCATGATCAGCAGTCCGGTACTCCAACCACTAGACCACAGAGGTCGTCTTATGATATCCCTACTAATAGTATAAATGAGAAAGTAGATCTCTCTGGCTGTTACGCTTTCACGCCTAAACTGCTGAACCGATCTTAATGAAATTTGATACAGAGATTAAACCGTGGGGAAGGACATAGGATTTTTTCTCAAAAAGTTCTTTGAAATCCGAGTAAAACCGCGGGAAATAGCTAGTATATACATATATATTTAATTTGTCAAAATTATTCTCTATGTAAAATTAGGAATTAATTAATTATGGGTTGTATACGCAGGCTTTCATCTCTACAAACACGTAGATAAACCAGCACAAAATGCACCAAGGAATGAGTTAATGCTGGCTGCCTCGCCGTAAATTAAATTCAGTCGGTTGAATGAACTGCATTTATCATTCGTAATGCAAGGTGGATGACATATTTCCAATCTGGAAAAGTCATGCATCATGCATTCAAAGTTCCATTTTAATTTAAGTCTCGATGTTTAGACTGTCATTGAATACATTTTGTATTCTGCTGCTGTAATGATTCGGTTTATTTTTCGAGGGAATGTTGGCTCAGCTGATTAATCAATTTGTAAGGTTAAACTGTGGTTGTCGCAGTCTATGGATTGGTGAATATACTAAACACATGAAGACCCTTCTGTGCCTCAGAGAGCATCTAAAGCCATCGGTCCTGGTTGTCATATAAACACCTATGAACATCGTAAGCGTGGCAGTTGAGCGTGACGTTCTATGTTAGATTCCTATGGTTATTGGTTTTTTTTTATGAAATTCTCAGTAGGTACTATCTGGAAGTTTGAAGTCGTGTAATTCATAGTGTACAGTGGTTCACCTCTACCTAACACATCATAACATAATATCTACTATCACGTTTGTATGATATTAAGTACAGAGGCCAGTACATCAAGCTACCACAACCTACCAAATTTCTTTAATAGGTTTTCAACTTTAATACAACACTATAAGGTTCATCTTCAATTGGAAAAAAATTACTGTTTTAGATAGCTTGACCTGCTGGCGTCTGTACCTACACCCAATGTATACTTTACATGACACTTACACAAATATAGACATTGAAATAAAACTAAAAAGGTTGCCAGTGCTCCACTAGGAAACGTGTTGGCAGTGGGGGGACTTTGACCCTTATACTGCCAACCCAACTATTCCTCTTTCGTTTTAAGGGTCGGCATCGCGCAAGTGATATCCCTGGTGTTACAAGCGTCTAAAGGCTACGGTAACCGCTTACCATCAGGTGGGCATTATGCTTGTTTGCTTAGTAGTATAAAAAAAACTTATATTTACGGATTTTATTGCTATACCATAATAATAACAACAAACGCGATCATCACCTTCCGAGCCTTTTCCCAAATATGTTGGGCTCGGCTTTCAGTTTAATCAGACGCGGCTGAACATATCAGTATTTTACACGAAGCGACTGCCATCAGACCACCGCAACCCATTTACTGGGTAATACATCCTGAGGATAACCAGTATTAGTAGTAGTAGTAGTCCTTATGTACTCCTTATGTGCTCCTTATGTGCTCCTTATGTGCTCCTTATGTGCTCCTTATGTGCTCCTTATGTGCTCCTTATGTGCTCCTTATGTGCTCCTTATGTGCTCCTTATGTGCTCCTTATGTGCTCCTTATGTGCTCCTTATGTGCTCCTTATGTGCTCCTTATGTGCTCCTTATGTGCTCCTTATGTGCTCCTTATGTGCTCCTTATGTGCTCCTTATGTGCTCCTTATGTGCTCCTTATGTGCTCCTTATGTGCTCCTTATGTGCTCCTTATGTGCTCCTTATGTGCTCCTTATGTGCTCCTTATGTGCTCCTTATGTGCTCCTTATGTGCTCCTTATGTGCTCCTTATGTGCTCCTTATGTGCTCCTTATGTGCTCCTTATGTGCTCCTTATGTGCTCCTTATGTGCTCCTTATGTGCTCCTTATGTGCTCCTTATGTGCTCCTTATGTGCTCCTTATGTGCTCCTTATGTGCTCCTTATGTGCTCCTTATGTGCTCCTTATGTGCTCCTTATGTGCTCCTTATGTGCTCCTTATGTGCTCCTTATGTGCTCCTTATGTGTTCCTTATGTGCTCCTTATGTGCTCCTTATGTGCTCCTTATGTGCTCCTTATGTGCCCCTTATGTGCTCCTTATGTGCTCCTTATGTGCTCCTTATGTGCTCCTTATGTGCTCCTTATGTGCTCCTTATGTGCTCCTTATGTGCTCCTTATGTGCTCCTTATGTACTCCTTATGTACTCCTTATGTACTCCTTATTTACTCTGTACTCTTTACAGTTATAGATGTTCGTATGATAACCGGTACCAACGCCTTTACATGCTTTCAAAGGCACGGAGGGGTCTTTATTTTTTAGGAATGGTCACCCATTCACAGACTGACCGCGGCTGGCGCAGCTTAACCCTGTAGATTGGTTGATCAACGTAGTAATTACTTTCCCACGAGGCCCACCACGCGCGATATAATAGTAGTTTTATTTCAAAGTACTGTGTATTTCTCAAAATAAAATTAAACGTACATATTGTCCGTATTTTTCCTACATGAGGAGTTTTGCTCATTACTAACGACATTTTGTTTCGCCTGCGGTTATCTGAAACTTTTTTGACATCATTATTTGGGTCGCACGATTTTCCTCGAGGTTAAGGTGTATTAAGGAGTCTGGCGGTTACAAATTTTGAGCACGAGAATAAACTTTGAGAGATAAAACGTGGTTTGGTTGAGCATTGATCATGAGCAGATGAAGAAGGTCGCATAGTTTATTACCGTCTTACCTACCGATCCAAGTTTTTAAATTAATATTAATTAAATAGCGGTAATCTGTCTCGTTGTTGTAACCGCGACTGCTACGCGACATCCCGAGCTCGATTCTCAGACAGTGTTTTTTATTTTATTTTTATTGTTATTGTTATTGGGTTTCTCTATGAAATTCTTGGTAGGAGCGCGGAGCATGGTGTCATGCCCAGATAATAGAAATAAGCTCGTTTATTACATGGGACCTCAACATAGTGGTGAACTGTACTGTGTATTAGTACACGTCTGCCTAACCCTGCAAGGAACATAGACGTGATGTTATATTGTATTAAAAATCTGTGACCCTCCAGAGGGTAATGATTCAAATCCCGTAAGGAGGTCTCCTACATAAGTTTTCTAGGAATTCCCACATAATTTTGGGGTAAAATATGTCCTATTTGTTATTCCCCGTCACATACTATGTGTGTATGAAATTTCATTTAAATCCCGTAAGCTATTCGTATTTCGGGATTTCCGGGATATTCCCTCATTTTTTTTATGAAATTTCATACACACACTATGTGTGTTTTATATGTGACCGGGAATAACAAATATGATATATTTTACCCCAGAAAAATGTGGGAATATCCCGGAAATCCCGAAAAATTAATATCTTACGGGAATTGAATGAAATTTCATACACACATAGTATGTGACCGGGAATAACAAATAGGATATATTTTACCCCAGAAAAATGTGGGAATATCCCGGAAATCCCAGAAAAATGAATATAGGAAAACTACTTATGGGATTTGAATGAAATTTCATACAATCACAGTATTTGACCGGGAATAACAAATAGGATACATTTTACCCCAAAATTATGTGGGAATTCCCAGAAAACTTATGTAGAAGACTGTTGAATGAAATGTTGGTACACTAATAGTTTGTGATTGGCGCTGGCATATTGAATACTTCTTTTCCCGGAACAAAGCAGGAATTTCCCTAACATTGAAAAATATACATTAAATACTTCTTATCCCATGAATACTATCCGACAACAATTGTGTTACTAAGTCTAGGCGTACGAAGTCGCGGGTAAAAGCTAGTTATAAATAATGTAGTCTGAACATTGTTTTTTAAATTCATTTCATATCATCCTTCGTACTCTTCTTTGTTCATCCGAAGTCTTCTTGCCCTTTTAAACCAGCACATAACGCCCATTGTACATTTGTTGTTAGATATAATTTGTTTTGTTTGGTTTCTATTTCTGGTGTACAATAAAGAGTTGAATAAATAAATAAATAATAACGCTCGATATGGTAATCATTGAATAATGTGTGTGGCCTGAATATATTCCACGAGCAACTATGCGTAAAAGAAAAGAAGAATGTTATAATTAGACCGTCGCACCTGTTAAGGATAAGTATGGTTATGTTTTGTTACTTAGTTTTTATTTTTTTAAGAGAGGTATAGTGGGTGTAGTTCCACTAAAATTGGAGCTGCCTGACTGGGGAAGTACCTCCGCCTTGCAGAAAATTGAAGTGAAATAACGTTGCTTTGAGCTGTTTTCTGTTCCTTACTGTGGGGAAGGTTGCTCCGCGAGGAAACTTTATGTTGGCAGTGGGTGTACTTTGACCCTTATACTGCCAACTCAACTATTCCTCTTACGTTTTACAGGGTCGGCACCGCGCAAGTGATAACCCTGGTGTTGCAAGCGTCTATAGGCTACGAAAACCGCTTACTATCTGGTGGGCCGTATACTTGTTTGCCACCTTAGTGGTTTAAAAATATTTATTGTAACTGTAGGCTAACTCCTCTAGGTGCCTGCCATCATCCACCGCAAGGAAAACGTTATAAAGCTCAGATTTCAATTTTTTTCTGTGTCTAGATAGGATAAAGTACTAAAAATGACTTACTTACGTTATTACAAAATATAGGGGTGGGCTATCATTAAATCCCTGAGTACCTATCTTAGATCATACATACACATTTAGAGCTTAAACGCTTTTTTCCGAAATGGAAAGAAAACTAGAGAAGACCACTTGCTTGCTTTCTGCATTTATCGATCGATTGATTTATTTATCAATACTTTGTACAGTTTAATCTGCCATTTTCGTGTGGCTATTCCAATAGTTTCCACTCATATAAGAAACACGAAGGATTATGTCAGACTCCTAACGACTAAACACACAGACGAGAGCATAATGTAGGCTCTGAGATCTTCATTTGAATGCACCGGTGGCCATCGTGTTTACCTATCACGATGACGTCTCTATCGTTTCAATATGAATAGCACGTTAGAGTTATCTACGTAACTCGACCGTGATCATCAAGGCAACAGCTGTAACCATAACCATTGCTCTCAATGGCTCAAGCCAGTAACTGAAAATTGTTAGTCCAATGCAGTTGGTTGAACGTTTACTAAATAGGCTGGATGAATGCTAAGTTATAATCGATGCGCAGTTCTCGATAACTGGTAGGTTCGGTGGTGATTTGAATATGGTAATTAATTGGAACTGTTGATTGATATAGAGTGATTAATTATGTAGGTGATTCTCGAAGTGCAAGTCTTAATCCTACTTAAGAGGTTTAATCCTACTATACACAATAACAAGTAGTACGGGAATAATGGTACGTTATTACATAACATACCATTATGCCTGTAATCATCGAAGGGTTAGGCAGATATGGAAGAGAGAGGGTTACCCACACTTCGCCGGTATGTTTAGGTCTCATGTAATAGGGGGCGAGCCTATTGCAATAAATGGGGTCCAAATATATTCTTGTCACATCGAGACCGCTCCTTGTCCCCGAGAGCATGCAAAGCATTCGATCCCAGTTGTCATGCGAACATTTATGACAATGACAATCGTCAGTCAGAAGCCCAAAAAGCTTGACAACCAGTCTATCCTCAGGATATCGGTATTGTCCAGAATTGGGTTGCGAAGGTATGATGGCAGTCTCTTCGTGTAAAATACTGACATTCAGACGCATCTAGATAGACTGGAAGCCAACCGCAACATAGAGAGAGAATTTTGCGTGGATGATGAATGTAATTTATTTCTGTAAATAGATCTTTTAAGGACACTTTTACAAGCCAATATTTTACATATTTTTTTAAGCTACATGGCTCCGGATGACATAAGGGTTTAGTTATGTATACCGTTCGTTTATTCTATAATATATATGGTAAGTATAACAAAAACGGAGATTAAAACAATAATCCGCTTACTTACTAAGTAAAGCCAGTATTACTTTAATAATAAAATTTTCTATGCAGGAGAGATTTGATCGACGGCTTACTAGCAGGTTATTATGGCTGTTTCTTGTTTAATCTAAACAGGCTCTGTGGATATTTGGTCTGCAGGTACCTATTGTTTCAGATAAAACAAAAGGGATATTAAATTTTACAAATACATTTTAGACGTAATTGGAATGGCTACAGGCCAATCAGAACCGTAATCCACTTAAGCACGATATTACTTTTGCTATAAAACTTAACAATTCATTGCGAGTTTCTGAATAATTACTGATTATAAATTGTATGTAAGTGCCGCAATGGACTGCGAAGTGTCCGAAACTTCTGTACGCTTTGAATTTGAGTAGTGTAGCACCTGTTTCCTAATTAGACATTCCACAGTTAGTCGAGTTATTCGGGCGGGACGTTGAATAATACTCGGGTTCTTGTATATTTCATTGTCTCTTGTGGTCTTGAGCTATATCGTGTGGGCCCAACCGGGTGACGATGAATAAGACACCCATATAATAATAATCATTTCTTTATTTCTTCTTGACTATAGGTTACCTTAAATCTAGACAAAGTTAGATGGTTCGGTATAAGAACTTAACATTATGAGAAACTGGTGAATGAGGCACAGTACCTTGTACCTACCTATTACACGTCAGATCTATTGATCTAAACGATGGTGAGCTAGAGTTTGCTGGTAACAGCGACAGCTAAAATAAAGGTAGACTTGTAACACCACGCCATGTGACGCGAATGTAACGTGTCCATTCGCCAGATTGTATGTTGTGTTCCTAGATTTCAACAATCGACCATTAAATACGCGTGGGGTGTCATGGGGTGTTTTAAATTTGCCTGCTCCTTTATGTCTTCTTTCTCCGAGCCATTTCCTAATTATATTGGAGTCGGTTTCCAGTCTAATCAGATGCTGCTATCAGTATTTTACACGAAGCGACTGCCATCAGACCTCCTTAACCCAATTTTTGGGTAATACCAATACCTTGAGTATAGACTGGTTGTCAGACTTTTTAGCCTTTTGACTACCACTAACGATTGTCATAGGTGCTCATGACAATTGGTATCGAAGGCTTTACGTGTGTTCTCCGAGGCACGGAGCAACTAAAATATTGTAATAAACGAAAGGGAAAAAATAGAATAAAAATCCCTCACACATACACTTGGTCAGCTGGTAGGTAATATAAATAATATTTTTAGTTATATTACCTACTAGCTGACCAAGCAGGAGTTATCCTGTCCAAATTTAAATAAATAGTACACATACCCCTTAGACAAATGCACTTTCAGTTTATCCGCAATTTTCTAATTTTCGACCAACTTTTCAGATTTTTCTTTACCTAAAAATATTATTCAGAATATAAGGATTATACCTACTTACCAAAAAAAAAAATGCCAAATCCAACAAGCCCTTCTCAAGTTACGTTAGTAAGCTAGATTACATTACGATAGGATAGCTGGTTAGCTAGTTAGCTTACCAACGAACAGCTTTAAATTTTTATTTATTTATAGATTTGCAGCTTGGACTTGTGCCAATGGTGATAAAATCTATCTCCCAATTGAACCCTACAACACATAGACGAACTGTAGGTGTACACACATCGAAAAAAGTTTGCGATCACTTTGAAAAATCTATATCTTTTTTGTTACGGTAGATTATATTATGATTTCTTCTTCTTTTTAGATTCTTTCAAACAGGGTTATGTGTTTTCTTTAATTATTTAAAGAAAAACTTTAATTATTTAAAAAGATTTTTTTTAATTATTTAAAAAAATTACGCAACAAAGAATTTTTCTTTATTAAGTTCAATTTAAAAAATTGTATCGGCTTATGCTAGTGATCGTAAACTTTTTTTGATGTGTGTAGGCACATCAGTATACTTCTGCAGTAGCAGAAGTACAGGCATGATGATATTTGTATTATGTTAAATTCCATCAATCAATTTTATTTAACCGGTGGACGGTAGATTAATAACATCTTATCTAAAAATAATTTATGTCATGTCTGAAGATATCCTGGGTTATACATACATACATACCATGACGCCAGTATTCCCTGAAGTTAGGCAGAGGTGTCCCAATGTATACCCACAGTTCGCCAGTATATTTAGCTCCCATGAAATAGGGGGTGCCATTGCCATTTACCGGGGACAAATTCAAACTCCGAGCTGCTGCTGAGAATTTATAGAACACGATAACATTTTAGCTCGACCTTCGAATCGAATTAAAGGTCTCGAGCATAGCAGTTGCACTTAGAACCACTAGACTATCGAGGCAGTCGTGAGTTAAATAAATATATATTCTTGGACTATAAATATTACGTTATTAATTTATTACTATGGATTTATTCTAGTTGACTACAAATAATAATTTATTTGAAAAGAGAACAGCTGTTTTCATTTACTCTTTTTTTTTTTTTTTTTTTTTTTAAATCAATTTTGTATATTTAACATCTTAATTATTTACATATTTACAAAATATACATACTTACCTATACCAAAACAAAAAATAAAATAGAAATAAATAAAAGTATAAACGCTAGTAGGCGTCAAAGTATTCGTCGGCATCGCTGTCGTCCGGCAACGTGCCCAGAAGACTGGCTGCATTGCCACGTTGAATGGCAATGCTTATGCGTTCCGCTAGAAACAAGCCAGCCCTCTGATCACGTGAAGAGTCGACCAGTCTCCTTGATATTTCCTTGAAAAGGAGACGGGCACTCGGACCCCACGACCCGAGCGTTTCGACTCCAAACGGCTCAAAAATATAGCTACCAGATAGGTTACTATATTTGCGCCGTTTGAGAGTCTCTGCTGCAGCAGCAGCAGCACCAGCGCAGCCAGCTGAGCTTGGAAGATGGGATGGAGCAAGGGTGTCAATTGGACAATTTTACACAGCACCATCTAGTCCCAAACTAAGCTTGTACTATGGGTACTAGACAATTGATATAATACTTAGATACTTTTTTTTTGTAAATACATACTTATAATACATAGAAACACCCAGACAAACACAAACACTTATGTCTTAACCACACAAATATTTGTGTCCTGTGCGAATCGAACCCACGAGACCCCATGATCAGCAGTCCGACACTCGAACCACTAGACCACAGACGTTGTCCATACATATATACTTAAATCTCTGTTATACATGTCATCAGGAATCCCCTTTTACAAATCAAAACTCATAAGTGTGTCAGTTTCATAAATCGTCCCTCAAGTAATATATTATAATTTTCATAACATAATAACACAATATCAAAAGGGTGTAAGAATCATAATAAGATGGATATTATGAAGGATATATATTACTCTTTAACGTCACAGACTGTAAAACGACCCACGTCACATGTACTCAGGTATTCACTAGTTAAACCCGTGACTTTGCTCGCATCAAATTTATATTGCCTTACATTTGGCGAGAACCATAAATCCTTCAAACTAAAAGTCTGATTTTATTAAGTTCCAGAGATTTTGTTGGAAAATTTCTGAATTTTATGCTATAGGATTTATGCTGTTTCTAAACTGCACATGTACATCTGTATAAACTGGAAGCCGAATAGATTGTTAACATGAGATTAACAATAAATCATTATTAAGCCATCATTCATAATAACGCAATAATACCCGAGTATTAGTATTAATTCTTCAAATGCCGAGCCAAGAGAAGCATGGGTGCTGAAAAGCTGGTGAAGACTGTGCTTCTCAGCTTGGATCACGGCTGTAAGGGTGCCTGCTTGTCGGCCTTTTACAGATTGTACTTCAGACAGTGTGCTTGAGAGCTCCATGAGCTTATCCCGCCTACTCCTTCTACCATCGGAGCTCCAGATGCACCGCAGGATATCATCCCTACCTAGTTGATATTCCACATATTCGCACACAGCGCTTTATATCAGCTACCACAATCTGTCAAATTTCTGTGATTGATTTTCAACTTTAACACAAAAATATAAGGTTCATATTCATTTGGGAAAATTTGACAGTTTTGGATAGGTTGACCTGCTGGCGTCTGTACATACAACCCGAATCTTTTCAAAAGTTGGGTAAACAGGCATCTTCTGGGTGTGCTCGCTCCACCGTCGACCTCATCTTTGTTCCGGAGCTAAGGATGAAGTCAAGAGCGAGTCCATTTTTAATAACAAAAAAATCATTTTTTTATCAATAATTATTATATAGTGGTTACACGGTCGTCCGGTGCACTATTTTTTTGAAATGTAGAAAATACCCACGGAACGTCTACCATCAGGTGGCAGGTATATCAGACTCGTACTGACTAAAAACTGCAGTTGCCTTTACTTGCCCTATTTTAATGGCCATGGAATTCATGTCATTTACCAAAACCATGACAGGTTATGACAGTAGTAATTGATATTTATTTATGTAAATGAGTAGCCTTTTCATAGACACTATTACAAGTTAATGTTTATATATTTTTAAGCTAGATGGTGCCGGCATTTCATAACTGACGACCTTTGAGAAGAAACTCTGACACTCAGAGAATCATTTAAAGTCCAGACATAGTAGTAGTAGAAAATAATGTGAATGTTAAAATGCATGCAATGACCTTTTGAAGAAAGAATCACAGCAGCTTTGAGTAGACCAGTGCCAGGTGACAGTATGCTTGCATTACTCATTGTGTAGCTCGACCATATTTAGGGCGCTCAACAATAATTGTATGGTTCAGTACAAACAATGGACCCCAGCCGGTGTACTCTAGATTGTCAGACTCTCTATCAACCTACTGACTTGGTAATCTTTATACCTTGCCAAGGATCAATTAAGAGACAAATAACAATATCTTGTACCGTCGCTCGAAGGTCACGGTTTCTTAATCGAATTTATTTTGAAGAAGAGGTATGAGAACAATCATAGTAGCTGCATTATATTAGCATGTTATTGTTTTTCTAGAGTTACCTATTTCGTTAGTAACAATGTATAATGATGACTCGGTGAACGATTTGGACGAACAGTAAAACATTATCACGTGGTACGACCTAATTTAAATAAAGGAGTGTCCGTACATCGGACTGAACATTAAAACGTCGTTTGGGACTTCAAATAAAGATTTAGATGCATAAAGATCTATTGAACGATCAATACGGGTATGAGAGGAGCATAAAATAAAATTGGATGTAATAAAACGGCTATACCTGGTGGCACAGCCGCGGCATATCGTATTCCTAGCTATATGTGTGGCTAGCAAACAAGAGATTTAAAAAGCTTATGAATTGTTTTAAAGTGGAAAGAGTGGTCGACTGCAACGATTGAATTCCAGGGTTCAATTTCTAGATCGAGCAAGCCGACCAGTTTATTTCTGTTTGTGTATGACAAATATTTGACCGACTAAGGCTATGTTCAGTTACGACTATTTAAAATAGTAGATTATTCTTATGTGATTATGTGGCCACGACTATAGGGCAAGTTAAGGCAAGTGCGGTTTTTAGTCGGTACGAGTCCGACATACCTTGACTCCTCCCCGGGTGGCGGACATTCCATAAGGACTTTTCATAGTTTAAAAAAAATGGGGCGAGCAGTGTGTTTTTCTATAAATTTCTAAGTAGCAGCTCGGGGTTTATATCTATGCTCAGTTAATGGCAATAGTGCTGACCTTACTGAGACCTTTATGATGATCTTTAAATCATTTTAAGAGAGGTAGGGCATAGTGAGAGTAATTCCACTCAAATAAGAGCCTGGGCAGCTCTGGATAAGTACCACCGCTTTGCAGAAAACAGAAGTAAAATAACCGCTTGAGCTGTTGTGTTCCTTACGGTGAACAGGTTGCCAGTGCTCCGCGAAGAAACGTTGGCAGTGGGAGGACTTTCACTGCCAACTCAACTAGTCCTCTTTCATTTTACAGGGTTTGCAACACGCAAGTGATATCCCTGGAGTTACAAGCGTCTATAGGCTATGGTAACCGCTTACCAACTGGTGGGCCATATGCGTGTTTGCTACCTTAGTGGTATAAAAAAAATATCATAATATTCATATTTCAGCAATTTGTCGTCCTTTAAGAGATGAATGTGAATAATGAGTGAACCATTGACATTCTACTTTGGTAAAAGTCATAAAGTGTGTTCCTACATAATATTCCTAATTTTCTCTCTCAATTCAATAATAATTTTCTCATTTCTTCAAAGAAAAAATAAAACTTCGTCAATACGCTCACTGCTCGATAATGTCATTAAAGCGTTAATTACTTCCAATTTACTGAGATATTTGAAGCCAATTCCGCCCAAACATTTTCATTCACTAAGTTAGATCGCTTATAATTGATTAGAATCGGGGTGTTACGCCATCTTGATTTGGCATCGCTCACTCTCACGTCTCGATCACAATCAGGAATGAGGAAAACGAAACGCGCAAATGTTACTTGAGCAAGATACTTAGAAAATGTAGGGGAAGTTTAGATTTGAGATAATCTAGGTATTTCGTTTATTAGCACATTAAAGTTGGAATGAAATAATTTAATTTAATAATTGATCATAATTTTATTGAAGCTGTATACTTTCTGCTCTGTTGTAAGTCAATAATAATAATAATTTATTAATCAACTTTTAAAATAAATCCTACTTCCTACTTATCCTATCCTACTAATGTAAAAGTTTGTGAGGATGGATGGATGGATTTTGATGAAACTTTACAATATTATTATTTATACATCAGAATAAAAGGCCATAGTTTATAACGATTTTGAGTTAATTAGCCATATTCTCTTCTTCTTCTAAATCGTTTCGCTCTTTGCAGAGCGGTCGTGGTCGTCATGTAGTAGCATTGTCGGGGGCAGATGTTATACGCCTCACGATATCTCGCCATCGTTTTCTGTTGGTGGACATTCTAGTACACTCATGTAAGGGCCCGCCCACACAAGATTTAATTTGGTCGGTCCATCGCATGGGTGACCTTCCGCGCGGTCTGGTTCCTTCCACCTTCCCCTGCACGACGAGTCGCTCTATGCCAAATTACAAGGATAATTAAAAGTAACTTTTTCAGGAGCTAGTGATTACATAAATGTGACGGTTGTTTTTTTATTATGACCTGACCTCCAAGATAAAGCTACGCCTACTGCAATGAGTGACCTTTGACAATTTGACACCCATGACAATCATTAGTAGTGGTCAGAATCCCAAAACAGCCTGACAACTAGTCTCAGTATTCTTTCTGCCCAGAAATTTGGTTGAGGAGGTCTGATGGCAGTCACTTCGTGTGAAAAACTAATATTCAGCCGCATCTGTTTAGACTGAATGCCGACCCCAACATAGTTGGAACAAGGCTAAAAAATCGATTTCTTTCAAAACCGTAAAGAAATTAAGTAGCTAATTTTAATGGTTTTTCCTGAGAGCCTATTTCAAATTATATTCCTCTCTCTTATCATAAGAGCTTGTTTCCATTACTTTGAAGTGTTTTCATTTCTCCTATCATCATATTATTCATCTTTGAGACGGTTCTATTCATAAAATAGGACGGTATATGATAAAATCCTATTGTAGGGAAATTATTGGGGACTCCCATATTAGTCTACTGGTTGTAAGTATGACTGTTACACTAGAGTTTCAATTCCCGGATCAAGCAGTGTTATTGGGCTTTCAGCAATTTTTTGTAGCAACAGCCTTTCTCCCTGTAACATGAGACGAAAACCCGGTATGTTTTCGTCTCATGTTACAGTGAGAAAGGCTGTTGCTACAAAAAATTGAACTATGGGTGTACATTAGTATTCCTCTGCCTAGCTTAGCTAGCTAGCTAGCTTCGGGCAATACATAGACGTGATGGTATGTAGGGTAATCTTTAAAAAATAAAGTATTATCTTTTTGTATATTTTTGGCAATTTCCATGCTAAAATTTTAAAGTTATTTAGAAAAGGAAAAATTGGACCGCGGGCAGGATTCGAACCTGCGTCTTCTGGTTAGGTACACCAGACGCTATGACCACTAAGCCACCACGACTCCTACCCGTCATGTCGAATTTTTCCTTCCCATACTGAATTTACGTCTTTATGGTGACGTCAGTAACACCTATTGAAGAGCAAGTTTTTGCTTTTCAACCGACACAACTTACTTTACAGTTAGTTCAATGTCGAACGATGCCACCTTACCTTCTAACTATCTTTTTGTATATTTTTGGCAATTTCCATGCTAAGATTTTAAAGTTATTTAGAAAGGAAAAATTGGACCGCGGGCAGGATTCGAACCTGCGTCTTCTGGTTAGGTACACCAGACGCTATGACCACTAAGCCACCGCGACTCCTACCCGTCATGTCGAATAAAATATATAAAATAAAATATACAAAAAGATAGTTAGAAGGTAAGGTGGCATCGTTCGACATTGAACTAACTGTAAAGTAAGTTGTGTCGGTTGAAAAGCAAAAACTTGCTCTTCAATAGGTGTTACTGACGTCACCATAAAGACGTAAATTCAGTATGGGAAGGAAAAATTCGACATGACGGGTAGGAGTCGCGGTGGCTTAGTGGTCATAGCGTCTGGTGTACCTAACCAGAAGACGCAGGTTCGAATCCTGCCCGCGGTCCAATTTTTCCTTTTCTAAATAACTTTAAAATAAAGTATTGTTTGTAATATAATAAATGTAAGTATTATATCTGCTACCTCTTCTTAGTTTGGGACTGTTGGTGCTGCTTAAAATGACCTAAATATTTACTTTATCTATTTACTAACTTTAAAGCGGATATAAACAGAAAGCTACTGGTCTAACCGCTGCTTCTATGACCGTACACCGACAGTTAGATGTGCAGAAACGACGTCGACCATATCCATGGTACCTGCTCCCAGCTTTATACCGTTAGGTGCGCTCCAGAGTATCATGACCAATCTGAATGAATCGTTTTATTATATGCATAGGCCCTTTTTAGCTGTAGAACTTTGAATGTGGGAATACCCCATGTTATGCATAAAAAATCGATGTAAACTGTTAGTTTCATGTCTGTTCTTGCTCCCCTTGTTACTTTATTTAACTGTATGTGTCATCTTTTCTTTTAAATAACCGATGCGAGTCTTATATGAGGAGGCCAATACAGATGTATGAAAGAAGAGACATTGTACTGACCTCAAGCGGGATAAGGGCATAAGAACGAATTTCATAAATTGTAGTAGTGCTTTATTTGGAATATATTATTATAAATAATAATACTTGTTTCTGACACTTACCCGAATATTATACATTGAAATAAAACTCCTTTTTTACCAATTTTATCGCGTTATATTGATATTATTAATCCCGACATATTGGACCTTTCACAGACCATGGACACTATATTTCAATATGCATTACTATTGGGATATGCAGGGGTCAATCTATTTTAAGGGGTCCAGCAACTGCTGATTCATGGTCATGGTATTAGCGAATTTCACAGATCATGTGGCCATAAATCTAGGGCAGGTGAAGGCAAGTGCGGTTTTTAGTCGGTACGAGTCTGACATACCCTGCCACCTCCCCGGGTGGCGGAGGATCTATGAGGGTTTTCCATACTATAAAAAGAGAAACCAATCTATAAACGAATACCTATATTAGAAAATATTTTTTTGTTGTTCTAAGTTCTTTTTTCGGCGACATGCTAAGTTCATTACTGAACGTTAAACCTTATTTTAGCTTAGAAAACAATTTACTCAGTACTTACATACTATCACGCCTGTAGGTATTCCCCGAATGGTTAGGCAGAGGTGTACTAATGTACACTCACATTTCGCCGGTATTTTCCCATGGGCCCATGTAATAGGGGGCAAGCCTATTGCCATTAACCGGGCACAAATCGAGACTCCGAGTTACTACTGAGAATTTCATAGAAATACCCAATAACACTTTGCTCGAGCTGGGGATCGAATCCAGCACCTCCAGCGTAACAGTCGCGCTTTGGACCACTAGACTAATGAGGTAGTCTATCATTAGTCTGTCACTATTACTTTAGTTTTTATTTATTGTTTAGTGTAAATATGGCAAGGTAAAATATACACCTCGATGTTACAGTTTCTGTGAATTTCACGTGAAAGCAATGAATTAACAGATTACACTTATAAACTTACATTATGGACGGAAATTTAACCCATGAATTTTATTACGGAGGTTTATGGGAAGCCCTTCAAATGGGGGTAAGTAATTATGTGTAGTAGTAATGTTGAATGCTCTACCTACAATTCCTTGACACCTTTTGGCTTGTAATATAACTCTAATTCTTATGTGGGATTTCGCTTCTCTATCAATTTAGGCTTTTAACATCTATCTTTATAAAACTATCGATCCATGTAGCCTCTCAAAGACTCATCAAAATATTGGATCTCACTAAATTCTAGTGTTACGATATCATATTTGTTTGACGACCCAAATGGCGTAGCGAGCGAGCATCCGGCGCTTAGATATCCGCATTGAGACAAATATTTTTATCGCCTAGAAAATATTTGTTAGAAGTTAGGGTTGTTGCAGTATGTTTTATATATAGTGTAATAGTTATGCATGTAGGACAAACGTTTGTCAGTGTCGTATGTCAGAAGAGAGGTAGGGCATAGTGTAGCATTTTTATTAATTCGCCCTATTTTATCAAGACTGAACATGTACTTATTACTAGCTGTTGCTAGTCATTCACATCGCCAAAGGACTATTATTTTCATGAGACAAAAGGTAGCCAATGTCTTTTGTCTACTTGCCAAATTTTATCGAATTCTGGTCAGTATTTTTAACGTGAAAAGGTAAAAGGCAAACAACCTCTGCGTTTGTAATACTCATATTTATAGGTATTTTTATTCTATTCTACTTTTTAAAAACATTGCCTGCACTAGAATGTCCTGAGATAAACGATATTCGTAAAGCTACTGATGTACTTAACTATTAGCTACATTTAAAGGGATTCTTCGAAGATGTAGGTACATGTGAAATGTAATAAAGGTGATTGCGCTCTATAACTCCAAGGGCGAACCCCGGTCTTGATTGAAGGACTTCGGTCGCTGTTCGAACATTAAAACCGGGACCACATAAAGGTAGGGTCTTATATTCCCGATATATCATACAGTAAGTTGATACCTATGTGTCTATCAGATGAGTGCCTAAAAATTAAATCAAATTTCATTCGTAGATATTAGTAAATAATTATGCACACAAATTGTCTATGTTCATATGTTTAGGCAGAGGTGTATTAATGTATACCCACAGTTCGTCGGTATGTTAAGCTTCCATATAATAGGGGGTGAACCCATGACCATTTAAATAGGCACAAATCAAACTCCGAGTGCTTCTGATAATTTCATAGAAAATCAGAATAGCTTTGCTTTGACCCGTGAACCACGGACCTAAAAATCAAGAAACTAAAAGTAACTAAATAAACTCAATAAAGTTAAATTAGGCAGGAAGATTTCTTAGGAAGCTTTAAAGGAAATCCCATGGGATTGTGAAAAACGAGATGAAAGTGGGTAGTTAGTTTACCTAGTTGGTTTATGGATCGTTTAAGAAATATTTATTAACTGTGAAAAGACAAATTTCACATAAATTATAATAGGTACTTAAATATCTATAGATATTATTTTAAAACACAATCTAGTCCTGTAGTCTGTCCCCCTGTGAGCTTTAAACTAGGCAACGGCTAATAAAGCAGTTTTTACTACAATTTAGATTATTTCTTCCGGAAGGTTGATAGTGATACATGTATGTTATTAGTTCATTGCACCCGGGAGAAGCCGGGGCGGATCGCTAGTAAAATCATCATCATCAACATCATCATCCTAACAGCCACAGGATGTCCACTGCTGAACAAAGGCCTCCCCCATAGACTTCCACAAGGACCGGTTACAAGCCGTCTCCATCCAACGACTTCCAGCGACCCTTACCAGGTCGTCCTTCCATCTCATTGGAGGCCGTCCCACGCTGCGCTTTCCGGTGCGTGGTCAAATAAAATATGTGGTTTAGTAAAATATAAATAAATAATTAAAAATGATTTTTTTCTCGGTGGGAAGTACATCACTTGAGAAGGGCGCGACCGGTTTGGCAAATTATTTTAATGGTTTATTTTTAATACTGCAAATTAGGATTTTAGGGAAAAAATATTAGAGATACTGAAAGTGCTTTTTTATTGGGATTTTGTATGAAATTTAGACATAGCAGCATCTATTGGGTGAGCTATTTGTTAAATTTATTGTTATTTACTGATATTTCAAGTGGTTTGTGTTTGAATCTAAGGTTTCACCATATAAATATTACCGTTATCCACTAGTATACAACTAATGAGAACGGAGAATGTTTGTTTTCGTATTCATAGTTATGGAACTATGCATAAGAAAACAAAATTTCTCCGTGACTATAAGTGCGCTTTAAGCACGTTCATAATTAATAAAAACCAGCACAGTTTCAACATAACTGAGATTCTGGATACGAGATATAATTACATGAAACAATTCATGCTTAAAATATGGTCTAAAAACTAAAATTAAATGTACATGAGGCGAGAGGTTAAATGCCGCGCGAAACCATTCCAGCGACCATTCCGTTTGGTCATAGCGCCATTTCCATTAGTGGCCACTAACTAATGAACACAAACGATCTGAATTTGTCGTTAAAGATGGCGGCAGTACCTATATGCATTATAAGAATATTCATTTATAATGAATAATAATATAATTTTGACAAACCTTATGCCTTTATTTATTATAAAACTAGCCCGCGAATCCGCCCGCGTGGAAAAGTTGCTTTTAATTATCGTTGTAATTTGGCTAATTTACTCAAAATTGTTATAAATTATAACCTATAAATAATTTTGATGTAAAAATAATAACACTGTAAAGTTTCATCAAAATCCATTCAGTAGTTTTAGCGTAAAAGAGTAACAAACATCCATCCATCCATCCTCACAAACTTTCACATTTATAATAGTAGTAGGAGTAAGAAGTAGGATAGGATAGGATAGTAGGAAGAAGTAGGATAGGATAGGATAGTAGGAAGAAATAGGATAGGATAGTAGGAAGAAGTAGGATAGGAAGGAAGTAAGTAGGATTAGAAATAAACTGCCTCGTTAGCCTATTGGTCGCAAGCGCATTGCTGAGCATGAAGGCCTTGGTTCGAATTCCAGATCTAGCAGTATTATTGGGGTTTGCTATGAAATTTTTAAGCCCATTACTCACTCATGTTGACGTTAGGCCCTATTACATGGGACCTAAAATACCTTACATCAAATAGTGGGTCTAGATCATCCCTACATCTCTACTTACTCGTGTCTATTGTAGTTATATACAACAGCACCCTTCCAAATTGAACACAAAAGAGTTTTACGTAGGGTATTCTTTTTAAATTAATATCACATTGATTTTGCTATTTTTTTCTTTTTATATCAATGGTAAATACTAAAAAATTGTTAGTGATCAGCAGCCCACAAAGCCTGACAACCAGTATATCCTCAGGTTATTGGTATTACCTACCCAGAAATTGGGTTACGGAAGTCTGATGACAATCGCTTCGTGTATAATACTGGTATTTAGCTTCATCAGGTTGACTGGAAGCCCTCCAACATAGTAGTAAAAGGATCGGAGGAATATGAAGATGATGTTAACAAAACTGCCAACTATTGCACATAAAGCTGAGTTCGTCTGGAGTGGTACTTTTTTATACCATTAAGGGGGAAAACAAGCTTACGACCCACCTGATGGTAAGCGGTTACCGTAGCTTATAGACGCTTGCAAATCCTGGGGTATCAGTTGCGCGTTGTCGACCGTAATTTCCAAACAGAGTTCAAGGTCGAGCTTTATGGCTGTATCCAGTATTAAGCGTTACGTTAACAGATAATTAGGTACGCTACTCACGGATCATATTTATATAGGTCAGCTTTCTTATCGCACAGATATAGCAAAACTCAGTCATTTCATTATATCACCAGACATGATAGTGTAAGCCGATGTTTCATTATATTGTGTGATAAACAGTGATAGTCTAGTAATAAGACCATTGGACTGCCAAGTCAAAGGTGTCATTCGAAGCCAAGGCCTCACTTTTCAAAGTCATATGCGTATTAATATTAATTTATCTCTCGCTTAAACGGTGAAGGAAAACTTCGTGAGGAAACCTGCATGCTTGAGAAATTTTCTCGACGGTGTGTGAAGTCTGCCAACCCGTATTAGGCCAGCATGGTGGACTATAGCCGAATTGTTCTCGTTTTGTGAGGAGACCCGCACCCAGCAGCTATGTACGGGCTGGTGATTTTATTTTATTTTTATAAAAAAGGTCACCAACAACTGATTACACTAATACAAACACTATTTTTATACATCAAAAAAACTTATGACCTAGTGTATCAATCTCGTAAGTAAGCACAACATGCATTATTAACATTGATGAGGGATGCTAAAGTTGAGAACTACTTAAATGAATTATTAACAATATCAACCAAATCTATCATCATCATCTATGTGATCTATGTGATGATTATATAGTTAGAAAAAGTTTAGCCAGCCAATAGATAGACGGTGAGGCTAACTGTCTGGTATACCACGGGCGAGGGCACGCCACGATAGAGTCCTGAGAGTCACAAGTCATGGAGAAGTAGCTGGCTTGGTATGACTGGGATTTCTAGACAATAAAAAAATACAATTTGAACATTTTTGTCTCGATCGCTACTCGAGCGACTAAGTACTTTTGGCAGTAACAACGATCGCATGTGTTTGGCTAAATTAGTAACAAGAGAAACATTTGAACCTCATAACATAAAACGGTTCATTTATTTCTCTTTTATGGCAGCTAACACTGGTCTTAGTAATATTTCGCGTAGTATCTAATCTCTTAAGTTTCCACGTTTATGTCTTAGGGCCCTTGAGACAGCCCTTTTCAAGCCTACATAACTGATATGCCTTCGTATGACATAAGTTGTATCACTTGTGGCTAACGGGACCTAAACTGTAGCTAAAAATTCAGCAGTAAACTGTGTATGAAATAAAGATGTTTCTAAATACTGTAGAGTTCGGCGTAATGAGTTTACATTGTTTAGAACTTTATTTTATGCCTAGCTGTATTTTATTTAATTGTAATCTTCGCAACATCCCTAAATTGTCCTCTCATGTAAGTATCCAATTTATAATTATTATTGTACCGAACATCATTGTAAACCACTATAATTTAAAAGAGTAACCATGGAGCTTCTTGCCGGTTCTTCTTCATAGGAAACGACCAATTTGGAACCGTGCACCTAGACTCGACATTTCATAAGTGCCTGTATATGGTTTATATGAAAATAAAACTATTTTGATTTTTTGATTGTGATCTGATTGGATGGTCAATCAAGTCTTCCTTTCCCTCCAAGCTTTTTCCCAACTATGTTGGGTCGGTTTTCAGTCTAACCAGATGCGGCTGAATATCAGTATTTTACACGGAGCGACCACAGACTTCCACACCCCAATTTCTGGGTTATACCGATAATCTGAGGATAGACTGGTTGACAGGTTTTTGGGTTTCTGACTATCACTAATAATTGCCTAGGTTCTAGGTGCCATATAAAATTTGTATGATAACCGGACCCCCGGCTTTGCGCGCTCTTTGAGTCAAGGAGGGGTCTCGATGTGTTGTGAATGATCACCTATCAACCGCGACTATCGCAGCTTAACCTTTTAGGATTGATTGGTGGACACGTTTGGGTACACGTTTATATGGTATTATATGGCCTACCAGATAGATGTTATAATTAGTGCCACCTTATAGGAAATTCCAGGAGAATGGTGCCATAGATCCCTTCAGTAAGTCATCTAATAAAAATACATATTTACATATTTACTGAACATTACGTCATCATAATTAACCAATATCTGTTAGGCTAACTATCACTGCTTAGTAGTCAATTTGTTTTGTAGCTATGATGACGTAGATACAAATATGACCTCTGTTTTTGTCGAAACTTGAGTACATAATAAATAACATTTCGATGTTACAATTTCGATTGCCTACAAAAAGGTACTAACAGTAAAACATATTTTATTATGTATTTACGGGCAGATAAATCTAGAAACTATAAGTACATTTACCGCCTGTGGTGTCAAAAAGTTTATTCACGTCTCCTCTGAGAGGCGGCATCAATAGTTTCTCATCGCCCCGGGCCCCAATGAAGACATTCGTGGAATTCATCAAATTGCCTAAGTGGGTAGCGATTGTCTTGGATACATAGAAGGTTTAATCACCTAAACCTTCCGAGTGGGTTCTATAATCATAATAGATTCAATATCCGCAAATCATGAGCCCGGGTTAACGCAATTTGCTGTTATTACAACGAGCTTTTACCTGCAACTTCGTTTACGTATATGTGATTACATACATAACCTATGCCACTCATGGATAGTATGTTTTTTTTTTTTTTATGTGATATGGTGGGCAAACGAACAGACGGATCACCTGATGGTAAGCGATTGCCGCCGCCTATGGACACCCGCAACGCCAGAGGAGTTTCAGGTGCTTTGCCGCCCTTTTAAGGGGTTTGGGCCTCCGGTATCCTCACTCACTCGACGAAACACAACGAAAACGTTATTTCACGCCGGTTTTCTGTGAGGCCGTGGTATCAAGTCCGGTCGAGCCGGCCCATTCGTGCCATAATTTTGTCCCTCTATCAGTGACATAATTTTCCGAATCAAATCAGTAGTTACAGAAATTCATCATCATTATACGAAAAACTTGCACTTGAAGTTCTGCAGTCATCATCATCATCAACCCATATACTGTCCCACTGCTGGGCACGGGTCTCCTCTCATATTGACGGATTAGGCTACAGTCCACCACGCTAGCCTAGTGCGGGTTGGCAGACTTCACACGCCGTCAAGAATATCTCTAAGGCATGCAGGTGTTTCCTCAAGATGTTTTCCTTCACCGTTCAAGCGAGTGATAATTCATTATTAATACGCACATGATTTCGAAAAATCAGAGGGCCGTGCCTTGGGTTTGAACTCGAGACCTTCGACTTGGCAGTCCAATGGACTTACCACTAGGCTATCACTGCTTTTTTCTGATGGTATCCTTATTATCCATGAAATAAGGAAACCAATCAAGTAGCTGGATAATTTCTCGTGGAACAGGGTCTATGTTTGAAAAGAGATTTGTTATTTAAAAATGTAGTCTTACTTTAACTTGTACCTAGTAGTTCTTTTGTTTTGCCTCAAGTGAGCAGTCGAGGTCATTTTGTTCACTGCGGCGTCCGTCCGCCATCCGTATACTAATTAGTTGCTGATACAGTGCCGTCCTTATGCGTCCCCTAAACAGTAAATTACTTTCGATCTGCTGTAACGAAGGATAGGATAGACGCATTGCGTACTTACATTTGCTCGTAATTATCTTCCACTAGGTTTTCTCTAAATGCTGATCAAATGGATACGATTTTTAGGACACAAGGAGTAGATAAGTAATCACCGCAAACACAGATAAGGTTGTTATCTAACTTCGAACTACTACTAATGGAACTACATCTTCCAGTTCCCAGGTCAAGCAAAATACGATTGGATCTATCTATGGAATTCTTAGTAGCAGCTAGAGAGTTTCGATTTGTGCACGTCTCACCTACTAATATATGCAGGGACCTAAACGATAACGTATAATCTAGTCTAATTAATATATACCCAACGTTATTAAGACTCTGTTTAAACCTTCGGGAATACAGGCATAATAATAATAATAAATAGATACGAAAGTATATTTCATGAATTGGAATAATTCAAATTACACTCTTAATTTTTGACGATTGTTAACCTAAATATAAATTTATTTTTGTAATAAGGAAGTCATGGATCGTCTGGTAGGGTATGTCGGGCTCGTACTGCTTCAAAGCTACAATTGCCTTCACTTGCATTGCAGTCATCATGGCAATGGGATTAGTGACATTCACTACAACCATGGCAGACTATGGTGTGGTACAACCATCGGACCCTATCGAAGGGCGAAAGCTCTGCACGCTTCCTACTCGAAGGCTCGCTTGGTAAAATTTCTCGCGCCAATGGAGCCATTGTCGGGTCGGGCGGCGCACTCCCCTCCCGTAAGCCACAACTCATGGAGACTGGAAGTCTGGTCTGCATCCTACGGACCAGCTGCGTCTACAGAACGGGAGAGAGGTGGATGCTACTCTCTCCGTTTCCATCGCATTTTTTGCAACAGAACTTCGAGATTAAGAGGCAGCACCTAAGCATCTTTATCTGCGGCTTAGCAAAAATAATAATCACAGCACAATAATAACGGTTGCAAGTATCTTAAGAATTCTTTTCAAAAAACCTGTAAACTACTTCACACGCCCATCAAAATCACATTAAATTCTACACGATCATTATTACAGAATCAATGACTCATCAACAATCTTATTGGACACGGAACACGAAATCCGCAAAGTATATTAGGTACTTCTATGACGTAAGCGGCCATTACGCGTGGAGAGGAGAAAGGAGTGAAATATGTGGAGCGACTATGGGGCGCACTGTTAATTAATATGCTGTTAGAATTTTGGGAGTTTGGCATTTTCATCTTGTTTAACGCTAGAAGGATAAACTGCAATATAATGCAGTGTGTAGACAAAACCAGAAATACTGACAACATGTTCTATAAACACATTTTTTTACAAAGGTGGTCATAATGCCTTTAGTCATTTTCTATCAGAGAACTTTTGATTAAGGAAGGTAGATGCACCAACAGAGTGTGAGCAAGAGGTAAAAGGCGAAGACTGATTGCCCAAACAGCTATTAATATACAATATACTTACTTAAATATTACATAAACAATTGTTGTACCTATGCTAAATGAATAAAATTCATGATACATCTTTATATACAAAACGAATCCCTGTTTCTCTTAGTCACGCCATACCTTGGAGAACGACTTTGCAGATTTTGTAAGTTCCTGTATAAAGTGTTTTTTTTTATTTGTATAAAGCAATGTCACACTTATCTAGCATTTTCTTCTGTACATTGGATGCGTTTGCAAACACAAATTTTCACATAATATGCAAACACCTTTAATCATCTGTTGATTTTTACTTACATCTACTTAAACTAGAAACAAATCTATTACATTTCAAAAAGGTCAACAATTTGGGATAAGGAATTTCTATACTGTGGTTTATACACACAGTCATGTGCAAATAGACACAACACACACAGACACAATTACTTGTAGGCACAGTAAACAGTGCGTGCGTAAACCTGTAATATAAAGCTAAGTGTTTAGCTACGACACTAATTCTGGTAATGGTGGATTACTTGACTCTAGGCTTGACTAATTGCTTTATAATATTAGTAGCGATTATAAAGGCTGTTACAAAACTATAACCTTAAAGCCGAAAGGAGGTTAAACGGAGCCTTATAACGAGTTCATTCACAATATTTAAGAACCGTAGTAACGCTGTATAACATACCCCAAAAAAAGGAAAACAACAACATTTATGAATGAAAAAACTTGAGAGGTGTCAAGGGACACCCGGATGGAACGAAGTTCCTTTCATTAAAATTTAATAATAAAAAATAAAAAAACCTGTATACACTCAACAATTCACAACGCGCGAAATTCAAATATTGTCATTCACTCAATAATATTTGAATGCTTGTCAACAATATTTGAATTTCGAAAAAAGTGTCGTGACAACTTTTCGTAAGATTTTTTTCCGTCTAGCCCCCTTTCACAACGCGCGATAAGGAACTTCGTTCCAAAAATAGAAAAACTATTAAAGTAGACAATATTATTAGGTAAAATAAGTACGTAGGCCTTTCTGTTAAAAAATCTGGTTCCCTGACATGACAGCTGACACATTTTTGACGGACATACGACGTCAAACATATGAACACAACAAATAAATCCTGCTATCTCGAGAGGCGGCAGGGTATGTCGTACTCGTACCGACTAAAACCATACTTGCCTTCACTTGCCCTATAGTTGCCTATCATGGCCATGGGATCCGTGAATACGCTACGACCATGACAGGCTGTGGTCTTAGCGAGGCCTTACCTTGCATCCTAATTGAAGCCGCCTATCGGGTTCGCATGATAAAAAATTATTTATTTTTGCAATTAGATCTTTTAAAGACACTTTTAGAATTTTAATGAAACTACTTTTTAAATCCGTAAAAAGTAGTTTTATTTCAATGTATAATAATCGCGTAAATGTCAAAAATCAATATGACACTTTTACAAGTCAATAATTAATTATTAATACTAGATGCGCGATAACCTAGACCGACAACTTTAAGTGATCTTCGAGGCATGCAGTAATATCGAGTTATTAATCAGGGTCACCCATCCATAGACTGACCGCAGCAAGAGTAGCTTAACCGTGTAGGTCTATTGATTAGCGAAGTTATTACTTAGTCACAAGATGAAAACAAATTTCGTATTTAAGTGACTGAATACATTATTGCAGCACAAACATTTTGTACCGTATCATTGCAAATTAATATTATTTCCATCAAAAATAATATCATAATACACAAAATACAAAATACATACACGATAAAGCCGCGGGTGAAAGTGAATCATTTGGGTAATCCAATATCACACGTGTATAAAATTACGTACTTATCATGTTACTGTGATAATTAACTGAAAGCGTGGACTCTGCTAATTATATTAAACTTTAGTACCTATATTCAAAAATTATATCTACTTCAGCTATCTCATTTATTCATAACGACTGTTTCTCGCAACATTAGACATTTTCTAGCTAGCACAACAGTTAAAATAAATGAGGTTTTTTATCAAAAAACTACAGCTGTGGAAAAAAAGGCATTTCCTTCAAAAGATATACGATCGCAGCGACACCGGGCGGCGGCGGCAAAAAAACATAATCCTTAAAACAAAGAGCTCTCTAGAACTACTCATTCTTCACATTTCATTTGATATCAATCACGGCTTACAAAGTCTCGGTGGCGCTCGGCGATGCTCGGCAAACTCCGGAACTTTAGTTCGTAGCGGCTGTACTTCAGTTTATCTACTCTGCTACGGGAATCGCACGTGCCTGCGTAGAGCGCGTCGTAGCAGCGTAGCGGGAGGTTCGAACGTACTACGAGTATCGGGGTTACGTTGTGAAGTGACTTTAACTTTTGTGGTGTACGCTTCTAGTGAAAATTACGAGTATGCTCGTGAAATTGTGAGTTAATTGAGGGATTAACACTGCGTTGTTTTAGTACACATCTGTGATTGTTACATGGTAAGTATTGTACGTTGTGAGCTTAATACGATCCTTAATTAAAATTAATGGATATTGTTTTTTAACAACTTTAGTAATGTTGTGCGTCATGGTACAAATTTAATGAGGCTAACAATAGGTTATGTATAGGTTTACAGTTACTTTTTAAATATGTGTTGCTAACTATCTACCAGCATAATGTTTTTAAAGTGAAAGAAAAGTAAATCATTAATTATGATTTGAGGACCTGCAATTTCTTTTCCATATTTAAAAAAAATATTTCAATCACCTAAAATCTAATATGAACTGCAAAAGAATTCTAAGCATTAAGGCATTAACTAAGGAAAACATTTTAATTTTATTTAAACAATATTCAGATCTGATGTTGTTAGAAGGTATGTTTTTAAATTGATTGGAGGATTGTTATTTTATGAGTATTCGCCATCTTTACTAAAATTAACTCATGTTATAATTATTATAAAACGTGATTATCATCTCTATACGCCATGCTCCGCGAGGAAACGTTGTGTTGGCAGTAGGGGGACTTTGACCCTTACACTGCCAACCCAACTATTCCTCTTACGTTTTACAGGGTCGGCCACGCGCAAGTGATACCCCTGGTGATACAAGCGTCTATAGGCTACGGTAACCACTTACCATCAGGTGGGCCTTATGCTTGTTTGGCACTTTAGTGGAACAAAAAAAAATTTTAGACCCATATCGCTGGGATTTCGTGATATATTCTCGAACTGAAATGTTTAGGTATCAACCAAATGTGTAGTTATATAGTTACTAGACAATGGATATAATACTTTATTTTTAAATACATACATATAATACAATATAAGATACACCAAGACAAATACAAACACTTAAATTCATCACATAAATATTTGTCCTGTGGGAATTGAACCCATGATCTCGTGTTTAGCTGTCTAACACCCGAACCTCTAGACAATTATATAGGTACATAAAAGGATCCATAATTTTCTAAATAGTAAAAAGCTATGATTGGTAACATAATTACTTCTATAATTATTATGTTTGGTACAATATCACTAAGTGACTAAATATAGTTGTATGTAAATAATGGTAACGCGAACCTTGGCTAATCGGTGTTAGATGTTATTCGTTGATAGTTTCTTATCGTCATAGTAATTTAGTTTTTGGTACACTATAAATATAATCAGAACTTTAGAAATGGTAGACAAATTCATCCATTTTTACTTAGTACCACTTCAAAAATCCATTTAATAGATAGGTAATTATTGTATTATCAATAAACCTATCACCAATTAAAGAATAAGGTATAGTTCAGTTTGCATTAAAGAGGTCAAAGTCCCCCCACTTCCAACAAGTGCGGTTTTCAAGCATGAGGTTCCGTTATTGATACCTACTTTTTATTCGAAAAGAGTTTAGTTTACACGCTTAAAAGCAATGATACTCTAGTGCAATGATCACAGGACTGCAAAGTCAAAGGTCTTGTTCAAATCCAAGGTAAACTCTATGTACGTTTATCGTGAGGAAACTGCATGCCTTTGAGATTTTTTTCGATGGTGTGTGAAGTTTGCCAACCCGTATTAGGCTAGTGTGTCGGACTATAACTTAATCCCTCTCAGTCTAAGAGGAGACCCGTGCGCAGCAGTAGGACAGTATATGGGTTGATGATGATAATAGTGATAGGCTCACCTCCAATTAGGCACATGGGAGTAAGTAGACAAGTGAAAAGAGAGTAAAGTGTAAGAAAATAAAGAAATGAAGAAAGAAAGAGAAAAGAAATACAGTAAGAGTAAAGTGTGGGTGTGTATATCATTTACATCTCTTTCTACTCCTTAGAGATACAGGTGTGATAATATTTTATGTTATGCTATTGAATATATACGAATAAACATTCTTTATACATGTAAAGAAAATCACTAGTTTTATTAGTGTAGTGGTTTTCTTATTTAATTATTTAGATTGGCCTTATTTATAGGACCTTATTGATATTAATTACGTTTGACAGTAATACCTTTACAAATAGTGTGTCACTGTCAGTCTGAGGGAAATATTTAAATAACAGTCAATCTATTATATAAAATTCTCGTGCCACAGTTTTCGTTGCCATACTCCTCCGAAACGGCTTGACCGATTTTGATGAAATTTTTTGTGCTTATCGGGGAGGTCTGAGAATAGGCCAACATCTATTTTTCATACCCCTAATTTTTTTTTTTATGGCAAAACAACGTTTGCGGGGTCAGCTAGTATAAAATAAAATTCCGATGAAAGAAATATTTAATATCAAACCCTGGATAAAGACATTAAATGTTGTTTTTTTGTCTTTACAGGTGGGTAGTAGTTAGAAGTGTTTTAAGTAGAAATAGGTTGTACTTTGTTACTGTTAATAAAAATTTTGTCTTTACAGAAAAACGAAAATATTGTCTTTATTTCACTCATGAGTGTGATATTAATAAATACATATATTATATTTTTTCACCTTTTCTTTGCTTGGTTTGGTTGTAATAAGAATGAATCTTCATTCCTTCTATGTACCTAGTTCTTATTAACTGCTGAAATATGTGCATGTAAAATAATTTGTGAGAGCTTGTTAGTAGCAACATTTCAGTTATAGAGTTATTCATATGTTTTTATTAGGCTTTAAGCTTTCTTATCCTACTTCCTTCTAATATTATAAATGTGAAAGTTTGTGAAATGGATGTTTGTTACTTTCATGTTAAAACTGCTGAACGGATTTTGATGAAACTTTACAGTATTATTATTTATACATAAGAGTAACATATAGGCTATAATTTATAACAATTTTGAAGTTAATTAGCCAAATTACAACTATAATTAAAAGTAACTTTTCCACGCGGACGAAGCCGCGGGCTATGCTAGTAAGTAAACAAATATTTTAATAAAATAAATTTACAGGTAGATAACATTTTCGTCTCCACTTCACAAGTTCTATTGTTTCATGACTTTGAAGGCTCTTTTATCTTATTCCCCCCTTGAGATAAGTAATTTGTTCGTGACGTCAATGTTTGTTAACTTCGGCGCGACATTTGACAAGATACTTATTTTTTTTTCTTCATTTATCGACATTTGTGAGTTTGTGTACGACTCAAATATTCGGTGTTTGTCATTCGTTTTGATCACACAATTTGACTACAATTTATAATTCAGGGCTCAATTTTCTTTCTTAGGTTTTGTGTTTTATTCATTTATTCCACTCGTTCACGAGATAGCAGTTAGGTATATAGGTACCTACTTCATTTCATTTTTGACATGTAAATGAGTTTAATCTGAATAATATGGTTGTAATGACAATCGCTTATCGTCAATTCCATTTCGTTTACTGATCGTAGAGTAATAAATACATGGGAAAAGCTAAATGTTAATTAAAATAATGGTGTGCCATCTACTACTACAGTGTACGACAATGACGTCAATTGGTAGTTGAAATACAAAATGTCCTCTATATGACACAGCTCGACTGATGCAGTGGACCACTGGCTGCTGCGTAACGGGTCGTGGGTTCGATTCCATTATGGAAAAAATATTTGTATGGGCTATATACAGTTGTTTCGGCTGTTGGATAGGTAGTTAGTTTCTGAGATTTGTGTTTGTAAAGGCAATTACGACATAGAAAAAAGGGTTACGCTTTAAAAAAATCTACATAAAGACCGGTTTAATATTCTATAAAAATATCTCAGTGAATCCTACCCATATACTTATCATCGTAAAGGCGTCATTGTAGAATAAAGGTCCCTTATCCAGAGCATAAAGCAAAAGTTAAATATACCTAGTGGATGTAAACAGAAAGTTGTAACTTGGATTTATTTTCACTGGCTTTAAGGTTTTCTAAACCGAAACTTTAAAGTATTAGCAAGCCTGTATTCCCCGAAGGGTGAGGCAGGGATGTAATAATTTACAGGCATACTTCGCTGGTTTTTTTTTAGTTTCCATGAATTACGGGGCGACTCGGAGGCGAAGGGGCTCGAGGCTACGTAACAACTAAGCCGATTAATCGATCTGCAAGGTTAAGCTGCGCTAGTCGCGGTCAGCCTGTGGATGGGTGAGACGAGACCACTTCGTGTCTCGGAGAGCACGTAAAGCCGTCGGTCCCGGTTGTCATACGAACATCTATGACTATTGTCCTGACAACCAGTCTATCCCAGGATGTCGGTATTACCCAGAAATTGTGTTATGGAGGTCTGATGGTAGTCACTTCGTGTAAAATACTCATAATCAGCCGTATTTGGTTAGACTGAAAGCCGACGAAGAAGTATTAGGGGGCGACTAGACTAGACTGCGACCCTAATTATATTTTCTTAAACATAACACAGGCAGAGGTGTACCTAACACCAGTTACAGCTACAGTTTTCCACTATTTTTAAGTCCCATGTATTTAACGGGCCAGCTTATAGCCATTAACTGAGCACAAATCTAATCTGCTACTTAGAACTTCACAGACAAACCAAATAACATTGCTCCATCAAAGAATTAACCCAAGACCTTCAAGCGTAGCAGTTGTGGTTACCACTAGATCAGTGATGCAATCTTATTTTATTAGCCTACTTCCACTTATTCTAATAAGAATAGGTAATTAAATTTCGATGTGATGTGGATGATAAGTTATTTTAGCGAAGGAAAAATTCAACAACGGGCAGGATTCTAATCTACGTCTGATTCTAACCTACTTCTTCTGATTTAATACACCAGACGCTAGGACCAACAAAGCCGTAAGTCCCACCCGTGGGGTCGAAATTTGCCTTCACATTTTTCTTCACATCCACAGTCGAAATTTGCCTTCACATTTTTCTGTACATCCACAGTCGAAACTTGCCTTCACATTTTTCTGTACATCCACAGTCGATATTTGCCTTCACATTTTTCTTCACATCCACAGTCGAAATTTGCCTTCACATTTTTTTTCACATCCAAAGTAAGAGAGATTAGGATAGTCTAATCTCTAAAGCTTAATTTCATTGCTATAGAGCAATGAATGAAATCTTAGCATGGAAAATGAAAAAGGTTGATTAGATATTGTTATCATTTATCAACATCGGTATTCCCCATAAATTGGGTTGTGGAAGTCTAGTATTCAGCCGTATCTGGTTAGACTGAAAGCCGATCCCAAAGTAGCTGTCAAAAAAGTTAAGAGGTTGATAATATCGACTTTAATAATACACGAAACTCAAAGGATTATCCAAGCTTTATAACAATATAATCAACGCCACTCTCCCAAATTTAATTAACATCAACACTAATAGTTATCGATTCTCATTAGTCTTATTTCACGTCCCAGTTGATTGATGTGATGTTAGCCGGAATCGATAATCATTTTGAACTTTTAATTCAAAGTTGAAATATTAGTAGATTTCATAGAGAATTATTAGCTACATCATCAGCATCTTCAACTCATATTTATACTGTCCCACTGTTGGACCCAGGTCTTCTCTTAGAATGAGAGGTATAAGGCTAATGTCCACCACGCGGGTTTAGTGCGGATTGACAGTATTTACAAAACCGTCGAGAAAATCTCTAAGGCATGCAGGTTTCCTCACAATGTTTTCCTACACCGTTCAAACGAGTGATAATTAATACGTACATTATTTCGAAAAGTTATAGGTATAGGTGCGTGCCTTCGATTCGAACTCGAAATCTTCGATTTGGCAGTCCAACTGTCATACCACTAGGCTATCACTAGCATAGCTTAACCTTGCAGGAATTACTTAGCCACGAGCCCTTCCCACACTACTCGCATATAATTGAGCTCCCTAAATAATGGTTGAGCTACAAGATGATCGCGTGCCGTCAGTATGGACTAGTCCACTCAAACCTGCTATGGCTCTTTCTTCAAAAGGCCAGTTTAGAATTGCATACATTGTAAAACACATAATTATGTTAAGCACTGAATACTGTTAATGTTTGGACTTTAAGAGAGACCATGATTCTCTGAGTTTGTTTCGGCGTTTCTTCTCACAGGTCGTCAGCTAGGAAATGCCGGCGCCATCTAGTATTATAAATTTAATATTGACTTGTAAAAGTGTCTCTATAAGATCTGTTTACAAAAATAAATATCATTTATCATTTACAAATTACACCTAGAATTTTCGTGAATCCGCTTGGCTAAAACTCATGTAATACCGGCGCCAAACAAATTTACTGTGTTCCGTCGTATGTATGTGAGAGGATGTTTACTTAAATTGCGTGCTCCATCTTAGACCCTTTTTGTGCTTTCCATCAGACATGACTAGGGTTAAGTGTTTACAAGTAAATATTAAACAAATGTGTTAATATAAATTTGACAACATCTGTGGTCTAGTGATTCGAGTGTCGGACTGTTGGTTATTAGGTTGTGGTTTCTATTCCCACAGGATACATAACTATATTTATGTAATGAAAATTAGTTTTTGTGTTTGTTTGTCTGAGCGTTTCTTAAGTAGTATAAGCTATGCATATACAACTGTAAGACCAATTGTGTGTAGACACAATACTCAAGCAAATACATTATTTATTGATTTGATTTTATTAATGTTTCTGGCAGTAGCATGGACAGACATCTAGCGGTCAACTGATAAACTAAACTCGCCATACAAAAAAAATCCATAGCCGCTAAAGTCTATAACAACATAACATAACATCCCACCTATATTCCCCGAAGGGTTAGGTAGGGGTGTACGAACATACACATTATCCATCAACCGAAATCTCAAAGAAATCTAGCATACCTATTTACTTATATATATATAACATTAAATCAGGATTACCCGAACGGTTAGACTAGAGTACATCCACATTTCGCTGATATGTTTAGGTCCCTTGTAATAGGGGGCCAGTGTATTGCCTTCATAAAAAAAACAATAACACTACTCGACCTGGGAGTCGAAACCAGGAATTCTAGTATAGCAGTGATTACGACTAGGTTAATGAAACAGACGCTAGAGTCTATCTCTTAATAAAGTCTATCTCTAAGGCTACAGGACAAAAACTTGTTAGAAATCTCGTTAACACGCTCATCGCTTCGCCTAACCTCCCAATCGTAGTAAGAACTACTTACAATGTAATCAGAGATAATTAACTGGCTACACTGCGTTCTACATAAATCTTTTGCTACCCTATCTTAATTGTCTTACGTATGCGTTTTCGAGAAAGATAAAAGACATAATGAATCTGCAAAGAGGATAATACGCAGTTTCAGGCATAGAACGGTTTATGAAAAGATTGTGTTTGGGTGTAACGTAGTTATCATATTATCAGACGGTGGAAGGTGTGCCGGTATTTGGTATTATATCGTACTAGCTGTGCCCCGCGGTGTTACCCGCGGTTTATTAGGGAAAATAAATTGTGTATTTTCCCGCAGTAAAACATAGTCTATATGTTAATCCAGGGTGTCAGCTAACTCTATACCAAATTTTATTAAAATCGCTCCAGCCGTTTAGAAGTGAAGAAGTAACAAATATTCATTCACACACTCACAAACTTTCGCCTTTATAATATTAATGTGATATATGAAAATTGTCAGCTTGTCGGCTTCCAGTCTACCCAGATGCGGTTGAATATTAGTATGTTATACGAAGCGACTGACATCCGAACTCCGTAACCCATGAATCCATCCTGAGAATAGACTGGTTGTCAGGGTTTTTGGATTTATGACTACTACCAACGATTGTTTTAAATATTCGCATGACAATCGGTACCGACGGCTTTACGTGAACAGACACAGAGTAGTCTCGATGTATTAATAATATTCATCCACAAACTGACCGCAGCTAGGGCAGCTTAAACTTGCGGATCGGTGGATCAGCGTTGTTATAACATACGTTTAAAACACTGTACGAGGTTCAACGTTAGTTGTATATATATAAGTACATATACTTACGCCTTTTTCCCATTGGAGTATGCAGATGCATTGGAGTATGATCACGTCGGGGTCACCAGTGTGGAGAGGCGAGGTGTATTGCCCCTCCAACGAAAAGGGAGGATCCTCCAACCAGGCGGGTGTTGTGCCTGGCGGGCCACGGCCCGACGGTGGATGTCGGGCGGTTGTATATATGCAACTTTTCGTTGCGAATGTTGCTTGCGCGATTCAGGCCTTCGTAGTTCTATGTAGCGCGGGAGATGTCGCTACAAACTAAAGAACGCCACTTGCTACGATTCTTGCATACTTCTTTTGCTTCGACCACATTCATACATCTTGTCATACACACACTCACGTTGCGAGAACTACGCACCTGACCTTTTTTGAAGATTGTGTGTAATTATTATAATTATTGATTAGTTGTAATTATTATAATTTCTTAATAGCACAGGTGCAATTTACTCATACGCATGTATAATACGTATATACGTATTGAAAGAAATTATATAAACTATAGACAAAACTGTATCTACCTATGACATGACTATGATTCTCTGAGTTTGTACAGAGGCCAGCACATCAAGCTACCCCAATCTGTCAAAATTCTTTGATAGATTTTCAACTTTATCACAAAGCATTAAGGTTTACTTTTAATTGGGATAATTTGACAGTTTTGGATTGCTTTACCTGCTGGCGTCTGTACATCTGCCGGCCAGCTCATTTATAAATCTGTGTTATTTATATAAACATACTTTCAACAAACTTCTTATATGATTATAATATATACATTGTTTATATATATTTTCTTAATTTATGGTTATGACAAGTAATAATTTTAATGTTACATATTTAATGAGGGTGTAAGGGGGCTACCATAATCTAATGCCCTAAGTCAACCTCACCTGCTCGTGGTACAACCTGCTAATTAACGAACGAGGCTCTGACGACCGATGGAAGGCGGTATAACCACCATAAAGTAGCGTAGCTAAATCCCAATGACTGGTGATGGGCAGCAGCGTCATCAGTGCGAGAAGTTACGTCCTGCGGTCGCCAACCCGCATGCCCAGCGTGGCGACTATGGGCAACTACCTCCAGATGAATGTCACAAATAAACGGCCCCTAGTTCCCGGCCGCCCTGCTATTCCTGATCAAGGTGGCGGTCAAGGTAACGGCAGGGCAGGGGGTGCGAAGAATCCCCGGGCTACGGTAGGCCACCACCCACAGCTGACTTTGGCAACGTACAACGGACGAACGCTTAGGCTTGACGATCATATGGCACAGCTCGAAAGGGAATTGGAGAAGATCAGGTGGCACATTCTAGGATTGTGTGAAGTCCGAAGACAGGGCGAGGACACTATAACGTTGGAATCGGGTCACCTGATGTATTACCGGGAAGGTGACAAACAATCCCAAGGTGGCGTAGGGTTTCTAGTCCATAAAGCCCTCTCTGACAACGTTGTAGAGATATCCAGTGTGTCGACCAGGGTAGCATACCTCATAATTAAATTAACCGAGAGGTATAGCCTCAAGGTTATACAGGTATATGCACCGACGTCGATGCACTCGGATGATGCGGTGGAAGAGATGTACGAAGACATCTCTTCGGCACTTCATAAAACCGCGAAGACGCACTTCAACGTTGTCATGGGGGATTTTAACGCCAAAGTGGGAGTACAGAATAGCGGTGAATCGAGAATTGGTCCACACGGTTACGGCAGCAGGAATCACAGGGGTCAAATGCTCGTTAACTTCTTAGAGAAAGAGGGGCTATTTTTAATGAACTCCTTCTTTAAGAAACAGCCTCAAAGAAAGTGGACGTGGCAAAGTCCCGACACTGTTACAAAAAACGAGATAGACTTCATCATGACGGACAGAAAGCAAATATTCAGAGACGTCTCTGTGGTCAACAGGTTTACGACCGGAAGTGACCACCGACTACTACGAGGCTCTCTGAATATCAACTTTAAGCTTGAAAGATCCCGTTTGATGAAGTCTATACTTCGACCAAACCTGCTCCAAAGCGCCGCGGGATCAGAACAGTTCCAGCTTCACCTGGAAAATCGATTCGCTGCCCTGGAAACCACGATGGATGTGGACGAGACCCTGAAACAAATTTTGGGAATCCTTCGGGAGGAAGGGTCAAAGTTTTTTCAGCTGCAGCGTACAGGTACGAAGTCCAAACTTTCGGTAGAGACTCTCCGACTTATGGACGAGAGACGAAACTATATTCAGGCTACTTCGTCAGAGAAGCGGGCCCTCAATCGCAACATCAGTAGGCTGGTGCGGCGAGACCTTCGTCACTCAAATACTCTCCGGGTAATGGAGGCTATTGAGCAGAATCGGGGGTCAAAAGTCTTTGCCCAGCAATTGAGAAGGCCCCATCTGACGAAGATAAAAACATCATCTGGCAATACCGTCACCTCAAAGCCGGAGATTCTCGCCGAGATAGAGGACTTCTATGGCCGATTGTACGACTCGCATGCTCCACGACCACAAACCAGTTCCGAGGATTCCCGAGCCACATTAACCCGCCATTACACAAACGAGCTGCCGGAAGTCAGCCTCGACGAGATCGAGATGGCCCTCGAACAGCTTAAAAATGGAAAAGCCCCAGGGGAAGACGGAGTCACTTCGGAGCTTCTGAAAGCGGCAGGCAGACCTGTACTTCGGGAGCTCCAGAAGCTTTTTAACTCTGCTCTGAACGACGGGAGAACTCCAAGGGCATGGAACAGAAGCGTGGTGATACTGTTCTTCAAAAAAGGGGACAAAACTCTACTTAAGAACTACAGGCCTATCTCGCTTCTGAGCCATGTCTATAAGTTGTTCTCGAGGGTGGTCTCAAATCGTCTAGCAAGGAGACTTGACGAGTTTCAACCTCCAGAGCAGGCTGGGTTTCGAAGAGGTTACGGGACCATAGACCACATACACACGGTGCGGCAAGTTATACAGAAGACCGAGGAGTATAACTTGCCGTTGTGTCTTGCATTTGTGGACTATGAGAAAGCCTTTGACTCAATCGAGACCTGGGCTGTTTTGGAGGCCCTGCAGCGATGCCAAGTGGACTGGCGATACATCGAGGTGATGAGATGCTTGTATGACGCCGCGACTATGTCCGTCGAAGTACAAAACCAGCAGACAAAACACATCCAGCTTCGCCGGGGAGTGAGACAAGGGGATGTTATATCCCCTAAATTGTTCACCAATGCCCTGGAGGATATGTTTAAGACGCTGGATTGGAAAAGTATGGGCATAAATGCAAATGGCGAGTACATCTCACACCTGCGCTTCGCCGATGATATAGTCCTCATGGCGGAGTCGCTGCAGGATCTCGAACGAATGTTGACCGATTTAGCTGACGCCTCTCGACGTATCGGTCTGGGGATGAATATAGATAAAACTAAGGTTATGTACAACGACCATGTTACCCCAGGACCGGTCGTTGTAAATGGGTTATCTCTCGAAGTTGTTCGTGAATATGCCTACCTCGGGCAAATAGTCCAATTAGGTAAAAATAACTTCGAGAGGGAAGCCGATAGGAGGATACAGCTGGGATGGGCAGCATTCGGCAAACTTCGTCAAGTCTTCTCGTCACCCATACCTCAGTGCCTTAAGACGAAAGTCTTCAATGCGTGCGTCCTACCAGTAATGACCTACGGAGCCGAAACGTGGACACTCACGATGAGACTGATCCACAAATTTAAAGTCGCACAGCGAGCTATGGAAAGAGCTATGCTCGGAGTCTCTCTGAGGGATAAAATTCGCAACGAAGTTATCCGTCAGAGAACCAAAGTTGCAGACATAGCTCAAAGAATAAGCAAGCTAAAGTGGCAATGGGCCGGTCACATCTCGCGGAGAACTGACAAACGGTGGAGCAAACGAGTTCTCGAGTGGCGACCGCGTCTAGGTAAGCGTAGTGTAGGACGCCCGCCGGCCAGGTGGAGTGACGACTTGCGGAAGGCAGCTGGCAGTGACTGGATGAGGAAAGCTGAAGATCGGGCTTTGTGGCGTTCATTGGGAGAGGCCTACGTCCAGCAGTGGACGAATATGGGCTGATGATGATGATGATGATGATATTTAATGAAGTTTACTGTACCTACTTTTTTTTAAGCCGACTGTAAGTATACAAGTTATATTTTTTAAATGTCAGGTAACTATCTATTAAAACGGTTTGCTTGCATGCAGGCTATTAGGTCGACGCTCGCTGTTTATGGGAAACGGTAACTCATTTCCTCGGCTTACTATGAAGTTGGTTGGTATGATAAGCGCCCAGGGTCTATCTATTGTACTTACGTGAGTAGGTGTAAAGGTATATATTTATGTATACGGTAAGGAGTTATATGCAGGATTATAAATACTGCAAAGGTATACTATGTCCAATCTCAGAAGTGCTATTAGAAAATATATTCCGTATTGAAAAACCTGAAACCAGTTTATCCCTTGTATATCGGCATTGCTTAGAAATAGGTGTGTGGAGGTTTGATAACGGTGGCTGCATGTAAATTATAGTCGCATATGATTACACTAGAAGCCGACCCCAAGTTGACAAAAAGGCAAAAAGATTTAAGAATAATGAGACCTAATTCCAGCAGGTCTGAAATTTTTTGAAAATTGACATGATCGATCATGCTATGTTGTTACTTTGTTAGCATTAACAGTAGATAATGTTGCATGATTAATTTTCTATTATATCGAAATCCCTCCCATCCCAAAGAACTTTATGACACAAAAGGTAGCCTATGTCCTTACCTGTGACTTCAACCTGCAATCTCCTTGCCAAGTTTTATTGAAACCGATGCCGCTGAAGGTTAAGGTGTGACAAGGTAATGGAGACGAAAATAGTTACTTTCACATTTATCAGATTAAGGTAGGTATATATTTAATACTCCACCATTAGATAGTTTCAAGAACTTGCTACGACAAGGTTCTAATGCAATAAAGTTCTTTCTACTACAATTTGGAACAGCGTGGAAACTTACTCCGCATACCTTTTATTCTTTATCTTTGTGTTCCCTCTCAGAATAAAATGCTGTGCAAACTTTAGTCTGCTTGTAGGAACCCAGTAAAGTTATGTGCGTCAACAATGAAGTCACATGCAGCAGACATGTCGAGTCTAAGAGACACACCGTATTTGAATAAAACTGGCACCTCTTTGAAATACTGCATCTGCCTACGAAGATTTATTTTTTTATACATTGGATTCGTTTGCAATACTAGCTGTACCTTCGAGATAACCCACAAATAAAATCGGGAAGTGCTTTTTTTCTATAGGATCTTTGTTATTTATTATTTGGATATCTAAATCCAAATCTAGGGTACCTTGGTACCCATACCTATATAGGTAGAAATAGGAAAAGGAAACGAGGCAGACAGATTCGAAGGTGGAAAGACAAGATAAAGCCGATAGCAGGAAAACTAAGGACAAGGAAAGTTCTAAACCAAGTAGAGTGGAAAGAAATGGAGGAGGCCGTTGCCATAGTAGAATAAATAGATGATTATTATTTTGTAAATATCCTTTTTTATGTTTGAATAAAGGCTATTATTTATTATTATTTACACAGGACAAACATATTTAGGTACTTATATGATGAAAGCATAAGCAGTGATAGCCTAGCGGTATGACCATTGGACTGCCAAGTCGAAGGTCTCGAGTTCGAACCCAAGGCACGCACCTCTGACTTTTAGAATTCATGTGCGTATTAATAATTAATTATCACTCGCTTAAACGGTGAAGGAAAACATCGTGAGGAAACCTGCATACCTGAGAGATTTTTCTCGACGGTGTGTGAAGTCTGCCAACCCACACTAGGCCAGCGTGGTGGTGGCCTAACCTCTCTCAATATGAGAGGAGACCCGTGCCCAGCAGTGGGACAGTATATGGGTTGATGATGATGACGAAAGAAATGTTTGTGTTTGTCTGGGTGTTTCATATGTATTATAAGTATATATTAAAAAAAAAGTGTATATGTATTATATTCACTGTCTAGACCCATAGTACAAGCTTTGCTTAGTTTGGGACGCTGTGTAAAATGTCCCAAATAAAAAAAAGAAAAGATATCAGCGTACAGAGAGACGGACAACGGGAAGCGACTATGTTTTATACTATATACAGTATATAAAAGCCAGAGCTTTATCTCTGGATAAAGCCTTAAAAATGTAACGGTAAGTAGAAAATTTCAAATTTGATGTATAAGGAAGTAAGCTAAATTTTCTTTCAGACAATGCATATCTAAACCGGTGGCTTGAAATCATATCACAATTATTTTATTAAGAAAAACATAATGTTAAAGAATTATCATAATCGTAAACAGTCTAACCAATTCCAGATGATTATCAGTAGGTACTTTCAAAGCAGCAATTGCCAACAGACTTCCACGACCTAATCACTGGGCATTACCGACATTTTTTTTTTAAATATTTCGGACTCATACCAACTGAAAACAGATAGACTAGTTGTCATATATACCTAAGCTTTTGAGTACCACTTTGTCACTATAATGCGGCCTTTTTAGACTATGCCAGACCAGCCAGCATACATGCCAGCCGGCATAGGGTTACATGTATTCGTGCATGCTTGAACATAAATAAACCTTTAGCCGTGCGGTACACAAAGTTAGGAATTTCTAACTTAACATTAATTTAGCTCTAAAATATTTTGTCTAGATATTATTACTCAGTACACTGGTTTTAACATCAATAAGTACTTATTTATTGTGAAACTCTTTTTATTTATTGGCGAAGGACGATTATTTAGATGTCATTACCTTCTTGTATACAGTAGGTAAACTGTATTTTTCATTACAATTAATAATTGAATTGTTGATTATATGCGGAGAAGTATTTTATTATATTAATTTCTTATACTTACATCAAATATTAGATATTGAAATAAAACTACCTACTACTTATTTATGCATTTTATAACGTTTATTAACATTATAATCCCGATGTTTCGGACCCTTTACAGCGTCCATAGTCTGGGAGAGACTGAGGTGGTTTGCGTTTTGATGTTACTTATTGGCTTTATTGTCATTAGCAATCTTTATTGTATAATTATTATACTGGAATAATTATAATTGTACATATCAAACTGCATAAACTATTAAGAACAAATTTGTAAACCAAGCATAACACTGTACTTAATCATATTTCTTTGTGTTAAAGGAGTATATGTATTTTCTTACCGGTTCTTCTCCACAAGGCCCAGTTTTTGAAACCGTGCAACTATTTTTGACTTTACAAAAGTAGTATTTTAATGGTCTAAATAAACTACAGCTATCTTTGTCGGTAATCTTCTTTGTTACGTTATAATTATTATCATTACAATACAAAATAAAATTTCCTCTGAACTGAACCTAGATACGTTTATGGCATTTAATGATAATTCATGTAATTATTAATCTTGAAGTAAAATTAGTTTTTTTACTAGAACGACATATTTTAGCGTTATTATTGTTACAAAAAATACAAAACAATGCGATCATCCGTCGATAGAAGCAGAATCAGATTTAGCGAAAATATAGGAAAAATATCGGCCGTGTGTTCACTCGCTGCCGGTCTATAGAATAGCCCCCAGGGCGTGTAATATCCATGAAATATGCGTTTGTCCAAACACAAAGCAACAGAGCTGCCGGCGGGCTCGTATTCACAGAGAAATTCCAAATATTTCAATAACATGCAAGTAAACTGGGGATTTTATTAAAACAACTCGTTAATCTAGTGGTTGTAAGCGCAACTACTACGCTAGAGGTCTTGGGTTCGCTTCTTAGGTAGAGCAAAGTGTTATTGGGTTTTTCCATGAAATTCTCAGCTCGGAGATTTTGTTAGTGGTAATAGGCTCGCCCCCTATTACATGGGACCTAAATATACCAGCAGACTGTGGGTGTAGATACTTTGGTTCACCCCTGCTAACCTAACCCTTCGGGGAAAATAGGCGTGATGGTATGTTATCTATGTTGTGTTTATTAAAAACAGAATTAATTTTGGTTCATATTTGATTATAACAAAAATGTCTTTTACTATGAACGTTTGGCATGAAAACATTGTTTTAAAACAAGTTTTTCGACCGGACAGTTTTCAATGTCGTTTAAAGAAACTGCAAATTTGAACCGCAACTTAACGTTATTGTAAAAACATGCTATTGTATTATACAGTAGTAGGTATTGCAAAAAAGGATGAAGTTTAAATTAAAGCAACTACTTTTAGTATTCCGTTACATATTTTAAAATATTCTGTTCGCGATCCAAAACCGTATTGCGGCGGTACGTTTATTAGTTTTGCAGACTTTTCTCATGAAAAGAGCATTCTATGTACGCTTAGTTATGTTGAGTTAAAAAAAAACTGATAGTATTAGTTTGTAAAATTATAATTATGTACATAGGTAGTACGAATAATTTTTAACTCATCAAGGATGAATAGAAACAAAGCATTTCGACCCTCCAGAGGGTCAGCGTTTCTTTGAACGCGGTTGCAGGACGTGAGTGTTTTTCTCGACCCTGGATTAGAAGAAGCCATCTTAGGTTTATTTCCGGTATTTTAGGCCGGTATAGGTACGTATTAAATTTAAATGTACTATGCTTTGGATTCCTCCTGGGTGTTTGATTTGATTACAATGCTAATAAATGGTAATACATTGGTGTCTTATTATGTGTAAATAAGTGTAAAAAAAATTAATAACTTTACACTGGGAGTATTCAACAATACACCTCCCATCAATATCGATAATAAAATCCTAAAAAATATAAAGTAAGTTATTTTCAAATTTCCGCCTTCTTAAAAAAGTACTTATAATATAAATAAACGAATGTACATTTGCATTGAACTGCAAATTATCTGAAACTCTTAATACTTTTATAAAGATACAATCCAAAAGTTTAACAAAGATACAGTGGGGAGCATTTTAAGTAACAATGGGCTATTTAAAGATCCATTTGAATATTGTTAAGCGCCTGTGTATATTGAAAGCGCCTGACAATTGTGGCGCTGATACATCTGTACATCTTGACGAAACTTTTGAAGGGTTTCGGTTTCTCGATGACATAATATTTGCTTTGTTTATGGGTTGATATCTATTGAATCGAGAATACAGAGTTAATAACGCGTGTATGTGCTTACATACTCACGATATTGATTAGGCTTGTTATTCATGATGTGCCAATATGCTTTCAATACTTTTTAATAAACTATCATCTTTACCTATGAATACCCGGACCTAAATATTAATCAAATTAATTAAATGTGAGTGATCCACAGATTTTTGTTTCTAGTCTTGGATACTTTGTATCCATTAATTAAAATGTTTGTAAGTCCCCCGCGACATAGGGTTGGTACCCAAATGCAAGCGGTGTTTTTTTAAAAGATATAAATAGGTATATTTCCATGAACAAATACTGATGTATGTTTTTTTATTTTATAATTATTTCTATTGGTGATTTGTTATATTTTACCACTAATAAAACAAAACAAACATAGAATTCTTCATTTTCATTGAGGCTTTAATTTTAGGCTTGTTGATTTTAAGACAAAAAAATTACCGAATACATATTGAATGGAATTTAATCCATTCATGGACTTTTTCTCCAAATATTATAAAACGTAATCGCTGTCCGCGTCTGTCATGATGTTTCTTCCCTTATTTTAAATAAATAAAATATATTATGGATATTTTACACTGCACCATTTAGTCCCATACTAAACAAAGCTTGTACTATGGGTCCTAGACAAATACTTAAATACTTTTTTTTTGTAAATACATACTTATAATACATAAGAAACAACCAGGAAACACAAACACTTATGATTATCACATTTGAACACACAATTGAACCCACGAACTCTTGATCAGCAGACGTCGTCAAAACGTCAAACGTCAAACTTTTCTTACAAACTACGCGACGGTAATGCTATGATATAAGGTTTATGGTGTATGGTATAAGGTTTTCACAATCATTTAGATCATTTCTTCCTGAACGTTTATATTTACGGTCGATAAAAGAGTTAAGTATACGGGCAGCTAATTAAACATCAAAGCCGTGAGTGATAGCCTTGCGGTATGACCATTGGACTGCCAAGTCGAAGGTCTCGAGTTCGAACCCAAGGCAGACTTTTCAAATTCCACATGAATTTGAAAAGTATTTATAATTAATTATCACTCGCTTAAACGGTGAAGGAAAAACATCGTGAGAAACCTGCACACCTTAGAGATTTTTTTCGACGGTTTGTGAAGTCTGCCAACCCGCACTAGGCCAGCGTGATGGACTATAGCCTAATCCCTCTCAATATGAGAGGAGACCCGTGCCCAGCAGTGGGACAGTATATGGGTTGATGATGAATTAAACATTTGTGTTTTGTTAAAGATTGTGTAATAATGTATCACGCAATATGTGTCAAAACGCAGGTATTGTAAGCTGCTACACATGAAACCCTTTGACGGGTAATTATTTAAATCGCAATCTGTGTACAGATGCAGATTTTGTTCGCTATCTGTATACCAATCTCTTTTGTTGACTGTACAATACATGCATATTATCAGTACATTTCACCTGTGCGAAGCCAGGGCGGGTCGTTAGCTATTTTATTAAAAATAATTCAAGAAGTTTGCTTGAAAATTCCTTGTCCATGCTATTTCCATTTCACTGAAGGAAGAATGCAAATAGACCGTAACGCCATTTAATTTACGAGACATTTTAGAATATAAGGGCTTTAGTTGAGCTGCATCGAAAGCACAGGGGTTAATTTATTTCACCTAATAAAATTCTAACCCTTGCTACACCTCTATAGCTGTGTTTTTAACAATTAACCGGCTCGTTAGTCTAGCGTTTCTAAGTACCACTGCTACGCAAGAGGTCCTATATTCGATTCTCAGGTCTAGCACAGTGTTATTGGATTTTCTATGAAATTCTCGGTAGCCTCCCGGAGTTTGGATCTGTGCCCAGTTAATGGTAATAAGTTTGCCCTCTATTACACGGACCTAAACATACCGGGAAACTGTGAATCTACATAATGCGTCTGCCTAACCTCAACAAATTTTTTTATGAATCAAATGTATCTTTTCCTTAATAGGTATTTACTTAAACTTTCAAAATAAATCTCAACATATTTTGTGGTAGGATTTAATGATCCGCTTTGCTAGATACATGTACGAGTAAGACGTCAAGACTGTTTGGAGCCATCTTTACGATTTTACTGTATTCAGTCATGTGGAATTGAGAGACTTGAATTGCACGTTCCATTTGTTTGCGCGGGAAAGAGTCAAACGCTTTATAGTCAACAGTCTAGACTAAATCTAATGAGAGAAAGACAGAAAGAAATTAACCAAACCAATGTTATAAATGCGTTAAATAGTAAATATAATATATTTTTTTAATATTTTTTGGACATTTAGTAAATATAGTAAATATCGTCGGCAAAGTACGCGTAATAAAATTATCGAGGTACATTTTAGAAATCCCTTCAAATCCCTACTTCCTTAGTAATATAATAAATGCGAAAGTAACTCTGTCTCTCTGTCTGTTACGCTTTCACGCCTAAACCGCTGAACCGATTTTGATAAAATTAGGTGTACAGATAGATTGAACCTTGGAGAAGGACATAGAGTAGACTATGTCCTTCTCCAAGGTCCAATCTATTTTTCAATCTAAGCTAGATATTTTCCTATTTTCTAGGATTTTTGGGATAAAGGATAGCCCAAGATTTATCCCAAACATCCTTTTGGATGCTGAAACCGTGGGCATAAGCTAGTATTATAAATACGAAAGTACCTCTGTTTCTTTGTTACGTTTTGACGCCTACCATCGAACCAATTTTGATGAATTTTGGTGTAGATATGGATTGGACTATGGGGTAGGACGTGAGCTACCTCTTCGCGGAGGAATAACAACTGGTTCCCGCGTTACCGACTATTGGTGGTGAGGCGAACACCTCCTGTGGTTTTAGTCGGTAGGTCACCCAGTTTGGGCAGAGTCCGACACACCCTGTCGACTGTCATACTGAACTTCGAAGTTTAAAATATCGATGTACTGTATTTATAAAGTATAAAAGTAAGATTTACGTGAATTAGAAAGTACGCTATGACGAATTATTTAATTGAGAATGTTCATCATGGCGATGTACGGAACTTCGAAAGCTTGCTATGACGAATTACTGAATTTCGAACGTTTGATCTGCATGTACATCGATCAGAATCGTTCAGAGCGAACGGTACTATTTAATATGTAGTAGCATGAAGGTATGCTGCGCCTAATCCATTGTTATTAGCAATTTTGCAACAAAATAACAAAATGTGGGCATTGTGGTTATGCACAAATAGTTATTTTTCCGGACGGCGGCAGTCCATGAGGATTTCCACACAGAAAAAAAAAGGACGTAAACTACCTTTTTTGTCTCAAAAAGTCGTTTTGGATACAAAATAATAGCATAGTAAAACTGTTAGTACCTATATTTGTACTGTATTTAATGTTAGCAATTACGATAGTGAAATTTTTTGTAGGAAACTTAGATGTTTTCCTACTTTCCAGTATAGTAAAAGAGAACTGAAAAAGAATAACTAGAAAAATCACTTTGCCAACTTAGTCGCAAAGCATTTTCAAAATTAATTAAAAATAGTACACGGTGGCTTTGAAAGGTTTCAAGCTTTTTACTTTACGGCGTCAGCAGAGCGCCAGCGTCTCATTTCCGAGTTCCGGTACAACTATCTCGAGAAAGGTTTTATCCCCCACCTTGTCGTCTGAAGGGAGCCTTTCAGCGTCCTTGAGTTCCCTATTACGTGACATAGTAATGTTAGTAATGTGTCATACGTTGTCGGCTATTTACGATCAATAACTTTTGTAATAGTGCTAGCAGATTTCAATAGGTACTGGACGTGTCTATGTTGTTGAACCATAAAATTATGTAAGGAGGTTGCGCCTTTGTTGTCTTTAAAAGATTAACCATGGTTTTTGGCCTGGTATTCTCCATACGAAACGACTAATTTGTAACCGCGTACCTAGACTCGACATTTCATAAGTGCCTGTATATGGTTAATATGAAAATGTTAACTATTTTGACTTTTATTTGATTTCAATTGAAAATTTATAAAAAAGGGAAGGAATACAGGAATGATACGGCAGTCATCATTCTCTGACGCTCTTTCCAACGTTGGGTCGGCTTCCAGTCTAACCAGATGCGGCTCAATATCAGTATTTTACACGAAACGACTGCCATCAGACCTCGGAAACCCAATTTCTGGGCAAAACCTAGATCCTGAGGATAGACTAGTTAGACACTATAGATACATTATGGGTACGACAATTTATATGACATTATTAACTAGAATAGACTGTGGTTTCCTTTTTCAAAGAAAGAAGGTAAAAACGTAAGACTACTTACTTGCTGATTAATCACAAAATCTCAGAGCTACAAGGCCCTGTAATTTCACGAGATTTCTTAAACGATATAGGCATCTGCTAAGAAAGGATTGAGAAATACGAGGTCAACGCCCCGGACACAGCTAGTGCTTTTATAAATAGAACTCTTCAATAAGTTTTCAAAAATAATTAAATTTAAGCGTTTCGAACGTTGATTAGTGTCCACGCTTTTAAACTGTAACAACCGAACTGTAATTACGTGGGGATGCTTGTCGTATTTTATTAACCAGCACTAGGCTAGGTTTTGTCTGTGTTTTGAGTCCCAGGTAGAGTTGTTCTACAAAATTCTCAGTAGCAGTTTGAAGTTTAGAGTGCTGGTTACTATTAATAGGCTATTTACCTGGCACCTAAAAAAATATACCAGTAAATTGTGGTTGTACACTTCTGAATAATCATTCAGCTACACAAGGATAATATTCTTTTCACTAAGAGCTATGTTTTAGACTTAAAACCTTTCTTTTTTTACTTGTACTATAAATAACATTAATATGTTATGTAAAGATTATAACAGTGCACAAACAGGCAGCTTACGAGCACCATTTAGTAATCCCGTTACCCTCAATTAAATCTCATGGGACCGTAAACACCTGACGCATGGAACAAAATGTTTTGCTTTAAACAAACGTATAACGTTAACAGCTGCGTAAAGTTTTTAATTCATCGAGTTGCATTCGGATCCCAGTGCTCTAAAAAGTATATTTCCCATTATTTGTCGCTTGACGGGTTAATCGCATACCATTTTCATATTTTTCCGCGAGTAAATGTTGAGTTGGCAGTGAGGGGGACTATAACCCTTATACTGCCAACTCAACTATTCGTAGTTCGTTTTACAGAGTCTACAACGCGCAAGTGACACCCCTGGTATTGCAAGCGTCTATAGGCTACGGTAACCGCTTACCTGATAACAGGTGGGCTGTATGCTTGCTTGCCACCTTAGTAGTATATTGATTTCTTACACTTACGCGAATATTAAACATTGAAATAAAACTACTTTTTTATCGCGTTATATTTCGTTTCAGACTTTTCAGTCCCTTTACAGCGTCCATGGTCATGGGTAGACTGTGGTGGTGGTGGTCGTTTAATTTCAACACCTTAGTAGTATAAAAAATATCACATAATATGCATTTAGGCAGACGTGTTCTAATGTACATCCATCCCTTGTAGTAGGGGGCGAGTCTATTGCCATTAGCCTAGTACAAATCCAAATTCTGAGCGTCGACTGAGAATTTTATAGAAAAACCCAAATAACATTTTGTTAGACCTAGGAATCTAGGAACTTAGGACCTCTAGTGCAGTCGCCTTTATGTGCACTAGGTCAATTGTTTGTGAAAATAATGTTAAAATTAACTTCATAATTAATACGGTAAGGTTTCAGTTACAGGATTTTAATATATAGGTACAATAGCTGACATATTACAACAGTTAACTAGTTACTGTCGGTTAGATCAGTTTTATAAACCTAAAATTTTAGATAGAACGCGACAGAATTCCTTTTAAATAATCGTATTGTTTGATTTCTGTTTGAAATTGAATCCTTAAACACAATTACTCTCTCAGAGTATTCATTTCAAAATGTAACAGCGTTGTATGTTTTGAAATCGAAGGTTTGATTACCGTATCGGGGTCGTGAAGAATTTGATCTCGATTCCCATGACCCCGAGTAGGGCAGGGGAAGGTAAGGGTTGTTTTTAGTTGGTACGAGTCCGATATACCCCGCCGCTCCCCTGGCGGCGGGTGACCCATGAGGATTATTCGCACTATAAAAAAGGTCAAATTCAGGTTATCCGATTATTATTTATTTCAGCGGCACATCGCTAGTTTTTCTTTTACGAAACATTAGTTGCAAGGTATGCTATTTTTAGTACCTACTTAATACTACTATTATAAAGAGGAAAGATTTGTGTGTATGTTTGTAATGAATAAACTCAAAAACTACTGTGCCGATTTCAAAAATTATTTCACCATTGGAAAGCTACATTCACCCTGAGTAACATAGGCTACATTTATTGCTAGAAAAGATTATCTTATGTCCACCCGTGCGAAGCCGAGACGGGCCGCTATAAGTAATATACTGGAAACGGGGCTCGTGGCTAAGTATATTGGAAGGTTAAGCTATGCTAGCCACAGTCAGTCTGAGGATGGATGACCATCCTTAATACATTGAGACGCCTCCGTGCCACGAGAACTTGAAAAGATAAGCACATACAACTCACGGTTATCATAAGAACACCTATGACAACAGTTAGTTGTAGTCAGAAGCCCAAAAAGCCTGACAACCAGTCTATCCTCAGGATATCAGTATTGCCCAGAAATTGGGTTGCTGAGGTCTGTTGGCAGTTGCTTCACGTGAAATACTGATATTCAACCGCTTCTGGTTACATGAGGTAACATACTGGAACTCAAACGCAAGACACAGTATAACCAAAACGTATAACATATTAAACGTAAAAAAATTAACATAACATGAACATTAAATTATGCCTGTGCCACCGAAGAGTTACGCAGTCTTATTTCAAAAGAATTTAAAAGAAAAACTCAATACCACTGCTCGACCTGAGAATTGTATTCAGGCCCTCTCGACTAACAAACGTGATTACCAGTGGACCAATGAGGCAGTGACTTAATTGATTATTATTAATAAATAGTGAAAGAAAAAAAACTATCTCACGCGGGATTTGACCGTACATTCTGTTATTAGTTTATGTAATACGAGACAGAATCGAGAAATATCCCCAACACCGCAGACCGAACACTAAGAAAATTCACAACTTTCCCCGTCAAATTTCATAAAACTTCTTTACACTTGATCAAAATCTTTATTAACCTTGCAAAGAATATGAACACAGTATCTTTTAAAAGAAACCTCTGGCTTCAACATTATTAAAGTAGCAGCAAAAACCACATGTGGGCACAGCGTTAATAAATTTCAATGATCGTATGTAGACACGGTCGTATTAACCACTACATGTTTTCACTCTTTCCAAGCGAGGGTTCTCGCTTCGCCGAAATAATAAAAAGCTTGTTATGATCCTCAAGTTTCGTCTTTTGAATTAAATTTAGAAAGCGAGGGTAGTAAGTAATATGGCGATGCTTTATGAGTTTCTTTTACGTTTTCTGTTATTGCTTAAATATTGTGGTACGGTTGGATAAGAGTACTCTCTTTTTAATTTATTTCCTCGAATTCTGGTGAATTGTGTTCAGGCGTTTGTTTGTTGTAATTGATTTTTGTTTTATTAATTGTTTGTTGTTGAAGAAATGTTGGTCTTTACTGGGGTTGCATCCTGTATAGAATAGCATTTACTAACACACATTTTCACATACCTACTCATACACCAAGACCCGCAGCCACTACTTGTAGGTCATATAAACTTTTGTTCTGTATAAGATTGAACCTATGTCAGAAGCATTGTTACTATGCTTTTCCGTGAGGTGGAAGTCCTTCATTTGTGCGTGGTATGTCCTCATAGATCGTTTGGCACCCGAGGAGGTGGCAGATGACCGACTAAAAACCGCACTTGGTTTCGCATGCCCTTTAGTCTTGGCCATGGGATTCCTGACATTCACTACGATCATGACGAACTATAGTCGTGTATTAACCCCTGAAAGGGCGAGGGTTCTCTTGGCTGGAAGGTACGCATATAGTAAACTCTCGCTCAGCCTACTGGGGCTATTGGCTGAGGTCTGGTATGGTGGCGGATTCCACAGGTCAGCCAACAGCAGGCCACAAGAAGCCAATCTTTTACCAATATGCCAAACATGCCCGCCATCAATTCACAACGCCAACGCCATATTTGTATTGCAATCTGTGCAATCTGTGCGTCGTTAGTGATAGTTAAAAACCATTATGGTGTTTTTTCGGTGGCCATTTTGTCGAAAGTTGATGGATAGTCGCTTAGACCGCATATTTGTCGTGGTCTTTCATAACTCTTGTCCTTGAAAATCGTTTGTTAAAAGCTCCGGTAAATTATGGCTAATTAGAGCTTAAACTGAGGTCGATTGGTATCAACAAAGCATGATATATAATGTAAGTAGATACTAAAACTGGAATAGCTTTATCATTTAAGCATTTCTATTGATCTTAGGCGCTGAAAAGCCACACAGATAATAATTGTTGAGGTAGGTTAAACACGTAATTATAACCCACAAACTAAGTTTATCAAAAGCACAACATTTTCTAAATTCTTAATGAAACACTATAAATACCTACTTAGTGAAACGATAAGCAATGTATGTCATGTACTATTTTTATATACTTATTATGGCTTCAACTAATTAAACTGAAATCTGTTTAGAATATAATTTAAAGTAAATTTTATCCTTGAGCTCACTGTAGGCCGATTAACGGCACTTCCTAAGCCTTTTCTAGAGATTAATAGCGCTATCGCATTTTATTGCTGATTTGGCCCAAATTGCGAAAACCATACAACTTGAAATAAAAAGTATATAAGTACGTTTATCCATTACCTAGTACCCAAAGTACAAGTTTTGTTTAGTATGGGAAAAGATCGTCTTGAGCTGTCTGTGTTATAATTCACAAACACGGCTAGCGCAGTGATTTACTGGTTAACATTAATCGTCACAGATTAGTTTTATTTTTGTATTTTTTGGCATTCTCCATGCTAAAATTTTAAAGTTATTTTAGCGAACGAAAATTTAGACCGCGGGCAGGATTCAAACTTGCGCCTTCTGGTTAGGTACACCAGACGCTATGACTACTAAGAACCACGAGCTTATTGGCCTTCGCTAAAACAACTCAAAATAGAGTGTTAGAGTGAATTACTCCAATTCTTCTCCTCCTTTTCAGAAGTTGGTTTAAATAAAAGCAACTGACCGACAATTGCTTACACTAAAATATCGTGGTAGAATAATAAAGCTTACGCCAGGTTATCTTACAAAAAAAGGGACTCTCTTCCCATGACAGCAAAGTAGGTAACGTGATTGCCTTGCGGTAACGAAATCGACAGTATGGCGTTTGATATGTTGTCACCATGTGTATTGCAAAGTAATTTTTTTCACTTACTTGCTTCTGTAATAAAGCAATTTTGCATTAGGAATAGTATAAAGTTTACTTTTTTAATAAAATTGAGAAAAAATACATTATTTTTCGCATATTATTTTTGCATATTTGTCGTGACATTTCATGACTTGTGCTTGACAGTAGAAAATACGAGATAAAAATAGGTAAGCAACTAAACAATTTATTTTATACTTATTGATCATGAATTATAAATCATCTTAACTGTAAGATGGCAAGCAACGGCAACACTAATCATTATATTCGTGACGTCACCGCGGGTCAACGGGGGAAGAAAATACCTGGTGTAAGCTTTATTACTCTACCATGTGCAATATTATCAACGCACCTGAGTGAAAAAGCGAGAACAATACAAACAGTATAAAACTGAGAAAGTGAGTTTTTGTTTCTATGTCCACGTGGGTAGATCCGCGGGCAAAAGCTAGTGTGATATTAATGAAGTGCGATCCACTGAGAGTTGTCATCAGTGAAAAAAATATAGTATTACGCCTGCCAGTGTAAATAAAATTAATATGATGTCAAGTGTGACATCATATTAATTTTAGTCAAGTAATCTTAATACACGGCAAATGCATGAACATGATTGTAAAAATAATTTGAAGGTAATAGGGAAACCATAATTAATTAATCAGTGTAAACTGCTCAACGGCTTTAACTTTTACGAAATCTAACCGAAATACGTGCACGTGCAGTGGATCTTTGCGAAAAAGTTTTTGATTATAGTTTTTGATGTGCAGTTTTAGACAAAAAAATCTTTAGTAAGTATTAGCGATGTCAACCTCAGAGCATCGTAACGTATACCATATAGGTATCACACAATGATAAGACACTGTCTTATTAAATATAGTTTTTCACTCGATGCCCTCATGAAAGAAGGATTTATATGAAATAACTAAACAGATATAGTCATAAATATTGACCACGAAATAATACCTGTTATGTTTACAATTAATGGGTTAAAAGCTACTGTAAATAACACGATTAATTTGATCCATCAAGCAAAATACTCGGAATGCGTAAATTTACCGATTAAATCGCGGGCACTTTGCAGTCGGTAAGCGATGTTGATCGCTCGTATGACAACCCTATCAAATCATTTATTTTTATATCTAAATGAAAGAAGGTCGTAAATACTACCAACTTGATAATTTCTGAGTAAGAAGCCGCCTTCAAAGCTAGAGAAACGAATATTATGCAGTACGAGAGTTTATAAAGGAGGTCTTATACTAACGCTCCTTATGACTGACATGATCAAAGCATAATAAGGCGAGGCTGTCTTGCGAGGCTTTACTACGTCATTTTGCGCGGTACTAACGATATGCTTTGCATTGAAGAGTGATACGTTTTGCTTCCCCTTAACTAAATATGCACAATTTAATGGACCATCTTTAATTTTTCTGAGGTTGAGGTGAGGCGCCACCATGGGAATTAAACATACCGTTGAACTGTGGGTGAACATTACTATATATCTGCCCTACCTTTCGGGGAAAACAGGCGTAATGATATATTATGATAAGTAAGTATAATCTATTTTTTCTAGACATAATTATATAATTATATTTTTACTGCAGTAGGTTAGGTGACTGGTTCTGAGAAATATATAAAAAAATAATGCTTTGCGTGACCTCAAATTAAAATAAAATGAAATTTAAAGATTTAATTGCATAAAATGTAGGTTAAACCAACTGCCAACTTAGTACAATAATTTTTCAGTGCCAAGTACCTACTTTTTTGCAATGCGCGACGTGCAAATGTTATGTAGTAAAATTATAATACCATCACGCCTGTGTTCCCCGAAGGGTTAGGCAGAGGTGTACTAATGTACACCCACATTTCGCCGGTATGTTTAGGTCCCATGTAATAGGGGGCGAGCCTATTGCCATTAACCGGGCACAAATCCAGACTCCGAGCTGCTACTGAGAATTTCATAGAAAAACCCAATAACACTGCTCGACCTGGGGATCGCACCCAGGACCTCTAGCGTAGCAGTCGCGCTTAGGACCACCAGACTAATGAGGCAGTCACATTTTATAATTATTACAATTATTGTTAGTTATAATTCACTGATCGCTGATCAACCGATCGACAAGGTTAAGCTACGCTAGTTGCAGCCATTCTGTAGATGGGATGGATAACACATCGAGACCCCTCCGTACTTCGGAGAGTACGTAAAGCATTCGGCATTTTGGGGCCGGGCCGGTCGAAAGTCAGAAGCTCAAAAATCCTGACAACCAATATATCCTCAGGATATCGGTATTGCCCAGAAATTGGGTTGCAGAGGTTTGATGGGAAAAAGAAGACTCAAAGGATGATGATAATGATTCTTGGTTCATAAAATATATATAAAAAGTAAAATTAGTAAGTACCTAATTACGAAAACATTTTGAAGTTAAATCGTAATAAAAAAATCTCTCTGTCATTTTAATGTTCGATTCCCACAGGATACAAATATTTGTGTGGGTTTACATGAGTATTTGTGTTTGTCTGGGTGTTTCTTATTTATTTTAAGTATGTATTTACAAAAAAAAGTATATAAGTACTATATCCATTGTCTAGTACCCATAGTACAAGCTCTGCTTAGTTTGGGACTAGATGGTGTTGTGTAAAAATGTCCCAAAAATATTTATTATTAAACTATTAGTAATATATCAAAGTCAAGTTTCAGTCAAAATTAAAAATATTCAAAGCTACACGCTCGTCAGCCGTGCAACCTAGACCATTGTAGGAGTTTTCATGAATCATGATTAATTCTCGATTTTGCTTTTATGCTTAAACATATTTTAATATTGATACGATTACGTATCGTGTTAGTTAAACCACTCCATAACGTTAATGTTATATCTGATACTAATTAATGTTAACGTAACTCGAAGCTAAAAGGTTCGAAGATAATACAATCTATCTTACTTATCAAGTCATTTCTAAATGAGGTTTGATAGGTAGGTATGTGTTTTGAGACAGTATTATCAGAACGAATATTAACCATGATAAGCGTCATCTACAACCCTATTAAACATAACTTCATGCCTGTATCCCGGAAGAGTAATGCAGAGATCGTAAATCTTTATTCGCCGGTATGTTTTTTGGTTTTTAAGGGGTAACAAATCAGAAAAAAAATACCTAAGTCATACTCCGAAAGACATGACTATGTGAAGTTATGTATGAGATATCTATATATAAGTATTATCGTAAAGGGTCCTTGTGCGCCACATGTTGTGTGCTACTTTTCCTAATTATGTTAACGCATTTTTTATTAAAATCTCTTCCCCAGGATAAGAATGGGATCATAATTATTATCTTAATAAAATCTGCAATGAATACAAATACTAAAACGCTAATTGAAATTAACTGTATCTCAGCCATGTTTTTCAAACCTAACAATTTCATGAAATTTTAGTAGGTTCCCCTCCGAACAACCTTTACGATTAGACCTTAGTATTAGAACACAATTTGCCCCTCTTCAACGAAGTATCAAGAATGTTAGGTAAGATTTACGTAGATACTGCTCGAACTAGCAACACCTCTTATAAGCTGTGAATGGTACCTACCTAACACCTTTTGACCCGCTCCGTATCGCCTAAAGTGTCGGGTTTAAACTTTGATAGTGTTAAGTGGTGACAGTTTGCTAATCTTCTCCAGTTGAGGGTTAAAGTTTCTGCAAGGTGAGCTGATAAGAAGCTTAGGTGCTCATTTTTACTTGCAAATTAATTTTGGGGAAATCTTATGGCCAATTCAGTTAGTAAAAACTGTTCAGACTTCAGTAGCAGGAGTGACAGCCTAGTGATAAGACCATTGGACTGCAAAGTAAAAGGTAAAAAAAGTTCGTATCCAAGGTACTCACCTCTGACTACGAAATTTTGTTTTTTATTGCCTACAGTGGCAGACGGTTATATTTGTATTAATAATAGTTGTGCGACGCGGTTTCTCCCGCCCTGACTTTTTCATTTTTGTTCGGCTCCTAGGAGTCATAGCGTGATGTTTAATACCCTTGTGTTTAATAACCTTCCTCAAGAATTGGGCTATCAAATGCATTTTTCAACTCCTACTGGTAATTTCATATATTAACCGGTTCAAATAAACATACGAAACAAATAAAATACCTCACTAAGTAACCATTAATTTTATCGGTCGCTTAAATGGTGAAGGAAAACATTACGAGAAAACCTACATGCCTTAGAGATGTTCTCGACTATGTGTTAAGTCTGCCAACCCGCATTAAGCCAGTGTGGTGGAGAATAGCCTGATCCCTCTCATTCTGAGAGAAAACCTGTGCCTAGCAGTGGGATAAATCTTCGATTTAATTAATTACCAGAACTTCACGTATACATAGTAGTAGTATATATAGTGCAAAGAATATCGTAGATATTACCAGCCACGTTTACAACCACAAGCCTAACGATGCAGTTAAAATACTTAATAATACTTAATACTCTCTCGTAGTGAGAATAAAAATGTATAAAACAACTAGGTCCCCAGAACTCTATAATCACAAGTTGAATAAATAAACGTGTTTATACTTCACACTACGCGAACAATTTTAAAGAACATCTTACGCCCGTGGGATTCCCTAGGCACACATTCACTCTTGTATAAAACAAAAGAAACGAGGGGTGAACTGGAAAGTTGTCACACTTTATGAACAAGGTGCTACAGGGGAAATCTACATCCATAATATTATATGGCTTTCCTTCATATTGTATTATTGTTTGATAAATTTTAACTACTTACTAACATTAAAATAAAACTACTTCTTACGGATTTTATCGCGTTTTATTGATATTATTAATCCCGAAGTTTCGGACTCTTTACAGCGTCCATGGTCACGGATAGACTGAAGAAGCTTTATAAAAAAGTTAAACAAATAAACTTAAAGTAGGTAGTACAATTGGCGGTCTTATTGCCAAGAGCAATTTCTTACAGATAAACTTTGATTAGGTTTAAAGAATATTTTGTCTCAGAAAACATTACTTACCACCTCTGTGTCTCCAAAACTGAAATGACAGGCGTATTAATGAGAAGCCACTGACAGTTCAGTGGTATATTTTATGTCCCATGCAATCTGAGAGAAGACCAAGTACCAATAGTAGAAGTAAACTGGTAAACATTAAACGGGCTGATTGCACATGTTTAGTGGCGCTTGCGACCAATAAAACACTTCAAATTCTAGTCCATCTCACACAAAGACTTGAATCGGTATTAAAATAATGCTGAATTAAGATTAACGCACACATACCGTACCTGCTACGTAAAAACGTAACCGGGAGCTTAGCCAATAAAGAGGAAGACAAAAGCCTACGAAAATCGCATTACACATCTTACGTCCCGAATTGTCACGCACTCACGCATAATTCACACATTATGCTGTGCGCGTCATATACTGTAGAAAGACTACGCCCAGTATTTTGGCATTTCTTTTTGAGGCGCTGCTCGTGAAGTCTTTTTTTTATTGTTATATAAGACGACACACAAATATACGAACCGCTTGATGGTAAGCGGGAACCGCAGCCTGTAGATATCAGCAACACCAGTGGTTCTCGTATGTTTTTTTAATAGTTTGATACCTTATAAAACGTGTTACAAAATACCCCGTAAAAAATATAATAAATTATCAAAGCCAAAAATTTTGTTAGCTGTCATGTCAGGGAACCAGATTATTTAACAGAAAGGCCTACGTACTTATTTTACCAAATAATTGACTACTTTTTATTTTTCATTCATAATTAATGTTGCTGTTTTCTTTTTTTGGGGTATGTTATACAACGTTACTACGGTTCTTAAATATTGTGAATGGACTCGTTATAAGGCCCCATTTAACCTCCTTTTGGCTTTACGGGTAGTTTTGTAACACCCTGTATTTTATTTAGTGTCTTCATTGATTACATTATATATCATTCAAACCGGAATACAATAATGGTAGCACATCATTATTTGCTTAGGGACACATTAATTTATCAAAATAAATTGGCAACATTAAAAAATAAAAATTAGATAATATCATTCATCATCATCATTACTTTGAGAGGCTCGTGGCTAAGTAATAACTAAGCTGATCAACCGATCTGCAAGGTTAAGCTGCGCTAGTCGCGGTCAGTCTGTGGATGGGTGACCATTCTTAACACATCAAATTAACACACACAAAAATCACCCCGACTCGAAAAAATCTATCTGTAGACACTGATATGTCTTGGGTGAGCATTGAACCGACAACACCCGGCGTAACAGTAGTGGCGCAATCGCTACGCCAAATGTGCAGTCTCTCAGTCAAAATAGGTATACTAGTTGGGATGTCCCATTTATAAATAGCTGGACCTAAGTTGAAACAATCCAAAAACAATTTTATTATTGTGATTTATGTAAAACAATTTGTAGGCCTTTTAGGCTTTTTCAAATTTAGTTCCCTGTTTCGCTGCAGGTCAAATTATACTGGGCGTATTGTACAGTCAGCAACGAAAGTCGCTGAACATGTTGCAATTTTCAATATGATTTTTAATAAGTGTGAAGTTACTGACCTGTGAAGGTTATGCGAAATAATTGCATAGATGACCATTCAATATTCAGGTTACCTTAATAGAAAAAACCTCTTCACAAGTTTTGGAGCTGTGATGTTTTCAAAATTTTGTTATGTTCAGCGACTTTCGTTGCTGACTGTACTGTGAAACACTACGGCAGTTGTATCCATCAAAATAACCCTACACACTTTGTTTACTTCCAGTATTTAAGAAGAACGGGATAATACGTTGTTTTTGTTCTTGATGTCTATTTATCTGAAGATTTGTGGCAGGAAAAAGTTCTGTGTGTTAAAGGGTGGAACACAATTCTGTAGAGCATCCTTGTTGTTATTTAACTCAATCTTTTTCCGTCGTATGTATAAGAGCTTAAGTTTATTTTTCGAGATAACAGACTTAAAAAAGGTGAGAGAGTTTAAGGTAGAAAGTTTTTATGTAGATTTACTGAAGTTTCTAGAAAATCAGGAAAATATACCATGATTGAGTTTTTTCGGTGTTTCTTCTCAGAAGTCGTCAGTTAGGAAATGCTGGAGCCATTTAGCATTAACAATTCAGTGACTTGGAAAAGTGTCTTCGAGTCAGTCTATGGATCGGTTACCATAGCATATTGAGACTCATATGTGGAGACGTTAAGGAGGCAATGTCGGTTATCATACGAATACCTATTGTAATATTGTTAGATAGATAAAACATTTTTTATTGAACACCAAAACCAATTGCCAAGTTGAAAGTGCCTATGACAGGGACAAAAGAGGAAGTGGTTGTCAAAAGCTTAAGCTCGAAAAGTTAACAACCTCAGAGGCAGTACCACAACGTGTTATTGCGATCATTTTGCGATTGAGAGAGAGGGATGCCGCTCTACACATTGAATAGCGCCATCCCTTTCATACAACCTAAGGATGATCGCGTTATGACATTGTGGTAAGGCCCCAGGATATCAGTATTGCCTAGAAATTGGATTACGGAGCTCAGACGTTTCATGTAAAATGCTGATTTTGAATTTCACAACATCGTGGGTTGAAGTAGCCAAGCCTTAAAAAAATAAGGTACAAGGATTAGATTAAATTACGATGTTTCAGATATCTGTTTAAATATTCCCACAAATTTTCCAGAAACAACTATAGCTTTAAATTTAAATTTGTGCCTTTAACATTTCAGTAAATCTAACACAAAAGGCTTGCACGCCACTGTTACCAGGCGTAGTTTTATTACCAACGCGGTTATGAATAAGATAATTAATAGACCGCTAGGGAGGGTAATATTTTCCCCTTGCATGTGTTGAGTTTCTTTACAAGCTTGCAAAGACTAAATGCTGGTACACCCTTTATAACATTGTTAACTAAATTAAAATATCCCTGTATAATGTATGTAAATTCAGAACATAAAAACCAGAGGAACAAGTGTTTCGTGTTTACACAAATTTTGTGTGTTTACCAATGTTTTTGATTTAAGTAGAAGTTGCTTCATTTTTAGTAAGTACTAGCTTTTACTCGCGACTTCGTACGCCTAGACTTAATAACACAATAATTGTTGTCGGATTTTATTCATGGGATAAGAAGTACTCAATGTTAGAGAAATTCCCGCTTTGTTCCGAAAAAAGAAGTATTCAATATGCCAGCGCCAATCACAAACTATTAGTATCAACATTTCATTTAAATCCCGTAAGTAGGTCTCCTACATAAGTTTTCCGGGATATTCCCACATTTTTCTGGGGTAAAATATATCCTATTTGTTATTCCCGGTCACACACTATGTGTGTATGAAATTTCATTCAAATCCCGTAAGCTATTCGTTTTTCGGGATTTCCGAGATATTCCCACATTTTTCTGGGGTAAAATATATCCTATTTGTTATTCACGCCACATACTATGTGTGTATGAAATTTCGTTCAAATCCCGTAAGATATTCGTTTTTCGGGATTTCCGGGATATTCCCACATTTTTCTGGGGTAAAATATATCCTATGTCATGTGTTATTCCCGGTCACATACTATGTGTGTATGAAATTTCATGCAAATCCCGTAAGTCGTTCTCCTATATCCGTTTTTCGGGATATCCGGGAAATTCCGACATTTTTTCGGGATAAAAAATAGCCGATACTTTATTCCCGGTCACATACTATTAGTATACCAAATTTAATGCAAATTGGTTCAGCCGTTTTTGCGTGACAAATAAACAAACATCCAAACATTCACATTTATAATATTAGTATGACTAGGAATGCGTGGCGTGCGTTGCAATATTTCTATTCCATTTTTTTTTGTCAGATTTCGTAGATCATTAAATAGCTGCCCGGCATGAACAGTTTTACAAAAACATTTTAACTTTGCTAGTGCCCAATTTAACCGAGCCACAAAAAAAATGTATACAGTGTAATGTATACTGCCAAATAAATGTATAAAGCGTTAAAGAGACCTGTCGTCCGTTAGGTCGCGCAACAAACGCGTGCACAGAATGTTACTTGTGGCTCAACCGCAATGGTGGTACAACCAGTCATATGCATACCACTAGCGCAAATGTCTAACCAGTTTCGCACCAGGTCGCCAATAATAATTGCATTGCCACGATTGCGCAACCGTAGCGTTTCGGTGTAATAAGGCCCTTATTTGAAAGAAAAATTTATTACAAACTGCTAAAAAGTATATAATTTCCTCAAAAAAATGCCTTCCAGAGTTCAAAGAGCGTACATGGCATTTATAAAATTAAAATCCTTCCATAATTTCCTTGAAAATTCGTGCTGTGTTGATAAAAAAGTAATTCGTAGCTTAGAAGGGTGGACCGGAAAAATCTTGTCACATCAATCAATTTTTTGAGTAAAACGCTTTTCATCGACAAAATGAGGTCTCATTGAGCACGGTTAAGCGTTTAAGCACTTTTACTTACTTATTACAGGCCGCCAAGACAAAAATTTATTAAAAATCGGATAACAAAATTATAGGAATTATATTATAAATATAACTGGCCACATAGTAAACTGGAGATTTACGTATTTTTACACTTACATCTTAAAAAAAATACATCTTTTTAAAAAAGGTAATATCCCTGTTATTAAAAACCCTCATCCTGTAGACTAATGTATCAGGTGGGAGATAATATACGATGATGACGTTATTACTCAAAAAAGCATATCCTAAGGGAAATCATGATATTCGCTCCATAATCACCCTCACAAATCAGAATTTTAAAATAAATAATGTAGTTCTTTATTCCTTAGTACCGTTGTACTGGTATTCAAGTAAATTGATCTTGCATTTTTATCAATATTAGCACTTTATTAAACTGTATATTCACGGTATTACACACCATGATCTGGTTTTTCACAATATCGAGGAAATTTCCCAAAGTTTCGTCTCATACTAGATTATACTCCCTTATATTTTAATGGGGCCACTGTACCCACCATTATGAACATCTTTTACTGTGGGGCCAACCCAGAAATCATGACCGAAATATCAGTTGTTCGTTACATTTATGTTCACTCAACTTGCCAATAAATAAACGTATTTCAGGGTTGGTCCCATAGTAAGTTGTTCATAATGATACAATGGCCCCTTAAATTTTTTTCAGACATAATTAATGAGGTGGTTCTAAGGAACTTCTTATTCATAATAAAACTACTTTTTACGGATTTTATCGCATCGCATATATTGATATTATTAATCCCGACGATTCGGACCCTTCACAGATCCATGGTCAAGTGTAGACTGAACGTTAGAACAGAAGGTATTTTTGTTCTAAAATTCATGCACTTTTATTTATTTTTAATATTGTTGGACAATTTAATACACAACATCATCTAGTCCCAAACTAAGCAGAGCTGGTACTATGCGTACTAGACAATGGATATAATACTTACATATTTTTGTTGTAAATACATACTTAAATTACATAACAAACCCAGACAAACACAAATACTTAATGTTCATCACATATATATTTGTGTCATGTGGGAATCGAACCTCGAACCTCTAACGACCTCGTAATTAGTTGGTATAAAGTTACAACTACACAAACACTAGTGGTACACAAGACCACAGACGTCGTCATTATCTACTGCTTTACATTACATTTACATTATCTATTGTTTTTTATATTTCTGGCCATAGATTTTGCATTTTGAATCTAATGTGACATTTATCGTGTCATAGATACGACACGATCGTGTCAGATCAGAGGTTAATAGATAATTAAAAATAATAGACGGGGTTAAAACCAAGATCTCGAGAACGCATATTAAATCACCCAGCACTCGGCGCCTAATGCATAACTGTGACCTACTGTTGCATAGATGTGTTTGTGTAGTTTTAAAAACTAAATACCAACAACAAAGCCCAATACAATCTAGTGTCTCCTAACTAAAGCCGTATGTACCTAATTAAGTAGTGTAAGCGCTGCAACGGGTTGTTTTCTCATTCCCGTGAAGACTGGTTACTGGTTAATGCTTTCCACCGCGTCCCGTCCAAATTGTCACTTGTGGAACATCTTGAACTAACTGCCCGAGGAACTTGAAACCTACCATCTCAGTCCATTTTGTGTTAGATGTTCGAGAAAATATTCTAGAAATTGCACAAGTTTTCCTAACTTTTATGCAGTGGATAGATATGTCGCGGTCGCTTATTACATTTTGTTTTTATAGTTTTCTGTTTCAGGTATTTTAATAATATCTATGATTTTTACCTTTTATTTTTTTATAAATTATAATTAAAACTTTTGATTCATTTCAAAGTTAGCTCTAAGAGAGGTACCTACATACATACTGGGAGTAATTCCACTCAAATTGGAGCTGTCCGACTGGGGAAGTACCTCGGCCTTGCAGAAAATCGAAGTGAATTATCACTGCTTTGAGCTGTGTTGTGTTCCTTAAGGTTGCCATTGCTCCGCGAGGAATCGTGTGGGCAGTGAGGGGACTTTGACCCTTATAATGCCAACCCAACTACTACCAACTCCTCTTTCATTTGACAGGGTCAGCAATGCGCAAGTGGTGTTGCAAGCGTCTATAGGCTACGGTAACCGCTTACCATGTGGTGGGCCGTATGCTTGTTTGCCACCTTAGTGGTATAAAAAAAGTTAGGACATAATTGCGTTTTTTTTAAGAGTGGAAGAACTCTGCTGCTATGTTCGTGTGGGGTGGTACCGCCGATAAGTCAAATATGAATTTACCAGGAAAATGATACTTCACAATAGCTGATGTCTAAAGATGGACAGGTTGCGTTTGCCGATTAGTTACCGTCAGTCGTCCCATATGCTTGTTTGTCATCATAATAAATACAATAAAAAAGTTATTCAAAAGAAACTTAGTACGGTAAGCAACAACATCATTACCGATTCTCAACAATGCGATATTTTTCGTAAAAAAGGCTTCGAAATTTATAAAGAGGGAAACCCTACCGCCTTGCACGTCGCATAATACATTATCCCTCAAAATGAATTCAACGAAAATAAAACGGGCTCGGTAAAGAGGTGTTTCCTAAGTTACGCATCACTGCAGAATAGGTATCCATTCCCGCGTCGATTTCAAGAATGTATGGTAATGTGATGGAGACATATCGTATTCTCGCTTCACTGTTACGATACTGAGTGCTCTCTATACTTCGTTTTGTATTCGCTCTGTTACTTATTTGATGCTTTTTGTGGAGCAAAACAATGGTATCCATTTGGAACATTTCGTATTAAGAAGATTTTGAGAGTAGTTTGCGAATCGAGTTAGGGTTGCCATCTCTTGTACATGTTACCGAAAGTGTGATGTTTTATTATTAGATCTTGAAAGCATTCGTTTTGTGTTTTGTGCTCACTTTTATGGTGAAGTGGTTTTATTATATTATTATATTTATATTTGTGTTGTTTCGGAATTTTACAGTACCCTGTATTCAGATAATAAAGTCCCTCTACATAATCGAAAATAATTGATGTAATTATTTTTGTTAAATATTTTTTTTTGCAGAAATGAATTGCTTTGTTATATGGCGGCCATTTTGGAATAGTAGAATTTTGGGTCCCAGTCCCAGTCTCAGTTGGGCGAGTCGATTTAATAGAAGGAGAATCTCAATTCATCGGTACTTTTTTCTGGTGTTATAGTGTATTTTATTAATATGGTTACGGTTATACTTAACGAGTTATTATTACTCAAGGAATTTGTTTCATCATCATCATATCAGCCACAGGAAGTCTACTGTTGAACAAAGGCCTCCCCCATAGACTTCCACAAGGACCGGTTACAAGCCGTCTGCATCCAACGACTTCCAGCGACCTTTACCAGGTCGTCCGTCCAGGAATTTGTTAAAGCCTATAAAATTATAAATTTTATAAAATACATTAAAACTTAACTATACAACAAATAACAGTTTGCAGCTGATGCTGAGTTTTTAATCTAAAACACAAAATATTATATCTATTATATATGATATATCATATCAAATAATAGTACGAGCAAATGAGAATGATCAGACATAACAAAAGGTAATATTCAACGTCAGGCAAGAGGCCAAGGAAACAAAAAACAAATCGCTTTTTATATCTATGATATATCATATCAAATAATAGTACGAGCAAATGAGAATGATCAGACATAACAAAAGGTAATATTCAACGTCAGGCAAGAGGCCAAGGAAACAAAAAACAAATCGCAACAGCAGTAAAACAAACTAATTAACCAATACCAATGTAATTAACGAACCGCAGTGAAAAAAACGTACCAATAACAAGCGACTTGGGTATTGCCAACATACCTTGCGCTCAAAATTCACGGAGAATAGTCCATATTTCATTTCAGTCCGCCACTCGAATACACAATGAGTGGAACCCCATGAATACTAAGTAGACAACAGTTTATTTCGTTAATCGTGCAAACAAGAACTTTTAGTTTGTATTGCTTTATCTAGCAAATAGTTTAGTTTGACTACGGTGACTATGGTTAATATCCGCAATTTTGTTATTCAATTTGCTAAGATTATTGGTATTTCATATAGTTATGGCTGTGGAGATGAGAGATCCAGTAAGAAGGGAGAATTGGCATGGGTTTTCGAAATCAGACGGTTATTGGTCGTATAATCTTTGAGTCACTGGTAAGATACTATACCATAGTCGTACTGGTATGTGTATATATTAAAATATCTCGTCAGTATAATAGGGTATAATAAACAAAAAAGTATCGTAAAAATTGATGTATAAATAACAAAACTATTTAATATGCATAAAATAAACAAATTGATATGGTAAAATGCTTATGAAAAAAAATCCAGGTACTTACCACAGCTGCATTGAGTACGGTGTATGGTCACAATTCAGTTTATCTAGTTAAAAAATCTAATAAGAAACTAACTTCGAAATCAACTGACAAGCTAACAAATAAAATGCCGGTCTTGTTTAGTAAGCTGCATGAACTAAGTATGGCAGCAAATTTATCACGATTACTGGCACCCAACACACAATCACAATCAATTGTTTCACAATTTACTATCACGGGTCGATGGTATATAGTTTGTCACTAGTCACTTCGCACCGAAGAAATGGATTTGTAAAATAAATCATTACTACGTACGTGTTACCGACACTCCGCGACACTAGAATATTTTGTTTATAGAACCATAGAGATCGACTGCCGCAGATTAACAATAATTTAGTATATTCATTTATTGTAACCAGTACAAAATAATTGTTTTACTACCAATTGTATTATTGTAACTATACAATGTCATTATTTACTAAAAACACTTCTTTGTGTAATATACAGTACAGAGCAAAGAGTATAATAATTTACCTACAGAGTATAATATCGTTTGTAAGAACGGCTGTCTAGTAATATTATTTAAGAAAACATTTGCGGGTAGATTTTGTAAAATGCCAATGTAGTGCAAGTAGGTATACAACATGAATGTATTTGTTGTGAATCTGTCAATTTTAAGATTTCTTATAGGTTTTTAATAGGAAAATGCCGTGATTATGACCTATTTTATGTTCGATATATCAAGTTCGAGTTATTTGAATTTGACATTTTAACTCATCGAGGATCAACTAGCCTAAACAATAGAAAATTACTTACAAACTTAGATAAAAACAATAAATGATAAATTAACATTTATATTGTCTAGTATTTTGTTAAACAAATATATACTTCCTACGTAGCTAAAGAATTCTGTCGCCTGAATGTCTTTATTAATTACCGAACGGCCTTCGTTCAGAATCAAGGAAACATCAATTTGTTTACTTTGATAAGATTAACCTTACCCAAGGCAAGGTTTCATAGATCACTAACGAAAATAATATAAACAATTACAGCAGTTTTTCAAATAAATTATATTATAATGAGTATGATAATGTTATTGCCTGAGAGACATTGTCTACCAATATATTGACCTCTCTCAATATGAGAGGAGACCCGTGCCCAGCAGTGGGACAGTATATGGGTTGATGATGATGATGATGACTTTGTCTACAGGGTGTAAACCCCCATTAGGCTAGCGTCGTGAATTAGCTTAACTCATCTCATTCTGAGATGAGTTAAGCTAATGTTAATATTAGTTAATATTAATTGAGCAGATGTTAATAATAACGTCATCATCAGGTTCATCACACATTTATTGTATTTATTTTTTATAAAAACAATGCTTCAATGGGAGGCTGGTTACTTATTTTATATATATACTTATTATATATTTTACGGAATAATTGGCACAGTGGCTGACCGATCGACGTCTGCACCGTCACGGGTTCGATTCCCGTACGCAACAAATATTTGTATGGCCACAAATAGTTCTTCCAGGTCTGAATGCGAGTGTTAGTATTTGTGAGAATTTGTTTTTATAAAACTCACCCATGTGTTTTCACTTTTCTAATTATATTCTACTGAAGAATATAATTAGAAAAGTGACATAGGTACATACTATACGTACCATCATATTGCCCATATTCCCTGAAGGGTTAGGCAGAGGTGTACCAATGTATACCCACAGTTCGCCAGTATGTATACGTAGATGTAATAAAAGGCGAGCCTATTGCCATTAGCCAGGCACAAATTCAAACTCCAAACTGCTACTGAGAATTTCATAGAAAAACCAAATTATACTTTGCTCGACCTAGGAATCGAACCTAAGACCTCTAGTGAATCAGTCGCCTTTAGACTCAACGAGGCAGTTGGCTTAAGAATCTGAATAAGTAGGTTGCGTTAATGCATTTATTTTCCAATAGCATTCCAGCTCCATTTGCCGGTCATAAAAAAGGGGACAGAAACAATATCATATATGTAAATTCACGTTTCAAACAAAACGGATCACCAAAAAGGCACACGTCCATATTTACATTTATCAGGTCAAAGGTCAAACCCAAGTTATACCATAATTCCATTCTTTTATCAAAGCAAAATCCCAAAGGCAGTTAAATGAAAGTTTTATGCGTGAACGGGACGTTGAAGTCGAGACAAGCGGCGTAATGTCTTAAACGATTCCGCGGTTTCTTTTTGTTTTCAGCGATTTCTTTGTCGAGAGCGTTGAGAAGATTCCAAATCCTCCCGCTGGGAGTGTTGTCGAGATGTCAAAGTTGTGCCAAACTCGCTATAGGGGTGATGATAGACCGCTAAACAAGGACAAAGTCGGTATTGAAGATAGGATTGTTATATTAAAGTTTGGCTTTAGTGTTGTACGCGTAAAACAAACGAAGTCCTAAAAATACATTTGTAGTATTATTGGTGCTTCGAAAATTGTCTAAAGTTTCTACTTGATATCTATTTGAGTGGTTTAAATGTGGGATTGCTGATCACTAGTTCGTTGGTTCGAGTCCCACAGTACACAAATATTTATGTTATGAACATAAGTGTTTATGTTTCGTGGGGGTTTTGGTAAATATTTATAAAAAAAAGGATATTGGTAGGTATTGTATATCCATTGTGTAGTAGTATAGTGTAGGCTCTGCTTAGTTTGAGACTAGATAGTGCTGTGAAAATGTCTTAAATATATATGCGATGATATTAGTATCAGAACAAAGAACCCACGTTAATCTATGTCTTCTTTGAATAGCGAATTATAAATTGATCCCGTCTCGAAAGTTTCTTAAAATATATTATCAACGAGGGTTTAGGTTACGAAACTACACAGTAACACTTCTACAAAAGCTAACTTTACGGATCAGAATAATCAATCAGAAACTCGCGGCTTCAACTGAGTGGGTACCCACGTAAGTGGAGACCCGAATTGAACCTAGAAATGAAATAAGGAAGAAATGAAAGACATCGAGTTTGTTATGTTCTGAATTTTTAAGTTTAATTTCATTTATAATGTTTATTCTTATTAGGCATTTGTATTTCGAATGATATTTAGTTAATTAATAATTACAACTTAAACTTAAACTACAAAGTAAACTATACTAAAACTAGGTTAGGGTGTAAATTTCCATCTCACACATCTCTGCCTAATCCTTCTTAATAGTAATATGATATTTGGAAAGTAAAAATATAATATGCTGATGATAATCAGCATCAACCCTTAAACTTACTGTCCCACTGCTGGGCACGGGTCTCCTCTCATAATGAGAGGGTTAGACTATAGTCCACTAGGCTGGCCTAGTGCGGGTTGGCAGATTTCACACATTGTTGAAAAATATCTCTAAGGCATGTTCTGAGGTTTCCTCACGATGTTTTCCTTCATCGTTTAAGCGAGGGATAATTAATTATTAATACGCACATGAATTTTAAAAGTCAGAGCTCTCGAATTCGGATCCAAGGCACAAGCCTTCAACTCGAGACTTTTTACTGGGCAGTCCATATTACATAGTTCTGTTTCGGCAAAAATATGAAGATAAAATAATAAATATAAATAGTTAGGTAATCCATTAAAACAGGTTGACACTTACATATTCACATGGTTATAAAAGCTCGGAAGTTGCAGTTACTGACACATTTTCTTACCGTGTGTCACTGCCTTTACTTTTACATTGTAGTAAGCTTTAAAACTTACTGTCGACAGCAGTTTTTTTAAATCAGCAGCTCTTACGTTCGCGATTATCTAGAACTTAGCACTAAAGGCGCTTATTCAAGGTTCTAAGCTTCAGAAACTCGTGTCACAGGATTAAGTAAGAATTGCTCGTTCACGCAGACTCGTCTACGTTTATTCGATTTGAAAGTGTCGTAAGGAATGTAACTTCAGATCAGTAAGTATAATTTTATTATATTATGGATTGTGGATTTTGGGATTTAGAAGTAGATTTTGGCATAAATGGGTTTCTTATAACTGCAGATTTTCAACACATAATATGACTGAGCATAATACACTTTGTTTATTTCGCAAATCCTATGGACTTGAGTATAGACCAAGTGTGGCTTATAATCGATATTACGAGATGATTTTCCGGACAAAAAAAGGATATTTCACTTTTCCCCCGTGGAATAAAAACCCAAGAACTTCTGCGACTACAAGAGTGTCTATGGAGTTTCTTGCCGGTTTTTCTCTATTTAGACCCACTTTTTGGAACTGTGCAATTAGTTTTGTTTTTTCAAAAGTACTATTTCGATGGTGTAATTGAAATAAAATATTTGACTTTCACTTTGACTTTGATAAGAACAGTGATGACTTACATTGACTTTTGTAAAATTATTTTTTCATTAATTGATAATCTTTCACTTGAAATAAAACTACTTTTTACGGATTTTATCGCGGAGTCTACCCGTGACCATGGACGCTGTAAAGGGTCCGAAACGTCAGGATTAATAATATCAATATACGCGATAAAATCCGTAAAAAGTAATTATATTTCAATGTATAATATTCGCGTAAATGTCAGAAATCAATATCTTTCACTTACTTGTATCGATTCGACGAACAATTGTTAGTGTTTAAAAAACAGGCGATACAAGATTCTTTACGGCCCAACTCAAAATTCTTTAGTTAGTTAGAAGTAACATAAAAAGCAAAGTTACTACAACATTTTACACAAGAGCGCAAAGCCTTAGGCTACGTCTAACACAAAAGCAAAACACGTCTAGTAACTACCTCGTTATTTGTTTGATCAAACTTTATTAAAAACATTTTTTACAAGCGCCCAAAAATTTCCAAACCCCCACCATCTAGAGACATTTGGCCGGGATTAAGTTTATGAAGAAAACTCGCAGCGAAGTGGGTTATAAGCTTCTTTTGTTTAGGGTTCCACGTCACTTATAATACGAAGCGTGTAAGGAAATATCTTAATTAAACCTTTGTTACACGTTGTGGTTGTCAGGCAAGCATTAAAGCTGTGCATATAATATAGGTACAAAGATTCTTTTTGTTTTTTGCGAGCTTCGAATTAGGGATCCTAAAAGGTCTCTTACAATTCGTGCGACTCGCATCCCTGTTTTAAATTCTTTATAAATCTACTTGTAAATATTTATGTTATTGGTTCGATCGATAGTTTCAAAAAAATGAAACTTAAAGATTTTCAAACTGGGCTGCAAAGTATTTTTTTTCTTGAGCGCGTTGTGGTAATGTAATAACTACGCTGATGTGGTATCGTAATAACCGATCTGCAAGGATAAGCTGGGCTAGCCGCGGCCAGTCTATGGATGTGTGACCAGGGGCTGAATGGTCATTCTTAACGTGCCTCGGAGATCATGGAAAGCCGTCGATCCCGGTTGTCATACGAATGTTTAAGACAATCGTTAGTGGTAGTCAGAAGCCCAAAAGTCTGACACCCAGTCTATCCTCAGGATATCAATCTGATCTGATGGTAGTCGCATCATGTAACCTCCTGACATTCAGCCGCATCTGATTAGACTGGCAGCCGACCCCAACAGAGTTGCCAAAAGTCTCGGAGGATGACGTTAGTCTCATTTTCTTCCTCATTGCTTTTCTTTTGTTTTTAGTTATAGCGTAGACTTTATTATCATGGTACAATAATAAAGCTTACGCCAGGTATTCTGTTCCCATTACAGCTAGGTCATGTAATTGCCCTGCGGTAACGTCATCGACTGGCTGGTGTTCCACACACTATGACGTGTAAATAAATTACCGGAGCAATTTCCATTTTCTCACTAGCTTGCTCCTTTAAGAAGCAATTTTGAATAACTAAAAGTAACTTATAATAATTTAATTAGTAATTTATAAAAAATACTTTTTTACTCAATAAACACTACATAAAAAATAAATTACTTAGTTGCCGCTAAGTAATTAATTTTATAGTCTTCTTCTTTCTTTCTCTATGGCAATTGATACCGATGTCGACAATTCCATTATATATTAGTCTATGGAGAATTCTGCCAATGTCAAGATTCTTCGCCCCACTTGAAACCGGTTTGGCTATTGGTACGCACAGTGACGCGAAAAAGACGATACCTCTGACGGTAAACTGCAGTACATATATATACGATAAACAATATTTTTAATTTTATTTATTTCTAATTGTAGGCTTGATTATTTATTTATTACACTTTATTATATATATTTTGCCACTGATTTTCATCTGTGACATCTCGAAAAGGTTTAGTTGAAAATCAGCGTCAAGCACTAGTGCCTGACATAATGCTGAACTAGACCTATTTGGCGCAGCCGCGAGGCACACACCATTATGTTTTAAATAGGATTAAGTACATTTTTATTATAGGTTTTTTCTTATATATTTTGTTTGTTGTCTGTTCTGTAAAATTGTGTGTACGCGAACTGTAGCGAAATAAATTTAATTATTTCTTTCTTTCTTTCTTTAAAGTGGTTAGGAAAATTATTTTTGTTCTAAGTCAAGGTTAATATTTAGATTTCACATTATAAATTAATTATACAATATTTTTACTACGTTATGGCAGTATCGCGAACATGGCGGTTGAAATTTTTTTGTCGTCTATTTTATAGTCATTATATGATATAAAAATTGTTTTAATTGTATTGAAGATGTCAACTTACGACAATACATATCAAGACATTCGTGACGTAGATGTGAGGCATCGTAGGAATAGAATATTTAGCGTAAGCTTTATTATTATACCCTGGTATGTATAGTGTTTTGTTTCATCGTAAAGAGCTATGCTTCTTTCAAATTAGTTAATTATTCAACAATTTAACTTAATAAAAATACGTTTTAAACAAATATAGAACTTTAGGGGTGATTTGAATAATGTTTTCCTCGAAGCGTTTTCTATAGGAGAGATATACAGCCATCCTATATAAAAATACGTTTGATGATACTTCACAAGGACTGGAAGTTTACCAACTCGTGTTCTAAGAATACCGTATAAGGCTGTTTTACCTAATTGAATTTTAATTGCTGCGGCAGTTAGCGTTGTATGGTTCTCATAAAACTTCGTGTATATACTCGTACCATACTTATCTTTTATTAGGTAATAAATATAAAGACATCAATTCAGTGACCTAATGTAATAACAACACAAGAAAGATTTTGTGTAATTTAGATAACTTTTTTTGTGTTTTACAATGCAGAACATGGTATTATGCTCAATCGAAGTGCGCAACTTATGTAGGTAAACACTACATGCATATAATCTAATGTAAATAACTTTTGACTTCCTGATACTGAATTTTCAAGACTTCTTGACGATTATTTTATGTACAAAAACCTTTTTTTACTTAAACAATAGTTTATACATACCATCACGCCTGTATTCTCCGAAAGGTTAGACAGAGGTTTACTAAAGTATACCTACAGTTCTTCGGTATGTTTAGGTCCCATGTAATAGGAGACGACCCTTTTGTCATTAACCGCGCACAAATCAAAACTCCAAGTTATTACTGATAATTTCATATAAACCCAATAACTCTGTTTGACTAAAAATCGAACCCTGCAGGAACTGATGCGTAGCAAACTACTACTCTAAATTAATATTGTATAGTAAAATATTATACGTAAACGTTCCTGGAAGGAAAATGATATGAAAAAAAAAAACTGTCAACAATCAATCAGGTAATCCTGATTCATAAGCGTCGGATTATTATTTAGTTTTTTTTTCAATTTTTAAATCCATTAAGTTATACCAACAAATTGACTACGGCACTCAGAATATAACTCATTCTGCACAACATACCTTTTCTTTTTGTTTACGGGGGGAAACCTTCAAAAGGCTACCGGTCTACGGGGGTTAGACCGGGGAGTGTGGGATTCTTACCCACTAAAACCACCCCGGTGGCCACCATCAGCACATGGAGGGGGCACTGGGTCCTGCACAACATACCTAGGGACACTATAACAATCAGTTATAATTTATCATTTTGCAAAACTTCTTCTTCTTCAATTTAAGAGCTCATTCAGCTCTTGTCGATGAAGCAATCGTCACTATTCTATAAGAGATATAGAATAGTGGCGATTTTCTGTTTCACCTCTCGATACGACTCGATACGACTCGATCCTCACCCGTACCCATCCCACCCCTATCACTTGCAAGACATAATCGTATTTTGTTTCAACATTGTACCTATATATTCTTACCACATCACCATAATATAAGTGCGTAAGTAAGAAAAACCCGGCCAAGTGCGAGTCGGACGAGCGCACGAAGGATACCAATATTTGTGGGCAGGAAAAAAACGGCAAACATATCACGTTTGTTGTATGGGTAATAATTATTTTATTCCCTTAAATATTTACTTTATTCTGTTTTTAGATTTTTTGTTATAGGGGCAAAAGAAATACATCATTTGTGAAAATTTCAACTGTCTAGCTATCACGGTTCATGAGATACAGCCTGGTGACAGACAGACGGACGGACAGACAGACAGATGGACAGCGAAGTCTTAGTAATAAGGTCCCGTTTTTATCCTTTGGGTACGGAACCCTAAAAAGTTCAAGATTGGCAGTAAAACCTGTCGATAAATAATCTAGGAGCCGAAACCAGGCTAAACCTACGTTAGATTAACGATAAATCTTTCCTACTGCCCAGGTTTTATAGTAAGTACAAATCTACGTTTACTGGTATTTTTATTTTTACTATGCAAATATTATTCGCTGAGTCCACTGCGGCGGCCATGTTTTACAGCGCTATTGACTTTTGGTTTAAGTTTCTCTCGCTTATGGCATTTATGAGACATAATAATATTCAAGACATTATTTATTTATACAGGCTGTTTCTTTTAAGGTATCAAGCCGGTGCGGGGTGATACGGGACTACCATACCTATCGTTTGGACCCCACTGTACTTATGTTTCGCGATTTTTTGTAGTTTTCGATTTAGATTTTGTTATTAATTTTTTCGAAAATTTTACGATCAATTGATGTTTAAGTAGGACAGTAATGTGGTCTGTTATTGCTATGTTTGCTACAAAAACATGCAAGTTTGGCTTCTATCATGACATGAGGTGACGTATAATGACGTTAGGTGCCCTCATAATCGACAGAGAACCTGTATTCTGCAATTTTTCTAACAAGGCACTCTTTGTCTCCTGTTGTATGATTGATAGGCTTTTTAAAGCGTGAACGTGAAGCACATTTTTGGTGTTCGAGCTTTTGTAGGTACTTAACTATAGAGTAGATGGTGCTGTCTAAAAATTTCCTAAATATTTATACTTTTTATTACATTATTTTTATGGGTGTGAGGCCTTGGCTCGCATCTCTCGAGAGCGGACGTGTGGAAATACTTCGCATACTTTGCGCCGCCTACCAAGTTAATGAAACCTAGCTTCCAAATTTGTAGGTATAGGCTTGGTGTCAAGATTGTGTATGTGATTTCGCTTTTATATGAATAGAAGATGATAATGAAATGTATTGTTTTGTGATTTATGTCGATATGGCAATAGGTAACCATGTTTTTGTGTAACCATGTATAGAAGGGGAAATATAAAGAAAAGAAAGAGAGAAAAATATTTATTGACACAGTCTTGGACACAGTAATATTAAAAACATGACGAAAGAACAAATAAAATAAGGATAAAAAATTGTGTGTCCCACGACTGCGTCAAATAGGCCCCAGTTCAGCTAAATGCCAGACCGCTGGTGAGCTGCCTGACGCTGTTTTTCAACTGGACCTTTACAATGGTGTGATGTGTCACGGATGCAAACCAGTTTTCAATAACAGTAAGTAAATAGTAATTAAATAGATATAGGTATAGTTATAATAACAATTATAACTATATTATATATTATAATAGATAAGGTGATCGGCCTTCGGGATAAGGCTTACCTACCTTACAAAATTACCCCAATATTATAATATTCAGCTTATGGAGGCACCGTGTCTTCTTAAAAGACTATCCTGTATATAAGAATTACTTATCTACTATTTTTATATTGGCAAAAGATTTGTGATTACAATTTCCTTTCAATATAAGTTTTCGTGTACTTGATTAAATGCCCAATACCTATATTCTATCAATTTTGAATAAAAAATTGAAGAATATAATTTATAACACTTCCAAACTATTCATTATGAAGAACTAAATAGCATATTCTTTACGTTTCAGTGATCGAACTTCAAAGCAATTTTCCGCACAATGAGCTTTAAAAAAATGTAAAGCCATTAGCCTTAATTGTCGCGGACGCCTATTTTTATAGTGAAGGCCTCCTATATTTTATAACGACGTCTTCAAGTAATCGCTGTTTTACGAACTAATTTGTAAAAATATATTTGGGCACTTTTATTTATTTACAGTCTGGAATACAATGTGTAGTGTAATTAATCTTTTGAAATAATATGTAATTAAATAATAAATCTTTAATCTTTATTTATTTCTAGCCACAATATAGTTTACAAGATTATTATTACCTAGTAGTTACAATTTATGCATGATATTTTAAATATTTTTATTCGATTATTTACATCACTATTATGTTAAAAAAATATTGACCGCCAAAAAAGTAATATGAAGTATTTAAAAAAAATATTGAAAATAGCCAACCGAACCGGGTACTTTCAACGCCCACCATTTTGGCGCGCTTGGTGTGACTATTACAATATCTTAAACTCCCCATGGCTATGAAGTTTTTGAGGCTGCCTCCCTACAATTGTGATTTAAATCCAATTTAATTTAAGAATATATCTGTATTTAATTTAAATTTAAATCCAGATATATTCTCTGGGACTTGATTAAGATATATTTTTTATTGACATTTGGTTATATGTATAGGTATAGATTTATTTTCCTGATAATCTTTTGTTCATTATATCCATGCAACCAACCATAAATAATTATATATTTGAAATAAAACTACTTTTTACGGATTTTATCGCGTATATTGCTATTATTAATCCCAACGTTTCGGACCCTTTACAGATTATTATTATTAATAATATCAATATACGCGATAAAATCCGTAAAAAGTAGTTTTATTTCAATGTATAATATTCGCGTAAATGCCAGAAATCAATAATTCTATATTCCAAAAAGACACACAAAGAAATTTGTGTGCCTGTTTAAACTAGTAGTTTTCAGAACTTTCAGAGACTAAAAAGTTCAACGTTTTTATTGCGTAGAAATGTAATAAACGCTGATTTGAATAAAGAAAATCTCAGTAAGCATGGAAGGCATTTTACCAACCACCATGAATAATTACGTGAGTACGACGCGTGGTGTCATTGGGAGTCGATATCGCTTACGCATTAAATCTACATTTATTACGCACCGTCTTACATCGTACGTTCATTTTCCCGCGAATTTCTACGCGAGCATGCTTGTCATTGTTATTGCACGAGCTTGAACCGACGCGGTTGATTGATGGCGTGCTCAAGGGCCCGTCCGGGCGCCATCGTCAATGGCGACATAAAAATCGCTGTAATCCTCACCCAATTGCTTGATTATGGCTGTTAATCTTCCACCAAGATGGCAGCTAAGGCCTGCCTTTTTATAGCTCCAGTTTTATTTTGCCTACAAAATTGTAGGCGAAGGAGACTACTTAACAAAATTGGAACGGTATAGTAAATTCACGTAATACATCTTTGTTTTCTACTTTAACAGTCCGTTTTAATGACTCGACGTTGGGATGAGGCCTTTTCTTATGGCAGAAATTTTACCTGTTAAATACTTTCTTCTATTTAAAGGTAGGATCTTGGGAGATATCTTTCTCGTGAATGTTTTGCTGTTAGTATAATAAGATGACTTTAGGTTTCAAATTTAGAGGCCTTGGGATTTAGATAAATGCTGAAAGTGACAATAAACATAAGCTTAACATTTAATTTTATAAGCTTTAGATTAATTTAGTTTTAGAATATTTCAAATAAAATAGACATAGAAATCTTAAAATAGGTATACTTATCTATCTTTTTGTATTTTACATGCCAGGATTTAAAGTTATTTTAGCGAAGGAAAAAATCGACTGCAATATAATACGCATAGCTCTGTAAAAGAGATGAAATGGCAAAGTTTCCGTAACAGAAAATATCATAATTGAATGAACGGTTACTTAATCGGACATTAACTTACACTTTGCCATAATCGTCATGGAGGGTCCACGGCACTTATGGCAAAGCACACACATTATACGAACAACGTCTTAGCCAGCAAAATAAAAGGGCCAATAATACTAACAATGATAGCCTAAAAGGGTAAGTCTCGTTTGCTTAGGGTAGCGTATATAGCATCGATCAAACTTAACGTTTAATCGCTTCACGGATACCCTTTGGAGTTCTCGACTCGGGTTTTTTTCCATAACTTATCGTCATTTAGATTGAAATTCTAATAATATAATGAAATTATCTAGATTTACATCAATTCAGCTATCACTTATTGATTTTGCCCTCACAGATGACATAAAATTACGTATAATGTAGGTAATCGTCCCTAAAAGTGAAAAATAATGGCATCTCTATGCCACATCATCAAAATGGGTATGAATCATCATCATCATCAGAATGGTATTGAAGAGAAGTTTTGAGAGAGAAGAGAAAATCTTCTCTACTCTCTGATTTATAATAATTCATTGTATAATTGTTATTTGTTTAATAATATAATAACAATATTCATTTCACAAAATTAAATATATTTCATAAGTATTGTTATAATCATCAACAAATTTTGTTTTCAATGAGATGACTCATTGAAAACAAAATTTGTCGACTGATTCAGGGAGCATTCTGCCACAGTAGTGTCGAATCAAGGATTGGCTGGCTGCTCATATAAAAAAAAAAATAGAAATACTAACTATTACAACGCGCTATGCTACAAATTATTACAACAATACAATCTTTTAAATTCTACAGCTAACTCCGGGGTCGAAAAATTGTGTCAGCTGTTCGAATTTATATATTTTTACAATTAGAGATACGAGATCCATGAGTATGATGGTAGCAATAAGTCTAGTTTACGTAACATAATATTACCTACCTTAATAAAAAGTCGATTATAAATTAAGAACTGTTGACTAGAATGAGAGAACAACGTTCGGAACCAGATAACGCGATGGACAACAAGTGACACAGGCGTACAAACAAAATATGGGCTCGACCATAAAGTCTATCCGATTTCCGTATATTTTTACGCCATGTTGTTCTTACATCGGCTACTCGTGGCGCAGACAGGGTTAAGTGGCCACTCAACCGTCCATGGCTCTCTATTTGCTTGATACGTGTTGTACATTGGTACCTATTTCGAGATTCATGTTTATTCAATTCAATTGGATAGTTCTCCATATCGTTGGAGAAAAGATATTACTTATTAAAAGTTTTATGAAATTTAATATTAATTAACTAGCCTGTTAGCTCTGAAAATTTTAACAACACGCAGCCTATTTTACATTAAATAAAATACATTATTATTGTATATTTTTTTAATTATTATCATCAACCCATATACTATCACACTGCGGGGCACGGGTCTCCTTTCATATTGAGAGGGATTAGGCTATAGTCCACCACGCTGGCCTAGTGCGGGTTGGCAGACTTGATGAAGCAGTGATAGCCTAGTGGTATGACCATTGGTCTACCAAGTCGAAGCCCAAGGCACGCACCGACTGACTTTTCAAATTCATGTGCGTATTATTATTTAGTTATCACTCGCTTAGACGGTGAAGGAAAACATCGTGAGGAACATTATTATAATTATAATTACAAAATATAAATTTCAGTTTTGTCTGTTATTAGGATTAGCTGATGGAATTTCTGTTAACAAAGTGTATTTCAGTTTGATCATGTTTTTCATAGTTTTTATTTTCGATAGATGTAATATATTAAAGTGAGTAACCTCGCGTTCCACGTGTCCACATGTCACCTAATATTTCCCTCAAGGATAACGGAAGACAGAATAAGTATTTTTCAAACAAAATATCTTACCCGATACCAATTCGATATGAGAATCTTGTAACTGTGACACACCGAAAGGTAGATAGGATGTTTTTCGACAAGATAATGTAATTTATGTCTCAACAAACAAACTTCCGAGCCTTTCGACCCTCCGTCTCAGCAGAATATTACTCCGAAACGGTGTTTATAACGAAACATAAATAAGAGTTCGCGAATTTTAATATCAATCAATTAGCACTTCCAAAAATCTTCACCGGTCGTAGGTACCTTACAAGTTTTGGTATAATTTAATGTAAAGAAGTTTACCTAACGGAAAAGTTACCAAGAACTTAATCTTTGTGGCTATTACGTACCTACTTATGGAGGGGGAGTTGCTTACCTTTTTGTCCGACTTGTGGGAAAAGGGATGATTACGCCTTCAGGGCATTGTTTTGTTTGCGTCTGTACTTACTACTTAGTAGACATTGTGGTTGCTATGTTGGCTGCATGGTTTACGGCCTAGATTTAAGGCCCGATTCGCAAACAGTGCGGCGGCCGTGGTTTTGGTGGGTGTGGTGGTTGTGTATAATAGTAATATGAGGGTTTTACAATACTAGCTGTTGCCCGCGGGTTCGTTCGCTTTCTAAAGTGATTTTTGAGACAAAATGTAGCTTACGTCCTTCTCCAAAGTAAAATATATCTCTGTCCCAAGATTCATCATAATCAATGCAGTGGTCAAGGCGTGAAAGCTTAACAAACTAGAAACTCTGCCTTTCACAACAAAACCTTCAAGAAAAGATCGTACTCAACGCGCTTGTGATTCCTCTGATATTGCAGATGTCCATGGGCGGTTTTAATAGCTTACTATCAGGCGATCCACCTGCTCGTTTGCCCACTATCCCATAAAAACCAGACATACAGATACACAGACAGAGTTACTTTCACATTTAATAATAATAATTTGGGACATTTTACACAGCACCATCTAGTCCCAAACTAAGCAGAGCTTGTAATATGGGTGCTAGACAATGGATATAATACTTATATACTTTTTTTGTTGTAAATACATACTTATAATACATAAGAAGCACCCAGACAAACACAAATACTCATGTTTTACCCACACAAATATTTGTGTCCTGTGGGAATCGAACCCACCCCATGATCAGCAGTCCGGCACTCGAACCACTAGACCACAGACGTCGTCGACGTCGTAATATTATCATATCAGCCTATTGCCGTCTACTGCTGAACATAGGCCTCCCCCAAAGAGCGCTAAACATCCCGGTCTTGTTCGGCATGCATCCATCCGCTGCCAGCCACCTTCTTCAAATCGTCTCTCCATCGTGTCACAGAGCGTCCCACACTACGCTTGCCCAAACGTGGTCTCCACTCTAAAACTCGTCTGCTTCACTGATCGTCTGTGCGTCTGCAGACATGACCGACCCACTTCCACTTCAGTGTGCTTATTCTTCGCGCAATGTCAGTGACTTTAGTTCTTTGGCGAATGATTTCGTTCGATTTGTAATATTAGTAGGAATATAATGTGTTACTCATGTTATAAGTTGTAGGTAAATATTATTTGTATCCACATTCTTCTACCGTTTTTTTTCTCTAGTGTGGAAATACTCATGGATAGTCCCTGCCACAGAAGGCGGAGGGTAGTCAAACTCCACATTATATCACCTACGTAAACTTTGGCGAATGACTTCGTTCGATTTGTAATATTAGCAGGAATATAATGTGTTACTCATAATATTGTAAGTTGTAGGTAAATATTATTTGTATCCACATTCTTCTTTTTTTTCTCCAGAGTGGACATACTTATAGATGCTCCTTGCCACAGTAGGCTGAGGGTTATGTCAGACTCCACAATCATTATAATTATCACTTATATAAACTTTTCACTATATTATTTCTCTATAAAGAAACCTTTACTACTAATTGTAGCAATTCAGTACTTAGATATATCATGAACCCATATACTGTCCCATTGCTGGGCACGGGTCTTCTCTCAGGATGAGAGGGATTAGGCTATAGTTCAAGTTAAGCAATTCATAAATATAAGCAATAAGTTAAGCAATTAATAAATAATCATATTATAATTGGGTAAGTATTAGGTATAAAATGAAAAAGCAAATGAAAAACTACTAGATTATAATTATAATAAAAAAAAAAAATATTAAAAGCAATACATTAAACATTTCGTCACTCATTCCACAATGGAAGCACGGATGTGTGCTCAAGCTAAGCGTTCTCATTAGTCGCGCATAACAGAGGCGCGGGCGCTCTCTTGATTGATTGCTGTTCACCCGGACGAGTCTCATCCATTTTTACACAAATCCTGAGATAATGGATATCATTTGTATCCAATTGCATTGTTACGGAAAAGGCCTAGTGATTTTGTTTGGCGTTTATTTTTGTATAGAATATAAAAGCGAAGATAAAAATGTTTCATCGCTTCAATCCCAAACTCATCCCAAAACCCGCTTTTGAATTTAAAAAGCTTAACATTAATTTTACAATTCGTATGTTCCTACTCCCTACTTATCTTACAAATATTTTAAATGCGAAAGTAACTGTCTGTCTGTTACGCTTTTACGCCCAAACCACTGAACCGATTTTGATGAAATTTTGTACAGAGATAGATTCGAACTTTGGAGAAGGACATAGGCTTAGACCTGAGTGAAACCACGGGCAGCAGCTAGTTAAATATAAAATAAGAAATTAACCAATTTGCACCTACATTAACAAATATTTGTTTACCGCCACTTAGCGGGCCCAATTATTGTGAATATAAACCAATAAAGGACACACTCAAACATACATAAAATTTAATTAAAATCACTCCAACTGCTTAGGAGGACAAACACACGTACAGGAGAAATATTATAAAGATTTGGAAACACGAAGCATTTACTTATAAATAAATAAATACAAATATTTTTGGACAATTTCACATAGCACTAATTTATATACATATTTTATTGATTTGCCCTCTCCTATACGATAGAAAATTAATAGATATTAATGAGTATCCCCATACGATAATATAATGTAACAATATAGACATGTTACCGGGGACAATGTATTTACCTACATCAATATGATATTTACAACCGAAGACAAAAGAAAATATTAGTGAAAACGGAGACATGACTCAATATATTACCTGAAGGGGATGGGTAACGCTCGATCAATCTCCTATTATTACGAGCCAACATAATCTTGGATTAAATATTGCAAAGTAGGAAAGGGAACGATATACCGAAACGCAGCCCTAGGGTGTATAGAATTGACTTTGATCGATCATTGCTCGAATTTAAGCTTTTATTGTTTTACTTAAAATGTTATTATGTAGGCAAGGAGATGGTATCTGTTTTAAAATTCCATGCAAAACCTTGTTTTTGTTTAACCGATTCTTGGAGACTTATAGAATGCTACAATTCACGTGGCCACTTACCTATAATAAAATTTATAAATACATACATTAGTATTGATTGTTTATTCGAATAGGAAAAGAAGACCATTGCACGATATTTGTTTCTGTTTGTCTAGTTTTAGATATTTAATACTAGAGAATGAAACACCAAAACAAACTTGCGATTGATGGTTACTTTGAAAGTCTAGACAAAGTAGTACTCATGTATGAAGTGCTAGTTCACAGACAATGCACTCCTTAAGCCGCCAGGTCTAGATCTACAGGTTTAAGCAATGTATTGTCTGCCAATTAGTCTTTGATTGATATTAAATATTCGCTTGTACAAATAGTAGCCAGATCAAAACTTTAGCAAAATCCTCAAAGAATGAGCCCACAAAACGATCAATCAATATTTTTTTTTTTACTTTTTACACAAAACGGTTTCCAACACATGTGTGTAGCGGATAGAATGACATACATATAAAGCGGGTAGTTTGAATATTGCATTCAACGTTGACCTGAGTTATTCGTGCGTATGACATCAACATTTTGATCCATAAATATTATACCCAGTGGATAAGCCACAGTGTGTTTCATATATAATATATAGAACACTGTTTTTGAGTCAACATTAGTAATTTTATCACATAACATACCATCACGTCTGTATTCGTCGAAAGCCTGGACAGAGGTGTACTAATGTCCACCCACAGCTGCTTCATTGGGCAAGCCATAAACTGAGCTCAAATCCAAATGCCAAGCTGCTACGGAGAATTTCATAGAAAGACCCAATAACACTGCTCGACCTGGGAATCTAACTCAGTACCTGTAGCGTAACAGTCGCGCTAACGATCATTAGGCTAATGAGACAGTTTTATTAAATTAAATTTTATTTTGCCACATTTTACACAGCACCATCTAGACCCAAACTAAGCAGAGCCTACTAGACAATGTAATACTTATATCCTTTTTTTTTCTAAACACATACTTATATTACATAGGTATACCAGACAAACACAAACACTTTCATCATATAAATATTTAAGTCCTATGGAATTTGAACCGAAGTCCAACACTCGACTCACTAGAGCACAGAATATTTGCGGTCTCTAAATAACTTTAAAAAAATCTTGTTTCTGGATGAAAAACAGGTGGAAAACTACATGTGGTAGTTTAAACTTAGATCTTAAAATCTTCATTGTTCCTCTAGTTACCCAAGTTGGTAGAAAGATGAAGTGCTAGCGTGAAACTAGTGCATCTTAGAAGTTTTTGAAGGCAACGCGTTAGCATTACATATAGCTTCAAAGTTAGGGAAATCTCTTCCGTGATGACGTTTATAATGAAACATTTGCAAGAGTTTTTAAAACCTTTTTTATTCGTTTTGTTATGTATACTAATGCTATAATCACCAATAAAGGGTGTAACATTGTCATCATCAACTCATATTAGGTAAATAAGTTGATGATAATCTCCCACTGCTGGACATGAGTGCTCCTCTCGGAATAGAAGGGATAGGCTGTCCACCACGCTGGCCAGGTGGGTAGACTTCACACACCGGCTTCCTCAAGGTTTTCCTTTACTGTTTAAGCGAGTGATAATTATAATTTATAATACACACAATACATGATTTCTAAAAGTCAGAGGTGCCTGCCTTGGATTGGAACTCGAGACATTTGACTTGGCAGTCCAATCATCAGGTATCAGGTATCACTTGCCTATATCGATGTTTCACAAAGAATGTATAATTCACTATGAGTACCAAATCTTGTGGTCATGGATGGCAAAATGCGAAGAGTGTATTTAATAGGCACTGAAAAAAAAAACTAAAGAAACGATAGCTGAACTCAAGTCTTCAAATATTCAACAAACCGATCAACGATTTTGTTAACGCACTTTTTATTAGATTTCGTGAAACTCGATTTAATTTTCAAAATGCTACCTCGGCATCCCCTACTAAATGTTTAATGTGACATCCCTGGATTTATGGGGAGTACTTAATAAATTTTTAATTCTCGGTTAGACGTGTCTATTGAAGGACTAGTTCCTGAAATCGTTTATGATCGTAGTTCTAAATTGATTACGATATTCTACATTTATGTTGATACTATGATACGTAGATATAGTAAAGCCCTTAGCAAATAACTGGTCTAATATTGTCGGTTTTGGGCCCGACGCCGACGTGAAATAACTGTACATAAATCAAAAGATATTATGCGATACTTCGAGGTTGTACTATTATAATAAATAAGACAGTATGAGTAAGTTTGGTACAATATAGTATGTACATTGGTAGATAATTGTTCTGGGTCTGAGTGTATGTGTGCGTGAAAATTTGTGCTGTGTTAACTCATCCACAATACACGACAAAATCTTAGTGTGGCAAATATTAAAAAAAAGGGTGTAGAGAAATAGACAACGTTGCGGTTCAAAAGATAGTGACACAAATATGCTGAGATGATTTGGACATGTCAAGAGAATCGATGAAAGGCGACTAACAAAAGGGATATGGAGAATGTCGGTCGAAGCGCCGTGAAGGGACGCCCTAGAAAGACATACTTACACCGACCTTTTTGGTAAGGTTCTTCAAAAAGTTCAGGTGCATAGTACACGCAACCGTCGCGTGTGTATGACAAGATGTATGAATCTGGATAAAGTAAAATAAGTATGCAATCGTATTTAGTGTACGTTCCGTAGTTTCTGCTTTCCCTTTTCCCCAGACGCAGACTACAACTGCTACTATACACAACTACTACCAACGCCTGCTAGAACTATATAAGCAAGATGACGTTAGCACATGCTTTCAATTTAAGTTCACGAGATTAAAAAATAAAGCGAAAAGTAACGATTTTGTTTTCTCTAGCTTTTCTCGATCAAAATACTAGTTACACAACACCCATCATTGCGGCACGTAAACTTCACGAAAGAAGAATAAAACAGTTCACGTTAAAGCGTTCCACGAAAGCTGTAAAGCACCAGTCACTTAATAAAAGATCTCCCTCGGGAAGTGAAGCAAACGGCTCAATAAGATAGACGGTATCATCATCTCTGAGTAGAAAAAAACCTCGTAAAATGTAGGAGGGGCCACATTAAATAAATTGCAGGCGCCTACCGCCCGTGGTGACATCTGCGTCAAGTCGCTAAGCGCTAACTACGTTTGGAAGGTTTGTTCCACTTAGCGATTCCAACGAAGATCCCGAATCGGTTTTTCGTGGCGGTGGTTCGAAATTACCTGGAGACTTTGCAAGGAAGAGTACTTAAGTGAAAAATATTAAAGTCAATTCACAACTGTCTTATTGGTCTGATAGTTGAAAGCGTGACTCTTTAACGTTAGATCCTGCGTTTCCAGGATCGCAGTTACCAGGATTTTTCCTTCACATACTGAATTTACGTCTATATGGTGACGTCAGTAACACCTATTGAAAAGCAAGTTTTTGCTTTTCAACCGACACGACTTACTTTACAGTTAGTTCAATGAAGAGAGTTCAATGATACAAAAAGAAGGTAAGGTGGCATCGAACGATGCCACCTTACCTTCTTTTTGTATATTTTTGGCATTTTCCATGCTAAGATTTTAAAGTTATTTTGAAAAGGATAAATTCGACCGCGGGCAGGATTCGGACCTGCGTCTTCTGGTTAGGTACACCAGACGCTATGACCACTAAGCCACCGTGATATGTATCGCGCGGTAGGTAAAAATATACAAAAAGATAGTAATCTATGATCTTGGCTAAGTTATAACTATGCTGATCAACCCATCTTCAAAGTTAAACTGCGCTAACCGCGGTCAGCCTGTGGACCATTCTTAACACAAAAAGACCAATCCGTGCCTCGAAAAGCACGTCAAATCGTCGGTCCCGGTTGTCATACGAACACCTATGACAATCGTTAGTGGTAGTCAGAACCCAAAAAGTTTGACAACCAGTCTATCCTCAGGATATCGGTATTGCCCAGATATTGGGATGCGGAGGTTCAGAGGGCGGTCGCTTCGTTTAAAATACTGATATTCAGCCGCATCTGGTTAGACTTGATAGTTGGGAAATGGCTCGGAGGATGAATATGATGTGTGAGTAAATTCTAAGCCAACAGAAATTCTGATTGCTTTCAAACTTGGTAGTGTAACGATTTTTATCAAAACAAAACCCTTATTTTTGTTGAACAACAAACAAAAACACGAGAATAAGTTTTGTGATCACAACAGAATTCGGGAAACCAAAATGTTGCATCATTGGCGGTGTCAACCAAACGAGTTTTATAACTTTTACAAGTTCTGTCTCCGTTGTGACGACTTTGGGTGTCTTCAGGGACGACGCGCCCAACGTAATTATGTTTAATGGGACCGTTTATCGCTGACATTACGAACTACAAACTTTGTATTCGTATTTTATTTGAGCTCATTATGAGATCTCTTATTCTCACCATTTGCATCGCTCTCTCTCATCATCGTTGCTGTAATTGGCGATTCTTATTTGTTTTTCTCTTTTCTGTCCCACAGATAAATTATGTTCTATGATGGTAACATGAATCATTGTCATAGTATTTAAAATATTAAATAAATTTGTTTTTACATACTTTTGTATTATACATAATATAACCGTACGCCTATATCTTCCGAAGGGTTAGGCAGAAGTGTATGTAAAGAGGCCAGCACATCAAGCTACCACAATCTGTCAAATTTCTTTGATTCATTTTCAACCTTAATACAAAATGATAAGGCTCATATTCAGTTGGGAAAATTTGACAGTTTTGGATAGCTTGACCTGCTGGCGTCTGTATCGACATGTATGTACACGTACAGTTCACAAGATAGGGGGCGAGGCTATTGCCATTATCCGGGCACAAATTCTGCTCCGAGCTGCTATTGAAAATTTCATAGATAAACGTAATAACTGCTCGACTTGGGAATCAAATCTAGCGTAGCACTCGTAATAATTGTCATACAATAAATGTAAATTTAATTGCTTTTATACATTATTTTTTATTATTATTAATGAAATAAGTCAAAGACAAATGTTTTATATTAGGTACAATTAGATCATTAAGTAAAAGCACCTTTAGGTACTTTTGAAAAGTCTAGACTATTATTACATTTAACTGGAGTAATTATGAGGTAATAAGACTTGATGAAGGAGGCTCTAAGCCTATATTTAGCAATTCCTCCGGAATCAATATCCTTCGCAATTTTCTGAATGTGAATCATCTATCTAATATATAAAATTCTCGTGTCACAGTTTTCGTTGCCATACTCCTCCGAAACGGCTTGACCGATTTTGATGAAATTTTTTGTGCTTATCCGGTATCTATGAGAATCGGCCAACATCTATTTTTCATACCCCTAAATTTTTTTTTATGGCAAAACAACGTTTGCAGGTGAAGGTCAGCTAGTACATACCTATAAAAAAGCGGTCAATTTAGCCCTGTACGGTAGATAATAAGCACATTGTGACCTAAAACCCCTCGTCATTGAAAATGTTATACATACAGCAAGTTAGTTAATAATTATAATTAAAAACAACAAAACTAAAATAGGCTCGGGACCTAAACATACTGACGAAGTGTGTGCGAGTATGTAAGTATACCTCTGCTTAATCCTTCGGGGAATCCAAGCGTGATATTTTGTTATGTTCTAAACTAACCAAACATCTGTGTCAAAATGTCCTTTATGATTGTAATAATGTCCTATCCGGTCCTATCCTACTAATATTATAAATGTGAAATTTTGTGAGAATGGATGGATGGATGGATGTTTGTTACTCTTTCACGCTAAAACTACTGAATGGATTGTGATGAAACTTTACAGTATTATTATTTATACACCAGAATAAAATATAGGCTATAATTTATAAGGATTTTTGCGCTAATTAGCCAAGTTACAACGATAAAAAAGTAACTTTTCCACGCGGACGAAGTCGCGGGCAAAAGCTAGTATATTAATAAAGAATTACACATAATGAGGGACAAAATTAAATTATACACAACGATAAGTAAATGCTTTTCACCTTCCTCGACCTTACCTGGACCTACGTCTACATTAATATGAGTGTATCCTAATTAATGTAGGTACAATACCTTTATTTGTATAGGTTCGGAGTTTCGTTTACGTACCTGTCAATCCGGATATATTGAAGGTATTAGATAGACAATTAGTTTGCTTATTCTGACTTGTCTAGACAAATGGGTTGGCTCGTTGATACTGACAGCTTGTTGAGGCTATAACGTCTATATGACTACACATATTAACATAATAGAGAACCTTTCTAAGTACATGGATAGGCTTACAATTTGTTGTTGAATATTATTTGGTCTTTGTTGTTTTTAAATATAATCATAATATCTGTTGAAATTATGGGTGCGATTTATTTTCGCAAAAAGTCTTTCGTCATCATTACCTACTACATAATTATTATCAATTAAAGTTCCACCGCGCTGAGTTTGTGTTTCTTTGGGGTAATCTCAGTAACTATACAGATTTTTATATGGATTTCACCCATAAGAAAGAGATCATCGAGGAAGGTTATCCTGTGCCAAGTCGCGGCGCTTCACTAGTTTTATATATTATCACAGTCATACTAAAGTTAAAAAGTGTGTATGTTTGTTACTTTTTCTCGTTAAAACTACTGAACGGATTTTGATGAAACTTTACAGTATTATTATTTATACATCAGAATAACATATAGGCTAGTTAAAAGTAACTTTTCCACGCGGATGAAGTCGCGGAAAGAAGCTAGTTGTGTTTATAAGTATCGTTATTATAGTTTGGAAAATCACTCTTTAGTTAATAATGTGGTGCTGTA